>CM031878.1:68010089-68175737 GCA_018697195.1 Certhia americana
GGGGCAAAAGGTTTTTCCATAACTTTCTACAGATTTCATGGATTATGGCAAGTATTTGGCATGTATTCTGTCTAATTAAGAAAATAGACTCTCAGTGATTCTGAGGCTCTGCATAATCCATGAAATCTGTAGAAAGTTATGGAAAAACCTTTTGCCCCAGTATTGCTTCAGTTTGCTCATAATAATGTGCTCAGCAATACTAAAAATCATTCTAATTTTTTGGTTGCTATCTTGGCCTTTTGGGGGGATTTTTTTGATGGATCTGATCTTGTTTTCCTGAATTTCTATGAGACTGAAATGTTCAGTCTCAGAAAACCCTCATAACTACTTGGAAACACATTCAAGAAGCTAATTTTTAGCTACAAAATTTGGGCCAGGAGCAATGCCAGAGTCACTTGCTCTGTAATCACTATGATGTTTTAAAAACACCTACAGAGTAACTTTTGCTTATTGAAGAAAAATTAATGACTGGTACCCAGTCATGGTCAAACAGCATGTGGAAAAGTTGATGCTAATGGTGAGAAAAGGCAGTTTGGGTTTATTTTTGCAGCAGTGTGGTGGGTACTTTTTAGAGTAATTAGCTGAGAAGGCAGGTGATTTGGGGCAGAGTATGGTATGAGAGTAGATAAGATGATCTTGTTAAAGGAAAATGGATATGATGGTGTGAGAAGGAATAGTGAAACTATCAAAGTAAGAACAGCTTTTAATAACACTGGATAAGGTGCATTAGTGACAGACTTCAGACTCCAGTGCTGCTGGCAGCTGGATTCCTGTCTATTTACATCAGATTTTGAAAACAGGATCTTACCCAAAACGTGAAATATTTTAAATATATGACAGAACTGGATTATAACATAAGTACTATTAAACTAGTGTAATCCTAACAACTGCTTTCTTCTGGAATGCAAGTGTGAGTGGTGTGTGGACAACTCACTGTTTATACATAAAGAGCTGCATTGTTTGAAAATGTAGTGTTGCATGATAAAGATTTCTATTCCTGATGGAAATTAGAGTAAAATAGAAGGTTTAATTTGAAAGATGAGATGGGTCAGAGTAGCTGCATTTATATGCCAGCCACTTGCAAAAATTTGTGTATTATAAAATACAGTGCCATATTTTCAATAAGCAAAAAACTAAATGCTTGTTATGGAAAGTTTTTGCTACATGGTTCACATGATAAAATGATGCATGGCAACTTGCTTAGGAAACTCCCACCAGTTGGTGATGTGATATTATGTATTTGTAAAGATTTTTTTCAGATTTTTTAAAGAAATAATTCCCAGTATCTTAATACAGATGTTGGGTGAAAGAAGAGGAATTAGGGTTTTCTATTCCTCCTATTCAACAAAAAACTATTTCTTCATATCACAACAAAAGAGCAAAGAACCTTTGTCCCCGATAACATTTGATTTTTGTGCTATCTGAAAGTGAACAGCAAAGCAGCAAATGTCTGATCCAAATCAACAGCACTTGGAAAGTGCCCCAGATTAGCCTAACCTTCCTTCCTAGACAACCATCAGAAGCTGAAGAAATAAAAGTCCCCAAATAGGCACTTTATTCACTGGAATGATTGCAAGCATTTCTCAGTGAGTGTTTTCAAAGATTTGTGACATGTTCTGAAAGCAGAACTGAAATTACAATAATATGATGCCTAGGGGCTGCAGTGCAGCAGAGCTGAGCAAATATGTAAGAAGGAGTACCCCTTCCCTCAAGCAGATACAATTTGTGAATTATATATCCTCCAATACATCCTGATTTCTGTTTTTGAGAACCCCTGGGATCCCACGCAGACTGCACAGGATGATTGGCATGCAGTTTTAGAGGGTGAGTGAGAAGATATATATGCTCTTCATGGATTTCCCCACCTGTCACTCCTACTCAAACATGAACAAATTCTGAAGGAATCCATCAGGCTTTCCTGCTTTCAGCCCCTGGCACACTGTTTTAGCCTTGCAAAAGAAAACAGGCAGGGACAGCAGGAGAGCATCTGGTCAGGATGTTCTAGGGTGGGCATTCCTGAAAGAAAGCATAATATCAGCTGCAGGAAGGGTAGCCTAGTGTATCCTCTAGATAAGTTTGTGATGCTAATACTTGATACACTTCTGGTTCAAAAGTTGTTTTGTTTTTAAGACAATCTTTGTCAGCAACCAGCTGCTGACAAAGGTGGGCAGAGAGAAGTGTGTATCTGCACAATGGCTTAAGTAATGACCAAGCAGCAACACAGCAAGCTTTAATGTATCTTTTGAGCCAAGGGATGAAGAGTGCTTCAAGAGTCATCACACAGCTCTTTCTTACAACAAAATAGTTATCACAGGAATTTCATCCAAGACTGCACTGAGGCAGAGCCATCCATAGACAAAACAAACTCATAAACCCTGAGAAGCAGCATGGAAGATTGCAGTGTCCCCTCCTCACAGGGCCCTAGCATCCTAAAACATTTAAAAAGAACAACTTTGCCTCAGTTAATTTTAAAATTTAAATAAACCCAGGCTCATGGAACTCTTAACATGATATTTCATTGGTTCTCTTTTATAATCATCTTCCCACCAACCGGACTTTGGATTATGGACCAGGAAAAAATACTGCAAATAACAACGTATCAGGCAGCCTATTAAAGTTGGTTTCTTTCAAATGTTCACTTAGAAGTAAGCAGAACAAACACATGTTATGAAACTACATTCTCAACAGAACCCAACAACTGCAGAAAGTATTAGAAATGGAAAACTCTTAACATTGTCTTGGCTGACTGCCTTGATTGCAGTATAACATGCCACCAGTGGAGATCTGTGATTCCCTGTCCCCATTCCTGTTGAGTCTGCTCTCCAGTTCCAAAAACAAATGTGGCAGCCACACAGTCTTCCTCTGAAACCTTCCCTTTCATACCTCCTTCTGGCTCTACTTATTCTAGCAAACCAAACAACAGAAAGGGATGAAACAGAGCAGCTACAGTGATGGGGGTGGAGGCTTTATGGGGGCACATTAAAGAGGCCCCTTTCCCTTGGCCCTAATGCTGTGCTACCATATTAACTCAGTTTGGTATCATGTGAGTTCGAGACACCCACATTGACAAAAAAGTGCAATATTGTGAGAAATGAGTGTGAAATGCTGTGAATTGTTCAGATGAGACATCTTGTAAATTGAGAAAACACCTCTTAAATTATACTCAGACAATCTTGACAATTCCCAAGGCTAAACTCCCATCTTTCAGTTTCCTTTCACATCACCTCCCTTTTCCTCCCTCCTCCTCTCATGTAGTACCAAAATGACCAAGAAAGGAGAAATGTCAAGTCTTAGAAGCACACTATACTGACTGCTCTGAGTTTGTAGGGATGAACTCAGTTTTGACTTGAACTGGTCAAGTAAACATATCCCTCTTTTCCTTTACAAATGTGCTACTTACTATTATTTGATTGTCATTTTTTTAGCCTTGGGTTCTGTGGTGAAACGACTCTGGGTTCTGACAGACCTATCTAAGTGACATCTTCCCATAAATCCACCCAGAAGCAGATGCAGCTCTCATGTTGGTGAGCCAGCCCCTGTCCTGTCATGTCCTGTGACAAATGACAGGTGCGAGACTGCTAAAATGGGTGCAGACAGCAGACCAACCTCTTCTCTGAGGAGTTCTGCAGGTCTAGTTGGGTGCCCTCCTTCTGGCTGGAGGGACAAAAAGGCTGGGGAACTTAGAGATGCAGGGAGAGAGCTAAGCCCTTGAAGTGTTTCTGTGCTCTCCACTCAAATTGTGAGCTGCAGTTTTGAGTTACAAGCCGGAAAAGGGTAGAGGAAGGATTAATGCTAGAGTCATGGGGGCTGTACAGACCTACATCAGTTTGTTCATATTCCTTTTAAGTGCTATCCTCTTGAACACACCAAACTGGGGTTAGGCCCAAAACTGCCAATTTTTTCTACCCAAACACAGCTAAACCAGCTTTTAAAATTTGGCAAAAATTGTGCAGCCCTTTATTTTCACATAATATACTTTTTGATGCACAAAAAATTGTTGTTTGGGCTATAGATGGCTTTATATTCTCTGGGTGTTTTTTCTAAAATAGATTATGCGGCTCCACTTGCTCTATATGGGACAGTAGCTACAGAAGAGAGAAGCCGTGTCAGATGAGCTAGCTACTGTTCTGAGTGCAACAGCTGCTCTTGGGTGGTTCTTCCTGAGAACTGGATGCATTGTGTCTCTGCAGATGTCTTTTTAAGGAGTTCTGACTTCCTTTCCTCATTCCTCTACTTTAGATTTTGAACATTCTTTTATAAAAGTTAATTTCTTGCCAGTACTACAAGGCCAATATTATGGTCTATGAGAAAAAATTTCCTATTTGTATTAATCACATATCTGAAAACTTCTGAAATGCAATGTGTGATTCTTTGTGAATCTTTTGTGGCAGCAACCAGAAAAATTAAAAAGCTCAGAATCTGGCAGTCCTTTTGCAATGTTTATAGTTGCCTGTTTTCAACTCATTGGCAGAAAAGCAATATTTGGGGAATTTCTTGACTCTGTCCTCTGCAGCAGAGGGACTGGAATACAAGGTGGTTTAACTTGCACTGTAAGCAATCCTAGATTTTTAAAAATAGATCAAGTGTCTCCCTGATAGTTAATGAGTTGGCTGCCTCAGTCCCTTACCAGTGAGAGGAATGCTATCAGTGCTTGAAAGTCTGATGGGTTAGCAAGACATCAAGAGATAAATGAGCTCTCTGACCCAGAAAGTTTTAAAAATTCCTCTGACCCTTGTATCAAGAGAATCTGTTCTTGAGCCTGGAAAAAGCTCTGCGAGGAGCTGGCAGTTTAAAAACACTGAAGCTGAACTCCTCAGGCACAGCTGCTCATTACAGGCTATTTTGTTTCACAGTCTTGCCTCCAATACAGTTCAAGTTTCATAGTGATTTCAACAAGCCCTTACAAACAGCTGCTGCATTTTAACATAAGACTCTTCCTTTCTTATGCTGCTGAGCTTTCCCTCAGAGCAACTGACAGAATGGCTAATTAAAAAAAAAACCAACCAAAGAACCACAAAAAAAAAAAAACCCCAAAAAACAAAACAAAACAAAAAAAACCCCAAAAAACACAACATGGTGTTTCATCATTTCATTTTCAGAATATGAATTTGGGACCAAAAAAAAAAAAAAAAAAAAAAGATAATTGAACTTCCTCTTGTGACGCTGGGATTGGCAGTATTTATAGCAACCTAATTTAAGTTTTCCCTTCCCCAAACGGATATGCTGTTAATGCTAAGTTTTTAGAAGTACTAGGATCTCCCACCAGAATCAGTTTTCTAGTCTAGAAGACTATTATAAGTGGTTTTCAGGAAGCTGCTGGAAGACAAACTTGTGCTCCCAGTAATAAGTTTGTTCATGTTCAACTGCTCTTGGAATTTCAGTCTATTGGCAGAAATTAATGTGTGCTGCAGGACTCTGGATTTGTGAAGTTAAAAGTTATTTTTAGGTGCTTCTCATGGCTGTGCTGTGAGTAGCAGGGAAAGTTCTTGCCCCTTATGATTATGAAGATTCCCTCACTATTCATGTCCACCTCCAGAAGACAGTTCCCAAAGGAACTCACTGCCAGTGCAGCCAGAAACAAATTTTTATTCCAGTGTCACCATGGCAAGCAATATCATTGCTCAAAAAAGTTTAGACTAAAGTAGTTATTTGTTTAGGAAGGTAGAATAGCATTCAGTAATAAGTACATATTTTAAAATATGCGATCTTTGCAGCTTTGTAAGAAATATAATATTTTTGACCCATACTTTTAGAGGTACATTTTCAGAATTGTAGTACTAGGATGAATCTCCTTTGGTTTGGCTCTCCTCTTTTTTTCCTGCCTTCTGCTTCTCCAAGGTCTCATGTCTGAAAGTACTCAGTTACTTTTTTCTCCATTATCTCATATAGGAAGCACAGGGAAAAAGGCGGCCTCTTAAAGACTTTGGTCCATATCTCTTCTGAAGCAAAGAGTTTAAGAAATAGAAATACACTGCTTTTCATTTTAAATGGGATTCACTTAAATTTAAAAGAAATTTTTGGTTGAATTCACACAATTTTGAATGAAATAAGTCTGGGACACCATATTCTACACTGGTGTCAGGCAGTAAAGAGCACAAGCTGAGTGTCTGTAGAGATAAGTAATACTGGCTGAAGCTGCCTGTGACACCAATATAACAGGGGATAGGAGGCCGCAAGAGAAACAAGCACAGTCATTCCATGTTTTGTTTGCCATCACTGGATCTTCTCATTAATTCTTAGTTGTAGTCAGCCCTGCATCTTGCTCTCCAGCTGCCAAAGCAATGGTCCATATGAGAAGTAGAGGAATTTGCTTTGCAATAGGACACGTTAACATTCTTACTTAGTATGCATTTAATATGAACTACATATTTTCTTTTTAGAATTAACATATTACAAAAAAACCCCAATTCTGCAACACAAATGGATTTGATTATACCATCCTGGCTTTCAATCACACTTGAGAGAAACTTCATTTCACTGTCAGAGAACACAATAATTATGGCAGAACTATTTATTTTCATGTCTAATTTCACCTTATCACTAAGGCCTGATTTTTTCCTTTTGTTCTCTGTTTCTCTTCACTCAGGTGTTTACCTCCAGGATTCATTGAAGTGACTGGAAGGATAATTGGTCTTTCCTCTTCCTACAACGAATCTTGATAACAGACAGAAGAAAGCTCCCATTTCAAGAGATCATGCAAGAGGATGTCTGTCTTCCTTGTGAGTTGTAGTACTAAGCAACCCTGCCTCTTGCAGTACTGGATGTTCTGGATTTGTTTAAAGATAATTTAAAATTTAAAAATTTAAAGATTTAAAAAAAGATAACCACAAACCACCATCCACCCTATCCCTTCCTAATTTCTTTATAACACCTCTATGAAATGAGAGGCATACCCTGCCTCAAGTAAAATGTAACATATTTAAGATAATGGAGACTCAGTATCTGCAAAAACAGTAGCAGATGAAGCAATTACAGTTCAGTTTTAGTTTTTTTGAGGGTGCAGTCAATTATGTTGAAGTTGAAGCTGATCAAATTAGACAATGGTATTTTTGTTTACACCACAGGCAGTTTCATCTGCTCACAAAACACATATATAATTACTTTAAAGAGACAGTATGTTTGGAATTCAGGGGGGTGTGCTGTTGTTTAGGGAAGCAAAGTACTTTACAAATATTACAATATGTGAATTAACAGGAAATTTGATAGAAGCTAATGCATTCTCCAAGCTGTAAAACTAAGCTGGCTATTTCTGTACTGGCATATGGATTTAGGAGCTATATCTGGAATAATTTAAGGCCAACATAAAGAGGTCAACATTTCTTCTCTAACTTACATCAAGAAATGTGTGACCACGTAACTGTGTACAAAGACTAATACTAAGTCCTGCTAACAGCATTAAAAGTTTGAAGTTGATTTATTATATTTAGAAAAATCAGGAAGTACTCTGTATTCATCAAGTATTTGGTTTAAGTGTTGGCATTTCTATATATTTATTTTCCACATTTCCATCATCCTATCAAATTTTTTTTTTTTAATCCATGGCAAAAAACAAAGCTGGAGAGGTATTCAAAGTTTATAAACTGGGCTCCTTAGTAAAATCTATTGTGGAAAAAAAGTCCTAAAGAGGAAACTTGAAAACTGATATGGCAAAGTAATATTTATGAGACTTTTATTTTCAGTGAAGAAATAATCCTAACTGTTTTTTAGTTCTTGCGTGCATGAATATAATGTATATCCTGTGGATTGGAGTAATACACGATTAGTGACTACAAACTGTGGACTTTGCAAAAGAGTAAGTCACAGGCATGACTGCCAAGATGTATAAAAAAGGTTGAGAATTAGTAGTAATACTTGTACATTTTTTTTCAGTTATGTGTGCGCAATAAAATACCTGAATACATAGTTATTGAAGAAATGTTTATTGAATATAAGTGTCAAGGAGGGAACTATGGTGTGGGCTTTCTTCTCTTATGAAAGTACAAATTTTGGGTATCTGGCTGAGTGGAGATGAGGGAGGAAGAAATAAGAATCTTTGACTTTGTTGTTGCCAGGCTAAAGACAACTGCACAATTTATATCCCTTTCATTAGATAGCCTTCATGTCTTTTATGATTCTGCGATCTCGAGGCAGAGTGGGTTGAGGTGTTGTACCATACCAGTGAATATACACACACTGAAAAACAGAATGGAGAGCTAATATCATATTATACGGAGAAGAAATAAAAGCATGAATGGTGAATGTGGGCTGAGAGGAAAAAGTATGCTTCTTTATGTGTATATGAACAAAAGTTGGTTTGCTTCTGTATTTATGTAACTAGGTAACTCTGGCCTGAAAAGCTGTATTATTAGGTAGTCAGGGTCTGATGTATTCGAGATCCTGTGGACTCAAGCTCCCAAGGAACTGACAGTACTTTCTAAGTAGTCCTATAGTTAATGCATAAATCATATGTTAGAAATCTATAGGCAAAAATTTTCCTTTATCTTTCCTACACCTGCATCCACCAGCTGCCTCTGAAAGGTGAGCATGCACATCTTTGCCACAGGTCAGCCAGGAGATTTAATTAGCAAATGCCTGTGTATGGAAAGAGTCTTGTGGAGGCACATGTTCCAGTATTCTTTGCAGTTGTAGGGGAACCAGATTTTGTTACTCAGGCAGCTACCAATAACTTCAACAGCAAACTAGCTAGATAGTTTTGGTAAATATTGCTGGCAAGCTCTGCCAAAGCACTTATATACTATGTACAGTATATAAAATGTTTTGACCTGGGTTCCTGAAGCAGGGAGGCATGCAGGGTTATAAAATTTATCAGTCCCTTCTTTCTTCTTAAAAGTGTTGTCTAATTTCAGAAAAAACCCTAACATTGTAGTAGAAAAGTAAAACTAAATATTTTTTAAAAATTCCTAGTATCTTAGCAGCTGGAGAAAGAGAGGATCTATTACTACACTGCTTGTGAAAGCGCCACTGCAGTAGCAACACCCTTACTGGATCCTCAGACAGTTACTGTTGGGCAACAAATTTTGTGGTTCCTCCACTCAAGGAAATGTTTATCTGTCAGTATTTCTGAATTATGTGGAGGGCATTGAGCAACATATTTAGAGAAAGGTGGACGGGTTTGCATTTGGGGGTTTTGCTGTTAGTTTTTAAATTAGCTTTGTAGAGTGTTTGGGTTTGGTATTCGCTCTCTCTTTTTTTTTCTTCCCCTTAAAGTAGATGTTGGGATCATCCTGACTGTTTTGGAATATTACACCAGCTTTCTTGCAGTAGAAGACATATTTTAGTCTTTTAGATCATTTTTTAACAACCAAGGTAAAAACAACTCTCTGAAGCTTGGTAAAGTTACCAGTTGTGCAGAGCCGAGTTACCAGAGCTACCAGCTGAAATTACCATGCATCAGCTGAAAGAGTGCTGAGGTTTAGAAGCATCTGTGAGAGCTCCTATTTGATTAAGCTGACATTCAGCATCTATTCATCTGCAAGACCCAGCTATGGCCAGAAACCACCCTTTTTTTGTCACATCTCTATACTAAAACATGAAAGTATTTGTAAGGAAAGCTCAGACATCACTAAAGGATTTTCCAATATTATTCTTGTCTAACTGGCATATAACATAATTTTAATCAACATGGACTTCTCTCTTTCCTTTTCCAGCTTCATCTGTTGCTATAAGCATTTTTGTATTTGCTTCATGGAATTCTCCAGGGAAGTTTGTAACTTGTTTCGTCTCTGTCTTCCTTCTCTTGGTGGGAAATAACTGTGCAAGACTGTAAGGACTGAAGCTCTTGGGTGAGAGTTTCAAAACAAACAGAGAAATTGCAGAAGCTCTCAGGAATTTAGGAACAATAGAAAAATAGCAAAGATTAAATATTCAGGTAAATTTATTTAGAGGTATGTTTTTTTATCTTAAATCTTGTAAACAAGATCTCTACAGTACCAGCTTTTTATTTAGCTTTCTTAATGCTAGATAGAGAACAGCCTTCAAACTTTAATGGTATTTGGTACCCATCCAGGTCAGTTGCTGTGGTCAAGGAAGATAAAGTGGATGTATAGAGGGATTTCAAATCTTGAACCCAACATAATAAGGAAAGTGAAAGGAAAACTACATAAAGATGAGCATAGAAATCTAATCTTAATACAAATTTTCAAATCTTTTTCACTATAACTTGAAGAGTTGAAGAGGTTACTTTGGATAAAAGATTTCTTGGGCCAAAGGCACTATCTCAATATAGTGTAAAAATTGTACTAATAAAATTAGTACACTGACATATAGACCTTTTTTAATAAAACACCCCACCCCTCACCCCCCCAAAAAAAAAATCCTCAAAAAAATAAAAACAAACAAGAAAGAAAGGCAGGAACAGTCATGACAAAAGCTTTGGTTATGTGAGAGTTGTGCACTTCCTTGTTTATCCTGTGTGACCCTGACTGCCAAGGTTATGTGTCAGGGATTTGCAGGCAATGTATCTGAAAGGTTATGTCTTTTTGAAATACGATATGCAGATTCCACATGCTCAGTGGAGAGCTGCCAAGAGATTGCTGGTAGAAATTCTGATAGAGCAGCAGGTGGCCTATGAGCTTAGGGGTCCAGTCTAGGTTGAAACCTTGAAATTCCATGATAGTTTCATGCAACACATTTGATGGAGGAGTTTAAACTTGTATAGACTGAAATGCATTTGAGAGAGAGTAGGAATTGTCTCACTCTGTCAGTAACACCCTGAACACAAGACAACCCCAATCTCTTCTGACCAGAGTAAACTTACTTTACCTTATTGTCATTATAGATCATTCACAATATTAGTAATAAAGAAAAGAAAACAGAGAAGAGTGTATTGCACCTATTGTTTTCAAGAGCCTGTTGCTTTATTTTGCTGCTTTCTGTTTAATTCCCTGGTAGATGTCACATAGCTTGAAGCAGAATGACTGCAAAAATTAATATATTTGTGTAAGCAAATGTGATTTTGTATACCTCAATCAAAATCAAAATCAAAATTGTATACCTCAATCAAACCAAAATCAAATCAAAATGTACTCTTCTGTTACTGAAGTAAAGGAAAAGAATATATAATAATGTATAAATACCTTACATTAAGTAAAGAAAAAATATATTAAGGGGAAAAAAATAAGTTGTACTTAAATATCAGAAAGCCAAAGCACAGAACTTGATAGGGCAACAGGTGAAACTGCCCATCTTTAATTCTGGCTCCTTATGGGATTAGTCTCCAAAGTGCAGAATGAGTCCACAATTTCTGTAAAAAATTTTTTTTGTTTATTCTTTCTGTTATAGAAGAACTTTTAAAGTAATAATCTTTCTACTTCCTCTTTAAAAAATGCTGTAAGGTTGGGTTTTTTTAACACCTCTTTCTTTCCCACAAAACCAGACTGGGGGCAGGAAGAGCCCAGGACTAACTTCACATGAGGTATTTAAAAATGGCATTAGTTTTCAAACTGTGTCAGGCACTTGCATCATTGACCTACTCTCTGTCTGCTTTCAAACACTACCAGAAAAAGCTTTGTGTTTTTTTGGTAAAGTTACTCTTGCTGTGTTGCCTGATTGCAGATGTTTGGACTGTCTCTGACTCACAAAGGAAGAAGCTAAGCACCAAGCTGCCCAGGGTTCTTCCCAGATAATAAGACAAGAAAGAGGCTGTAGGAAAGTATGAACTTACTACTTTCTACAAGCATCTGAGTCCAGTTTTTCTGCTTTCTCAGAGAGAGCATCCTGTCACTGAAAGAATGAAGTTGGTGAATGGGTAGCTATTACAGCATGCACCTGGAAAAGAGCAGGAGAAGGAAGCAGGAGAAGAAATCTTGCTGGTGCTTCCCTTAAGTATTTTTATATTTCAATCCTCTGAGGACACAAAGAAAATCAGGCATCTAAACCTTCCAGAAACAAAAAATATCTTTTTCCTACAAATGTCATTGCTACCCTTCTCTAAGGTTAATTCAAATGTTCCTTCCCACTCATGTGCCTGAAAAATAAACGGAAATGTCTGTTTACAGGTGTGGGTAATGTACATTCATCCCTGATGGGTTAGAAATCAAATCTCAGTGAAAAGAGAGGTATTTCCTACAAATTACTTTGGATAAATAACTTCATTGTTCTCAGACACTTCCATTCCATATGAGAGTTATCTAGCAGAAATATCGGGGCTTACAACAAAAACAATTTATTTCTATCAGGATTTTTTGACAATCATCTTGGAAGTTATTTGGAACAATAATACACATGCAGGGAAGGTTCTGGTTCTGTTTAAGTGAATTAAATAGAGTTGTGGGAAAATGTTTCTTCATTCACAAAATCAAATCACCACACTCTTTGCTGGGCTGATTCGTGCAGCTGCTTTGTACCCAGCCATGTTGCTCAGCCTTTTGCATTTGTCATGAACTCAGCTGAACTGAGCCAGAAGTGTTCAAAAAACTGTGAAACTTGAGAAGTATGAGGTGTGCTACTCAGTAGCTCCTTGCAAGTCAAATTGCATGGGTCACAGGGGGTAGAACTTTATATCCTGAACTGTGTATTCACCAGTGTATAAAATGCCACCAGTGTATTGGCCATTTCATATATACAAAAGAAATATTGTCTCCAAGGATGTTTGTTTGTTTGTTTGTTTTTTTGGAAGTATTTGTAAGGAAAGCCTATCACATCACAAAATATGTTATTAGAAGAATAAAATGTTATTCTTGTCTAACTGGAATATAACATACTTTTAATCAACATGGACTTCTCTTTTCCAGATTTATCTGCTGCTGCAAGCATTTTTGTATATCCTCCATGGAATTCTCCAGAGAAGTTTTTCCTTTTTGAATATTGTATACTACAGCTGCAGATCTTTGAGCAGAAAGCTGATGGGGAAGTAGAGGTTCACATGAGTGAAATGTGGGCAACACAGAGATGCTCTTGTGATGCTACCAGACATCAGACTCTGTTGCACTGTCTGCAGATATGGCCTTTTTCCTCTCCATGGCAGATGTGGGCATAGCCTTCAAGGGACAACTCAGATGTATTCACAGCCCACTTACAGAGAGGCTGAGGATCAAACCCTCTCTGCCCTATTTTTGCCCCTCTGAAATTCATTGCAAAAATGATTTGAAAAGCCTACCTGCTTTTTGCCCATCTCTCTTCTGTTTCCCTTCAACTGAAAAGAGTATCTGCAATTCTGGAAATTAATACATTCATGCTGCTGTATTACAGTAATTGCTGCAAATTGAAAATAAGTACAGCTGAATTACTAAATGCATTTTAAAGGCTAGATAAAACAAGGTGGAAAAGCAGGAAATATAACCCTGAATATATAAGTTCTAGAAAAGAAATCTATTTCTTATGTTCAATTTTTGTGTTCATTTTTATGCACCAGATAACAGGAAAAAATATGACCTAAATCCCTACCACCATGCCTTTGATAACTGAACAGCTTCCTCTATGTGTAGATTGCAACTAAAAAGTCTGAAAGGAAAAAAAAAACCTCTTCTAGCTGCTCTTCCATTATTTTCCAAAGTAACTTGAGAAATCATGACAAAGCTTCTTTGCTGCAGACCTGACTGGAAGTGATGTCCTGAGCTCAGTGGAAGGTGTTACATTATGGCTGACCAGGTGAATTAAATGGGCATAGGTATTTTCTGTCATGTCTGTGGAACTGGCTGGGCAGCAGTGCCAGCTGAGTAACGTCAAGTCAGTGCAAGGGTGCTGAGCTCTGCAGCAAGAAGTGATTTCAAACATGTTGAAACCACCGAACTTGTAATGCCTTTACTAGCCATACTGTTTACATTACTAGCCACACGGACCGAGAGCTCTGTTTCAAAGACAGCCAGTGAGACTAGGTGGTTTGCTAGCACATTTCAGCCTTGGAACTGTTTTCTGAACTGGCATGGTTTGGAGTCAATCTACTAGTCCTTTGTGTCATAATCATTCAGCACAAGTGAGACTGAACTCCAGTCAATTAAGCCTGGGCTAATTGACATCTCTTCTTGTGCCATTTTCCCCATTTTTTGTTTTTTTTTTTTTTTTTTTTTAAGAAGTTTTAATGTTTAACTTCTGAAAAACCAAGATCCCAAATCTCATCGCCAAGTCAGAACACTTTCCTAAGGTTTATTCCCCTTGAATCCTGATAACTGGTGTTGGTGGGGTTTTGTTAGTTGCTAACAAGTTGAAAGCAGGTCATTGTCTGAAAGAGTCCTGCTGAGTGGCACAGCACTGTCCTTGCCCACAGCGAAGAAGCAGACCCTGTGCTCTCACAGCAGTAGCACAGCCTGTCACAACGAGTGACAACACGTTTCAAATATGATAAGAAAAGCATTTTTCAGTCTATTAGACCATTTAAGAAACAAAAGAGTGTAGTGATACAGTGGTGTGAGAGGGGGAACAGAGGTTACATGCTGCTCCCCACAGAGGGAGGGGTCATGGCCACCTTCAGGTTGAGTGTTGCTATCTGCTCTGTCCAGTAATAGGAACTGGGCCATGGCCTCTCAAGTGCCCCAGGGCCAGCTCCTTTCAGATCTGTCTGGGAAGCTTCATGCCAGGGACGCTGGCAACCACAGTTGCCAGTGCCCAGCAGCTGCTGGGGGAAGAAGCACAGAGCAAAGGGTTGAGGGTGTGCTGCAACAACAGAGGGAGTGGGATGCACCCTTCAGATGCCTCTTACCCACAGAGCATTCATTTGTGCTAAGTTGTGTTGGCAAAAAAAAACAACCAACAAAAACTTGGAGCTCTGATTGTTGCTATTATATTACCTAGGGTGCCATACTATTTGAAACTGCAAGTTAAGTTAAAGAGTAGTTCCAAGATAGATCTCTTGTTCTCCTACATACATGCCATGCTCATGTGATTATCATTCTTGACTCCTTCATCAGGAAAACTGTTCTGCCACATTTCATTTTGTGCAGATTTGTGGCACTGAGCACAAATGCAGCGATGGTTTGTAAGCTCCAAAGTGTTCCTGAGGTGTATTTTTTGTTTGATTTTTGCTTGAAACCACTTGAAACCCCAACTCTAGCAAATTATATTAGTCTGTGGAGGCTAAGGACCTGTCTTTTGAGAGAATAATCTAGTATAAGCTCTTTCAGATATTCTCTACATTTCTATTATAATTTGGAGTTCTTTGTTTAAAAAAAAAAAAAATCGTGGTTTATTTCTGTGTGATGTTCAGCCTTCATATTTTTCACATTTTGACAACTCTCCATATAAGGTTATCACCTTAAGCTGGTATTAAACACATAGAGCATGTCCTTATAATTCATTGTCAGGAAATATAATTGTACAGTCTCCTACATTTCATTGATCCCCATGAACTTCGTATCTGGAGTGAGGCTTCACTTAAACTTGTTCTAAGCTCTGAAGCCTGTAGCTGGTCAATTTCTGTACATGAACATTTTAACTCCACTATTATTCCTGGTGTTATGTGATGGTTGGTCATTTATCTGGACTGGAGAGGCTTTTTTGTTCAGAGACCTACTTTGCTGTAATCCACATAGGAAAATATGCATGTCCTCCTTAGACTCCAGGTACTTTGAAATTCAGGTTAGAAAAGGAACAGTAGGTCAGAATAGGCATAGTCTTCAAGTAGAATCTTTTAATCTAACTAAAAGCTTGTAGCTCGCTTCATGTATAATTTAAAACAGTATAGATTCTCCTAAATATTTGAAGATACTAATGGGTTTAAGTGATTCTGAATGAAAGGGAAGTCAGCACAAAGCCTCACTTTTCCATCAGATTTTGTTACTTTGCTGCTACTTCACAACAGGTTCAAGACTGTGCCTTATGTTTTTTCTTTCACTGACACTGTTTTGCATATCCCTCAATGTGCAGAAAAACTCCGCAATCCTCTGCAGGATTTTTTTCATATAAAGGCCTAAAAATTATTTATCTAATAGATCTTCAGCTATATCACTGTAACAAAGTCTAATACATGGCAGTATAGTGATGCTAATTGTGGTAACTGTCTCCATTTTAGGATGTCTACATACCCTAGTACAGACCATGCTGCACCTGCTCCAACCATGTACTGTACTGTCCAGCTGCAAGCAATTCTTGGCAGGGAATCAAGTGTCTGCATTGGGCTTGATGCTGTGCTGAGCCGTAAATCTTGAGCAGAGTTGCATAAATTAACACAATCCTCCTCTCCTGTTTATTGTGATCATCTTGCACACCGGGCTGCTCTTAAGAGAAGGGACTTGTTCAGTGCTGTGTTAACTCCCTCTATAGTGAGAGAAACCTGTTCTTTCTGGAATGAAAAAAACCCTGTGGTTTCTGACCAAAACTGATGTGTAGTGGGGCTTTCAGGCAAGTCAGAGCTAACGCTATCTACACCTGACTGCAAAGCATCTTCTTAGCGTCTCTTTTTCTTTATTCTCTCAGTCATGGAGAGTGGTAAGATCTTACAGTTATTCCCTAAAAGCTAATATATATTACAGCTTAGTTTTCTCTGAATCTATGCCAACAGATATTCATAAGCCCTACACATTCGTAAGCCCTAATTGATAGATGCAGGTTAACTTTATTATGCACATATAAAGTTCTGTGTACATAAATTTCCACAGACATAAATTCTGAGTGCGAGTAAGCTCCACTTCAGAACTGTTCAGATGTGGCAGTGCTCTTCCCAGGCTAGGGCTGGCTTGGGCCTGGGAAGCAAGGAGCGCTGGCAAAAATTTGTGTCCATTTCTACCTGAGCATTTATATGCTGATGCAGAGGTGGAATTCTGAAAATGACACACATAAATGTTAGCTCCTTCCTACCTTTCCCTCTATTTCATTGCTTGTCACCCCTTAATTATTTTGTCACCCCTCAATAATTATTAATAAAAGGGCAAAAGGGCTTCAAGGACTTCGATTTAAAAAAAAAAAAAAGGATAACAAAAAGTTTGGCAGATAGAAAGAACACACTTATTAATCAGAAAACATTCTGTGGTTAAAACTTAGTATGATTTTTTCATAACATTTAGTTAGGGGAAAAGAGTTTTCAAACAATTTTAATTTTTAGTATTGATAAGGGTTACAGATTTTATTCTGAATTTTAGACACATTGAACACCTTTTATTCTTTTATGCTTAGGTATGCTCTTAATGCATGGCATATCAACTTGAATGTTTACATATGATCTGACATGGAAAGAGTCTTACAATTTGTAAAACAGTATGCTTATCACTTATCTTTGCTCTAATGATGACAATGATTCCAACTCAGTCTGGGGAGCCATAGTTTTGAAATAGCTCACAAGGTATGGACCTCCAGAAGGCATTTAGAGCTCCTAAGCTGGATGCCAAACTTTTAGATAGTAAATCTCTTTCCATATTAGATACATCCTTATGGAGCAGCAGGAGGTAAAGAAAAGCTGAGTTGCACAAATCTGTCTGGAAAGATCTGCAGGCTTAAAATACATAATGATTTACAGAATCAAGAATTGCAGAGCATTTGCAAGCATAAAACATATGAATGTATTATTCTGATTCTGCAAAAAACCTAAATATAAGTAAAAAGTACTATTTAAATCAATGCATTTAATTTTAAGCATAGTGAACAGGTCTATTTGTGATTTTCCAAGCAAGGCATCTTTGCTCGGTATCTTTAAAAAAGCAGATTAGCAACAAGACTCCCAAGAAACTTATAAATGGAATCAGTGTCTGGAATGTAGTGAAAAGGAGAAGTTTAGTAGCAACTGAAAGCAGAATTTTCCTACTGGTGAAACTAAGGCAAGAGGTGCATGAAGCTTTACAATTGTAATATGGTAAATATGATAAAGACTCCTTATCATTTGTAAACAATCTTTCCAAGAAAAGTCTACATTTAAATATACAATTTACATGATCTGTCATAATGATATGTTTTCTTTTTGGTGATCATATATGTCAACAATGATACAGCTAAAGTTTTGGAACTAAAAATTCAGTAATGGAATTTGTGGTACTACAAAAGTCAGACAAGGGAAGACTAAAAGGAGTTTAGTGTCAGGAGTAAAAAAATCAAACCAAGAGTGCTTTGTGCTCTCCTGAATAAAAGTTTATATCTGTCCTTTCATGTAGTGTATCCCCATGCAGCACCTTAGTGCTGAAGTTAGGTATTACAAGAAAAAAATCGTATGTGCTGAAAATGCAGATAAAATACCTGTAGTGAACTTGAAGGTAAATTAAAACAGAACTGTAGTATTACACGGTGACATCATTTGTTTTTTGTTTTAAAAAGAAAGAAAGAAATCCAAACTAATTTGGCAGGTTGTTACAGAACGCTACTGATGGAAATAATCCTGATGTATTTCACCATTGCATAAAGCTGTGGCAATACAATAATATTAAGTTCAGGCTTCTGAGTCCTAGTGAGTAAAAGAAATGGAGAGGTCAAAGATTGACAGTGCTCTTTCACAACAGAAATAGCCAGCTCAACACTTATAGCTGGATCTTAATTAAAATTGACAAGAATTTTCAAAGTGGAGCTACAGTTCCTTAAAAACCCAGTTGTGCAAAAAATGGGTGTTATACATATATTAAAAAGATGTAAACAATGAAAGAGCTAGTTCAAGCTGACAGGAGAAAAAGGAATGTATTCAAGCTACAGAAAGTGTATTTCACATTCAATGTCAAGAAAAGTATTCTAAACTAAATGCAAAAAAGGAGAAAAAAAAGAATTCTAAAACTTGACTATTAAATTCCAATATTATTAATCACTACTGGCCTTATGACCACTCACAATCTCATCTAGTTAAGGACTTCACTAGAAAAGTATTAGGACTATATAATATCCATCTTTTCTTTTGGAAATGAACTCCATAAAAACAAAAGCAGAACTGCAAATATTATGCATACTGCTTGTTATTTCCAGTCACAAAATACCACAGTCTGTAAATAAGGCACGCCAAAGGCATGCAACTGTACTGCTCTAGGGGGAAAAAATACTGCAAAGTCATTATCTTTCTCAAGGACATAAAAAGGTGGAGAAGTTCTTGACCTTTTAATAAGCATGCAATACCTCTTGATGTCACTTATACATTCATCATTTATACATTCGTAACACCAGAAAAGGAAGATGCTTTTATTTGAATAGGCCTAAAACATCTGCTGTTTTTCAGATTATGTATTTGGTTTGGGGAATTCTGGCTGCTGGAAAGAACAGCTCTTCTGTCTTACCCAGAAGAGTTCAGTCCTGACCTCGTGCATTACTTTTTCCTGCCTGTCCTTGCTGACCAGAAGTCACAGTGTTTCATGGAGCAATGTGCATTTCCTTCCACAAGCAACTTGGTTACCTCTAGGCAGACATAGAATTACTTAGAAAAAGTCAGCCATGTCTACTTGTTTAGCTAGAGATGTCAACCTTGTCTGTAAACCAGGGAAGAGGCAGATTGGACTGGCATATTTTGTAAATAGCAAGTACTAAAAAATGTCTCATAAAGTCAAATAATTTCCTGTTTATAAGTAGGAATTATAAATGCCAGTTGCATGTACTGAACATTTAAACTTACCTAGTTTTGCTACTCTGGAGCATAAACCAGGAGAAATGTCAGTCAAACCTTTTCACCAATGTCAGCTGGTGACTACGCTTTGTAATTTGTTTTTAGTTTTTTTTTTTTTTTTCCTTTATTAAAGTAGGAGACCTTTTACGCATGAAAGTAAAGTACTATAAATACCCTACTGTTGTAACTCCAGTCTACAGCTGGCTTTTCACAGGAGATTTTGGAAATATTGCTAGAAGTGTTTTGCTAAGCTTGACTGCATAGCAGGAACCATGGGGATTGCCCAAACATAATGTATACAGAACACAGTGCTGCCATCACATAACCATGTGTATACTGTAAGTCTACGTGTCAGTCATTCACTCCAGAAACACAAAGAAAGGAGTGGAGAAAGTAGCAACCTAACACTTTCAAAACCCAAATAGCATTATTACGAGACTTCTGGGTGAAAGTGATGCTTTTGATCTGGACAAACAAACCTGGCATTGTTATGAGACTCTGAATAAGTAAACAGGACTTTGCCTGTGCTTTTTGCATGCCAGAAATAGTCAATTTAAAAGATTATTGCTATGGGCATTGCATAAATAATTTTATATACATAAATACATATGTATATATATATTATCTATGTGCGTGTGTGTGTGTGTGTTTATATCAATAAAAGCCCTAACAATATTTTAAAAACCCATAGCTTACTCCGAGACTTATTTTCTAGGATAAACTATATTTTTAAATAATCACTTCAGAAGTCAAAGCTGTCTATGACCTTTTAAAATGACTATACATATACAGCACACTGTAAGATTAATATTGGGTTTTTTTCCCCCTCCACTGCAAGCAAAATTTAGACAGTTAGCTTTCTTACTGAGAAATAATTATTAAGCTTCAATTTAGTTTCTTAAAAGTTCATAATTAGGTCTTTTGATTGTGGTTTGTTTTTTTTTTTTTTTTGTTTTTTGTTTTTTTTTTTGGTTGTTAGGTCAAAGTAATCAAGTAACTATGTGCAGAAATTAACATTTTCATTATATTAGATTATGTATTGTAGTAGCAAAGCTTGTTTGAAGTGCATGAATAAAAAGTGAAATCACAGGAAGAACAATCTAATATAGCAATACTAGGTGCATTCACTGTGCATCTGAGAGGAGGAGGGGGGAAAAAATAAGAGTTTTCACTCATTTTGGCCTAAAATGTGTTCAGGTTTCCAGGATTCTGACATCAGAACCCAGATAACGCTGGCTAGAACCATAGGGCTTTACAATAAAAGCTAAAATATTGACCATATGATGGCAAAAAGTCTTTATTTTGCGGTTAACTTATTCTCTTCTAGCTACTCTCTGATGAAGTTGGTGGTGCTGTGGAGGATGATCTCCTTCTTCTTGACAAAGATCGTGATCGTTCAGCACTGTAGGCAACATGCTTATCATAATTTTGTATCTGAGCCTCGAGGAATTCCCTCTGTTGCTGGCTGATTGTCTGGCTAATCAGTCCAGGAAGAGCTTGAATGCTACCAATTAAAGTTTCCAGTTTAGTTTCCAGAGTAACAATTCTCTTCTCAAAATCTTCACTTCTTTCATTTAAGTCAGAAATCATGTCATACATGATGTTTTGAGTCTGAAAGTAGAAGGATGTAAGTAAAGGTTTAGAGAGACCTTACAAATATTGTAACAAGTAGCACAACTCTACAAGGGTTTGTAAAAGAGGATATGAGTATTATAACAATATCTAGTCTTGTGAAATAATTTTCCCTGTAGATTAAATTACAGTGGGCTAAACTTTCTACTAGATTTCTTGAGCAGAAATATAATGCCTTTTAGTATCACTTTAGACATCAAAGTCGAAATCAATTGAAGACCAGACCTTTTTGGAAATTCAGGTGCTTGGGAGTGCACCAGGCTAAGCTTTTTGAACAGTCAGTGTAAGCCAGGGGATTGAAGGCTCCACTGATGTGCTCCATCCTTAACTGTTCTTGATTCTGGTTTTAAATACCTTCATTCTTCTAAGCAGAGCACAAATGTTCATTGGCTTGCTCCTTAAACTGAACAGATTTTCTTGAATTGGCAGTAAGAGGAGTTGAGTGAATTGTTTTTGAAAGGTAGTGCAAGGAGTTGTATGCTTTTCTACTTTTGCACTCTTCAATCTATCTGGCCTCTAAAAAACCACTGCTTGAATACAGCAAACATACAGAGTATACTTTAAACTGACACAATGGTCAGTAAAAATGTAGAAATGTGTCATTTCATAGAGACTTGGAACTGGTTAAAAATACTGGCTGAATGTCTGCCTCTTATAGACTGAGGCCTCAAATTATTTAAACTAGAGTCAAAACTGGATGTAAGTCAATAGAAACACTGGTTGAAATTTATGAACCATCCAAAGGAAAGGAAAATTAATCAAATGACTGCCTGAAGTGTAAACCACTTCAGTATCACGTGTGATATTAACCCATTGCTCTGCCTCCTGTTTCAGGATGCTAGCATAACCTTTGAACGTGAAGTAGTCTGCACAAAATAATATATTAAAACTCCTAATTAGTTGCCAGAAGCATTAGACTGAATTGTATTTTCACCTGAAGTTTCCAGGTGGCTGTCAAGTAAGAGGGGACTGAACACTGAAGAGTTTATCTTTGCTTTGATGCACTTGAAATTGAGGAGGATTTTGAGATAAATCAAGAGGTGTACAAGAAACCCTTAAGAAGAGCCCATTAATGCTTCTAATGTTGCCTCAAATTATGCTCGCAGTAACTGTTAAATATTAAGACCTAATGAGAAATCCAAATGCTATAAGACCTCTAGCTTTCTCGTTATTATATATCTATGAAAAATTCTAGCAACAATAAACAAGCAACTAGCAACTGAATAACCTCTTTTACCTCAACTCAAATGGTTTAAAAAAAGATTTAAAAAGCCTTATGATATACTGGCAAAGCAGGCAGCTATTATTCATTATAAAAACATAAATAAATGCAGATCTAAATTTACTTGACTAAAGTTACTGCTGCATAAGACAATATGATCAGGAAACCACAACTTCTAATTCCAGTCTACAAGCTATTTACTATGGTCTGTCATGGCACAGTCACTATCACCACATGGCAAACCTTCTTACTATGCAGCACTACATCACAACAGCCCACTCAGTTCAGCATTTACCATGACCATTGCAGTTACCTCAGGAGCTCTCAAGATCAGCCTCTCAATTCTGAAGTCTTTTTCAAACGTAAAAAAAAATAAATAAAGATAGCACATTCAAACTTTCAGCAGGATGTTTCCTTTAGCTGGTGTGACCACAAAAACACACACATATTTTCATATGCTACAAATAACAACCTTGTTAACATTATTTGCACATATTATGCATAACATCTTCACTTAAAAACTCTTCATTTTGAAAGGATGAATGTTGCAACAACAGTAACTGCCTACTAACCTTTGCAAGGTCCACCAAAGTGTTGGCTTGATCATTCAGTTTCCTTTGTTCCATTTTTACACTTCTTAATCTAAAAAGTGGAATTTTAAGTCAGATTTTTTTTTTTTTGTATGAGGTCATGCTAGGATTTCTATAGAGCATGCACAAAACTTACAATAGCAAATTACTGCATGGACAATGCCTTGACTACTTTGTGTAGAGTCAGAATCGGTCATGTGCCTGCTACAATGAGAAGCATGCTTCTTCAACACCGCAAAAAAGGAAAGAGCAAGGAAATGTGATGTCCTTCAGAATACCATTTGCCATGGTCAAAGTTGAATTCAAAAAGGAATATAACAATTTATCCAGACTACATGAAAGAAAGCCAAAACATTCCTCAAAGCCTCAGTATCGTGACAAGTAGATATAGGAAGAAACATAGAACAACACTTTTTTGTCATTATTGTTGTAGTAATCAAGAATCTTCCCATGCCTACATGACTAGATACAGGTATTAGCCCTGTTCTGTCGGAAATGGATTGGGTTAGCAGGTGTTGGAACCTGATGAACACACAGTGATAAGTGAGTTTCTCCTTACTTTAAACAGAACTTCCATCTGGCCAGCAGCTAAATAACCAACATGCTTGCCAATATATTTGGTGTTCTTAGATAATTTGTGAATCTAAATATGATTATATTTTAAATTTCCATCATTCTTTTTCAAAACACTATTTAAACTACAACATTGAAAAACTGAAAGAAGCAGCGAGGGTACATTTTTTTCTTTGATGCATACCTATCTGCATTATTGTTGGTTTTATGCATGGTTTTTGCAAGATAACCCTTCTTATACATTCCCTGATAAAAACCCCATGTTTTCCAGATTAACTACTAGACGGAGTGGTTTGCAGATTTCATTTTCATAAATAGGCAGTTTCTTCCTTAGGCATTTGTTCAACATCTCACAACAGATCCATACTTGGACTTTCAATGACTTCTCTGGCTGTTCTTGAGCAGGAAATAGGGTTTTGCAAAAACCAAGGTACCAATTTATAAACAATGTGTGATAAGATACCTCTTCAGTCTACCAGTGAGCCAAGGGCCAACCAAAATAACAATTTGGTTAGCTGTCAAATGGAAGTATGTTTGGCAGCATTTTGTGACAGGTGGGTTGCTAATGCATCCTCTGCCCATTTCTCAGTGATAGTATTACTAAGAAAGCTTCTCGAAGGAATTCCAAAACCAGAAAGTTTATTTCATCTCTTTCATTTACAAGCATTTCCTTTCATATCTAGACTAACCGGCATGAGAAAACGTGAGAGAGTGAAAAATCATTAAAAAATATCTTTAAAATCTAAATGGAAATAACTCTCCTAAGGTAGAAATGAGCTGGTTGCATAAAACTGGCATTCCAGGAGCTTGTTACTGGAATATCATATGCTCTTCTTCCCCTGGAAGTTTCTTTCAGAGCACAACATAAATGGAGACTGTAGGAGTGGTGTTTTCAGAGGCTATAAGGTGGGGTTTTTCTAAAGCAAAAAATATGAAGGAGTCTCCAAGGTAAACAATGATATCATCACAGCATCAGAACAGAATAATTATTCAAAGGAAATTATTTCACTAGAGAATGATAACCCCAGTGTTTTGGTGACCATTCTCTCAAATCATTTGCAGAATATGTGTTTTCTGCTTTCCTTAAGATTCATTGACTCATCTGTTTGATAAACAGTATTTTAATTTTAAAATTCCAGGAAGTTCATTCTAATTATTGTAGTACATGTACCAGTTGACACCAACATGATAATTCTTCATGGTAACCAACCCAACACCTACCACAGGCTGTAAGAATGTATAGATATGGCAAGTCTTTAGCTGCAGCAGCCGGATTTAAAGAATACCAACAGACTTTCATAGTATAATTCATTAAGATAAAATTTTGATTTTATGAACTTCACTTATCACAGGAAAAGATCATGATTCTGGATCGCGTTTCCATGGCAGCAATCAGACCACTGAAGTTCACAAATAAAAACTCTATTTTTTGCATGCAGACAGTGGTAAATTCTGCAAGTTTAGAAAGGAACAGCTTGTACAACTTACTTCCGAGCTCTATTTTCATTTTGTTGAAAAAAAGACAAAACAAAAGAAAACAAAGTGTAAAATTTACTAAAACAACCAAATGAGCACAGTGGGCTCGATTCAGCTGGTGGAAAGTCCTATGGAGCTAAGTTGCTACTTTCAATCAGTAGCTGCCTGAGGAGGAGTCTAACTCATTTGCACTCATGATGAAGAAATCTGCAATATCTTCAAGCCTTTCCATGAACTATTATCTGTATATTTTCTTATTCATACAATATATAACGTGCCTTTTTATGATTTCACCTTCATCTTATCTAGTGTGCATGACAAGTATTACACCCAGACCAGCTGAATGCATTTTACAGCTGTGATCATGACTGTTATCATGACCCAGTCTGGTTTGTTTTATGAAATTTGCCCTAAAATGCCACTCTTTTTATTTCTGTCTCCAGTGAAATAGTTGGAAGGTGAAGGAGGATAACCAAACAAAACTTAAAGACTCTGTAAAGATGGAAAACCATAAATCACTTGAGAAAAAGTGCTAAGATGCAAAGGGGCATGAAAGATGCAAAGGAAAAATGAATTTGCATCGATCCACTCAGTTACAGGAAGATAGCAAACTGCTAGTGAAATGTTTTCATTCATGGTGCATTCTTCAGCATATTGAAAAAAAAAAATCTTTTGTTTGTTTTTCTGGAAAAGTTTTGGGGCTGCAGTGCAAAGTGGTAAAAGATAGAGAGAAATTATTAAGATATCTGTGCAATCTAGCTGACACAGCTAGGAAAAAATAACTGATGCCACCTTCTTCACCCCACCTGATTAATTAATTTTTAAGGGAGGTGCAGAGCACACTTTCTATCCTGCAAAGTTCTTCTGGGCTTGAGTGATATAAAAAGCTGAAGATCGAGCCTGCTGTGCTTTTTAGATTCTTTTCTGAACATATGCGCTCATACACACGCAGACACAAAACCACACACATACACACACACACACAAAATAAATAGTAAAGTTAAAATGTTAAGGAACAACCTTTGCAATCAAAGATTCAAGTCCAGCATGCACTGGACCAAAGATGCACATGACATGCCATCCTCTCCCCAGAACCCCTGCCACTCCCCTCCACCTCCCAATCCTTTAAGCTAAGCAGGATGGCCAAAATGCTATATAAAAATATACCTTTTATATTCACAAAAAAATGCCTTAACTTATGTTGTCTTTTTATTCCTCAAAGTATTTCCACAATGACACAGTAACACTTAATCCTACAAGTTTGCTAAATTTAAACACAGTAATCAAGGTTTACAGAATACTTCATAGCTTAAGCTTAACTACCTACTGCTTTAAAACATTTCCATGAAAGAGATAATAATTGTTAGTCTAAATTTACTAATAGGAAATGAGTAAACCTGGCCTTTCCTGACTGTCTATCCTGCAAGACGCTACATAGATGTTCTTTTCATCATGGATGCTTCCCTCATATCTCTTCACTGGCTGTCTCAGGCACAGACCTACACTCAAAAGTTATGAAACCATCAGTCTGAAATTAAACTTAATTTATCTACTTCCTCCCTATCTTCTGGGGACTATCTTCATAGGCTATACGAATGGCTGCCTCAGGCTGGATGGGGATAACAAATAGAACAGACAAACAGATCCTGACCATTCCTCAGAAGAGTTCTGGGTTTTCTGAGGTCAAAACTCTGGGGTTTTGCCTCCCAGTAAATAGCAACCATTGTGCAATTCTGCTCATTTGGATGTGCTTTATGACAAATACATACTGCAAATTATAGATAAATACTCGTTGTTTGGCAATACCGTGGCACAGCTTAATCCTACTACCAGTTTTGGGTCTCAGGCTTGTTTTCAGACTCTCAAGTAGAGGGGAAAAACTCATCTGAATATTGCCAGAGGTGCTCAATGGTCTCAACTATTGGCATACACTCCCATTTTCTAGAACAGATGGCAAGGGTCATAGCTGACCTACCAACATTTGATCTTGTGCACTGAGAATATACAGTGGAGAGAGGCAACAAAATGCTGGTGGGCCCTGGAAGGATACTTGATGAATATTCGTTTCATTAAACACTAAACACATACTCTCTTCTACCACATCTTTCCGATTTTAAAATATTAAAACATCTACTACAAAGAATTATTTCTTTCCTAAATTTTCTTCTGTCTGTTGTAGCTTGCATCTTTCTATCTGGAAGCAAATGCATAAAAACAAAGGATAGTCTCAGTGGCAAGGAACAAAAGAAGTTTCAGATAATTCAAAAACCATGTGAAACTTCTAAAAAAACATTAACCAGTTTATATGGACATAAACTGTCAGTGTACTTCTTTTATTTTATTGAAAATATATATAATATAGTAAAATCTTATCTTTGCCTTACTCTGAAAGAAAATCAACCCCAAGAACAGTCTTCAATGAAGGAAGGGAATAAGGGGGGAGAGGAGGAAGGGGGCAGAATGGGACTAAGAGTGACTAAAACAGAAGGAAACTAACAGAGAAAACACCTTGAGAGAAAAACAAAACAAAATAGTACTTACTGATGAATAGCTTGCAAGAATTTGCGTTGATGTTTCCTTACTTTTGCATGGTCTATTTTTTTAACCAGCTTTGTGTTTTTATAAATTAACCATGTTTCCCTGAGTACATTGGCCGCTGCATTTTTCACCTGTTTAATAAAAGAAAAACACCAGGCTGACAAATGTAGTATTATGTTACGTTTTTACTTTTCTGTTATTAACTCTTCCTAAAGCTTTTGAAATGTTGTCTTAACTGTGGGAAGTGGGCACCTCAAGAAGCTGCAGACTGAGAAGAAAGCTGTAACTGGATTAAGGGGACTGCTGAGCAGTTTCTTTTTTATGTGTGCTTGGATCAAATCTTTTTGCATCCAGGAATAATTTTCCCTCTTCCAAGAGTTGGAACGGTTTGGTGTTTATGGCAATATAAATTACAGTGAGGAAATATTAAGGCATTATCTGTATGCTAATTAAGTGCATTGAATACGTCCAAAACATTTCTCTCTTTCTTATTCTATGGTTAGCACTTCTTAATTCTTGTAGCAATTTAACAGTCTTTTAAACTTCCAGAGCTGTTTGAGCACTTTTTCCCTTTTTTTTTTTTGTTTTTTGGTGGTATTAATATAGTTTTTACACTTGTTTCTTTTTTAAAATTCTTAAAGAAGATGAAAAAATATGTTGTCAATTAATGTGTGCAGAGTTCTATTTAAGAAGTGCTTTGACTTTTTTTTTTTTTTAAGTAAGGCTTTCATAAAATGCTATGAGTACATACAGTTCTCTTTTTAGGCCCTCTAAAATTTTCAAGAATGCTTAAAAACATACAAGTAATTTGAATGCAATGTTGATTAATGGCTGAATGACTAGGTTACTTGGAAAGAAAAACTGTCCTAATTATTCCTCTTTATTTTCTCTCCCTCCAGGTTTATGTCATGCCAGTAACTGCAGTATCAGAGCTAAGTCAAAGGCTAAGATGTTACAGGAATAACATACAATGGCTTGGCCCAGCAACAGGATCCCCCCACCTTGCACCTGTAAGTGTTGGAGAACCTTGTTCTGTCTTCATTGAAAGCACAATCATGGTTTAGAGATCTCCTCGCAAGCCCTAAATAGCCCTTGCATTTCCACAAGTTATGTCTATCTTCAGGCTGTGAGGAAAGCTCCCAACATCTGCATGATTTGTGATCCAATATGCATCCTGGATTTGTTTGCTTGGTTCACTTTTCACATGCTTTGAGTTTCATGAGCCTGAAGCTACTAAAGCACCACTTGTATAAAGTATTAGACTAACACAGAGATTTATATGAAGAACAGATGAACAAAATAAGCTTCAAAAGGCATAAATAAACACCAGACTCAAAATCTGGCCAATCTGAGACACATTTTAGGCTCAGCTGTCAGATAACACTAGAAAAGTAACTGTGTTAGGAAGGGACAAATTGTTTTCTGTGGTCTAGTATCAACAAGAACTTAATTGACAGCAACAGGAATGTAAATCAACAAGCTCAGGAAGACACCTTGTCAGACAACCTTTATACCTATAAAGAACTGTCTTCCCACACATCCTTTGTCTTTCCTCACTGTGACTCCTTAGAGGAGGAGACACAGGCTGTCAGTGGTGAGCAGTACAGCAATGAGAGCCAGCACAGCCAGAGCAGTGCTAAGAAACAGCATGTGGGGATAGGAAAGGGCTCTCTGCAGCACAGGACACGTGGTGCTGCAGCGCTGCATGGAGCTGTGCCAGGGCAGCCATCCTCTTCCTCGCCTGGAGCAGAACTACTGTCTCCACATCAGGCATTGACATCCCTCTGCACCCATCAGTGAGGAGAAACTCTGCTGAGCTCACGTTGTGGTTATAAGGATGTTTGTCTGCACATTGGCTTTTCTCAATAATGGAGATGTAACAAGTTGAGTGGACTGTGCAGCTACTACTTATTTCTTGTTCCCTCAACACTGACCTGTTTAATTTCAGCAAAGGATTTATATTGCCTTGTTTGCTGCATTCTATTTAATTTAAAATATTTTTATAAATACCAAGGATTTCTATTTTGTAAGAAATAGTCTCCTAAAAATAATATATACAAAACATCTTACAGGGCCCTTCAGTACTGTGTGCTGCTAAATAAACCATGTGTTGTGTACAAAAATCAGTTGGAAAGGCTGCCTCACCCACACACCCTGAATATGTTGTTTTCTTAAGAATATCTCTTATAACTTGAAATTCTTGGTCTTATCTGTCCTTTCACCTATTTTAGCTACAAAAACATATATTTTCATATGCCACACAAAAGCTTTTGGTTTAATACAACAGTCCAGTTTCACAGCATTTAACTGCACTGACACTAGGCTATTAACTAACACCAAATAACTTCCAATTACAAGGACCCTCTATACCAAATCCTTAAAATTTGCTGACAACTTGCAGTTGCCCTTAATTGAGAGAAAATTCAAGGCATTCAATTTCTAATTTTTCTAAATAACACCCATGATAAAGTTGAGCAAGGGTACCAATCAGGAGACTACTTAAAAATAAATACAGAAATAAATTAATACACAGTATTTCTTTTCAGTTGTGAATATAAAGTGTGACTTACTCTTTTAGTTAGCTGGGTGTCCATCATGAAATTATGCACGTGTTTTTCAGCTTTGGTAAGTTCTAACTTCCTTGCCACCACAGCTACCACCAGTGCAGTGCACCCAGCACCCTAAAAACAATAAAACAAACCCCCAAGATGTTACTACTGCATTTTATACAGTTTTTAGAGGAAGCTTCTCTTTTCCTGTAGAAGTATAGCAGGCATCAGGTGATTCATCCCAGGTAAATACAGTGAACATGCTACAGCTATTTAATTTCAGAGTATTATGAAAAGTCAGTATTTACAGGATGGTACACTATCAAGGCGCCAAAATAATTAGCGAGCGGCATAATTTAAAAGTTCTGCTTTTTTTTTCCCTGGATGAACTGAAAATTTGAACATATCCCATTTCTAATGCATAAACAAAGGGGGTGATAAAAACAACTTTTTAAACTCAGAATGTTAGTAACAGAGTACCCTGTTCTTAAACATCTTCCCAAGGTTATAGCAACTGCTAAAGAGGAAATAAAATTAGATTAGTATTTAGCACGCACACACACAAAAGGAAAGTTTCTTAGAATTTTATGTAGGGCCTAAAAATAATAGTAAAATTCAAAAATATAATAAAAAAAATAGTATACTTCAGTGCATCTTCCCAATGTTCTGAGTCCTTCAGTAATTTTTTCCTATATTATTTCTGCTTATCTTACTACCTTATAAAATAGAATTCATACACAGGACCATGTTTTCAAAAGTTGGATGGAGAACATACCAATTTTCTAATCTGTGCTGTGTATATGTACACACATGCATGTATATACATGGACATGCATGTACACAACATGCATGACTATTCCCAGAAGGTGCCTGTCTCTTTGGAATGACAGTGCCTTTAGCAGCATCAAATTTAAATGCTTCTTTATGGGACAGGTGAAACAGAAAGGAGGCTAAAATGAGCCAGGTAATAGGCAGTGTCAATTATACACATCTAGAGGTTATCATTTACTTTACATTATTTATAAATTCTCCTGTCTTATTATTTTGTTTTAATACACAAATTTTTACAGGTTCTTTGGAAAAAAAAATTAGAAATATCTCATTAAATAAATATATGAGACTGTGTTTAACTTGCAGGTTTATTCCAATCTAGTTCTTATTGCATTTATGTCAGTTACTCTCCAATATAAAGCAACCTCTCATTGCTTCTCACTGAAGCGTCACGCATTTTCATTCAGAGAGCTTTCTTTTACTCATTCTGTATTTCTCCCATAAATTTATTCTCTATCCCCCACACCTATAACTGCCTTACCCTCTCCAGAAAATCTGTAAGAAATCTCAGAATTTGGCTTTCAAAATACAAAATCCATTGATAAACACATAGAGATGGCAAAATAAATTATCTCATTGGAAACCCTTTCTCCAGACAGTGCCCTTAAAAAACTGAATCTTGTCTTTCTGTGTACTTACTGAGGTACACAATGCATTCTGTAAAAGCCTTCAATTAATAATTTCTCTGATTCCCTGGTAGATTTTTTCAAGAAATCCATCAAACTCCTCTCAAGCACCTTAAATTCTGCAATTAGTTCTCATCTTTCATCCTCAACAGCTCTCAGCATTCCTTCAAATGAGTCCCTCAGAATTTTGCTGCATTTCCTGCTTCTTTCCGGTCCTCAATACTGAGCCTTTGCTGTTCTCCATCTCTCTGCTGTCCAGCCTTGTAACGATGGAAGCTCATGGGGATTTACTTGAAGTTTTGCTCTCTCCATGAGTCAAAATGGTGATAAAAGTTCTTTTGGTTCTTCAGACCCCATTAACAATTAAAAAGGAAGAATACAGCCCACACAGCTTAAGGCTAAGCAGTTCAGAAGCCCACTGAGCCTTCTGAAAAAGAGAAGGCAGAAGATGCTCTAACATGTCCTATCTCCCCAGAAAACAGACAGCACTCTTTCAGTCTTCTTCCTGCCAAGGGAAATGCTAATATGCAGAAGACTTCTCTGTAGGCAAATAAATTAACAAATTACCCCACATAATAGCAAGGAAATGAAGATAAAAGCAGACATCTTTTGGTTCAGTAGGTCAGGAAAACCAGGGCCAGATGCTGCTTTCATTGCATAACCAAAGTTCTGCCTATCCACATCAAGAAAGCTAAAATGGAAATGAGCTCATTAATACAGACCCCACTGGAACAAAACATCTGTTTAAGCCAATTTACTGGCTGAGAGAAATACTAGACAGTTCTTTCCCAATGACCCTCAAAAAGGCTAGAGGAATGGTGGCAGGCAAAAGAGCTTAGTTGGAGGCAAAATTATTCCAGCCTTGGGAATTAAATCCCACGGGATTAAGTCCCATGTTTTTTCAATGTGGCACAGTAGCTGTAAGGGCCAAATGCTATCAAAAGTAGGAGTTTTATGTCTCACAGTATACATCCCATAGTGTCACAATACAGTCACTGGCAAACTGTGACAACCACCTCTATGGTGTATATGCACTGCTGTCTTCCTCATGTCCAGAAGAGTTTATTGTGATGACACGGTATTCTAGATTCAGTTTAAACCTCTTGGCTTTGTGGTATATGATAGGAACTCAGGACATGAACATGAGCTCTTTTAGTATTTTTCCAAAAGTAGGAAGTATTATATCACCTGCATGTTTACATTTCACAGTACTGTGAAGGAAAAAAAAATCATCACTCATAGCAGCTTAGAACAATGACTAAAATTCCACTTAAACTACATGATGCTAATTAATATTTTATGTTATAGCAACCTGCAGTATTACATGGCTCCCCTAAAGAACTCAGTATCTTTAAAAATACTAATAAAGTGAGAACGATTCAAACTCTAAGAAACTAAATGGAGGCAATAGGGTTAGTTTTAAAAATGGTAGTGCTGTGTGCATGATACTTGCCATGTTTTATGAATATGCTGATTCACAGCAAAATCAGTAGGTCAGCTCATATGATCAGTTTATTATGTCAATACTATGCAATGCATCAGCTTATTTATTAAAATTATTCAGACTAAGTAAAAGCAATAGTAATTATTTCAACTGCAGGAGGGTTTTTCTAGAGAATAAAATTCTACGAAGTCTTATATTTGATTATTGCATATTGTAACTTTCAACATCATTATTTTTCTCCAGTTTTGAAGTAAATAATAAGATAAATCATTGCTTAAAGCTCTTGTTCAGGAGACTTATATGTCAGATGAAGAAAATGAAAAAGGCAGAAATGTATTCTCAGGTAACAAAGCACTAATCAATTCTATCTGGAATTCACACTCCTTAATCAGCTGCCTGACCATGACCAGCATTACAGGGTTATTGCAGTGTATTTTGGCTTGGTAAGCAGCCTGATTTTAAGGGCACTTAGGACAGAAATTATTACAACACATGCAGTGTAAGCAGATTGATCAAGCCAAGGCTAAGGTTTGACTTCATTGTTCATTTGCTCCATTTAGTGGAAACAGGTCATAACAGAATTAACCATCCATTAATTTGATAGTGTTCATGTACTCTGGGATCAAGTATTTAGCAGCAGCCACATGTCTTAAAAGCTGATGTACCTGAATTCTTCTATTTTCCAGAAAGCATGTACAAGCTGAATGAAATTATCTACTAAAGCATGAGAATCCCTTAAAGATCACAGATTTTAGAACAGGCAAGATTAGGACTCTGCTGAGGAGCCTAGCAATGCCTATTTCCTGTTTGCAAGGATGAGAAGATGAAGCACATGAATTTCATCCTGAAAGCACAGTATTTCTGGCTTGATATGATAGTGTATTAGTCTACAGCAAAAGCAAGAATTCTGAAAATAAACACATTCACAGTCTTCCAGCTGAGCAAATCAACAAACTGTGGACTTCACTGTGGCATCAGACTTCTGATGGTGATGTAGAATTTGTTTTTAAAAGCAGTACAATTTAGCATAAGGTTCACAACCATTTACACAGGACAGAACTTGTCTTGATTGTCAGTATTTTTAGCTGTTGTCCCTTATGAAAACAATTTGATATGACTGCAAGCAACTTGAGGACATTCTCTGTATCTTTAATTCAAAATATGCTGTTCCTGTTAAGGACAAAGAATGACACCTAAAGTTCAAATGCTCATGGAGGAACTCAACAGTCTGTGAAAGATTCTCCTCTCTAGCCTTCTTTGATGCCTAGAATCCTAAGTGAGTTTTCCTGACAGAAATGTAAGTGGAGTGTATGTTGTCATTTTACTCATATATAGTTAGGCAGTTGTTAAACACTAGTAATAATAATTTCATTATTTTTAATAATTTTCTCTGTTACATAAGCCTAAATGATGACTGATACTCCTTAAAAAATGAATGGAAGGATGGTTTAAATTGAGGGTGAAAAAATAATGCCATCAGGCATTGATGTCAAGCCTGTGCTATTTGAAAAGGGAAAGAGAAGAAAGATGAAATTAATTGTATTTTAAGTTATACTTTAAATTTAGCAACTGAACAAAATGCTTAAACATGACTCTCAGAAAAAAGCATGACTATTACTTGGTGTTGTCTTTCACTGTACTTTCAGGCATCATAAATTGCAGCTTTCCCTATCTTCTGCAGTCTCTCCTCTTGGCACTTAGCTCTGAATCATTGCCTCCTTTCAACTGCTCTAACAAAGCAAAATATGTCTTAGACACATCAGAGATTGCTGCAATGGTTATTTTCTTTGCCTGTCATTCTTAAAATGTTATTTTGCTCTGTGTTGATGCAGTCCCTTCTCTATGGCATTGTATACACAACATTTGCCCTTAGTTGCAATATTTTATGACTCCTCATGGATTTCATCTCTAACAATCTCTTTCAGAAAAGATCCTTTGTATCACCTATTTACTTAGTAAAAGCTCCCTAGAAACATATAAACCTAATATATAATTTTCTTTTAAAACCTTTCCCTTCTTTGTTTACTTACTACAAAGCCTAGCAAAACCAGTGAAGGGACATCGATTCTGGTTTGCCAAGATGACTTGTTCTGATTCCTATAATCATAATTCCATCTTGTTTCCCATTCCATTTGTTCTATGGGAATAGTAAATTCTTCAGTAATTTGAACTATATATTTCTATTCTCATTATACAGTACTGGTATCAATAGGATCAGGAGTCCTGAAGGGCTACAGGAATGTAAATACAGTAAACCACAGCTGACACAGCCGGAGAGAAAAACCTGGTGCCTCCCACACCACACCATGAAAATGTGGCTTTGGAATCTGGATGAAGACCATGGCTTTACTACAACTCACAACTGCTAAGACTGAAGATTCACACTGCTGCAAGACAGTGACTGCAAGACTGCAGCGTTCAGATTCCAAGTGCAGTCTAGCATTTAACATTCTCATCAAGGTCCACTTTTACTGATAGCCAGAGAAGTGCTTTCAATTCTTCAACCAAGGGTTTATCTAAGGCAAATAAGGCTTAGCACTGGCTGCATTTTCAGTTAGAACTGAAAGCAGCATTTGGTAAGTACAGAAACCCTGCAGTCCTCTAAGTAAATGCTTCTGGCATTGTCACTTTGTTCTTTTTTTGCTAAGGTTTCAAAATACCTTTACAAGACAACAGTGAACTGGGTCACTCCTGCAACCACCTGGAGGGTGCTATTGGTGAGAAGGGGAGCAACACTGTGTATCAGTGTCTCTGTTGAAAGACACCTGGCATCTTTGGTTTACTGGACTGGAAGTAAAGTGCAATCTTTAGTGGCGTAGGTGTCACAAAAATGTCCTGCTATACTTGCCTGTAGCTGAAAGAAGGCAGTTGCCACATTTCTTGCTCACTTCCCTTGGGATCCACTGAGGGAGAGAGAAGGTGCGCTTTGTAGACATATGGTTCTGGTGGGAAATTTAGCTCTGCACCAGAAAAGGCACAACATTCTTCCTGCTGCTCTGCATAAAATGAAAATCCTGTAAGAATTTAAACAGGCATTCTGTTCATTTGGCTCTCTCAAAGGTGGACATACAAGACCACCAGGGAAAGGGAAAAAAGAATTTTAAAATGTTGCTTGAAGTGAGAAAAAAAACCTCTCCAAAACAAGACAAGACAGAGGCTAGGGAAATGGTGCTGTATAAATGTGGGTTTGCATTTGTCACTTTTTATTGGGAGGGATGCGTAACCTTGCAAAACTGAAATACAATGAGTAATAGGACAATAACTGTGCTATCTCAGCCAAAAGAGTGATCTAAAGTACCTTTGCATTATTTATACTTCCATGTATTCAATATTTGCCTGGCTATTATTGTCTTCAGTGGAGTTTGTCTGCATCACATCTAGAATTTTATTGCAACATTTAAACTTCTGATCTATAGAAGAGTAGATGAGCAGATTTGTTTACTTCTAATTAGTCCATAATTAGTTTTCAGCAATGTTGCAAAAATAAAAAAATATGAAGACAGTTAAATGTTATGTATAAATGTGAAATTCATTAAATACTGTCACACATAAGAATGGGTAGTCATAAGTAAACTTCTTGAAAAATGGAAGTTGGGTACTAGAGAGACATCTGGGACAGCACAGGACATAATGATTTATAACATGAAGACAGTATCTCTTCTACAGTGGAACCTATACCTGTAGTGTTAACTCAGAGAAGCCTGATAATGAAATGTGCCCTGGTGTCTTCTCGTAAACCTTTGATGGTCATAAAACACCCCTGGACAGTTTATCCCAAAAGGCCTAAAAAACTTTTTGCTGAGCAAGGCTGAAGTCCAATTTCATTAAATGAGCAGGCTTAACAGCCTATAAGGCTGATGGGAAATATCACTTTAATAATTCAGGGTGAAAGCTACCAGTGATGCTCTTGCTATTCACCTGTGTTGTAAATACAAAAGTTTCATGGCAGTATGTGTAAAAGTATATGAAAACTGCTGTATTAAATCTAAGGTTATTGCAAATGAAATTACATTTTCTCAGAACAAAAAAGTTTTGCTGCACCAGTCATCAGCTCCAGTCATGCCTATGTAAACAATGACAGCATGAGACAACAGCTTCTCATTCCAGCCAGGAATTAATTGCTTTTGAATTTACCGAAATGCATCCATAACTAGACCAAAATAGGAAACAGTTCCTGTGTCCTCTGACACTTCAAAAACTTCCCTGCTCTGTTGGTACAAACTAAAGACTTCCTGAAGAAGCTTTTTCCCCTTAATTTTTCTGGTTTTGAAAGATGGTGAAACTTTTCAAGAGATGTTGTTTACTCAAATGGAGTAGAGTCTCTGCCAGTCTCTCACCTTTCATATTACTGCACTCTCAACCACTACTTCAGGGATCACATTTTGAAGCTTCTTAACTTGATTTTGACAATTTGTATTTCTTTACTTCAGCTAGAAATTTAATTCCAACAAGCCACAGACATTAAATAATCCCAAACTATCTTTATTCCCTACAAAAGTTTCCATTTTTTGCAATTTGTTGTGCTGGAACAAGAAGAGTTGAAGAGCTGACAAATTTCTCTGCCGTCCAACTTTTAACAGCTTTAGCCCTAAGAATGCAGGCATCAGTAACTGTCTTCTCCATATAAAATTTCTGCTCAATGTGTTGTCTACTTAGGTTGTACTATGCTAGAAGGAACAAACACAGTCTGTTCTAAATTCTGATGTCACTTATATTTATTACTGAATTATCACAATCAAATAAATTAATTGACTGAATCTAGCATATATCTGAGACATGGACCCAAGATGCTATCAATTCACATGAAAAGCTTTTCGTATTTTCTGTACTCTCAGAGAAGTAAAAACTGAGAAGTGTTCTAGATGTTCGAAATATCCTCTTATCTACAGCACAATTCACCATAGTGCTCCAACTAGAACTGATGATACCTTTTCAGCTTTTAAAGTGCAATTCAAAATACATATCTGTATTTTATATACTGCTCTGTTTCTCTGACATACTACAGTTAAACAAGGTGAAGAAAAGCTTTCATAAAATAATGCAATGTTTTAGACATTATAATGCACAATAATTTATGACCACTTTGCACATTATCCATAAAGTTCTATAAAATAAATTTCATATTCACTCAAATCTGATGTTTGCCTTATTTTTCTCTTTTTCAGGACTCATTCCAGAAGACATGCAGACAATGTTAACTACACAGTTAGAATCTATTTGGTTTTCACCTCTTTTTGTTAAAGTCTAGCAACTATTAAATTTCAAAAATAATACTGTTCAGATTTTGCTAGCAACAAAAAATAAGACAGTTAGAAACTACTACTCTAAGTGCCATGCTCCTCTTTCAAGCAGTTCTCTGTATTTGTTGGTAAGACCAGGCTGTCTACAATTACCATTTATACAAACATCTCAATTAAGCCTTAAAAGAGTCCTCTGTTATACAGCAGAAACACATCATCCTCATCACTTTTTTCATGATTCATAGGAAAGAAACTGTGATTGTTTGGAAATAAATGCAGACTTCGAAAGGATATTAAAACCTTCAGCATGAGAAGACTGAAAATGAGATCTTATTAATTTTTCATTCACCATTTGGAACTAATAAAAACTATTATCCCTAAAGCCAGATTGTACACAATGACTGCATTGCAACGACTGTAATAAGAATACTTCATCTACATGAGCTGTCTTCAAATACTGTAGCTAAAAGATGCTACTTAAAATTTTTGCAAGGAAAAACTCTAATCTTGTCAACAGCCATTGTATACATTAAAGAAACTCCTTATTTATTTAGTTCTTTCATAGGCCTAACAATTTATTTGAAGTTCGTTTCAACAAGAGAGGTAATTAAAGTGTAATTTCCACATTAGCAAAAGCAGACACTTTGAAACAACATCCATTTCATTTAAAGCAAACTTCATCAAGCTATACCTAACCAATTGCATTCTGTGACAGGACAATTGCAATTCAACCATTTTATCTGTAGCAACACAGGTAGCAACATAGTCTACATGTCTGCTTCTAACCGTTGGTGGGTGGCTTTGCAAGAAGATTCTGCATTATAAACTTCGTATCAAACAATAAATGCACCATCTCACCTCATAATGATGGATCTAAAAGGAAAAATGTCCTTAAAACTTTAAGAGGTCCTTGCATTTGCAGTCAGAAGAATTAATTCATTGCCATTGTTTTACCTTGTGCAACTGCAAAAGCTTACAAATGCCTGCAAAAGTTATCCACATCACAGTCCATAATTATACACCTTCTCACACTCCTCTTTACCAATAATTTAAACTTTTGCTAACTTCATTATTCTCCTTATAAAGCAAGGAAAATTTTGAAAACCACTCCAAGGTCCTAGCTGCAAAATGCCATTAAGAAAGTGGAAGTGCTGCCTACACAAGAAGTTCTGCTTAGAAACCATATGAGGAAAGCGTTCCACCTGTAGCTGAGATCAACTAGCTGATGAGCATCTGAGAGATCTGCTTGGGTGGGCACTGACAACCAGGCGTGGCATCTTCAGCAGGCATAAAACACAAGCAAATATAGTACACCAACAAGCTGCAAGGCATGGCGAAGATGACGTAGGTCTCCCTATTTCCTCTATCCTGTTCTGAGAACAGTGACAGCAGCTGTTCCATCACACTCTTGCAGACCTACCTGATATATGCAGGGAGCAGAGGATACATTTGCTATCAATTTGTAGTCCACCTGGCCCACATTCTACTACTGCTGCCTAGTAAAGTCTCACTGGAAAAACATGGATTGATAATTGAATTGAGGCATCCAGTTCAGTTTCACTTGCTTGACTGTAAAATATCTCTGCATGGATACTCTTTGTAGCACGCTGTGTCAGTATTTTTATGAGTTTCATATATTTAAGTGCTTTGCAAGATCAAAATGTAAATTGTCCATATTTTTTTCGGTTTTTGCCTTTTTTGTTCACTGGAATTTTTTTGTTTGTTTGTTTTTTCCTTTTTTCACTTTCTCTTATACGTTAATCAAACTTCTTTGCTATCTTACTTTCAACTATTCTCAATATTCTCTCTACTTCCTTTTGGTACAATCTGCATATGTGTAAAGATTTTCCTCTTTTCAGCAGTGTGCATTTGTAGCGTTTAAAAGAGGTCACTTGAAACCAAGAGAGCAGTAGTTACAATTTGAGTCACCAACAGAACTTGCTGCCACCAGCAGACTGCACAAAGTCCACTTCCCAGGCTGGAGTACAAGGCAGAGTTTGGCCTGAGCTCTCCCATCTCCACTGCACAGAAAGCAATTCCTGAGGCAGAAGTGGGAGAGGAGACATGGCACCAGGGCTCTGTCTTCACAGGGATCTGAACACCAAAGGAGGCTTCCTTGGGCCACCAGTTCCACAAAGCCAATATTAACTCTTCAGTCGTGCATGTAACTGTTCTTATATTCACAAGTATTTCTATTGATTCCTCCTTTCATCCTTTTTAACAGGGACCTTATCTAAAAGCAAACACTCAGTGGTATTTGGCATTGATCATGCTAGTCCAATGCATTTGCTGTTTCAGATACTAGGGAATTACACTTCTTAAAATCAAATACGCACTTTTATTTTACTACGTTCATTCAACAATTACCCTTATGTGTCTTTTAATTAGATCAATTGCTCCTATTGAAATAAAAACCACTAGGTCCGTTCTTTTAGAATTGCATATATTCCACAACAAACGTTAATTAATTACTGTACAAGTTTCAGAAGAGTAATTGGTTTTAAAGAATGATATTCAAGACCTGTAAGCTTTTTGGTATTGCAGGTTAGCCTAGAAGAGAGTTCATTATTATATTTACTATGGTCCTTCATAAAAACAAAACAACGCAAAAACCAAACCAAACCAAAATAAACCAAAACAAAATGCAAGCCCCAAAAAACCCAGAGTAATTTCCAGCATCTGACTTTTTCCCATTGCTCCATGTTTTTTTTTTTTTTCTCAGAGATTATTTTAATGTAATTAGTGGTGAGACTTTCAGTGTTGTTTTACTTATCATAACACAACAGCTACTTGGCTTGTTTTTTTGTTAAAAGAATGCTTTCTGTCTCTGAAGATGTTTATCTCAAATGCATTACCATGACATCCTGATTGGAGCCTTTGTTCTTCCAAAGCAGATGCTGAACTTATAATCACTTAAAAAACCCAATCAGAGACATGAAAGTATCATCTATACATTTTACAAGTCTATCACCAGTTCTAAAAGAGATGCCAATGTGTGAAAATGGTATGTATAAATCCGTACTTGAGTTTTTCATGGAAGCAGTGGAAGTGACTTTATATGAGGGTTCTGTCCTCATTCTGCAATCCTTGCACTGCAAGGTGGCAATAAACACTGCTTCTCCACCCCTTCTCCTAGTGAATTTATGACCAAATTTCATTCTCTCTGGCATCAATATCCAACATAGAAAGGAGTAACGGCAAATACCCCAGAAGATTTGAGCTCAGCCAACAGCCTTTAGAAAAGCCCTCAGAGCCACTCCTCTGCTTTCAGCCTGTATCTTTCAACTCCACTGCAACACTGCATTTAAAGAGATATGCATTTACCACCTTTTGCAAAATATACTGGAAGTCTTTATCAATGTTTACCAATAAAGGCAAATAAATTGAAATCTATCAGGGTTTTTTTAGGGTTTTTTTTCTGAAGCATTTGTGAAAAAATCCTTAAACATTAAAAAAGAAAAAAAAAGAAAAGAAAAGCCCTTTTACTCTCTCTGGACATAAAATATACACTTAATATAAATAAACATCAACCTATCTGCTCAAAAGTGGCAACACTTTGATAAGATTTGCTTTTAGCCATAATATAAATATAGCTGTTTTAACAGAGGCAGATTCTGGAACTGCATAACTTATAATCAATGGCAAAAGTTCAGAAGCAAGTATGTATCTTATTGTTGTATGCAGTACATATATGACAATCATTCTGCCTTTCTTATTCACAGCGACATTTACACAGAAGTTAATACAAATAAGAGTGGCAGAGTCCAGAACTTGTTGACATCTAATTTACTACAGATATGTGTAAATTTTCCCAGCACTACAACACATTGCCTTACTCCCTGCCCAACTTTGACCAAAAGGTGCAGTACAAAAAATTAAAACCAAACATGAAATACACTTAATATATATTGAGCATGCATGACCTAACAATTGCTGCATGGTATCAAAGGTAATAAAAGCTCTTACTGTGCAAATTGCACAACATAGCACCACTTAAAGCAATGGATTGCTATGAATAATATGTTAGAGTTGTAAGAAACAGAGTAGAAAACTATGGTCAAATCAAAGATTTTTAGGAGTTTAGCCACCATTATGCCTCTTTGTGATTTATTTTAAGAAGAAGAAGTTAGAACTGAAGATCTATTACCAGTACTGGTCCAATTACACATGTCCAAAGATTATTAAGATGATGTGATACCTTAACATTTAATGAAAGACGTTACTGAGATTTCTGAAGTTATGAATTATGTCAGGGTTCAATTTGTTTCTCTGTATTACATTACACTGCTACTAAATTTTTGCCTAAAGAAGAAAACTCCATTTCATTACCAGGAATGAAAGAATATGGGACAGTCTGATTCAGTATACACTCTACAAGACAGCAGTTAAATACCGCTTTATGACTACCAAAAATATAGGGCTTAATTTCAATTCAATTAACAGCCAATGCAATCTCATATCCAGTTGACAAATTCACTCACCATGATTCCAGTAAGTAAACAGACCCCTTTTCCACAGTATGTATTTGGTACCATATCCCCATATCCAATGGATAGAAAAGTTATTGAAATCAACCACATTGCTCCAAGGAAGTTGCTAGTAACATCCTGTTGGTCATGGTATCTGAAAAGAAGAAGGAAATTTCTTTATCATGAAAACATTTGTTAAAATACTGTGCTCTCAGAAAAAAATTGTATTAACTAGCATGTAACCATTTTTTGTATACAATCTCATTTTAAAAGCAGCTGCAATGTACTAAATGTAACTGAAATACAATTACATCAGCAGTAATCAATCAGAAGATAGAAAAATAGCACCGGTAGTACAAATGGTTTATAATTCAGTATTTGGTTATTATAATAGCAGAAATCTCTCTGTTTTTAACAGAATCTCTTTATCAGGGGTAAAAGCCCTGATAACACTCTGCAGTAGCATAAGACACCTGTCTACTATAGATGCTGCACTTTGAGGCAAATATGAAAATCAGAAAAGGTTGTGTGCACAACCAGACAGCAGAGTACATCTTCATCTCCTTGGCCTAAATGCAAGTCTATAATCAGAAATCCAATCCTGAGCTAACACACAAATTCTGACTTAGACAACTTGTGGTCTTCCCTCTTCTTCTACAAGTTCAAGGTAAATAAAAAAGTACACCATTGTATTTCTCACCATCAAAAGATGCTTACCTTAAATATAGCAAGAACTCCCTTTAGTGTTAAGTTAGCTATGATGTTAAATTTCATGATGTGCCATTTGTTGACTTAGTTTCAATATCATAGTAGAATATGTTCATTTTTCCCTTCCAAAACCCCCCAAGTTCAGATTAATAATTGTCTTCATGTGACATATATACCTAATAGAAGGTGAAGATACATTTTATGTTTAAAAACCTGTTGCCACCACTCACTCTGTGGTGGGAAAAAAATTGCCTAATAGACTAAAGTAGGTGGAATTTTGCTCCCTGGACAGAACAGCTCTGCCACAGAGACAATCTGCAGCAGTCACTGCAGACTCAAGCTTGCAATCACACCTGCAGCTGCTGTGAAGCCTCAGGTTAACTAAATGCTGTTAGATTCCCCAAGGGGATTATTTTAGCCAGTCCCTAAATCTGTGTGTCACAGTGGGTCACAGAGGGACATTTATTTAATTAGTTCACAAATCTGTAAACAACATACTTCCCACAACTGAAATAACTGCTTCTGTTTCCTTCTTTCCGGACTGCAGTCTCCGTGACAGATCAAGAATGCAGAGCAAGCACACAGGCACTCTCAGGAAATTCCTTAGTCTCACACTTGTAAGATATTCACTATAAACATCTGCAAAGTACTATCTTCAAAGTCCCACCTATGCTTTGATGATTACAACAATATAAAAGCTCTTTGACTGCCAGAGACCACAGCAATCACTCCACTCAAGTCTGTTCCACACTTCACCTGTATATTCCTCTCTCCTGGTGTCAGTGTTGTCTCTCATATACTTTATGTAAGTTTTTCTGTTTTGCCTAGAACAAAACCTAGAACAATGTAGTAAAAGCCCAGATTTGGAGACTGTAAGGACATAAACAATGATAACCACAATAGCAAGAAGAGTTAAAAGAAAAGAACAGTAGACTTTACTCATGAGCACAGACCTTTGTATATAGCAAAACACAATCTGATGTGGGTTTTTTTCCTAGACTGCACTAAATGCTATGGATTTTAGTCTTCACTTAACAAATGTAGCAAGTAACAGCTGTGAAGTATACAGATGCAGAGAAAGAAACACAGCTGTCCCATACAGGAAGCAAGAAGAAAGCCTGTGTACCTATCATGCTAATCCCCACAGATTATCAAGTAAGAGATATCCATATCATCCAGATCCATAGGGTCTGGATGAGCTTCATAGAAGTGTACTAAAGCCACAGTACATTTTACTGATTAGCAGCTCAGGTAAATATTAATAAATGCTCGTATACATATTTATAATACATTTCCTTATTGCCTCTCTTTGGATTTTGAACCTGGTCATTTCCATGCTTCACGTGAGTCAAAACAGAGCATTCTAAGACAACTCACTAAGTTCCAGAAATAAATAACCCATAAGGAATGTCAAAACTACTTTCTTAAGCCTTGAACGACATGGGGAAGAGATAATTGGAGTCTTTATCCACTTACCCTCCTTTACCCATGTCAAAAAACATACAAGCCAACTTAAACATAGGTTCTTTAAAAAAGGTATTTTAAAAAGCACATCAGAAGTTTTTCAGGTTTCATTGGAGACATGGTGACAATTAAGGTTCTCTAGATGAACTGTTCATTAAAGCCACCTACATCATATTTGTTAGCACAATTCAAAGACCTGTTTAAATGTTTCCATCTTATTAACTCAGGCCTCCTGGATTTCCTACTTAGTTATGATTTTTCTACCTAGTTATGATTTTAAGGCTATAGATAGGAAATCAAATGTTGTATGCCTAATTTAAAAATTTTCACCAGTTTTTATGAATGAATTTACTGTGACAAAGAAGGAAAGGCTATTTCATGTTCTCCCTAGTGCTGCAACTGCTCAAGCACAGTAAAGCATGTTAATTACGTAATTTGACTAATTTAATATTTCAAAAATATTTTGAAAAATTTTTATAAAATTTATAATCTGAAAAACTTTTTCTCTTGCAACTGTGCATGGAAAGTTGAAGGGTTGACTTTGCAAGTTAAAAATCTGTATGTAAAATTGAGACAATATAAAAGGGAATCACACTCACAATAATCCCATCATTTCTTTGCTATATTTTAAAGAAGGCAATTTCATCTTTTCTCATATTTTTTGCAACCTCATTTAAGATTTTTGAATCTCTGTGGTTGGCAGTTCTGGCACATGTTTATATGCTTGGATTTTCATAAGATTACAGTTGTGTCAGCATAGATTTCCAAGTACTTTCCTAAGTCACTAGGCACTGCTATCACTTGTGACTCAAGCCTGAACCAGCAAAGCCAGGACAGTCTTCTGCTACCCTGTGTCCACAGTCAGGTAAAAAAATATTACATTTGTACCAAAGCAGGAAAAGCAATATCTTAAGAAAGTGGTATTGCAGAATCTTACTTGTACAGTCATGAAAATGGCTAAAAATTAACACTAGAGGCATTTAAATTGCTTTGTTTTGAGAAGGACTAAAGAAAGAAACTCACTGCCTTTAGACTTACTTCAAAGTTATCCCAGCATCAAAGACTGGACTCCATTTATGCAGGGAATAGTGAAATTGACACGGCAGAAGTTAAATCTTCTTATGTTTTTCTCTAAGTGCAGCTCTAATGTGTGGCACCAAAAGTCACCAGAAACCATAAAAGCCATTCCTACAACAGTATCTTTCACTTCACTATTGAGATTATCCCCAGTAGAGCCAATTCCAGTGGATGTTGTAGAGAGAAGGAAAGCCAACAACACCAGCACTGGAGCAGGGCTGTCTCACTCACTGTCAGTCATCATAAGCCACTGCAAACATCTCCTCATTCCAGCTGGACTGTGAAAGACACCTTGGATGTAACACATTCCAACATTCAACTGTAGTTTTCCTAAAGTATCCATTCATTCTATATCTAAGACTTCTGAAATCTAACAGGAAAACACTTTACCATGAAAAGCTAGGAGACCTGAAAGCTCAGAATTAAATAAACAAAGATTTCCTTTCAATGACAAGTTTCACACAAAGCAGAATCTTGTCATTTCCAAACAAACTCCAAAATGGAAGATTTGTTGTCATTAATTTTTATTTATATAAAGGGTTTTATTTTTGCAATTTTTTTTCTAACATTACACATGACAGATGTACTCACGTACATATTTAAAGACAATTATTCTTAATCAATAAAAACTTGCATAAGAAAGACAGTGAATCACTTGAAGGTAAGAACTAGTACTTAACTGTATTAAAGCTGCATCTATATACAGTTTGATTTTCTTGATTACACAGAGCTTCACACAGCCACAGAATAAAGGGTCATTTAGAAAAGCTATGTATTTCTACAGTGTACAAAAATCAGTGGCTGAAGCCATACAGGCTTAAGAATTATTTATCACCCTTCTTTTCTAATAAGAGATATGTCATCAGGCAGGCAGTGCTGCAGCTGGACCACACTATTCACCAGGCAATCATCATCCTGCTAAACACCACTATCCAGTTCTTACAATCAGCATATATAAGTTTTGACACCACTCTAATTTAAACCAAAAATAGCTGAATGATTATATTTGTGAAAAAATAGCATGGCTCAATTCCTTCTCAAGTCAAACTGAGTGGGAGTTTTACAACTCATCTCAGAAAAATATAAATATATTCCTCAGGCGACAACACTGCAGTGGCTTTGTTTGTAAAGGAAATATTTCAAATTCTTTATCAAATGGCAGTCTCTTTTTTTCTGCTTGTACTGTTGGTATCATCATTTTCAATACTGCTCCTCTTCCCAGTTAGTATGTGATGAAGTTTCATTTAATTGGAAGTACATCTGCTTTTTAGTTGCATATAATTATCACACATTCACATCTGGACATCTAAGACACATGCATCTTAAGAAGAGATTAATAAGAAATAATCAAGTATGACATTAAACTTGACCACTGGTACATTAATTCACACTCAGCAGTATCAATCAGTTACTCTTGCCTCCATGAACAGCCTCTGGTAACTTTGCTATCTTTGGTTTTGCCTTCTTGAACAAGTCAAGGAAAGAACTCAAAATTATAGAAAAGATAACCATTTCTGTAGGGAAGAAAATAACCTGCTTTTACAATAATCATGAAGGAAGTCCTGGCAATGGCAATTCAGGCTGAGTTTTTTCTTGTTTAGACTATTAACAGCTGGAAACAGGCTTATACCATTAAATCAGAAACTTGTCAAGGCTCTGTTGAGAAACTGATTGATCTAACCACCTTTTAGAGCTCCCCCACATTATCAGACTATTCTGCTATTAACTGCCTTTTCAGTCTTAGATGGTTAGTACTGGCATTTTATCTGTGACGATAACACAGATCTCTTTGTATTCCTTCTCCCTTCCTCCTGTTGAAAAGAAAGGAAAAAAGAAATCCATAATGTCACATGAAAGGAACAGTGGGGCTGACTCCAAATATGATGAAGCCAATGGAAGAAATTTTGCCTGCCTTGACGGGTTTATGATCAAAAGGGCAGCTTGGAAAAATGTATTCCGCTTCTTATCTTTTTTTCTAACACATCTGTTGATATCCCCCAAATATTTATGAAGAGCAGTAAAAATGTTCTTGTCACAATAACTGCTTAATGGAAGTATGAAACACCACAACAATTGCCTGCATTTCAAACAGGCTGACTCACAACAGTAGCAGTTGTGAATCCAATCAAAAGGAAAGGGTAAGAGTCAGCTGACTAGATTGCTTCTACCACAGACAAAAATATTCATGATTTTTCTGCTATGAGCATTTTCAGGCTATTTACAGAGAGCTCATAAACCCAAGAAATGTGAAGTATTCTATGTAATTAGCATAAGTTATTATGATAGCTAAGATGAAAAATATAATCCTGAAGAAAACAAAAGGACATCGGAGAGAAAAATCAACACAGAATCAGATGGATGAGATAGTATGTTTAAAGAAATTTTATCATTATTTTTAATATAAATTATGGTTTAAATATGAGGGTGAAGACAAAAAATTACTCCTGGCTGCTGTCTGACACCCAGCCATCAATGCTTGAGCAACAGATAACCCATTAGTAATGGGTAAATAATAATAATAATGGGTAAATAAATAATAATAATATCCTTAAAAATAAAGATAAATTGCCTTTTTATTAAGGGTGCCAAGCTTTTTTTTTTTTTTTTTTTTTTGTCCTTCACTGGTGGAGGCCTTCAATGGTGCTGTAGAGAGCTGATGCTATGTTATATCAGTACACCTGTCTGCAGCAGTAGTAGATGGGCACATTTTCCATCTTTCTAAGAGAAGCCATTCAGTTACAAGCAAAAAATCTGCTGAAGCTCCTTAAAAGTACCTGATTTTATTGTTTGTTTGTTTGTTTTTTAATTTTTTAACATGCTTTCAATAATACTGTTAAGAATTTAAGGAGAATCTGTTGAATCAATTCTGTAAGTATTGGGAAATTCGGAATGCATTAAATTTGACAGACAGCAATCCACTAGAAAAAAGTAACTATAGGAGAGCTCAGTATCAATGTATCAAAAAGTAATCCTGCAAATGAAGTGGTAACTACTGCTTCAGAAGGTCTTGTCTATGTTAGAACATTACTTGCCTTATCAAAAAGTTTTCAGAGAGTTTAAGGAGAATTTTTTCTTGCCTCAATTAAGAAACACACCCACCTCTCCTCAAGCCCCAGTTTTGGTACTTATCCCCCAGTACAGGCATATTCTTACTCCCACTGTGTTCTTTTTAGCAGTTTCAAGCTATTTTGTGGCAACTGCAGTGGCATAACTGAAGTTGTGACTTCTTGTGACTCAGCAGAATAATGAGTATTCCTAAAGCTCCTGGAATGCTATACAAAAAGTACTAAACAAACTCTTAACTCCTAGAGCCCTGAATGAGCTTTGCCTACAGGTTTTTAAAACATATAACCTGTTTTGAGAAACAATCAGGTTCACTGTGCCTAAACATGGCTCATTTTAATAAACTCAAATATGCACAACAGAACAGAAAGTAAGGCATGTAGGAATACCTTTTTGTCTCTCAGAGGTGAAAGCTGGGACTAACTGCATCAGCTGTCACAAAGGTTCAATGACTGATTCTTGTCTTTTAAAAAACTTACATTAATTATTCTTTGTACAAATTTCTGCTTAATCTTAAGTATTTGGACTAACATGTTTTATTATGTTCAGACTGTCTTCCTTCAGAAAGATCCATCTTCATGTTGTGGAGCAAGCTCAGGTATTCAGCTTTTCTCGGCTCCATTTCTTTACATTCTATAATATTCTGTCACCAATAAAAAGAGTTTGCACATTTCAAAGGAGTGTCCTTAGATTTAAAAAACTTAACTCTCTAGCCTTTCCCAGTTCCTGTCTACAAACCCAGACTCTGCAGAATAACTAAGCATGCTTCATATAGCTTAAGAGGCAAAATCAGGCTCTTATGGTTGGTAATTGTTGCTGGATGAGGAATAGCAAACAGCACTGAAACAGTAGGGTATGAAAAAGTACCCTTATTCATGGCCTTTGGCCCATCTATTACAATGTGTTCCACAATTCCATGATCATATGTCACTTTTTGGACTTCCCAAAAAATTTAATAGTATCTTTTCCAATGCAAATCACGACTTGTCACAGCATAAAATGCCTTATTGGCATAGCATTGTTGTCCTCATGCTTTTGGAAATAAAGTATCATGTTTTAATTATTCATAGCTCTCTGACAGACTCTAGATGAAGTAAAGATTTTTGCTACAGCTGATGATTATTTTTGGTGGGCTTCACCTTCCGAGCTCTCAGCTCCCAACTCCCAACTTCACATTTTGATTAGTCTGTATGCCCAAAGCTCTGGCTAAAACCCAATAAGCTCAAAGTCTTCTATAATGACATGTATGTTTAAAAATAATCTTCTTAAATTAGACATAAAAAAGTTGCATAACACTGAAATTCTTCATTTTGCCAAAAATAGTGGCATATCCCAAAGAAGAAAAATAGCCTCTTTAAATGCATCAGTATCCATACACGAAGCAACATGGAAAAAAATCTTAGTGAACGAGCAATACATCAGGCTTTCCACAAAGCAGAGGAAAAAATGAGTATATGATACCCTTTTGTTACTTTAGCAGCTTAATGAGGAGAGCACTGACCATGGGGAGTGAACTTGATGTTAGGCCCTTCTTAAGCACAAAGCTGATTTACATCAGTATCTTCATCTCACTGTTCTACATGTTAGGATACAGGCTGTTAAAGTATCTAAGAATATGTTTTTGAAGCTATTTGAATTTAAAATTAAATTAAAAATGATTCTTTAATCTAGTGGAGAGACATACTGTCTGAAAAGCTTAAGACAAAAACTGAAAAAGGAATATGTTAAATATGGAATATGTGACGTGCCACACTTGGAGTAAACATTAACTCTGCTTTGAAAACAAAATTCAGCAAGTAATCCAGAAAGGACAGTGACTGCAAACACACTATTAGAAATAAAATCTGAAAGATTTATCTGCTCCTTCTGTAGTTCTGCATATAATCTTTACCAGAAATTGTTCTGTAAAAAAAGCTACTATAAATATGCAGTTAATGTGATACTAAAATATATGAAAACAAAAGAAGGAAACTGAAGTGACATAAGCAAGCGTTAGGGAAAACAAGTTTTCAGTACTTTTTAATCTTATTTTAAAAGATATGCATGCATATTTCCCTACAGCCATATTTTTTACAGTCTAATCATTAAAATTTGTCAATACAATAAGAAGGATTTTATTTTTAAGGTTTGCTTTTATTTTTTGAGGTCTGCAAAAGCACTGGCTATAGCTGTATTATGATAAAAATATGAATCATTCAAAATCAGGAAGTTTCTTAATGAGCTCTATTGTGTAACATTCCTTATATTCACTGGCAACTAATTCTAACCCTTCTAAAATTTTCCCTTATCTTGCATTTTGCATTTCCCCTGGAGATACCCTGTTACTATTTTGTACCTAAGCCTCTCTCAGGAGAAAGTAAGCCCTTTTTTAAAATTAAATTATCAGAAGTAACTGATATCTAAATATTCTGGATTAGTTTGCTGAAGAAAAGCTCCAGAAATAGAAGTTTCAGAAAGTAGAAATAGAATTGACCACAACAGACTTTAAATGTAACATACCTTTTTTTTTTTTTTTTTTCTGACATAAAACAGCAGAACTAGGTAAAAGTTAACCTTTTATGGGGGAAAAACAGGAGGAGGTGAAGTTATACAGCAAAGATTATTCTGAATTCTTCAAGAAGACTTTCTGACAAATGGAACACTCCAAAGGCATTTTTCTCTAATAGAACTAATTTGTCATCACAAAATTTACTAGTTCCGTAGCTGATGTATTGCTTTCTATAAAAAGGAATGAAGTACAAGCTCATAGTCATAAATCTTTCTGATTTGAGGGTTTTTAATCCAAATTTCATTATTTAAATCAACAAATTTACCAACATATGCAAATTCTCTAACGTAATGGACATTGGGAACAGATGACTAAAATAAAATAAAATAAATAAAATAAGATCAAATCAAATCAAATCAAATCATGCCCATGACAATTCTTTTTCCTCTAGAAGTGAAAAACTGAATACTGGATTCATCAAAATGTATGTTCTGGATAAATTGGAGAATAAAGCTGGTTTAAATAGGACAGCACCTTACAAGTAAATATTTTTAAAAATCTAGATAGAATTTATTTAGTTTGAATCAGAGCAGAAGCCTGCAGTCAGTGCAATTTTCATTGAGTTCCTCAGAATTGGGGACCAATTTAACACTCTGTATCAGGAACACTGCTGCAGCTCTATGCTTAACTGAAATCAGCCAAATTTAACTTATTGTTGTTTATTTTTTCATTTCTCTTATAAAAAGGAAAGACTGTTTAGTTTCTGTAAGTCACTGCTTGAAGCTAAACAGATTTTACTAAATATTTTTAGAGACAATTCCAAACCCAAAGTCTGTGTACTTTTGAGAGTCAGCTGAAAGTTGCATCAGATCGCACTAACAGTTCCTTCATTATTCTGAAGTACTGGGGACTACATTTAATGTTCTGAACATAAAATATAAAAACATAACTATGGATTGCTGTCTGGGAAAAGAAACAAAGAAAGCACTTGTAACAAATATTTTCCACTTACTTTTTGTATATGAAACTTCAGCATGAAATTGTCAATATTTAAGGAAAAACCCTTTTGAAATTTTGTTCTCTTTGTCAAACCAATCAGAAGGCTAGGAAAAGACTTTGGAGTCAATTTTTGTGATTAACATAAAGATGTTCATTTGCAGGGGTTGAGAAGGGTTATCTGCACAGAAGACATTCTTGTGACTCTGTTACCGTATGTCTTAGAGCGGAGTGAGTTTATACGGACCAGCTACAGGATGAACTTCTGCCACAAGCTCCTCAAGGCAAATGCAAGTTGAGAGAATACCATAATTTCAGATAGGCTAGAAAAAATGTAATAGAGCTACATGTAGTACTTTACTCTGGCGATGGTAATAAAGGAACATCATCCTCATTTGCTTATACAGACCTCTGCAGTGTCACATTTGAAGACAGATGTGTTGCCCACCTAAATGCAACCAAAAAGAAAAGGCTTGAGAGACCTTCACCATAATATGTTAAATATGCTAGATGCAATTATGGTTTTCTTTGCTCTATTTTAGGCCTTGACATTTTGTCACCAAATTCAGTTATACTGTCAGTGTGAGATTATACAAAGGCTGAACCTTTTACTTTTCTCCCCCCTTTTGTCATTAAAGAGAGTAAAATTTGACTTTTTGCTTGTTAGGCAAAAAACTTTGTATTTTCTGTTTGTTTGCCATTTGCTTTCAGGACAGAATAACTTTTGTAGGGATCATCCTCATTATAATGACAAACATTTACCAAAACCAAAGGATTTGGTACTGTTTTTTTCTGAAGACTATGAACATGACAGAACACTTTCTCCTGATATTTTATTTACCAAAATCATTTTGTTGCTTGATATCTTGACCTTCATTCAGGACGTCCTGACTGCACTTTAACTGCTTTCAATGAAGCACTGAAGAAAGAATGAAATTCTGTGCTCTGAAGGAACTTGAGCAGATGACATTTTCAGAAAAAAAGCCCCACATATTTTCACCCTGTTTTTAATGGAGGTGAGTACTTTGGATGGTGTGGCAACAGAACTTACCTTTTGCACTATCTACACTTAAGCAGGTGTCTTAGGGTCTATATACAGAACACGTTGGAAGAGTCCTTTAATAAATCAGAAGTTATCTAATGCCTATTATTTACACCACTGGCAAATTCTATGGGAATCACATAGTAGATATGTGAGTTATCTGTGTGACTTCCATGCTTCAACTCAGTTCCTTGGTCAAGATTAAGACAGGCAAGCATATAATCAGGGGTCATGTTTAACTAAGGATGTACACAATGGGAACATTCAGCTTTGGAACTGCTGTCTGTAACTATATTGGTTTGCTAGGAAAACTAGATTTAATTTTACGTTATTTTAATTACTTTAATTTTCATGTTACTAATTATTCATTTTTCAGATGTTGAATGCTTCATAAAGGCTGTCAGCAGAATTAGCATTAAATTCCAACAACAAGCTGGAAGATGAAATGTTAAACAAACTTGAAATCTAATTTACAGTGCTCTCTTAGCCCTAGAAATGAGATGAGTTCACTGATGGGACAAATACAGAGAAAGTGTAATATGCACAAGCAGGTGTAATCTAGCAAGAATGGCACTCCTTAGGGAGCTAGCAAGCCTCCTCCATTCACTTGTTTGACTTGCAAGACTTTACAAAAACAAGAAAAACTGAATCCAGTTAAAAAAAAAAAAAAACCAAGCATTTTTAAGAACTCCAGATATTACTGGTGAGCTATAACTTTTCTGGTATTTTAACTGTTTCAGCTGTCCTGCTTCATAAAAAGTATTTGAAATTGTAATTTGAAAGCACCACAAAAAGTAACAAAAAGAGACTATTTATTTGGGGGGTTTTCCCCCTTCATTTTAACTGAGCAATGAAAACTTTCTTGCAGGTCAAAGACACTTTATTCCATTAGCAAAAGTCCATGATACTAATGAATAAACAAGTCTGAGATTTCAGCATATCTGTTTTGGAAAAGAAAAACTAGACACTGAACTGTAGATGTTTGTCTCATTTGTGTAGAGCATGGGATACGTTATACTTAAGCTTTATAGGTATACTATAAAGTATACCTATAAAGGAAGGTACAATTGTTTCATTTAAAAAATTTATAAACAAGCATAAGTTGTACACAGATAGATAGATAGATAGATAGAGAGAGAGAGATAGAGATAGATAGATGTGTGCACAGAAAACTTTTCCTGTAATTCAACTATATTTGAGTGTTACCATTTAGAGAACTCAAAAAATGATCTGACTAAAAAAAAATTATCTTTCATGTTTAAAAGGAAAACCCCTTGATTTTCTCTAGATTGCATCCTTTGATGCAATTCAGTTGCGATTTTCTTAAAAAGGGAGAGGAAAAAGAATTTCAACTATATGGATTAAAGATGCTGGGAAATATATGAGATCTATAGTGTTTCTTTTCCATGATGTACAGCTTCAGTCAATTTGTCCTCCAGATTCTGGAGTCTTGACTGGAAAAGTACGTGTGGAGCTGTGATATAGCCACAAGGACTTCAGCAGGAAATGGCTTATGTATTCTGAATATCTTTCCCAAAAGCATGAGAAAGAAAAATGTCAGCAGGCAGAATTAACATTTCCTCTATTTTCATACCTCTCACCTGGTTTCTCAGAACGATTATATCTAGACTGCATCTCTACCTGTACAATAATTTGAAACAATATAAAATATCAGCACTGCAATCACACTTTAGCGGAGTCCTTTGCTCACTAAAAAAGATTTTGTTATTCAGAATGGGGACGTCAACCAAGCAACAGCAGTAAACATAATTCTACGCATGACACAGATACAAAGAGCTTAAATGACTTTCATCAAGGTCACAACAGAATTGTAGATTGGATTCTCTAGCTCATGCTACTTCCAACAAACACAACACCTTCTTTGTCAGTAAACAATGCAGTTTGCCTAAAACTAAAGAACAAAAAATAAAATAAAATAAAAAATTAAAGCACTGCTTATTGCTTTTGTGAATTTAAAAATTATTTGTATAGATTTAGCATATTTTGTTGGTATACTAAAACCTTCACTCCAGTGAAGGACTACCACAAATGCTACTGCCACTTACCTCAATAACAGAAGAGTGCTAGGGCTGATCCTACTAAAACAATGCTAACATTATTGTAGTCTAAATTTTTATTTTCCTTTGAAAAAAAAATGAAAATAAACCCAGAGAATGTGTAATTCTGGTACAGATTGTTGTGTCTCCTGCACAACACCAGATCCACTAGATCAGTACACAGCATCTCCTTCTTGCCTCTGTGCTAGCTGTGATTTTCTAAAAATCAAGAGAAATCATACTCCACAACATCAGAAATACAATCACTGAAGGACAATGGTGTCCTGCCGAGGTACACTGACTGCGTCAGCAGGTCTTCTGCCTCCGAGCACATAAGGAACAAGTAAGGCAACTGATTTTGATCTGCTTGCAAGGAGAAAATACCACTCTAAAAGCAGTATTATTAAGAATTATCATGCACAGTTTTGTTAAATCCTTGTAGGCTTGGGAAAGGAAGAAAATTAATGCAGAAGGTATTACTGAGAGCTGACAAGTATCAAGGTGTTCAATTAACTAAATGTAACATATAATTTGCCTTTGAACATCTTGGAAAGAATCTACTGCGAAAGACTGCAATTTAACATCAAAGTTTAAACAGTCAGGGTTACAATTTTAGAAGCTCATTAGTCTGAAGGTGTATCATGATTTTCTGAAACGATGAATGATTAAAAACAGAGTTAAAAAGAAAAGACATTTGGGCATGAATACTTGATTTGAAATCTCTGTTCAGTTTTAGGGAATGCTGTATTTCTGATTTCAGACTGTGAGAGTCTTTGCCAATTACATCCACTGCATTCTTGTGAGTACAAAATAATAAGAGGTCACCTTCAACTCAAGGAATTAGAACATCAAGTATCTACTTTCTGAAATGCAGTGAAAACATAAATTTGTTTTTATTAGAAGTCTATTACTTAATGTAAATATTTTGCAAAGTTATTTTCCACATGTACTGTTGCCTGCCCAAAAAATTCATAGTCCAGCTCCTGAACTGACACTAAGGTCGTGTATATATTCTGGACAATTCTCAGGTCAAGCCAATTAAGCTAGTGTCTATAAACTGGTAAATTCAGGTTATTCAATAACAACAAAGAATGTAGTGACCAAAGAACATGGAATAAAGATAAATGTCATCCTTCTGCAGCTACCAAAAGCAAGCCTGAAACTTGATGGCTGGACTTCCAAATAGCACCTGCACCAGAGTACACTCCACGTTTTCCTACCTCACTGCAAGCCCAGCAGTTGGTGAGGCATGTGTTACAAACCCACAGCCAAGTTTCTCCCTCAGGTGTACTGTAAACAACTACTGAATTCCAACCAAAGCAACTGTCCTGCTGGCAAGACTGATTATAACCAAAATACCTTCCACACTCCGCAGTAGTTTTTGCCAGGGCTAACCAAGGGAGCAGCCTCTCTTCTTTAGAACTCATGTCCTACATCTACCCTGTATGTACTAGAAAGGTGACAGCCAAAAAAAGGAAAACATGCTCAGCCAAAACCCTTTACTCTCCTCAAGCAGCATTAAATCACAATGGCACTAAAATATAGTTCCTTCCTGCTTCATAAAATTCTTCAACTTAATTTTTTATACAGCAGCTGAGGAAACAATGTATTTTGACTCTTTGATGCTTTGTTTCATTAAAAAAATACCCAGACCATACGGGACAGCTAAAACACAGACTAGCTCATGGTTCCTTCCGTAAACTAAGACAAGGTACTCCTGCTAGGTGTGTCTTCTGCTTATTAAAAAGATAACAGATTTTACAAATAATAATTAGGCATTGGTTAAAGTATTATTTAAAAAAATTGACACTTTCATATTGCAGGACTGTTAACTCCTAAATAATTTTTCAGGAGTTATTCAATTAGCACCCTTTCCTGAATGTAGATTTTTCATGGCAGAAGCTCAACAATTTATGAGATCACCAGGTTACAGGTTGAACCATACATGTTTTGACAGCTGAGTCTCAAACTTTGAAAGATTTTTAGTCACATTTCTATTTAACTGATTGCTCTACAGTGCAATGACCAGAAGTTTACTACTTCAAAACTGTGTCCTTTGTATCTTCCCTAGTCTGCTGTTGGGTGTTTCCTATGAAGGAAACACCCAACCAAAGATAAAAGGATTTAAAAATAAAAGAAATAAAATCAAAATTCAGCTTCTGTGCTCAGCAGCAAGATACAAATGTTTCATCATATTCTAAAATGGATATGCATGTGTTAGCAACGCTTTGGGTAATAATCACTAATTTTTGCTTTAACTAAAAGGACCTATATCCCCTATTCCTGAGATGTATGGTCTATAGCTCAAGGATTCAAGGTCATTACCAATGTGGAAAAGTAAAGTCCTGAAGAAAAAAACTCCTGAAAACAGAGGGCCAGTCAACCTAGCTGGTCTCACTGGAGGCTGGGAGGATCATCCATCCAGATCTGGAGAAAACATATATGGACAAAATATTACAGCAACATGGCAAGAGGCAGGAATGCAGCAGCACAAAGGGAACTGTGGAGAGCAGATCTTTACTGCCCAGCTCCCTGGCCATGCAGTGTGGCCAGCAAAAGCTCTTTTGGTGCCTTACTGGGCTAGTGAGTGTCCCAATATTCAGTCTAGTAGTCCACTAAATTCCAGCTTAAGCTTTGGGATATTTTATTTATTAGTAAGAAAAAACTGTTTTGCACTTTCAAGCTGTGTATACCTTGCTCATAGTGTCTCTTTGCATCTGTTGAAGATACACAAAAAGCCTGCTGCAAAAGAGGGATCACTAGCAATACAGGCAAGGAAACTGACACACAGGCGTAGAAAGTGAAAGTCCTTGGATTACAGAGCTGCTTGCTCTGTAAAAGAAGTCAAATTTTAGTATTCCAGCCTTATAGAAAATACTGATCTTCTGAAAAATTAAGTTCATTTATCCAGTCCTACACATAACTTTAAAGGCCTAGGTTTTTAAAATCTTTCTGCTTCATACTCTAAAACTGCCTACAACTCAAGATATTTTTAATGCAGCCAGCCTAACAAGACAAAACAAATGTTATGGAACTACATACTACTCAAGTTTATAAGTATTAAGATATTCTTTAACATGACTAATGGCCTAGTTTATAATGTCATCAAACAAAATAAGCACTGGTGAACAATTGCACTCCTATGCCTGGGACACATAATCTTGAAGTCTGGCATACCCGCAATATGAACCCCATCCACTTCATATTAAGTGAATACTTTTTTTACACTTTCAGCTGACCATGTTTGTCATAGTAGACTATATTAATACTAATATTAATAAAAATCTTCTGTTCTTCAGTTACAGATTTAATAATTCTTGTTTATGTATTGGAATAGATTTTATTGTTTTAAAGAGAGCATACACTGGTTTTTACTGCTATTTTCACATTTTAAGTAGTCTTTTGCAAGTCAAAGTTATTTGTAAATATTTAGTTAATTCATGGAATAAATAAGATTTTTAAAAACAATCCCCCTACAAACAAAAAACCGAAACATTGCAAAACCAATTTTCAGGCCTATATACAATTCCTGATACTGATACTTAAGCTTGTGCCCAAGGGTCATGCCAAAACTTGGCATGATTTGCACGATTACATAGGCAGATGCAATTATTTTAGCCCCATCATCAAAGGATTTTAAGCTAATGAAAGCCCCTGGCTTCCATAGATTCTGCACCAGGTTTCAAACCAGGCTGTAGCCCCACAGCACTGACACCCTCTATTTCTGTGTGTTCTTATCCTATTCAGGTACTTGCTACTCTGGAACATTTGGAGCACTTCTTACCTTCATTGCACTTTCCCGCTGATTAGGGAATGGTCTGTTTTGCTGTCAAGCTTGGCAACAGAAGGTACACTTAAGCCCTGTGTCACAAGCCCTGCCTATGAAGTGCAGTACAGACTCATGTTCAGTGCCAGGCTGTTCCAGGCTGAGGTGAGACTGCAGCACAGTGCGGGGCACGGTACCTGCACACACCTGGCAGGAGCACAGCTCCACTGACCTGACCACACAGGGCACTTGGAGGTCCCACCACCAAAACAGCATGAACATATCCCCTCTGCAAATGAAACCACAGAGGCTCTTGCCTCAGGCTTCTCCACTTGAGGCAGGGAGTACACAGGGAAAACAAGCCAGCTAGCAAGGCATAATTCCTGCCTGGGCAGTGTTCTCAGCACAGGCTGTCAGCACAGTTAGCATCCATCAAGACTGCACAGTTCAGCATAAACTGCTCTATCAACACATGAAGGTATCATCTTCATCTGAACTCCACTAGCCTTCAGAAGCTTTTAGCTCCCTTTTTTCCACACTAGAAATTTGTTGGTACTGCAGTACCATATATGTAAGTGTTATTCTTGGGCACCAAGCAGTGTGCAAACACAGTTCAAAGACAACCCCTGACCCAGAAGCTTGCAACCTAAATAGTCCAAGACACTTGTCGAATTCACATTGCCTGATACTTCAATTCAGTGATGCACACTTGTGAAAAGCCACAGGAATTTTGCCAGTGGATTTCGTTTATCACAGAAAAAGGCTTAAAAAGAAATATTGGATATCACTCTGGTTTAGAGGAAAACAACTGCAAATAGACTCACATTCTATTTTCTCTATCAGAAATGTTCTAGATTCATTCAGCCCAAGCTCTGAACTAGTACAATATCACTGTTTAGGGGAACACAAGTGCAAATGACATACACAAATACATACTATCTCCAAGTGATGTTGTGAATCATTTACTATCTCAAGAACAGATGTAGTAAAAAACTATAGCTGATTTTGAACTTTTCAATGAAAAAAAGCTAACCTAGCAAGAAAAATCTGCTATTGAGACAACAAACTAAAAGGGTAGAATCACAGAAAAGGAAAATAAAGAACATACAACATATTGAAAAAGCACCTCCTCATGTTTCCTGCCATAAAACCACTAACTCCCTTGAACTGCGCAATTTGACACACTATCTATATCCTTGTATTGACCTCATAAATTTGAATTTTTAGGACTTAATTGTAAATTCTCAATAGAACCACTCTTCAATATCTAAGGATAGAGCTCAGTCAGCATATTGGCAGCTTACTCACATTGAAGAGAAAACCATGGTCCATACTCCTTACTTTGCCCAAGAAGCAAAAGAAAACTGGTAGAAAAGCTTAAATTCATACTTGAGGGTGTACTTGCAAACTACCGGAGCAACAAATTCTATTTTGAAGTGACAAGACATTGATTTTTGCTTCAGTATGACCCTATTTTATACGGATTGCTTTTGGTGCAATATGGCAAATAGTTTTTACTCATTTTAATGCAAAATATTCTGAATAGTTAAAAATGCTGGCCAAAAGAGGGAAAATTCAATTATTACAACTAAAAATATGAGGATCAGAATATGTAACTTTGGATCCAATAATGAAATAATGATAAAAAAATTCCATAAATTGCTTTCTTATCTGAAAGAATTTGGAGAGCGTACAACTATTCTTACTGACCAGAACAAAGACTGTTCTCTTAATTAAGTTTTATAGATTCACGATTAATAATTAAAAAAAAAATCTTTCAGTCCTTGAAAGCAGATAAGTAATGCCCTGTAAGTATTTTCATTCTTTTCAGACTTTTTGGTCTGAATAGAAAGGACAGAAAAGTTTTCACTTTGTTTACCATTTTTGAATTATAGATGAAGTTTTCCACTTCATTCTATTCTACAACTGATATACACATAAGTCCTTTGTAAATAAAAGGGAATCTAACCATCTAACTAAGAAAAGCTTTTTTGCTCTAGTTAATCTGAAAGACAGATTTTTTTTTTTTAATTTCATTATTCAAGTAGATTTTTTTTTCCTTGTTTTTTTAACTTTTTGTCTTTTTCACTCCCTTCCTCAAAGTTAGGTCTGCTATTTTTGGACTACATAAATACTTATCTCCTTTGGCTTAATACTTTTTTGTGAAGGAATGACTATATCCAGTGACATTTCATCAGTTATTGCTACTTTCCATATTTATAAGGGTAATTCTAATAACCTAAACAAACTAAAGAATATTCTTATTTATATTCCCAAAATTCTTTTCCTGAGAATACACAAACAGCATTTTCCAAGGGAAGGAAAATATGAATTTAAAAGAACAGCAAACTCTACATGCATTATAAAAGAGCATCTGTTTTCCCCTTAAATATACATAACTGTTTTGTTTTCAAGCAGCAAAATAACACATTATTTAGCTAGCAATCCTTCTGGATACACCTAAAAAAGGAATATTTTATTTCTATCAATAGCTCCTTTTTGGATCTGGGTTATGCATGTCAGACATTTATCAATGTACTTCTGTGAATAGATTCCCTTGTTGCCTTCGTTGTAGGATAAAATAATGGAGCTGACTGTCTATTTATAAATTTTGCAAGACAAATGCAATTGGTTACATGTGGGCTTAGTTATTAATTGCTTTGAGAAGTAAATGTTACAAAACAGTAACCTAATATTTGAAGTTAAGCTACACAGTGTGCAAACCCAGGAATTAAGACTAGTAGGCAGAGACCCATTCATTCACAGCACAGGTGCAAGTCAGGATGATGACAGGTCATCATTGCTTATTGTTGTTTTGAATATTTAACTTTCAGAGTTTGCCACCACTGAAGAAACCTGACTGCCAGTAACATATTCTGGTTTCAGTGAGCTGTGAGCCAAGGGAAGGTAAAGAACCATGATAAACAGCCAGCACTGTCAATACACAAACACTATTTGATCTGTTGACAGTCATGAGACTGAAAAAAATAAAAATCATGTCATGCTTCTGACCTTCTGAGCCTAAAAATAGCCTTAAAATTAAATATCAAGGCTTGGTTTGTTGTTAGTGGGTTTTGATTGCTTCTTTGTCAGGGGTCTTGTGGGATTTTTTTGTTGCTTTTTTTAAAACTAAGGATCTTCACACTGGCACTGCAGAGAATGCAAAAAGCAATTTCCATTAGAAGTGGCCTAGTGAATAGGCATGCAATGTGCAATGTCAGATAGGTCCTCAAGACAAGCAAAGAACTGAAATACATACTGAGAGGACATTAGATAGCTAAGAAACATTTTTTCCTTCATGAATTACAACTGAAAGTGTCAATGTATCCACTAGCTTGTATCAAATGAATCCTTAACATTTGCCTTCCAGTTGTCATGTGTGAGCTGCTTACTGGAAACTTTGTAATGGTATCATATTTCCAAGAAATAAGACAGAAATTTATCTGTAGAAAACAAAAATGAGCAGAAAGCAGAAAAAGATTTTGCCATCACACACAGATGGGATTTTGTGTTTGTGTGTGTTTTTTGTTTGAGTTTGTTTTTTGCTAAAATGAGGGAAGAATACACAGCAAAAACTGACAAGAGGGAGAAGTGCTGACTAAAACAAACTGCTCAAACTGAACTGACTTCATTGCCAGAAGTTAAAGAGACCAACAAATAGAACAACAAATGGTGCCAAAAGTGTGCTCTCAGCGGAAGAAGAAAATCCAGTTCTGTTCTCAGTTCTCCTTTGCAATTCCACAGAAATGCCAGGCACGTGATATGATCTGTTCTGGACATCCAACAGTGCAACGTAGGCATTTGTGGTTCATACTGCTTGGTACATGGGCACGTTTCACCCATGTGTATATTCAGAAGAAAATATTGTTTCTTTTCCATTAAAAAACCCAGATTGTAAGGAGTGGCTACCTTCCACACAACCTAGAAAAACACCCCACATCTCATAGAAGAGACAATCTTCTACAGAAGAGTAGAAGCAAACTTGCCAGATGACTTAATGCTAAACATACTCACTTTCTGTTTCTTGAGAAACCAAATTTTCTATTTTTATAAATATATGATAATGATATAAACAACTGATGTCCAAGCACAAATCTATTTTCAGTAACAACATATGTATGGGAAACTGCAAAAATCAATCCACTTTTAGGACTCATAATTCAAATATGAAAGGAACATACTCATAAGTGTTCTAGATCATGTGCCTCAGAGATGTCATAAACACAAACATCTTTCAAGTTAGACCTAATGAAAAATTTAGATCTTCACTATGAAGCCTACACATCACAAACAGCAATATACTGCTACTGGCAATGAGAAGGCAGATGTTGAAACCTAAGAAATGCAATTTTCCCCTCAAAACAGACATTATGTATGCAGAAACACTTCATGCTTTTCCACCTTTACCTTCCCAATTCCCTCATCTAGATTACTCTGCAGCCCTAGCAATCCATTTATACTGAGCTGGCTGTCCACCACCATTATCTGTAGCACGCTCTGCCCTCATACATGACCTTAAACTGCAACCATGGAAAATACCTTGCTCACCAACCCAAAGCGTCACTTACTATAATTAGCATTCTGGGAGCTAACTATGCAGTCATTAAGGCACTGGGAAAGACACATGTCCTGTCTTAGTTCAGTGTATATCAAGTGGTCAGTCAGATGACCATTAATGCAGTCAAGTCTTTATTCAGACAGTCAACTTGCCTGGCTCAACCCATGACCTGTCTCCACGGGTTATCATTCAAGAGGTGGATAATGATGCTCTTTCATGTTACCTTCCTCACTAGGAAATGTGGGGCTTCCAACCTCCCCTTCCTACTCCCAGGATCGTCTGAAATAATAAAAACCTAACTTTGAACAGAAGAACAATCTGAATATCAGGCTGTCTTTTAGCTTTTGCTGAGCACATGTAATTCCACAATAAAGGACACCGCCTACTGTGACTTCCCTTCTCACTGAGAACATGGAATAGAACGAGAATCTTTCCTCTGCACTCCAAAGTCTTAATATTTTAATCTATTACATCTTATCACCATCATCTTGTTCCAATTTGGATGGTCAGTTACATGATTTAATACATCAAAGAAATACTGCAAACTCGTACGTAATGCTACTATGTACAGAAATTAGAGCATGGTGCAAGAGTGATGCAAAGAAACAGTTAATGCCATAATTTTAATTTAATTCTATCAATATAAATCACCCCTTATAAAAGCAAAGCTACCAGGCTGCTGCCTAAATCCTGATTTCTGTTAGATGTATCAAAATTCGCTATATTTTCATATATAGTGTCAAGCAGAATAGAAAACACTCCTAATGATAGAATTTACTTTCAGGATCATGTTTTGTACATAAAATAGACTACTTAAAAAAAAAAAAAGAATAAATCCCTTGATTTAAAACTAAGAAAATATCAAGAGGAGTTGGGAGAAAGTGTACCTTCTTTCTGTAAACCAAACTTTTAACATCTAAGTAATTCAAAGCCATAAAGACCTTGGGAGACATCTTCTGAGGACTATGATTTCTACACAAAGGAGAAATAATTCAGTGGCCATATCTGGCCTTTCTTGTCATAAATGACTATTGTACCTGCCTTCAACTATACAAAAAAGGGATGTTTAACTTTAGATGGCAGAATATTAAGAGCATTCCAGTGTGGGGGGGGTTGAGGTTTTCTTCTGAGAACTTTTTCATACCACATTCTACCATATGGGCTATGGATCTAAATGGTTTTGATGGGCTGACTAGTAACTGGAGTCCAGGGTCAGTATCATTTGTTTGGCAAAATACTTACATATTCCCTCAAGGGGAAACTGGAGGCAAGGCACACAAAACTGGCTGTAGAACTAGCACAAATGACATAAGTATCTAATTTCAGAAGCCAAAATATATTCCTTTTTATGTTTCTGAAATATAGAATTAACTTTTTTCTTTTTAGAATATGAATCTTGGACTGGGATCCAGTGACAGAAGGCAACTATACTATTAACCTAGTACTCACTTCTATATTTAACTTACTTTTAGTTGTTCTGTGTTGTGTTTCAGTTTTAGAGTGGTCTGTGGCTATTGTCAAAACTATTGTCAAAACTATGTGGCTATTCAGGCCACTGTCCAAACTATTACAGTCAAGTCAAGGACAGCAACTGCAAATTAAAATGTGGAAAATCCATTACCAGCTTAGCAGAGAGTTGAAGAAAATTCAGCTTTTTGCAACTCTGACTTCACTGTACCTAGCCAACTAAATAATCTTAGTCCTAGGACAACAGTGATGCAGAAGTGTGTCATTTTCTAAATATAAATAAGCAAACTAAGAAAATCAAAACTTTATGAGAATGTTTTCTTCACTCCTCCGACTAGAAAATGGGTGAGGTGGTTTTTGTTACTTTTATTTTTAGTATTATTTATATACTATACATTCTTGTCCTTCAATATGTATACTTACAAACAAATGTTTTACAGACATGTATCAGACAGTAACAAATATTTTTTCAGTAATTTTCACTGAGTTGCACTAGCTTATTTTGAATGTACGTGCATAAAATAGTTAATAAAAATTATTTTATTTTCATCATCATCAATCAGTTATATGTAACAATGGATGCTGAAGTTATTCAGAGTCACTTCATAATCAACAGTTTAGGAACTGCCTGAGTAGAATTTTCCTGAGCTGCAATTGTATTGAAAGAAAACTGGTGGAAGAGAAACGAAGAATATGAGATAAAGAGGAGAGACTTTGCAAAACTCAGTTCCATCTGAAATAAGAAGATACTTATGAAAATACAGCTACTATAGATTGAGTAAAAACCTAGGTACTCCTCCACTGCCACTATGGGGAATATTCTGAAACTGTAATATGTCATTCTTAATATAGTATTTTCAGAATATTCTTAAACAATTAGTCTATCTGTAATATGAGGAAACAATGTTGATACAATTAACAATAAAACTACAAAAACATGATTTCTACAGTCATTTTATAAGATCAGATGTTTTTCCTTATAGCAAGTTGAAAAGGAATGAAAGGAGTAACTTAAAAAAGCATAATGGTGTTTGATTTAACTGCTGACTTTAATCATCTAGTTGTCATATGTAGCTCCCCTAAACTGATTCTTAAATGGACAGGCTTGGAAAGGAATAGGAAAAACAAAATGGTCAACAAACAGCTGCAGAAATGCCTGAAATATGTTGATGGTTTTCCAGCTTAAGGAAGGAGAAATCAATTCCAGGATCCAAGAGATGTCCAAGGCATTAAATCTTTTCTGGAGAATCACTCTAATTGTCTTCATAGAGTTAACCTATCTCATATTCTTAAGCAATCATATCCAATCAGAAGCCCATTTCTTTTTTTTTTTGTTAAAGCTATGTTTGAGAAATTCAATTTCAAGTTGTCAGCACTGATAGCCATTTATTCTGCACCTACACTGAAGTCTGTGGTAAAGGGAGGTTGGAAATCTAGCTGAAATTGAAAGTCTGACTCTCAAATACTTCTAATTTTCATTGGAAGAAAGAGTTACACTCTTAAGTGTTCTGCCTGTTCCCCTTTACTGATCTTGCCAACTCCTCAACTGCATTTTGCACTTTGTTTTCTTTTTTTTCTTTTTCCCAGCACAATAAAACTCAAATTACACATCCCCCAGCATTTTCCCTGGCTATTTTTTCTACCTTATCTTCACTACATCTATTTACAAAGCAAATAAATGAAAATTGGTATCAATGCAGAATATTCACTACTCTTAAAGGCATTTTGGGGTATCTGTCCACTGTGTTAAATACATGAACGCACTGAAATCAAATTGTAGTGCTGCAGTAAACAGTGGGGCACAGATCTCTCTGCAGAAGTCCTTCAGATTAAGAGGCAAATCACTTCTGACAATGTCTGTCACAGAATACAACCCAACCAACACCCAAATTATCAAGGACTAGGGAGCTCCATTCTAACAAATGTTTAGGGCCCCTGAATTCAAAATTTAAGAGACAAAACAGGAGTGAAAAATAGAAAGACAAATAAACAGAACTGAACAAAAAAAACAACCTTACCTTTCACAAGCTCGGACAGTCCATGCAGCAATTATCCATAATGAGATACTAAAAACCAACAGTACAGTTCCTGGACATATTGTCATTAGAGTCTTCATAACAAAACGGGTATTGAAGTTTATCTTATTTAATGCTCCAATGCTTCTAGATGAGGCATCAGTGAAAAGTTTGCTATGCAAAAGCATAACTCTGGCAATAAGATACAGTCTTAAGAACATCGGTATAGATAAAATAATATCCACATCAGCTGTTGTTGTGGATGGAGCGTAAGAAAAGGCGAGCCGGGCTGTCCATGTGAATGTGTAATTCCCAGGTATGGGATGTATAGCACACACCAGTATTTCCAAGCAGATAAAGAAAATACGCTCATAAGTCATGGCTATTCTCCAGTCATCTGCTCCATTGTCCACCATGAACAACTGAAATAATAAAATATAAGGTTAACTTTAGTATATCATTAAAAAAAAAATTGTTATAATTCCATTTTAAATTATAGTAGTTTTCTATGCTGCCAAAACCCACTTAAATAAAAAACAAAATTTGCCATCTCAGAAAATGACATTATTACATCACAATGAAAGGAAACATAACTCTGGTTAAGATAAAAGGGATTTTTTAATACACTATTTTTAAAACTGCACACAATACTGAATTTTCATGCATTATTAACTAAGAATTCCTCATATTTTTTTAATTTTAATCTTTTATTTAGAAAAAAATGTCTGGACCCATTAATCCTTGTCCATTTAAAATCAATTGTTTTCTCTAAGTTCATAAAATTGAGAAGTATTTAACTGTTTTCTGAATAGATAATTAAATTACAAATTAAAAATATTTCTTAAGACGCCTGTTAAGCTTTAGTCGAGGTGGTGTTATAGCTTCTGTAGAAGTATCCCATTTTTATTCAAGGCATCAATACTGATCAACGTAAGATACAAAACTGCATAAGAAAATGCACAAACACTCAAGAAGATATCTCACGGTGAAAATATGAGAAATAATAGCCACCAAATATCAGAGTAGTCCAGGCAGCCAGGTGATGTCCACTAGCAGCTGAAAATTAAACGCACATGCTGGCTATTGCACAATCAGGGCCCTCAACTTTTCACCCAGGAACAAAAGTAATAAAACATTTCACACTGTTTAGCAAATTATGTGCCTGATGATTAAATAAATAAATAGCTAATCAAGCAGTACTTGTCACTAGTTGAGAGTAGAGATAGACCTTGCAAATATACTTTTTTTAGAGAGGAACATAAACCACATGTATGAAGAGGACACAACTGCAGACAGAAGATCTTCCCATCACTTCAACTATAGTTTGAATCTAAACAATGTTGTTCAGTAAATAGGCAAGAGGAAAAAAAAAACTTTTGCAGAATTTTTAAAATTAGATTATTCAAAAAAAAATGGGGAAGAAGGCAAAGTACATCATGCGTTCCTTAATGTAAGAAAGCTATTGTCAGCACACTAAACACTATATACACACCAAAAACTCATTCATGCACACTGCTCTTTGCCCCTTTTCTTCTTTCAAAATTTTAATAATACAAGCTTGATTTCCCTGCATGTGTTTTTCAATGCTCAACAAACCACTTTACATCCTCCTCACAATACCTTCAGTTTGTCTTTCATAAAAGTGTCCTATTGAAACTTTTCAGAGAAGTGATTATCACAAATTAGCTTCATGGTAGTAAAAAGAAATAAAGAAGTCAACCACAGTAAGGAACCCAACAAACCCCAATAAATTTCTGTCTTTGTGGATCTGGTTTTTATCGCTTATGTTCGTTCTCTCCATCTTATTACATTGGGTGTTGGTGACAAGGTTTTGGCTCTGGAATGGCTGCAGGGATGGTGTCAGCAAGAAGCAGTCAGGGTTCAGCAGTGTACCCACTTCAGGACACAGCTGAGTTCACCAGTGAAGCCAGAGGTGCATCTGTGAAAGCATAGTTAAGAAAGGGCAAAACATGGCCCAGGCAGTGAGCAGTAAAAGAAAAAACTGTGAGAAAGAACACTGGAAATTCTAAGGTCAGAGAAGAAGAAGAGGGAGGAGGGGCTCTAGGCACAGAACAGAGAGGAACCCATTGAGAGGAAGGACTACGAAAAAAGAGGCAATTCCCTGAAGCCCATGGAGACAACCACTCCAGAGCAAGCTGGATATTTGCTGAAGAAACACTCTCTTCCTGATAGTTCACTCTGCAGCAAATTCTCCTTAGAAGAACTGATGCCCACATAAGTCTCATGCTGGAGCAGATTTATCCTGAAAGGCTACACACGATGCAGAGGACCCACACAGCAGCACAGAAAAAGTGTGAGGAGAAAGGAGTGGCAGGGAGGAACCATCGTGGATAGACTGCCACTCCCCATGTCCCCTGCATCACTCATGGAGGAGAAGATACAGGAATTGGGAATGAAGATGTTGAACCCAAGGACAAGGGAGTCGAGCAGCATATTTCTTGCCATCATATTCTGCTTTTAAATGTCAATAAAGTACATTAATTTTCCCCAAGTTGTGCCTGTTTTGCCAGTGCCAGTAACTGGCAAGGGATCTCCCCATCTTTATTTCAACTCACAAACTTTTTCATCTTATTTTCTCTCCTTGTGCTTTTGAAGAGGGAGAGCAAAAACATGGCTGGGTGGGGGTCTGACAGCTGGCCAAGGTGAATCCACCACCTTTACAAACAGTTCTTATCTCCACTGCAATATTGTTGAAGACAAAGTCATACACTGTTTAATTAAGCTAAAGAAACACTTTGTGAATTCAAAGTATGCACCATGAGCAGATACAGTTTCTTTAATCTGTGGTAACTCCACAAACTACAGACACTAGATATGTGAATTGATACTGGAAGGCAAATTTATATCTGTCTGTATGTCTGTCTTACTGAAACCGTGCAGGTTTGCACTTAGAAAATGCACTATTTGGTATGAAGGGAAAAACTTTCAAAGTACTGTAAAGTTCCAGTGCATTTGAATCTTGTGATTAGCCTGCAAATGCTGTCAGTCCGATCATAGAAGTGTTACATCAGTCATGAAGAAATCTAGATATTTAGAACACCCAGAATACAGATTAATAGTAAACATTGTGAGTTAAAAAAAAATATAGATAATATCAGATCTCTCAAAGGCTCTGTGGGTTTACAAAGAAAAGAATAAATTTAAAACAGATTTAATTATTTCAATTGTAAGATACATATCAAATACATGTCAAAGTGGCAGTGATACAAAGATTCAAAATCTGCTGAAAAAGGCAACGAAAAAAGTCTTTTCCCCTCCCTTTTTACATATGTTTTTCAAAGATTTCAGAAAGAGTTCTATATGCAGAAAGACAATTCAAGACAAATTATACCCTCAGTACTGATTCAATTAAAAAAGATGAGAATAGAAGAATATTGAGTTAAACACGCACATTAAAATTTGATCTTGCCATTTTCTTAGCAGATAATGCTATTTTATGACTGAGTTTTTTAAAAACGTTGAGACATCATTATGAAATACATACTTGATAACATAGTCACCTGTCAGCAGAAGAAATCCTAACATGCAACATACAGAGATATTTCTCTGCAGTTCTCAGGGGAATGTGTTATGCTTATGCACACAGAAGATCCTTATCAACCTCCCATGATCTTAACTGTGACAATTTCTTCTAAGAAAAATAATACTTTAAAGCAATAATATCTTATGCTGTCATATAATAAGATTTACGAAGTAAAAACAAGAAAGGAAACACCGGAAGTCACAAACAAAACCATTTCTATTTCGTAACAGTAATAATATCTCAAAATCACACTTATGAGGATGATTTCATTACAGTTCTTTGCCTAGGTTTAAACCATAATGGATATCAAACACTCCAGAATACCAACCACACACAGTGAATAACACTTCAGTTCAGACATAAAAACATGACACAGAAATTACTAAAGGATTTCATGTACATTTTATATACTTCCAATTATACAAACTACATAATACAAGCTTCACTTCTAATTTGGAAGATACAGAGGTATTTGTGCATGCTTGTGTGCTTGGCTATGTACATTTCCACTCCAGAAAGTGAGGAACATAAATGAAGGGAGAAGAGAAAGGACAGCCAAACAGCACAATTCAAAGGGTATGTATGCACAGTCGAGGCTGATTTCAGTCATTCTGGCTGTAACAACTATGCATTAATTTCAAGATGCTACTCCTCATCTGAATGGAGAATGACCCTACCAATAAAAGAGAATGTACTCAAAGAGTGATCAAACCTTCCTGTAGATTTGAGTCCTGCACTTCACAGAGAAAGGCAAACTTCAATCAAGGTCACATACGTTATGGCTATTCATCGTTTTCAAATTTTTTGTAATTATTCAGAGTTAAAATCTAATGAATGTATTTCATCAGTGCACTGCAAAGTTCTCCAAATACAGAACTCTCATATACTTTTATTACGTCTCCACTTCATGTGAAAAATTCTGGAGTTTTTCTCACCTGGAATTATGTAATGTATTTCTAGCATGTTGTATGTGAATGTAAGACATAGAATCAATCTTTTAACTTCAAATAAACTTGATATTTGTAATGCCTCACTTTAAAAACACAAAATGCGTATGACAGATATTGATATAGATAGCTATGTGTGTGTTTACACAACACTTGTTTGTTACACAGTTACATTTGTGTAACACCAGATGAAAAAAAACAGAAAGGTGTTCTAAATAGACAGATTGCACACAAAGAAAAATTGGATCAGAGGCACTCTGAAGGAGAGAAACAAAAGGAGAGAAGTTAATTTTCTATATGTTGGTGAATGCAAAGAAAAAGGAAACTAGTCATGTTTTAAAAATGCCTTTAAGGGCAAAAGAACAAATCTGAGAACTGTATCACTATGCTGCTTTAAGACTGTGGGGATACATTAATATAGGAGTAAAAGGGAATCAGTAAACAGTGATCAAGTGGTATCAGCTGTAATGCTGGCAGCTTTCCTTGAAGAAAGGAAATCAACTTTACTTACAAGCAAGTTGTTGCAATTGTTTAATTTAAGAACCCAAATAAAAAATGGTTAAATAATGGAGTCACTTAAATCTTACAAAAGAACTGACAGGACTATGATTTAGAGCAGCAAAATACAGCCTCTGGGATTGACGACTTACCAGAATTTTTGACCTGGTATTTTTCTGTATTGTGTACTACACAAAATATCATTCACACAATCAAAAAAAGAAAAAAAAATCTGGTAGATGAAGAAGACACACTTTTTATCTCACTACTCCAAAAAGCCAAGTTACTGTCCCACAGCACCTCATTAAGTAAAAATTATTTAAAACCATTTTCAAGTCCTGATAGGAGATTGCCATCTTAAGCCTTTAGCACAGTTGCCTCTATCTAGGCGACGGAAATTACTTTCTTATGTAATCAGCACTGTAAAAGGCATGTAATCAAATGGTCTGTAAATTACCCAAATGCCTGTTGACCTTGGAGAGCCTATAGGAGTTCCTGGAAACTGCTGTATTCCTAATCCTGAGTACGATGCCCCAGATCAGACATGTTAGTGAGTTTAATAGACATGAAAAGCCATGAGGCATCAAATTCCTTCTGCACATACAAAGCACAGAAGGCAAATAATATGCTTTTCACAAAAAGACATGAGGGACTGGCTATCCCATATTTGCCAGAATGTTTCCCATATCCAGAATTAAAACCAAACTTCCTACTAGGTCCTTAGAAATTGAGCCACAAGGTCTAGCTATCTACCAAATGGAACATGCTTAGTTCATTCAAATGAGGAAGCCACACTGATCTATTACTTTTACACAAACACATATATTCCCCTCCCAACTATAAACATCCCAATTAAAACAGAAGATTGTAAAAGCCTGGTACTTAGTTTCAGCACAAAATTATTATTTGCATAGTACATTTAAATGTGACATCACTGTGCAAAATTAGCTTTCTAGAATGATTAATATTTTGCTATAAATAAAGCAGGTATGTAAAGCAAACTTCATGTTAATGTGTTGTGGTGGCTAAACAGGCCCAAAATACTTGTCTCAAATACTGCCCTTAAATGTTATCATCTTGGGAAGGGATGCAGAAAGGATGCAGAAAAGATGCTCAGAGCATTTACAGTCTTTGTGAATTATATTTTCAGAAGTGCAGTACCAAAACTTTCAGATTAAAATACCTCTGAACAGTTCATCTTGGTTACTCTGACATGTCACAAGTAACCACAACTATTTGCAAACACAGATGTGTGTTAAACAATGCTCTTACCAGATTTGTCTGTATCTTTTTGTAATATCTAGCTTTCAGATCATTATTTAGAAAAATGGAGATTTTTTAGAAAGAAAGGATGAATAACACAGGGTTAAATTCTTCATGAGCACACAAAGTTAAATTCCACCTACCCATATTTCCCTTCTGGTTTAATCCACATGCTGACAGTATTCTTTTTAGCTTTCTCTCTCTAAAGATATTCAGAAGCATTCCTCAATATTCTTAAATGGTACTGTACAGATTTTCAGCTGTACTCTTCATCCCAAACTATGAAATAGCTTAACACCCCCTCCTCCCCCCCAACAGCCAACAATGCCAGAAGACCATTATAGCACAAGCAATTGCTGGGACGTGTATTATATTATTATATACATAATTTATTTTCATATAGGTCTCTCCATATACATCTATGTGCTCTAGGCACCCAAAGAAGGTGAGACACTTCTGATAATGTCATTACTTTCTATGCAGGTAATAGTATTAAGAACCAAAATCCAAAGACTACAAAGGAAAAAAAAAAGACATTCCAAGATAACAGGATTCTTTCCCAATGATACAGAGAAGGACCCCCTGAGAAAAGCATAATTATGGATTGAGCTAAGAAGTCATCAAAAGCTTATAAATATATTTAAAAAATCAAAGTAATTTGATAATGAGCTTATTATTAATACTAGATTGTAAACAAAATTAATACAAAGCCATTTTTTTACTTTCATTATTAAACAGATATTTCACAAGACAACTTCCTAGTATAATTCTGTTTGGAGTCTTGCTTGAACAATCACAGCTGAGCTTCCTCAGATCTGTAATCAACAGAGAGATATTTGGATACATGAATTTTTATGAACCTTTGAACAAATAAGAGCTCCATAAATAAAACTCCACCACTCAGGGTGACTATATTCATTTGAGATATTCAGCAGAATACCACTATGTGACTCAACTGACTTGACTGAAACAGGAGTTTCTACTTGTCAAAGTCTATGAAACGTATTCCTTCATTTTAACAATTTAATTTAATAGGTATTTCATTATACCAGCTTTTCAGATCCTACCCCCTGTGCTGCTTAAAACCATCAAAATAAGCTCCTTAAGTTACCACTAGAAGGCTTTCATACAGCATCAGAAGTTTTCAAAAAGTCTTGTTCCTGGCTTTGAGAATCAATCATGTCCTCCAGGCAGATACGGAAGCAGCACAATTGAACAAAGCTCTGAACATCACTGAAGTGAAAGAACACAGAAGGAACAAAACTGGGGGAGTGGCTGATAAACCTGAAGGCTGTGCTGCCATTCAGTGAGACCCTGATAGGCTGAAGAACTGGCCAGGGAAACTTAATGAGGTAAGTGTAGGGTGTTACACTTGGGGATGAGTAACGCTAAGTACCAGCTCAGGCTGGGGGCTGACCTACTGGAGAGCAGCTCTGTGGAGAAGGATCTGGAAGTCTTCATGGATGACAAGTTGACTGTAAGCTGGCAGTGCCCTTGTGACCAGTGGTGCCCCGGCCAGGGGTGCACTGGGAAGAGCATGGCCAGCAGGTGGAGAGGGAAGTGATCCTGCCCCTCTCTTTGGTCCTAGGGAGGCCACGTCTGGAGTCCTGTGCCCAGTTCTGGGCTCCTCAGTACCACAGAGACAAGCAACTACTGGAGAAGGTCCAGAGGAGACCACAAAGTGCTGAGGGGTCTGGAGCTTCTCTAAGGACTGAACAAGATTATTTGGACGCAATCAATCCTTAAGAAATCTACCAGTAACCTAACCTAGCCATACCACATCTTGTTCTGAGTTCAACTTCCATTACCTGCCAACCTGCACTGCCCCACACTTTTGCTGGCCTGCTCTGGCACAGTCTCCCTACTAGAAGAGTTCACAAAAACTGTGCCAGCTATATTACGTCTAAAAGGGAAAGTTGTAATATAAATGGATTGCTTAGGCCTACTTTCACAAATTAAAAAAATTAACCAGAATGAAAAAAGAACCATGCTAATAAAATAATCTCTAACAACAACAACAAAACTCTTCAAAAATTTCTTCAGGTATTTCAAGTTTGCTTCAACTGCTGCACTGAACTTGATAGTACAAGTATGAAAATATTGATATCAAAGTAAGGGATGATCTTAGCTTTGCACTGGAGCAGCAGTTCCAAAACTTTGTATATGAAGAACACAGCACATCTTCCTACAAAATAACTGTGCTATTTTGCAGAAATGACTTTTAGAATGTACGCATCAAGAAACATAGCGGTCTGTGCTATGTTTTTCTCAACTTCAAGTATCTGAGAAATAAAGTAATTCTAATTCTACATTCTTCTTGCAGATGCAAAAGTCACTGGGAAGAAATCTACATTTCAATATATTTATGTTATTAATTTCAAATAATTATTTTACAATTCTTCATTTAGGATTTGTTTTTCTTCATTCAGTTTCATTTACTTCATTTACTAAAAATAATTTGTTCTATGGATCACTGCACGAAGAAAATACCATCTCCCAAAACGACTGCCATCTGCCACTGCGGGAGAAGCCTCACTCTCTTCAGGGATGATCAGCTTCATTACAAGTAGGAAGACTGGAACCAATTAAAAAAAAAAAAAAAAAAAAAAAAAGGACGTATTTTCTGAAGAAACTGGCAATATTTTTGCAGGAAAGACAAAAGTTAAAGGAAGAAACACTGAATCTGAGGTTAAATACGATGCACTAATTCATTCTGCCAAAGGACCACAACAGTGACTCTAAAATAGGAACTTGTTTTTAGGAAATGATGGGTACCAACACATCCTATATACACAAGAATCTGTCTTCTCAGTTCCTTCTCTAGTGTTAACTTATTACATAAATATTTCAGGTATGTGAGAATGTTTGAATGCTGGCTTTTTGTTTGTTTGTTTGTTTGTTTGTTTTTAAACTGATTCCATTTTTATTTAAATTACAGTGGGTGAGTACACATCAGCACCACAGGATTCATGAAGTCCCTCTAAGTGTTTTTACTATCCTGGAAACACAGTTTAATCCAGAATTTCATTCATGTATATGCTACAAACAACTAGTAAGATAAAAATATAAAATCCAAGCACTGTCCTAAAGAACTACTACTAAAATAAGGGAAAGTGTACTGTGCAGAAGGAAAAGCAGAATGGAGTTAAAAGTACTTGTGTATTTAAAAATCCTAATAAACACAGTTACACACTAACTCCAAGTGTTTAGAGGCATTTCATATTATTCAAATGTCTCTGCAATTCATCCAGGCAAGTAAAATTTTGAGGGGGCAGCAATAAAGAAGGTATGTACTTAATATCTTTTTCTCTTGAAAGCCTGATGTGGGCTTCTGGCTAAACCATATAGCAGATCAAGCCTTCAAGCTGCTTCAAAGATCAACTTGAAATATCTTTAAGTAGGGTAGTTTTCAATATCAGGTTAAATAAACACAGGCACAAGTTTCTTTATAGGTACTTACCTGTATTTCTTAACAGGCAAAATGCCGTTTTACTTGATCACTACTAATTATAACTGCAACTGCTTCCTCAAGGAAAAAAATTGACTTAGTCTATGTCTTAGTATACAAAGTTCTTTCTGCTGCCCCATAATTATTTGAATGTTACAGCTTCATCCAATCTGTTTTACAGCAGCAGTCAGGTAAAAGATGCCCTGTTCTCAAAGCAACTTTTTTTAATATCACTGGAAATCAAATGCATCAAATATGCTTGCATTAATTGCAGTCAATCCCCTTATCATCCATAATTTAAACATAAAATTGCCATTAAAAATGTTTCATAAAGCTTTATTTACACAACCCCTATGCTCAGTGGACATTCTAGAAAAGCAAAAATTCTTATGTCCAGTAGTTAATATAGGACATTACCAGCCACAACATACATACAAAAGACACAGGTGAAATGCAAGGACTAGTAATTTCAGATTAGCTGACATCTCTGACCACAAGCTGGATATTTAAAAAAAAAAAAAAAATCTGTCCCTTCTTCTTTTTCCCAGTGCCAAATAGTGGGGGAGAAGAATGGCCTGCCAGCTGACAGCCACAGTGTTAAATGTCTCATCTGATTCCACTGCACTCCATTCTCTCATATACAGCTGCTCATAAAGAGAAACAAACATTTTCCCATCTGACAACTGAATCTAAGAATCAGACTGGCCATGGGTAGTCTTATATCAATATCTTTCATTAAAACATTGTTTTAATGAAAACTATACTTATATAATCTATACTAAACTGAACTTAAATCTTAAATCTATACTAAAACTGAACTGGCAATATACCAGGTCTAGCACTCATCTATCATATCACATAAAGTTTTAATTATTCTAAATTATCATACTGCAAAAATTACAACAGAATGCAAATTATTGGCTTTTACAATAAAGCCTAATCCTGAATAACTGCAAAAGAATGGGATGGTCTTAGTATGAACTCACTTTACCCATGACACCATTCAGGTAAGGATCAAGTTCTGTAGCAACAGCCATAGGGTACCTTTGAAGTTATACTTGAATTTGGATGGATGAGAATTTCTGCAGTATTAGCCCACTTCTTATATAGAGCCAAAGAAAAATTCAGAGGTAGTACATAAAGGAATTTACAAAAAAAGAACCCACTGCAATCTAGCTATAGTGGCTGCACAGTCAAAACTGAATTTTATTGCTACTGCAGAGAAATGGCCAAGGGGAAGTGGGCTAAGAGAACTTTAGCCTATTCATAAATCAATGTTTGCTCAAGAGTTTTCAAACTCTCCTGAAAATATATTTTTATGATAACAAAGGTGTTGAGGATCAAATCATTAATGCATAATAAGGATGCTCTAAACTGAACTGCTCAAAAGATCCCACTAATTTAGATACTCCCAAATACAGATCCTCTTCTGAAGTCAATTGTGCATGACTGGTGTAAAAACAATAACTAATACTATATCAGAAACACAGTGAGAATAGTTTGGATGAAAATGTCATTAGACTTAGATTCTAACAGTGCATGCTCAGGATTATTATTTCGAATAAGTTTTATTATTTGCTTAGGTAGGAGATAATTTATTTTGTGTTGTCAAGTCACACCTGGACATTCAGTCTTTCTCCTGATTCCCAGACTGAAATCAGATTTCTTATGCATGTGGACTTTATATGTATTTATCTATTTATTTATTTACATTGTGAATGCAATGATGCAGACTGAATCAAAGTTATTGTGCCATTTTCATTATTAATTAAAGACGTGTCTTACTCTCTGGCTGCAACAGATCATATTCTTATAAGCATAACAACTGTCACGAAACAAGAAATACCATTCACCAACTAGAACGAATCTTTGTTTTGTTAAATGACTGCAAATTAAGTATTGCTTCATAATGCATTACTCTAGTGAAAGACACTACCATAAGAGGTAAGTTATAAGGCAGTGTATACCTGTAGTAATGCTACAGAACTTGCAGAGCTATGAAAGATGGAATAAAAACTTTTAATAGGAATCAAATGCTTAATAATGAATAGTATCTCATTTGAACATGTTGTGGAGCATTGCATTCACTTTATAGCACAGTTTTTGGGACATTTGCTAAAGTAGGCATACAATTCTTGGAAATAATATGCATACATTGATGGAAATTACAGTGTCTTATTTACATGACAAATGACTTATCTGAGATTATGACTACAAGATAGGCAAGCCTAAGCTTCAAGTCTGTCTATGAAGCCATACTCATTACTTCCATAGCACTTGAACTCTTAGTCTCAGTTTTCCCTTTCATAAACATTCTTTATGTGACAAAAAAAATGTGAGAAATTGTCCAGGTAATTGTATTTTACAATGAAATACTTTTACAATACAAATACTCGTTATATAAGTTTTTCCTTCTTTTCAGACTATCTTACACCTAGTCATCGAACCACAGAACTGATGTGTAACTGTTTATGGAAGAAACATAGTTACATTATTTTTTATACAATACACAAAAGAAAGGTCATTAAGCTCTTTATCCATAGGTGAAAATAACACTAGATATAAGTCCACATATATTTACTTCTCAATTAATTTTTTTATTTCAAATATACCCTTTTACAAACAGGGGTTTTGCCACTTAACTCTGTTTTTGACCCTCATGGCTCCTGCACCCTTCATTAACTTTGTGATTGTATTCAATTAGAATTCCATAAACAGTTCTGTTGGTCAGTCACATAACAGAGAACCCAGCTCTTCCCTATACATCAAGATAACTCTATAATATTAGTATAGATAAAAGTTTAGAAGCTGCCACTTTGAAATAAGGTTTTAATATGTTTCTGTAGTGAAAAAACCCAACAAACCCAGAGCATATTACTCTTAAAAAGATTGAGAGCAGGACTTTAAAATATAAAGTTATTTGAGGCTTATCCTTTTGATTTACTTTATATGGAACACATAGGAATGTTTCCATCTATCATGGAAAGGTTTAGGATTTCCTTAAAAGGAATTTAATTCCAAAAGATCAGTCAGTCTCTAACGAAATTAAAGAGATAAGGAAGAACCTTAGAAGATACAAACATTGCTCTTCATTCTACTCACTCTTTCATGTAATATATAATATTCATGCCCTTTTATAAAATGTCAATATAAAACTATGCTTATTAACAACTGTTTTCACACAGATGAAGGGCACAATTGCAGGGACTGTTCAAGCGGGAAGTGAATGAATCAGTAAGGTACAAATGTGTAATATTCTGCAACTATGGAAATATTTATGCTTGATATTAACTGAACACTTTTGTTTTCAAAAGCCTGGGTTCAGACACACTAGTTTAAAGTATAAAATGCTCACATCTGACTGCTGCCTTTACAAAAGAATTATTTCTAAGCTGTAAAGTGTGTTCTCATGACAGTTTCTTTTGATTTTCTGACAGACATATGATGAAACTTCTTAATGTGGCTTTCACTAAAATAATGGGACAAGGTCAAATTACACAACTTAACCAAGCTGAATCAATTGAATCAAGAAATATCATCATGATACTTCTGTGTGAAGAATAACCATACTAAGGGGTCTATATTTGTGAGTATCTAAATTAACTGGATCTTAGAGCACTCATTATGTGTTAAAGATTTAATCCTCAAATATTTCACTGTGCATTTTTTCGTATCACATTTGTTGAACAGAAGTTCTTCCATTCATGTTTTTCACTATAATGTCACTTAAGCAATTAAATTTAAAAAAAGGCAGGAGAAAAATTAAGTTTTATTTGTGTGTGTGCATGTTATCATGATACGAAACTCTTCTCTTTGTCATAGAACAAAGCTGTGAAAAATTCCTCACAAAATTCCGGAACGCTTTATAGTTTATTATCAGTTCACAAAAGAAATTTTTACAATGATCAATATTTCTAGCTTACTGAAAGGCTAGTTAAAAGATAAATTACAACCTCTTCTCTTAGTGGTAATTTATATCTTAAAAGGAGCTTCATAGGCTCAGAGCATTATTTTGTCCTCTACTAAGGGAAGGTGACAACTTTCATCATCAACTGTGGAAACAGCTGATTGAAAGAGAACCTTTTAATTCTCCAAAGTCCTAAACAGCAGCTATTCCTTTTCTGATCTTCACTCAACACAGATGTGAAATACATCTCAAATCAAACTCAAAGCCCAAGATACTACATTTAGTAGATCACATACAAACCAGAACCAAAACAAAAAAGCATTAATGTACACTCGTCAGTTCTAGCCCACTTTCACTTAAAAGTCAGGCAAAAAAGAGCTGCAGTCAAGTGCCTGATATAATTTCCTAATCTGAAGGTCCCACAAGTGAAAGATCTGACACGTACAATAGTTTCATATTAAGATGGGCATGCAGAATGCCTCTAACAGTGCAGACGAGTATCTCTTCATTTCAGCTACACAATTTATACAAATCCAGAATCTGCTCTCTGGTTGCAAATGTTCCCTCTGCTCTTTCTCCTCCAACAGGGGTAACGATGTACCTTCTCATACCTTATAACGCATTGTTATGTCTTGAAAAATTTCTAACAGCCTCATTAAAAAGTGGGCAGAACACCAGGTATAAATAGATAATTCTAGGTATGGCTGGACCAATCACTCAGTGTACTGACCATCAGTACCACCTCCTTCTAAAATCTAATGAGGCATCTTGGAAACAGAGGCATAAAATAGGTTTAACTTTATTGCCCCTTACAAGGCTGATCAGCATTAAAGGATTTTCAAGCCTGCCTTCCATGACATATGCATTGAAGTGCTGCATTTCAGAGACAATGGGCACCTGTAGTTTCCTACACTGAGGATCTGCATATACAAACTATCAAAAATGTACTGAACAGAACTGAAACTAAGTGTCTCCACAAAAATACTCTACAGTGCTAACTTGAGAGATGTGCTGTTAATTTGTCAAATACAGTATCCTTGGATTCCTGTGTGATTTTCTGAAGTTCCTGTGTTCATTACAGAAGTGAAATGTGTATTAAAATTAATTGGTAGAGGGGAATTTTTTAATTTGCACATGAAGTTACTGTATCCTTGATCAACTGCCTTGATCAACAATGAGTTTTCTTGTCGCTTGACTCAAAATCTATTAGAATGACCAGAAAAAAAAAAAAAAAAATCACTAATTCTTAAGGGACTTCAGATCAGGCTAAATAAACTCGAAGTTTATTTCTTGATTTGCAGCATTTTTTCATCAGACTTGCTCTCTGTGTTCTTAGTCTAATATTCATTTCTTAAGCTGATGATTTACAGTCTGTGGAGCAATCTCTGATGCTTCAATATTCAAATTCAAATTCAATATTCAAAGACAAGTTGAACTCCATACAAAGTCAAAAGATTGCCAGCAAGACAATGAGATGCACATGTACCACTCCAGTGAAGGCAAAATGATTACATGGATAGAAACAAATAAATAACGGGTAAATGAAAAATAAATAAGTTGGTCTGAAGAATAAGCACTACTTCTTATGACAAGAAACTTTAAGGGAGTTTAACTGTTCACAAGTGCACAATTTTTACCACAAAACTTTCCACTGACGCCAGTAAGATAATGAAACTCCCATAAACTGTATTTATTACCATCATGCATTACGGGATGTATTTGCACAATAAAAGGGTATCATGAACTTAACTACCATTCTTTTCTGTTACCTGATTCTGCTTGTTCCATTTTTTCAAGCTTTTAGGCACAGGGAAAAGATCTTGATTCTTCAGCAGGACATTTGGGCTCTCAGCTGTGGCAATTTTATAGAAAGGCAATGAAGACTGAAAATGTTTCACTCCAAATCTATCAGTAACATGTTATTTCCCACCACTTCAGAACCATCAGGACTGATGGTGCTTTTTCCCTGAAGCCTGTGATGCTCTGCTCTGCAAGCAACAGCTTAACTTTCAACCTTGGAGTTTGCAAGCCTTTCCACGGGTGTTCTATGAGAATACGAACTAGCAATACATTTCAAAAAATTATCAGAAACCTCAGCTGATACACACATAATGCACACACACAATTTCTATTTGCTTTAACAAATACCAACAATTTTCATGTTTCTGCATGAGTGACAGCATCTGCATCAGGGAGAAGGAAAAGAGGCTCAGATGCTGTCTGAGGCAGCACAGGTTAGCAATACTCAGGTTACTATTACTCAGGACAGGCAGTTTGTCTGTTTGCAGAAAGGATACACTAAGCAGTTCAGCATTAAAGAAGTGTTCCAGTGGATATATTCTTCCACTGACCACCATCTCTCAAGAAATACTTGTTTCGTGATGGAATGCCCAACAAAATCCATTAAAGACCTCCAAATTTTTGCTCTCAGGAATATAAGAAATTGTCAGTAGTAGTTCAGTAGTGCATAATTTGAAAGCATTTCTATCTCTAACCATACTAGAGATAGGCAGAAATGTCCATTTTTAAATAACAGTAGAAAAACTGCAGCTTTACCATATAAACTGCCACTCAAAACTTTCTTAAATTCCAATTTATTTATGGATCGAATTCCACTAGAGAAATGTGGAATGGAACAGTAAGTTCTAAAGAATACAATTTTAATTATGTTACATACTGCTTCTGCTTTAATTATGTAAACTACTATTAAGTAACAAACTGTTTATGCATGAAGTGGATAATTATTACATCAGAAATTATTATGACAATTGGGTAATGCTGTCTTTTTAGCTCTTCCCTCTTTCACCTCTTCAAACTCGCAACTGGAGTAACAGTCAGAGAAATACCTGTTCTAGGTTGGGATAATGATGAATTACATTTTTCCCACTGATCTTTCAAACACGAAGCACTTGTTCTGAAGAACTGAATCAACAACCACACAGGCCCGGAAAGAGAGCAATGCATATTTCATTATCTCCCAAGTGTAATGTTTTTAACATTTAGCACTATAGACATGACAAAAATGGAACAAAAAGTGAACACAGATTTTGGGGTTGTTACTAACCTCAACTCCAACTCTGTTATTGTTGTTCATTAGGTTTTTGGTTTTTTTCTAGAAGGGAGAAAGATGTGAAGCAAACTTGCTAACAATTTCTATCCTCTTTCTGGAAATGATAAAGCTATGAATTAACGTTTGAATCCAACTGATTTCAACTGAATTTCATTGTATTCCTAACACATACTCACACTTATTTAAATTCATAACAGCTCGCATTTTATTCCTAGAGTTATACAGAATAACTAATACAGTGCCATCACTGAAAACATATTTGTGGAAAATATTTAAAACAGTCCCAGTATTTCACAAGGACTACTCAGCATCCCTCCAGCTGGCCTTGCCTAAACACTGCAGTTACCACCCTTATGGAGACTTTGGTCAGCCAGATGCAGAGTTATGGGCAAGTTGTTGGGCAGCCCCTCACAAAGGCGGGCAGGTACCAGGTTTCCATGGTCCTGCGGGATGCAGCGCCCGAGCCGGGCGCTCCGCGCGGAGCTGTCTGCGGTGCTGAACCGGCGGCCGCTGAACCCGGCCGCGCCCGAGGCGCTCCAGCTACCCACCGCAAACAGCAAAAGATGAAAACTCAGCTGTCTTACGCTGCTGTATCACTTGTCTTGGATTGGGAAGAATCTTGGCAAACCTTTATAGACTTCCCTTCCAACTCTCTTAAAAAAAGAGCAGCAAGTCTGGGGCAGGCAAACTCTAGAGACTGGTTTAACTGGCTGTTTTGAAAATAAAACATACAAGCAATGTCACTTCAATAGAAGATTAAAGCCACCTGCTGTGCTGCAAGGCACTGTCCCATGGACATCCTTGCAGCATGGCTGTTTGATCTTCCTACCAATAAATCAAGGTCAAAGACTAATGAAAACAATGAAAAAGCTGATTTCCACCTGCCAGCATTTCAGGTCACCAGGAGTTTCTCAGTCAGTATTCTTCCTGCAATCAGTAATAACTACTAAACTGTCAGCTGCTTGTTTCCCAACATTTTTTTGCCTCATGCTTTGTAGAAAAATATACTTATGCTTAGGTTGGTTAGTTCACACCAGAGTATGAAAGACACCACAGCCACAAGCTGAATACAGTCACCTTCTTCTGTTCTATGGAAAACAAATTTTCCTCTCACAATGCATTCCTGCCCATTTACATTGTAACAAATATTTAAGTATGTTTCAGATAATGATCAGAAAAGAATGTTCCAATGGGAACAGGACTGACAAATAGCTGGTGCAAAAAGTCCTGCAGGACACAACCAACCATCTGTGGGCCCTATTCTACAGACCTCGTTCATTCTTCTGCACAGAGCAGAACATTTGCTTGGAATTAAGGACACATCTGCCTTCAGAAAACAGTCTGCTTAAAAGGTTATTTAAAAAACATTCCATTATCAGAGTTACACAGTATCTTTTTTTGCCCGGAGAACATTATGTACATTACATACTTAGCCAAGGGACTTTAAAGATACTTTTCTTTTCCAGGTGTCTAGAGCAACATAAATTTTATTACCACAGAGTTGACGTAGCCTTTTCCCGGGACTCTCATCATCTTATTTTTTAAAAGTCAAGTGTGTGCAGAAAAACATACTATGCTTAAATTCAAAAGTGAGCAGGTATCTAATAGCTACAGAAGGTACTACATCCTTTCCATCTAACAAACTCTTTGAAACAGAGAACTTCTTTTCTTTTTTGATGTGAAAGAAAAGAACCCATTGAAGCTGCAGACACAGTCATGACTATTCAGTTTCTGGTGTCTCTCATTCTAAAACATGGGGTATTGCTGTTTTGCAGGCAGGTATACTTGTGCTCAGTCTGGCAGCTCTGAAAACTACATTAACCATGATTAAGTCTTATGATTGCACAACTCCTTCCATGCAGTTGCATATGTGAGGAGGTTCTTTAAAACAAGCAGTTAAAAAGGCAACCAAAATGGAATGACAATTTAAAAATTTTTTTTTTATGATCCATAAGGGATCTGATTCTTAAGAAAATGAAAATATTTAAATCTTTACCTGAAAAAATGCAACAAACAATTGAACCTTGGAGAAACTACTCAGTATAAGCGGTGGGACCTGCACGGACTTACACCTATTTAATTACCTTCCATAAAATTTTCCATTTAAAGTCTCTGAAAAATGCATAGAATATTTTAAACATATAGAGAGGACTTGTTTTCAGCTTTGCTGTTCATGCCTGAAGTAACATTTGTGAGAAGATACACCAGAGAAGGCTTCCACACTGCAGGAGTGCTACTTATTTATTTTTATACTGATAAAGAAACTGTACTGTACTCCTGTAGTTTATAAATTTGCTTTCTCCCTAGAGCACTTGTTTATTCAATACAGTATCATTTAACAGCTTTCAATATCTTTGACATTAACGCAGAAAAACTGGGTTCTGAGCCAGGAAAAGAAGTTTTGCATGCGCTAAGACAGTACAATGGGATTCAATTTAGCAAAAAGTCTTCAGTGATATAATAATTTTCAAACACTACCCCGAGTAGGACTATGTAACATTTTATGTTGAAAGTACAGCATTCATTTGTACAGAAGAATTGTACTATGCAATTCTTAATTTTTTATTTAACTGAGTGGTACCAGTGGAAAAGTCTTCATTGCCCTTGAAACCTGACATTTCAGTCTTCAGCTCAAGGAGACTCTAATCTGAAAAAGCAAAAGCACTATATCTATCAATAAGGTGTTTTTCCCTTCAAAACTTTGAATTCTGACGGTTGTATGGCCCAGTTGAGCTGAAATGTTACATTTAAATTTTTTGGTCAAAAAAATTACAGCTGAAATTAGGACTAAGTCACCTGGAGAGAACCTGTGACAGTATCTGCGAGATTTATTCTAGAGCTTTGACCACTATGTTCCTCTTACCTTTAGCCCTAACCTTCCTGACACTTTTCTCTGGTCACATTCCTAGACACTGCAGCATTAAATAAAAAAAGTCAAACATCAGTCTCCCCCCCTCCTTTTAAGCACTCCTAAAGTATATGCCTATTTCAGACAGCTCACTGAATATTACATACCTTGCACAGTGAAGACCATTAGCCTTGCCATCAAGTGAAAACGCACAGCATGAAATTTAGTCATTGGGAAATAAAGACTATTGCTGTACATCTGCTACAGGAGATGACAGGCACATCACCTAGAAAGCATGTTATAACCTCAGGGCTAAGCAATCCTATAGCACAGCTGCAGGCAACAGTCCTTAGCCGACAGAATTCCCTAGCAGGCAGAGCTTCCCGGCTCCTCTCCGCACGTCGTCTGGTGCCCGTCTCCAGGGCTGAGGTCCATTCACCAACTTCGGCAGGATTGCAGAGACCGCGTTTGCTGTCTGAAGCGCCAGTACGTGCCCAGTACTTACCGCCACACCTCCCCGGGACAAAGTGCCTCGCATCCCCCCACCTAAGCCAGCAATACTCCCCGACCCACAGACGGAAACGTTACCTGGATCTCTCTTGCGTGGTACACGATGATGAGCCCGAGCAGGATAATCGTGGAGAGGCTAATAAGGCATTTCAGAGCGAGGGAATACAGAGACTCCTGCAAGAGAAAGACACCGCCGTTCCTCAGAGACCCACCGCCACCCCGGCCCGAGGGGACGGCCGGCGGCCACCGGACAGTGGGGACACGGCGGGACGGGGACGAGCGGGGGCCGCGGGACCGGCTGCCGCCCGAGCGGGTACCTTGGTGTAGGCGCCCCAGGAGAGTTCGGTCTCGATGACCATGACGACGATGCCGAACATGCCGAAGATGAGCGCGTAGTCGCTGAGGCGCTTGCGCTTCTCGAAGAGAGCCCGGCGGTGTCCCAGCTTGTAGCCGATGTTCTGGTTCTTCTTCTTGCTGGACTTGCCCCCGCCGTTGTTGGTGCTGCCCGTGCCGGGGCCGGGGCCCGCGGAGCTGTACAGCGCCAGGTTGTTGGAGTTGTTGTGTTCGGGCTTGGAGACCACGATCTCCGGAGCGGCGGGGCTGCCGGCGGCAGGGGCAGAGCCGGCGGCGGCGGCGGGGCTGGCGAGCGGCGCCTGCAGCGGCTGCGACTCGGAGTCCAGGTCGTGCAGGTTCCTGCGGGACGAGCTCAGGTTGCTGAGCGGCCGCATGACGCCGCCGTTGTACCTGCAGCTGCTCATGGCTATTTCGGTGAAGGGGTTGCTCTCCCGGCGCTGCTGCTGCTGCTGCTGCTGGTGATGGTGGTGGTGATGGTGATGGTGATGATGATGGTGAGTGCTGCTGCTGCTGACACTGCTGCTGGGGCTGGCTGCCTGCTGCTGCTGCAGGCTATGGCACTGGTGGTACTGGGAATATTGGTGAGGCTGTCTGGACGCGCCAGCATGGCTGGACGGGGTGAACTCGCTGACGTTCAGCTGGCTGCCGTGCCGGGAGGAGGCGGCGGAAGACAGCGGCGAGGAGTGAGTCCGAAAGGCGCCCGAAAGCGGCGAGGAGGCGCGGAGCAGCAGGGGCAGGTTATCCCCCGCGGCTGCCGCAGCAGCCCCGTAGTAGGCGCAGTTGTTGCACTGGAGGCACGGGCTCTGCTGCTGCTGCTGCTGCTGCTGCTGGAGGAGGCTCTGCTTGTCCTGGCCGTGCTGCTGGCAGTGCGGCGGCGCCGGCGGGCGCTGCTGCTGCTGCTGCTGCTGCTGCTGCTGCTGCTGCTCGGGGCCGAAGCCCGCCGGGAAGTGGCGCGGCGGGTCCATGCCGGCGCCGTTAAAGCCGCAGGAGGACCGGGCGGTGGTGCACCCTGCGCAATGCGTGACGGTCGGCAGGGGAGCGTCCTGCTGCCGCCACGACGGGCCCATCCCGGCTCCCGTAGAATCCAGCCGCCGCGTCCGATTGGTGGGGCGCACCAAAACAACGGGCATCACGTCACCTGGCGGGGGCGGAGCGGCCGCGCCGTCAGCGGGGGCGCGGGGCCGCCGCCCGCGGGGATCCCGCCTCCCGCCCCCCGCAGGTGAGGGCTGCCCTCGCCCCCCGCCCGCCCCGCCCGCGCCGCGGAAACCCGGGGCTTCCCGGGGGCGGGGAGCACGCTCGCTCCCGGCATCGCCCCCGCCCGTCGGCGAGGGGGCTCCGCCGCGGCTCTCCCCGGCGGATCTCCCCGGCTCCCCACTCACATCTGCGCCGTCTCCGGAACATGGGCGCCGCGTCGCGCTCCGGAGCTGTCCAGCAGCGCCGCCGCCCTGCAAAACACAGCGTGGGGCTGGCTGCAGCGCCCGCAGCCCCGGGCCGCCAGGAAGCGGGAAGGAGCGGGGAGCACTCCCGGCACATCGCCGGCCTGTCACCAGTGCCGGCCGCTCCTTCTTCCCGCAGCCGGAGGAGGGAGAGGGGCGGCAGGCTGCCGGCGGTGTTCGGGGCTGGAACCCTGCTCCGCCGGGTCGGCAGGAGCTGTACCGTAAAACGGGACCGGGTGTCACTGAGCAGCTGCCCTCCGGCTCAGGCTCTCTGCCGTGTGAAGTTGGCTGTCTGCTGCCATTTTGCCTTTTCCCCTTTCTTTGCCTCCCAAGCCCTCACTGAGTAGGTCCGCTCTGGCAGCTCCTTTAGGCCGAGCGATGTCTGCACCAGGTAAAGTCTCCTTTCTGCGTTTATTTAAGGAAAGATTCTTTAAGGAAAGAATGATGAAAATGAGAAGTGATTTACCTTGTTACAGCTGTGTCATTCATTCCTGTCAACTAGGCAAGACTATAAGAGGGATTTTTTTTCTTTTTTTTTTTTTTTTTTTTTTTCTTTTTCTTTTTTTTTCTTTTTTTTCCACCTAGTCAATATTTGATAGCATAGAAGATTTCCTTACGTTTAATTTCTCAGCAATGTTAAAGACAAAATCCACCAAGCCTTTCTAGGATGAAAGCCTGCATCCTTGTAATTTCTGCATCTCCTGTGGCGTTCCATTTCCTTTGAAACCCTTAGATGAGTTGTAGGTTAGAAAGATGAGTGAGGCAGTGTCATTAACAAAGTTTTTAAACGTGCTCTTGTCAAATAAATTTCAAATAGTTAATTCCTAATCAAGCTTTTAAAGCAAGCACACGTATCACCCACACAGTGAGATAACTCTCACTAACACAGTAAATATCATGGTTTACAATACAGATAAATTATTTAGAGACAGACCAAAATTTAATTATGTTCACATAGCACGTTGTTTTGAAAAAGCATGCATAAGTGGGCATATATATGATACACAAATCATTATGTCTTGTGATAGATAAAAATTTGTGTTACAACCAAGTTTTGAATAAAAATCCATGCACCCTTCATTACATGAATGATGAAATACTTTAGTTTTTAAGTTACACCAAGGTATATCTGAATGCTCGATATTGCACTAATTTCCCTAAACACCAATGGCCAAGATAAAAGATGCTTTTATTTTAAAGAATGAAAGAATTTTAAAGCTATTTAACACAGCTTCAGATATTCCATTTTCTTTGAAAAAACACAGTGCTGTAATTCTGTCTTACTGGTCCCATTTAGCCTGTGTTTTGAAACATGAATCTCAGGAATCTTTAAATCAAATCTTTGAATTAAAATCCCAGGGAACCTGGGTTTCTACTGTTTTGTAAATAAAAGTCTTGCTGAAGCATTGTTTCAAAATACATGTTTTGTGAAGTAGTTAAAGATGAGATAGGCAAGGTTTCATCTTTCCTTTTCTGTTCATGCTGTGTCCTTAATTTTGCTCAAGGGTTCTTTCTTTTAAGCTTTCATTTTACGAGGAGATAAATTCTTATGACCTAATTTACCTTGAAAAGCCTTTTAAGAAATTTGTAAATCTCCACGTTTTATTCAGAAGTCACCAAGTCTGTCCTGTAACTTCATCTATTCTGAATATGGAAGCTTAAATTAGAATTGTGAAGGAAAAAAAAATAAAATTAAGGTCTTGTTATACTAAAATATCTTGTATATTTGTTCCATGCAGGGAAATGATTGCATCTTTTTTTGTAATTTGTATATAGAAGGCACAAATGTTATAACTCTACTCCTGCTATCCTGTTTATTTGTTGAAATGCAAAGATAGTGCTGTTACAAGCTTTTTAGACGACTTGCTTGGCAGTGTCTTTGTGTGAATAAAAAGAACGAATATTCCCGTGTCTAACACAAGAGGTCATACTGATCGCACAGCTTGTTAGGAAACTGATCAGCCAGGGCTTCATTGTGCAGTCTGGGATATCTTATCAGAATTTCAAAGTATAAACTAAGAATTGTGGAAAGTTTGCATTTTCAGAGCTGAATAAGTAAACCTCCCCTTCTGTGGCATGACTAATGAGAAAGAACAGAAATTAGCTATTTGTTCTATCTTCCATTGCTAAATAATTTTGAAGTTCATTTCCCAGGATGACTGTATTTGTTTTCAGGAAAAAAAAGTAAAGTATTTTTCACATGAACCGAATTGTTACATTCTTTTGTACCACATATTGATTGGTGTGGCATTTCAGAACTGCTAAATCATGCTAACATGGTTACAGTGAACACCTATGAAAGAAACACTATCTGTTTGGGGTAAAGCTTTGGGTATTTTCCTACCTTTTCATTGTATACTGGATGGAACTGCTCTTACTGACTGTCATAGGGCCCATTTCTGCTGTGCCAAAAAGGTTGATTTTTACATGAGTGTGTCTACACACATGTGCATGCACACCTTGATATAAAGTAAGAGAGAAACAGTTACTGCAGATCTCACTTATTAATTATGATTAATGGAGATATTCAAAAAACAGGGTTTTTTTTCCTAATCTCTCTAATTGCGAGAACAAGATAAATACTGCCGAGCAGTATTGAGCAAAACTGTATCAACAACAGTACAGGAAACACAGCAGACACAAGAAAAATTAGATTTTTGAGATGATAGAAACCACTATGAAATGTTTGAAGTGACGTGTATTGGCTGGTCATTTGGAAAGCTCACATAGCAACATGCAATGAAGATACAGCATCTACAGAATCTACAGACTACAATAAAATATATTAGAAAGCTACTTTGGCTGTTACCCTGTTGCCCCTACATATGCCAAACTCCTGTTAAAAATACTGAGAATCCTGCACTCATAATAACGTTAAAAATATAGAAAGACAGTAAATAAAAGGAAACTAAATAGAGGGAAAAAAGCCTTGGAAATTCCATTCTCAAAGCATATTCTGAACAGTACCTAGGGTCTTTTGGAAAGCAGTAAAGGAAGAAGCTTTGTCCAATTAAAAAAAGCAAACAACAAACTAGCATTGCTGAGCTCAGTATTACACTGAAAGTTGCCATTCAGTGAAAGCAGAGCCATTAATAAAAACAGAGGTAACACCAGCAGCAGTATAAGATCATACAAGCGTGTCTATACGGCAATAAAAATGCTTTTGAGACCATACCAAATGACTGCAGTACAGCTGCTGAGCTGATGGGCATGGAAACTAACTGTATGAACCACATGTGTAAAATACCTTTTCCATACCATCTGGCAGGGCTTTTACACACCAGACACCTCTAACGTTCATCCCATCAATGTCTGGTGACATACAATTATATACTTTAACTGGAATACCACCTCTGCTGTAGCTGTGCTTATTTCAAAGGCTTTTCGATAACGTGCCACATTAATGGGACAAGGAAAATACTTTGACTCCATACAGATAATGTAATTATATATTAGGAGGATGCATGCTTTGCTGTTTCTGCTTTTGATTTTATACAATTTGACTAATCTGCACTTTGTTCTGCTTCTCTAGCAACACCATCAATGAAAATGCAAGTTCATTCCAGTTTAAAACTTCCAGTTGTAATCTGGGATATGTAGGATATGGCACATAAGGACATTGGATTGACAACAGCTCTAAAACAGTAAGAAAGGTTTTCAGGAGTGTGGATGTCTTCATTCATAGGATGTAGCTTAAGGAGTATTTAGAATTGCTGTGTGCCCTTCCTCCAGTTAAGGGGCATTAAGGGGTGGGGGGGTTATTTTTTTTTACTGAAATAGTTTTTATTTTTATTATACAAATTGAAAATATTGAATGTTGTCCAAAAAATACACAGTAAAGGTATTTCTTCACTTAATTCACTTTCCCATCTTCTCTGGATATTTTTATAGTACTTGAAGGTCACACAAAACTAATGACTTCCTTTCTTGCCTCTGCTTTTTTGTCATTATCAAGGGATACTGCCACCTTTAAAGAATTTCTCAGTTAGCTAAATGCATGAACATTAATACTGTTTTAGCCAGCTGATACAGGAGCTCAGCAGGTAACTCTTAAATTATGTTTAATCCAACTGCCTTTTACTATTTACTCAGATTTGTGCAGTTTTGTAACAAAACTCAAACAACTCAATACAATTACTGAAATGATTACTTAATGCAATTTTTTCTATTTCAGCCTATGCAAGGGCACAGAGTGACTTTTAGTGTGTATGGGATTATCAAGTGTAAGAATTTACTTTTAACTGTGCAGAATGTAGTTTTGACCTGTCAAATCCAGTGTGACAGCACTTACATCTAAATATAAGATTATACCTTGCAGAGGTGGATGTTAGCCTTGCTTTTTCTCTCAAAAAATATGTCATTTGTGATTCATATAGCAATTGGTTCTAAATAATTAAATTTTCCCATGTTTTAAAAATGAAGTTGTTGGAGTGTTTTTCCATAGGTACTTTATAACCAGTGCTCCGTTTAGCTTTAAGAACACAATTGCTATAGATTTGTATTGTCTTTGTTCTATTTGGAAAGTTCCTTCAAGGTTACTTAGTAACAGGTTCTCTTATTAGGCTGTAAAATGTGAAAGATGGACATTGCTTTTATCTGGTGTGTAAGAATGTTCTCAAATCTTTAATGGTATGTTATTCCAGTCAGCAGCCCTCACAATTCAAAACACATATAAAAGTAAAGTTTCTTCTTTTTGTTTACTGGGAGATATTTTATCTGTTTCTGCAATCCTGATACCCTGAAAGACTGCAATTTATGCAGCACATTCAAATCTCTTGTCACAGAACTCTGTTTGTTTATTGCTGTCATCATCACACCTGAAGTTTTTTTAATGTGCTCATAGTACACACAAATATCAATGTACATTGTGGTTCAGCTCACAGAAGTCATCTCTTTAACTGGTCTGGAAAGTTTCTGCACTTGCAGAACAAATTTTGCAGAACAAAAGGAAGCAGGGAAAAAAATGAAAGCAAATGTTCAATTTGATATTACCTGCAGTTACACTTCCTACTCAATATACTCTTTATTGTATTTGTGTGCTTGTTTTTCTAGTTTATGAGATGGCTGGTTTGAGAAATGAGTTTGTGAAGAGGAGCAGGGCATATGCTGAGGAAAGAGCATCTCCTTCCTTCCTAGCTAGCTATGTCTGCAGCCCTTTCTTTTTTCTCCTCCTCTACCTTTCACATTACCCCTCCTTCTCACTGTTCCCAGCTGCAGAGGAAACAGGACATTGATGTTATTTGAGAGCACTTCAGGGTGAGGTGGTAGAAGACAGGGAAGCATTTATCAGAGTAGGGAGTTACTCGAACAGCCTCTGCTTCAAGCTGGCTTTGGCTGGATAAGTTGTACAGCTAAACAACTGTTTGAAGTGATAATCCAGAACTATGATGGCAAGTTTTATAAAATTTGAATTCCCTGAAGTATGTCTTCTCACTTCTCTACTTTATCCCCTATTCCAATATTACTCAACCAAAAGTTTGTTGTGTTTTTAAAGGAAAAACTAGACAGTTTTAGGTATCAAAACTGATTTTAAAATGAATGGGCCTAAGACTTTTGTGCTGATTTTAGCTGGGGAAGAGTTAATTTTCTTCACAGTGGCTGTGTTTTGGACCTACGCTAGACACAGGGTTGATAATTATAGAGATGGTTTTGTTGTTTCTGAGCTGGGCTTACACAGAGCCAAGGCCTTTGCTGCTGTTTGTACTTCCATGCTGGTGAGGGAGTTGGGGGTGCATGGAAGGTTGTGAGGAGACACAGCTGGGACAGGTGACTCCAACTGACCAAAGGAATATTCCAGACCATGTGACATCCTGCTCAGTACATAAAGCTGGGGGGAAGAAGGAGAAAAGGGGGGAATGTTTGGAGTGATGGCATCTGTCTATCTGAGTAAGTGTTACACACGATGGGGCCCTGCTCTCCTGGAGATGGCTGGACACGGGAAGAAGTGAATTAATTTCTTGTTTTGTTTCACTTGAGCGCATAGATTTTGTTTTCCCTATTAAACCCATGAGTATTCTGGCTTTTACTGTTCCCATTCTTATCCTGATCTCCCCAGTGGGGGACTGAGCAAGCAGCTGCTTGAGGCTTGTTGGCTGTCTGGGGTTAAACCACAACAATTTTTCACGTGAAATCGTACCCTATTCAGAAAATAGAATTTCTATAGAATTGAAATTAATTCCTTCCAGATGGGTAAAAGATATCTTTGCAAGCCAATAAATGAGATTAGTAGCCCTTGTATTAGCAAAGAGACATTTAAAAATATGTATAACACAGTAGACTGCTTTAACAAGTTTAGCTAACCAGGCAATTTCTCATAAACAGAAAAAAATACTTTTAAAAAAATATTATGTTATCTTCATACATTCAAAATATATTCTACATTAGAGTAGTCTGATGCAAACATGTGAAATATATGGCCAGTGTGGTTTCTTCACCTTGATCAGCATTTTAGATTTTTTATCTCTTCCAAAGGTCGATACCAAGTTCAAAGTGGAGACGATCTTCCTGTTTTAATTATGAAATCTCAGCTCTTACAAAGTATGACCTGAAAGTTCTTTCTCAGAAAATTTTACTAATCTTGAAAATTTGTCAGTGTTCTAGATGGTCTGAATACAAGTAGCTTTTTCTGTCTCACAGAAGCCTATCCTGTGGAGTAGAAACTGCTCATAGTAGTAATCTGTTTTCCCCTTTGTGATCATCTCTGCAGAATGATCAAGGCACATAAATAAGAAATCTTCCTCTACTGTCTCAGGAAACAGCAGTGCAAGTGACAGTGTTGAGAGCAACAAGTCATTGAAGTGTTACACACTACTTGACAATGAAAAGTCTTTTCAAGAATGGAATTCCAGTATTCAGTGAGTCATATTCTCTGATGCAACATCTACGTGCACCTCCACGTACCTTGTTTCTAGGCCCTTGATACCAACTCTGGAGTTCGGGAATGTGGATCACACGGCTTAGCAACCCAGTGTACAGAGCCTCAGCTAGTCAGAAGTGTGAACAGAGGACAGGGACACAATCACAAATCCAACACTGAACCAATGGTTCCATACAGAACTCTTTCCAGAAGGGGTAGGAGCATAACGCTTTCCCTTAAATACCATCAGCCATTGTGTTCACCTCTTACATATAAGGTACATGTATCTGGGTGTTCTTCACTTAAACACAGTAGGGAACAGAAAAGTTACTTTCTTTACTGACAGCCTAGATGAACTTCATCTCAAAGAACTGGTTCTAAAAATCAAGCTGTATTGTAGCTAAGGGAAGAAACAACCAACTGTTTCCGTACACCTCCTCCCCTTACAACTGTCTACTCATGAAATTTGAGATGATTCATTAGGTCACTGAGCAGGAGAGTATGCAACACATGTGTCTAGACAAAAATCTGTCACTTTCATCAAAACAGGAACAGGAATCCACCCCCAACCCCAGGAGGTGCAGAGAGGCCCTTTAACAGGCACCTGTCCAAAAGCAGTGTGCATATACTCCTCAAACAGCAGCAGCATCTAGTGCTGTCCCCTTTGGAGGAACCATAGGAGCCAGTTGGCAATTTCCAGACTTTCTCATGGTCAGGCTTTTATGACTGCCTCAGTGCAGTATCAACATGTGAATGCTCAGGGAACCACACAACACTTTGAACCCCAGATCCTAAAGCTACTTCCAGAATTGCCCTGGAATTTTGAGGTTTGTGTAGTATTTTCTAGAAATTTCTGACAATCTCTGGGAGTTTAATCTGACGTTCAAGAATTGCTCATACTTTAAAACATGCCAACCTGTAGTCACTGTTATTCTTGCATGTTAAATTCAGCACTTCATCTCTCCTGTTAAGTATGTGGGAAAAGAAGGATTCACAACAAGTCTATGCCATCAAATTCTTTTCTCATTCAGCCAATATACAAATGTCAGTTTGGGTGAGTTTTTGCCCTGCTGCCCTTCTCATGTATATGCTACAAAACTGACAGGACAGTTTTTCCAAGAGGTGGAGCTGCTATATGGCTGCTAGTTTAAAATAATTTTAAGTGTCTGTATGCACTCTTTACTTACTCTGAAGAGCCAGTTAAACTTTGGAAATATCTTTTCCAACTTCACCAGGATTTTTATGTTTATGTTTTGCATAGCAGAAAAAGCTAAAAAATACTTTATATTTGACTCAAATATCCACAAATTTTATTTACAATGTGAAATGTGGCATTCATGAAAAAAACCCGCACATTATAAAAAGTTTGTCTATGTTTATTCACAAAAAAAATCAATAAACTCTGTCTCTGCTTTCTCAAACAGTCAGCTGTTAAGCAGAGTTTCCATGTCATGCCCTTTTCATGTTCCCTTCTGTGCATGAGGGGATTAGAGCAGAAGGTTTTGCACATCTCCTTATGAGGCTGTTAAATTTAATATTAAACAGGAAAAATCAAAGAATACATTGAGGCCTTTGAGGTCCGGCAGCTAAGACTTGCAAGTTAGCACTGTCCTTTCTGCTCCTGCACTGATGAATAGCTATCTATCCAATGCACAAAAAATACCAAAGAGGTGGCACTAGGATGTTTCTGCTCAGGCTACTTTGTGCTGCCTTGTGGGGCTAGATTTCCCAAACAAATGCAGAAGTTTGCAAGGTCCTGGGTGGCTTAGTCTAGCAGTAGGATTAAAGAATAAGGAAGAGAATAATGATACCTACTATGAAATGATGTGTTTATTTATTTTTTTATTATTATTATTATTATTATTTTCAACTACAAAACCTCTTTCAGTTTCTGGTTTCATCAGGGATTAAAAATAATTCCTAAATCTATTTTGATGTGAACCTAAATTACCTAATTACTCTGTGGAAAATAAACGATTCAGTTTTACTCCTTCTAGTCTAGTTCAACTGTTTGGAGTATAATGCTTTAATTTCTACAGGCAAATACTTGCACAGGTGAAATGTATATGCCTGCTAACATTTGCTCATGTCTTTCTACAGAAGTGTCTCTTTGCACAAGTAAGCCTATATGAGACATAGTCCAAAGACTTGCTTTTGAAAACTGTCCTAGATGACAGTGGCAAATGTAATTGCAGATTCTAGGTGAGTATGATAGATCTGCAGCAAGTGAAATGCAGGAGGCATTAATCAAAAGACATACAATTATAGGTGTCATTTTCAAATGAAATGTAGTGATTTACGTTTGCAGAACAGTGGCTGCTTTTGGTAGGCACAAACTCTGCCAGTAGGTTTGTATTGCTCTTTTAAGAGCTTGCTCTTTTAAGAATAGTCCTAGTAGTGAAAATATCTTGTCATTTTTATAAGCTTGATCTAAGTCCTCTGCAGATGATGGAGATGGGTGACTTGTCCTTCCTCTCAGCTATGGAAAGCAGATAAGGCCTGTGAGCACCAGGACTGCCCCTCTTTGTAATCTGTGAGAAGGCAGTGCCCAGACTGCAAGTTTAGGAGAGTATTCCATCCCTGGTGGGAGCTAATTGGTGATTTGGTATTTGGATAGTGCTCAGGACTTGGCAGTCAATAAGGGGAAAATCCATTCCCCTTGCTATGTGATGTGTTCAGCCTGACTAAATGCTGTGGGTGACAGAAGCCTGTTGAGTGGTGTGGCTGGGTCAGCCAATGTGAAGCAAGGAAGCAGCTCTGCTTCTAGTAGGAGCCCTTTTCCAGTGCATCTCCAGTATGCAGCAGGCTGACAAGGTACACAGACCTGTCTGATGTCAGATGTGTCCTGTAGCAATTTTGGCAGTGATTGCTATGAGATAATAGGTTAGAGCCCTCTTCCAAGGTCTCTTATTTGAAATACTAGCTATAAATCTAAACTGATAGCCCATACACCTTCTAGTCTCTCTGACTTCAGACATCAGACTCACCAAGATAGTAATTTGTAAAGGTTTACATTTTAGGGGAGGGGGGAAAGAATCCCATTTAAATAATCCTGTTTCTAATATTTCATTTACTTGATTCTAATTTTCCTGATAAGAGGAAGAAGACACAAGCCTATTCCTTTTGTTCTTGTTGCATTTTATTTTTAGGCCCTTTTATTTAAAAACCTCCTATTTTTATAACATTGTGTTTTACAAGAGAAGGCCACTCAAAAAAGTTAAGAAGTGAGAAGTCTCCACGTAGTTTTTTTTCTTTCAAAAGTGTTTTCTATACTTGGCCAATGGCAATTATCCATTTCTTAGCCACCTTTAGAACTGAAACCCTCTTCTTGAGAAATAATGTCCAGGACAGCTCATGTCCAGAGCAGAACACTACTGCAGTGTCTTCAAAGTTATGAAGCTATTCTTTTTATTCTTCATCCTATTATTTTTATATACATCCTTATCTGTGACAGCATACGGAAGCTGCTTACTGAGTTACCTGCAGTGATGTCTAATATTCCTGCCTCAGGTGACTTTCTAAAAGAACATTAAAAATTCTTCATTTATGGCTACATTAAAGCAGTAGTTTCCTAAGGTTCCTAGTTTTATATGATTTGTTGAAACCAAGCTTATCTCCAAAGTCCAAGCAAAGAACACAGGATTAGTAATGATGAGCTCACTCTTAACATCCTCTATCCTGTTAAGGCATGAGCAAAGATTAACCCAGTTTACTTTTCAAGAGGCTTGTGAATGTTCACATTTTTCTAAAAGTACTTGTCACAGAGCACTGCAGTCAAGGGGAGAGATTTTGTTCCATTGTACCTGTGAAGAGTATGACTCAGGTACTCTGCAAGTTATGTCAGACTTTTGGAGGTGGTGAGACAGATCTTTTGGAATGTCTTGACTGATATATTTTGCCAAACTGACAATTATATCAGGTGCTTAGGAATTCTGAAGCAAATTACTATTGTGTTAACAGATTTGGTATTCTTTCTTATTTTCTAGTACAGGACTTTATTTTTTTCAATAAAAGGCAGAAGAAAAGTATTCCAAGTCTGAAGAAAATAGTGTCACAGTGCCAATGCAAGTTCAGATGATTCCCCTGAGTGTAAAGACTTTTTCTAAAATAATATCAATAAGATCCATTAAAAGCAGGCAACTGGAATTAGGCTGATTTGGGAAGAAAGAAAATAAATGAAGACAGGCATTTAATAATGAAATCAGATTCCCTGGAAAACTGGAGAATACTTTCTCAGTAACAATATTACAGTGGACACAAATAAGCCATGCTAGATGAGGAGAATTTTCAAGGAGAAATTTGAAGAACTCTGCACAATATTACTAAGTTTGTCCAGCTGCTGTATTTCTTGTATTACTGTGTAAACAGATTGCATAAATATATTTATTGTGTGAACATGTTAATGAATGAAACAGGCAAGGAGATTCAAAGCATAAAACTGTCTATTTCTTACAGGAAGCAAATCCTTAATTTTGGTTTATATAGTTGCCTGACACAATATAACTTTCTAGGAATCTCCAGGAATAGAATTGCCCAATAATTTTGTGTAATTCTAGAAATTTCTTATGCTAAAGTCATCCCTTTAAATTTATTTTACTAAAGAGAATACTGCATATTTTCACAAATTAATTTGAAAAAATATGAAGGAATGAGATCACTGATAAATCTTAGAATGTGGAGGAATGAAATCACAAGATGAGAAACAATAGGCATTTAACTCCAAATAAGCGTAAATAAATAAACATGAATTAACTATCTGCATTTTTTCCTCCACAGCTCCTGCATGTAAGAATAATATTTATTGCAACAGAATTTCGAGTTTCTCATGGCGGTAAAGATCCATATTTCACAATAATATAAGTAAAATTATTTTTGTTTTGCAAGGAGAATATCAGCATTTTCAATAACTTGATAAAAAGTCCTTTTGCATTTTCTTAATTTTCTGTGAATACCTGCATGCCTGTAATGTCTCAAGAGTGAAGTGTTTAAAGGGTGATTTTGAGCCACAAAATTGCCTGTCTCCTCCTAGTTTTTTTCAGTGAGCCAAAGGAGCACTAATGTATGACCAAACTGGGATAAAGATGTAATAATATTCCAGATACTTGAGAAATGATAAAAGATCAGTGAAGCTCACAATACCATTGGCAAAAGAAGGAATTATTAGAAGAGAATCCAAATTAGGATTATTTTGCACTCTTATCTTTGTAACTGTATTTTCTTAATTTTAGAATTTAATTTGAAAAGGTGCTCATTTAAGGTAGGCAAATATAACATATCCTAGAACACCTTTCTCATTTCAGGCTTTGCCTCTTTTGGATAACTGCTCAGTAGCTTGCATACTTGCACACTGCTTCCAGGAAATTTCCTGGTAGATGGATTTCTTAATCATGGTTTACACTGTCTCTCACTTGAGTATATCTTGACAATGATTTCCTAAAATTATGAACTCTGTTATTCTAGGACATAAATGATATGTACTTAAAATTGTTAGCCACTGAAACTCATAAATACAGACCTTGCTCAACAGAGCATCACTTGACCTCTGTGTCCTGAACTAGAGGTTCAAAAGCTGTGCACCACATCAGCAGTAGTTGTAAATGCTGTATTTCTCAGCACTATAACTGTTCTTGGGTATTTAGTTATTAATATAATAACTTTTCCTGATGATTGCAACTTGAGACTTCACATAATATACTTGAAGATTCTAACTGTAAAATAGAGAAGCAACACCTGAACTTAAGCTAGCCAGCAGGCAACTACTCTGTGAGGAATGATGGCACTTCAGGGAAGTGAGATACTACCATACAGTACCCAAGACAGATCCCACATCCAAACTGTTTCCTGGAGCACAGAATTCATCACTGCTCCCTGCAAAAATGGAGAGGAGATGAAGAAAGGACAAACAGGATGCAGGAGTGCCTGTGCAATGTTTCACCTGCTCAGCACATGCCCAATTTGCAGAACATATAGGGTCAATATCTCCTTCTGCTTGATGAGTTTTAATGTGCATCTCCTAGCTCTATGCTTTAGCCACTAACCTAAAAGGTTTTCTGAAATAAAACGCTTAATAGAATGAACTTTAAACACTCATTAGTACAGGGATTGGAATTCAGGTTTCCGAGTCCCAAATTGCTTCCTCAGTCATTAGTCTGAAGAGCTTTACAGTGGCTATTTAATTATTCTGTTCAACAGTAAGAGTAATTGAAAAAACCTTACCCTATATTCTGGCAATTAGTGATCCTGCTCAGCGGGATTTAAAATTTTATCACATGGAAGAGATCTATAGCATGGTCTATCACATGCTACCACTTCTCTCTCCAAAGATTATTAAATAGTGAATTTGTGGAAACAGGTAGCAACATCTGTTTTGAAGAGACAGGCGAGGGAAGGAGAGAAATGATATAGCAAGTTGCAAAAATGTCTAGTGGAGTTGGCCATGATGGAATATGAAGTAGAAAAAATACTTGAAATCAGTTCTAAACCTGAGCTGGGTTGATCATTACATGTAAGCTTTTAGTCCTGGGCATTCCCAAAAACTAATGACATGATAATTTGGCTACTAGAAGGGAAAACATCTATGTAATCAAGTAGTAGATATGATAAAGACCTCAAAGCCTTGAGTCCTGATCTTACCTCTTTCCCCAAGTACCCTATAAAGGACAAAAGGATGGACAGTTTGAATACCTATCCTATATTATTTTTGCAGTAAAAGAGGATATAGTAAAAAAAAAATAAAGGAGGAAATATCAGCCAGTATTTATAAATGCATTTCAAGATGAAGTAGCTGAATTGCTAACTGCAGAATATATAACCTCTTGCTAAAAGCATCAGACAGCTGGCAAATGGCTAATACAGTGTGAAGGTTCCTGAGAAGAAAAGTGACGCTACAGACCAGTAAACCTGATGTTGGAACTGCAAAAATGAGTAAGAACTATATTAAAAGATAATAGTAATACATACTTGGATTGATACAAAGTCTCTTTGACAAAGTTTCAATGGAAATCAATGGATTTCCTTGGTGAAGTCAACATAACAGTGTTTATAAGGGACAACCATTTAATATATTTGGATTTTCAGGAGACTCTGAAGTAAAATTGTCTTTCCAGGAAATAATCTTTAGCATTGTTACCCAATCATAAAACTTTCCTTAAAGATTAGAATAGACTTTCATGTAGCAAGAACACAAAGCTAAAATTTTCTTAATCATTCAGAAAAAAAATACAAAAGCAAAATACCGAGTCATTTCATCAAAGCATTTCAAACCCATTTATTTCAAACTTTGGAGTTGTTTTCTCTGTATAAACACTTTTAAATTTTATCTGTAAGTACTAAGAGGATGCATAGCACCCCTGACAATCTTACTGCTGTTTCTTCAAGGCCCTACTGTAAATAAATAAAATAAAGGAAAATGGCAGCTTAATATGAAAAAAATTGCAGTAAAATACAGCATTTTTTTCTTTTTCATGTTTTGAGGGTGTGAGTCATGTGGCAGGAATACCACTGCTAAGGTGGCTAGTTCACTAGTCAATGGGCAAACAGAAAGACTCCTCCAGCAAACCACCCACATAAATAAATACTGTAAAAGCTTTTTTTGCATAGATTTTAGAGGAAGAGTTTTCACATGGCTGGATTAGCTGGCTAATGGAGCAATTCTATTTAAAAGCGAAACATAAATAGCTTTTTATCAAAAGTGATAATTTCATCAAGGATGAGACACATAAAGGTGTCCTCTTTATATAGCTTTGCTCAAGCTATAATAGTAGCTTGAGTTTTATGCCAAACTATTTGCAATTTCAGACTGATTTAATTTTTAAAAAACACAAGGCAAGGGATGTTGGAGGTACTAGAGTCCTTGAATCTCTATTTAACTGACCTCTGGTCAATAATTTTTATGCAACATTTTTCTTCACCTTTCCAAAAGGAATGTTATGCCTAACATTTGTTTGTCATGGGGAAAAAAAAGAAATTCAAATTTTAGGATTTAATTACTATTCCATTGCACTCTATCACTTCACTGAATGGAATTTAGGAAGCAGTTTTAGCTGACAATATTGATTTCAGTTATATGAAGGGGAAAGATACAGAAGGACTATTGAAAGAGAAAAAATAGCATTGAGAAATACTGAGAAAGAGAAGCACCTCTGTAGAGAAGATATTCAGTTAATGGAAGAAGTCAAATCGTCTATGTATATTAATTCCTCATTTGAATTCTCTCTTTCATCAAACAAGAGTAGCATTAGCAATTTACATAAAAATAATGTTGCTTATCTCATAGCCTTCAAAATGTAAGAAAAGTAAAGAAGAACTGTAGAAACTGAACTTCAATATTTGCAGCTGGACTATATATAGACAACCTATAAATATATAGGACATTGTTTTGTACTCGCTTTGTTTTTTTGTACTTCCTCACATGGCAAAGCCAAAGAGAAAAAAAAAAGTCTATTTTAGATTCAGTTACAGCTTTTGCAGCATACAGTATTGTATTGAAAAAGGTGTCTTCAAAATTGCTTCCAACAATATTTGTACTTTGCAGATGAGTTACAAAGGATTTGATTTTAACTTAGGGAAAAATGGTTGAAAAATTCTGAGGCACCAAGGAGCTGACTAATCCTTCTAGCTCTCTTCTTCATAAATTAAATTAGGATATGGATAACAGTATGATGGGGGTGTGTGTGTGTGTGTGTGTGTGTGTTATCCCATCATATCTATATGCATACCTTATGTCCATTTAATTACTTAATTCACCAGTGTGCTTCGTCATAAGTGCTTTGCTAAAGAACCTAAGTTTTCTATATCTTCTGAGAGAATTAATTTATTTCTTTCAGAAATGAGTTTAAAAGCTGGCTCTATTAGCTCTTGACAGATATACTTGACACTTTACACAATGTCTTGGTCTTCAGAAGTTGCTGAAAATCCATTCTCAAGTTTCACATCTTGAAAATATTTGAATCCACCAAAATCAGTGTTTCCAAAGCCATTGCAGGCCTATAAAAGTCCTGGATTTTTACCTGTTCTGTGCAACTACTGCTGATGCAAAGAGAAATATCAGTCCCTGTATAAAATCCCTATCAGAATTGTGTTTGAGCCTTCTTTTTAGTTCTCTAAAGTAAGTAAGTAAGACAAATTCCTCACCTGAAAATCAAATAATTAGTAAGATCAAATGCCTATAAGAGTAAGTAAAAGAAATTTCAAGAGATGATGAATCAAACCTCTGTGTAGAGTATAATCAGCTGCTTTACTCTCTCTGTCACTTTCAGCATGCAATGTCATAAAGCCACTCTGGTGTCACAGTTCTGAGCATTGAAAAATCTCTGTTTTGAGACAGGGGAACTAGCCTTGAGCACTTCGGCTTCCTGTGCAGATACTGTTTTCCAAAGAGGAACTACATGAGGTAAACACAAGTGTAAAAGTTATACAATATATGTGTCTTGTTCCCCAGGTGCAAATATCACCTAAGCAGGTGCAAATATCTCTCTCCAGGTAAGAAACCAAAGCCTCTCCTGAATATGTCAGTATAGAAGACAGCCAGAAACAGCCTCCTGCATCATAGTCTTGGAATTAGAAATTCTTCTCCTGCCTTTTGGAAACCCTCTCAGAATAATATTTTACTGTCTGTATGTCTCTCCTACCAAAGCATTGAATAAAGTCTTTGAGAAAGAAAAAGATAAGAAGCATTTATAGCATCTATATAGGCTATTCAGTATTCAGTGGGACAGGGATTCCTGCTGTCCAAGACTCTGATATTAGTCCTATACCAGTCCAGAGCATCACCTCCATTACCTCTTCCAGCTGTGCTTGGAAGACAGCAATGCTTGTGGTTATTACATTTCATGAAAACTGCAGTCCTTTAGATTTTGTACAATGTGTGCTGCACAAAAGCCTCTCAGATCACTGCCTCAAAGAGGCTGATGTGATAACATCTAAATTCTGTGTCGAAGTGAGATTATGTGTTAACTGTACAAGGAAAGTACAGTTTTTTTCTGGTGCAGAAAACTTTTAGAGGAAGAAGCTGAAGTAATTGTGGATTAGGTCCTGTAGTTTAGGACTGAACAGAACCCAGAACGCCCCCCAGATGAAAGTGAACGTTTGTGAATACTTATCATACTTTCATTATTGCTTTCAGGTGGACGAGGAGAAGAGCGGATATAAAAATCTTTCTCATCTTGTATGCCTATGTATCCTGTGTATAAACACAGCAGCAAAGCACAGCTGCAATCTTGAGCTCCCTTGAGTTACCACTCTTTGCATGCCCAGGTTGTTCTAGTGATTCAGAGTCTGTCTACGTTTCCCTTGTGATTGGTCCCTATTACGAAAGAAAACACAAAATATCTATGTTTCATTTGAGGTCTCTTATTTGTAATTCATTAAGAAAAGCTTTAGAGTTTTGTAAAATGTGGTTTTTTGCACTCAGATGAGATGGCTAACAGCAAAAATTATTCTGTCTTTGTTCCTGTGATATTTCCTGGGTTGAATTTCAATTATTTATATGTATTTGAGTATAGTTAGCCTTTTCCCCTCTCCTCACTAGAGTTGTGTATCTGTTACTGTGATAGATACAAATTGAACAAGTGAAAATGTTGAAAGCACATAACTTTGACATAGGAAGAACACATTTTTATCCAGTCAGTTCAGGAATGTCTTGAATTTATGGTCATAAGGTGAGCAGCAGAAAAAAACAAGTCCAAGGCTGTCTTACCCCGTTAGCGCTAAAGTACCCAGAGACTCATTGCTCTCCAAGGTTTCTGTCTCAGTCAAGCATTGTCTTCCAGTCACGATAATAAGGCCACAATTTGTAAAGAAAACAAAATTCACTGGACCCACAATAAGCTGAGAATTTGGGGAGGAGAGTGTGTTGGTATTGAGTTTTTTCTTTTTTTAATAGACAATTACAGAAAATGCATTTTAAATTTTCAGTAAATAAATAATACTAGCTTGAATACATATATTAGCAATTACTGAAATTGACTATATATATATATACACACTGCATTATCAGCTCCAGAAATTACTTTTTCAAGTTGATATAATAATTGAACCTTAATATCATCACCAAATTGATAAAGAACATTTCCTCTCTTCTTTTCTGTAATGGTTTGGTGTCTTCTGATGTTTACTCACAGGTGTGCCACTGCTGCAGGCAGATATGGATAACTATAAATATGCAAAGGCCAAAGAAAATGTTTACTTAATGAAACTTTATGCACAGAGAGAAGTACATAAAAAGTTAGAGTATCATTCATCTGAAAAATTTATTTGTGTGGTGCTTTGGAAGAAACAAGTTGCAGTACCTGTTAATAGAACTGCATAACAAAGGCTGGAAATGTAGACACTTTCAATGCATGGAAATTGTTGTTACAGCAGAGACTTGCATTAATAACATTAATTAACATCAAATAACATTGAAGTGATTCAGATAGAGAAATTTGGTAGACTTTGGGATAGACATTGATGAGGTGAATTTATGCTTCTTTATCCTCTAATCTTTTAGCACTCCTCTCTGTGACAAGTCTCTTAGAGAAACTCTTGCCTCAGCACAAAGCCAGAACACAAGATGAGTGCTGGATGTGCTCTAGCCACTGACCCTCACCTGGTATTTCACACACAAATACAACTTTCTTCTCAGCCATGTTGCCCCTCAGTTCATGAAAATTGAAGTGGTTTTGCATCATCTGCAAGGATGTTGTAATTTCCATTTTTCCTTTAGTTTCATTAGCACAGAGAGACATTTTTCTGCCTGTGAGCCAGTCCCATCTCACCTTTCTGTAACATTATTGTTTACAGTCTGTAAACTGCAAAAGCAGTGCAGTTACATTGTTCTTGTCTCAAGACCTGAGCAGCTTGTCCCTAGTGCAGCATACAGTCTTTGCACATGAGAAAACAGTTTGTTCACCAGTATGTGAACAGTCCACTCCCTCTTCATCTACAGTAAGATCACTAAAACAACAAACTGGTTGGAGGTCAGGAAGACATTTTTCAGCCTGAAAAGATCCTGGGGTTTTTTTCATTACTATTAGTGCATATTTTGCTGCATTTACAAGTATGTTATGGTTCAAATCCTTCCTGCCATGCCTATGTGAATAATCATGTTATGAGCTAAACCTTGAGATGGGCTGAACACTTGAAAGTATGATTCATGACATCTTATTAAAATCAGTGTTTGTAGTATTCATTGATTTAAATGATAGAGTTCAGTACCTTTGATGAATAAATCTGGATTTGATATTTACTCCCAAAAATCACGTCAAATGTAAACAGATTAAACTAAGTATCATCCAAGCTGTAGAGCCCAAGATAGATAAACACTTAAAGGTACAAATTGCAGTTGTGTTCAACAGTTCCCCTAAACCACTGCAATGTGATAAAAATGAAACATTTTTTTCCCTCAGTTAATGCTTCTAAACTGCAAATAAACTAAAAGAGTTTGGAATTTAATTTGATAATATAGTGTAAAGAATAAATATTTGTATAAACGGATAAACACAGGGTTCAACCATCATCATTCCAATGTTATCAGAATTTCTGTCAACATGTCAGAACTTCCTTACTTAGCAAGCTCCATTCTGCAAGCAGATAGACTCATACAAAGATTTAATACCATACCTGAGTTGTTGGGTGCATTTTTTACAATTAAAGACTTCATTTTTTAGCCATAGCATTCTGTTTTCTAAGATGTCTGCATTTATATTACATAGGTCTCAGGTCTCATTACTTGTTACTCTACAATCATAAGCCTTCTATTCAGGCATATAAAGCATTACATGCAAGTACATGCAAAGGAAGCTAAGAAAGTTTTCATGTTATCTATTGATAAATAAATGAGATAAGTATTTACCCTGGAATGGAACTATGAACATAATCAACAGCCTTGTTAGGAGGATTCAAATCATTATATATGTACTGCCCTTTAATGATATTTTGAGAATTTTTTTCAAGTAAGTGCACTTTTAAATTACAGTGGGTAATATATGTTTCTTTTTAGAAAGAAAAAGAAAAAAGAAAAAAAGAAAGAAAGAAAGAAAGAAAGAAAGAAAGAAAGAAAGAAAGAAAAAGAAAAAACAATCAAACAAACAAACAAAAACTCCCAAAAAACCCAAACAAAAAAACCCCAACCAAAAATCAAAGAAACCCCCCACAGCACAGGTATTGTATGTCGTTTGTCATAGTGCACCATACTGGAGACCTTTATCCAGACAGGACAACCCACTACACTCTTGTTACGGTAAGATTCTGGAGGAATAGTCACATCTCCCACCTTATGACTACAGAAGTGGATTGGAGTTTTCATTTAATATGATCCAGACTGAATATTTATGTCTACACATCCCCCCACCCCCCCATCCCCCCCTACACACCCCCCTTACTCTCGTGCTCCTTTTTAACAAGATAATTCCGGCTGGCACTAGGCTTGAAAGGATTAACACATGAAGCTCGTTCTGATATCCTTAGACTTGCATTTTTTTCTCGAATGGATCTGATGTAGTCCTGGATCAATTTAGAAGTCACAAAACTGTAAGCTAAGGAGCCTACTATAATGTATTTAGTCTCAAACATTTCTGCATCTTTTATGAAATTGCCTACTTTATACAAGTTAAATGACAGAAAAATGTTCTCATTTCACACAAGATTCCTGAAGGTCATTATTCTGTTTTAAGAATTTTTCAGCTGAACAAATGTTTTAGACAAATATAGCTGACAAACCTTTTAGGAACCAGTGAAACCCTGGAACATTTTGTTACAGGTGTATTTTTGTGCAGATAGTGCAGTCTTTCCAGAGGTGATAACTCACAGCAGATCCTAGCTTTCACAATGACTTGACACAGTGAACAAAAGGTGTGTGGCATTCTCTAATGCCCTGAGCAAAAGACTGGAAAAAAGTCTGTGTCTCTAGGTCAAGTCTGGGACACAGTGGAAATATTTCAGTGAACAAGAAAGTCAGTTAGCTGGATATAAGCATTTTGTATTATATTATAATTTGATTAAAGCCATAAATGAGAATAAATTCAGGCCTGGGTATAACCCTGAATATTTTTATAGGCCTGGGTGTAACCCTTTATATTTTTAATGTGTTATGCTGCTCTTGCAAGTTGCATTCTTTGTTTTAACAGGTCAAACTAGAAGCATAGCAGCCTACATCTCTCAATAGTAGCAAGACACACTGTGGGGTAAACTGCCTTATATCTTTCCAGCAACCAGTGGAAACCGGTGTGGCTCCTGAGTAGATTACTGTCTGCACAAGTGGTGAAAAACCTAATATATTTATTGAAAAATTAATAATATGATCATGTTATCCCTTCCCTTATGTCTTAAAAAACATATTCATTTAGTTACAAAAAGAATTTAACACATTTCTCTATTTTGGAATAGTGAGTTTGTTTGCTGTTTTGTTTGAGGAGAAAAAATAAGGAGAAAAGGGCAGAAATATGTAACTTCTTATTAAAAAATCAGTATGAAGTTATTCACAATAAGTTCACTTATTTGCCAGTACTTGTGCTGATAATCCCAAACATTCAAATGATCACAGCTGTAGCCTGAATATTTTCAGCAACTGTGTTCTCATGTACAGAAGAAGAGATGAGAGCTTACAAATTGTTTTACAGATCAAATCACCACGTATTTCAGTTTAATAGACAGCCTTTCTCTTAAGACTAGTCATTGAGGTAGTTAGACAAACTTAACAGACCATTTGGACCATAAAGAAACATTAGAAACAACAGTAAAAAGACATCTTCTTAAGATAGTGCCAGAATACCCACTAAATCAAAACAAAATGGCTTACTATATAATTTGTTAGTTACAGCAGGAAATAACATGTTCTACAATTCTAATGTACTGAAACATAAGAATTGCTATTTTTCCCCCAGAAGAAACAGACAAATTATATTTCTTACCAAAGGAAGAAACCGGGGTTGACAAGTCTATGGTTTGGAAAATACTCAGCTTTCAGAAGTGGCATACCCTGCACTACAGCTTCTTCCTCCGCCTATCTTCTATGCAATCCAGTCTTTCTGTCTTCTGTTTTAAGTCTCCTGGGAGTATTAAAATAACTGTCATGTAGTTTCTATGTGCATTTGTTTATTGTGTTTGTGCAATGGAAAACATGGAAACAAGGTGTCAAACTTCACTACCTGTACAATGCAAGAGCTGGATTAAAACAAAAAATGCATTGTTATATAACTACTACTTGATCAAAAAATGAATTTTGGTAAAGACAAAATTCCAGGTCCTAAATTGTGTGCATTAAATAGTATTTAGCTCTTTCACTGTCAGAATAGTAGAGTAACAACAAGGCTAGGTGGCTACAAACTATTATTAGAGCTGGAAACATCTCTGACATTAAAAAAAAAAAAAAAAAAAAAAGTAATCATATGCAGTTAAAATGGAAAACAAAACGGTTTTATTCCCTCTATACTCCTTACCCTCCCAGTCACAAGGAAAGGCAGTTACTATGTCTCTTTTCAATGCATCTTGAAGCATTTTTCTTAAAGAGAGTTATGGTTCATAATTCTCCCTTTCCAACCATTGTTCCTTCTGAAATGGTGGTACAGAGTTATGTCACAACACTGCTCTGCAAAGACAAAGCTGGGGTCTGAGACTAGGATGTGCCAATGGCTCCTGCAACTCCATGGACTCTGCTTTAAACTGCACTGGCTTCAAAACTTCAGAGTCCAAGTGGTGGAAATTTGGTGGCTTTGCAAGTAGGAAATGACAGCAGTGCAGAGAGGAGTCCAGTGTAAACTCATGAGTTATTTTTATTGGTGAAGCACAAAATATACAACTACTAGGAAGATATGTAAGCAGAGGCTCCACTAAGATTTTACTGTGGGCTCAGTCCTTAATTAAGGATGAGATGTATACCTGAATAACATGTTTCCACTTCCCAAAATATATTTTTCCCTAACAACCCAGTATATCTTTGTTCCAGCTCTTTCTTGGAGCACATATAATTGAATTTTATGTGATAAGTCCCTGGAGGCTGTATTTGTCTGGCTTATATAAATCTAACAGAGTGCCAAAGAGCAATCTAGCCAGCAATGTCTTTCTATCGCAGAAAATTGGGATGAAATAGACCTCAAGATATTATATACTCAATTCTCTTAAGCAATTCCCTTCTGGCATTCCTGACACCAGTTTCTCTAACCTAAAATCTACAAGTAGAGGGAAAATACATTGCCCTCTCAGACAATCTCCTCAAGGGCAGAAAAAGTCTTTGAAGCTTTGTAGATAGGCAAAGGAGATTAGACGCAATCTCTCTTACTTTTGGGAGGGTTTTGTCTATCTCTCATGACCTTTCCATAATTTTACTGCAGAAATACAGTTCACGTAGGAGCTACTATGAAACAAATATAGAATTGATTAAAAAATAATAGTCAGAGTAATCCTTATTGCTTCACCATCAAACTGTAAAAATTTATCAAATAGGTTTTTACATTAATGATTTTGAACTATTATGTAGACTGTGTACTTAATGTGTTTGTGTGTGTGTGTGAAGTGGAAAAGATTGCACCCGCTTTGGCAGAAAGTCATGTAAAATTATCTTGACAAGTCAAGAAGATAATCTGTGCGCAATATTATGTTTCTGTGGGAATAAGGAACTGCACAAGTTCAACATCTCTTGATGAACATCTCTGAAGCATCTTTGCAGGAAAGGAGCTGGGGATAGAATGACTCATAGATGAAAGACGCTTTAACAGCTCATACTTTTCCAATATGGCATCATCTGAGTTATTAGCAGGACTATCAGCAGTCAAACTGACTAGGGAAAAACATAAGTAAAAGCCTTACTAATGGAAATACTCTGCTCTAAGCACCACAGTTTAGGAATTATTACATTAAGGGAAAGCTTTCAGAGGACAGCACAACAACTAGTAACAAAATTTCTTTATTTTGTGTCGGGGGTTATTTTTTGAAGGGTGTTGGGGGAATCAGGAATGAAGAGGGTGTTTATTTAGTTGAGACACTACATTTCAATACAGAATTAATAAGTATTTCCCTATGCCTCCTGGGTGTAGGACAAGAGCAATAATCCTGAATTGCATATAGATAAGATGTCTTTGATGGTATGGATGGTTAACAGAGAGAATGTTTTAGGTAAGAAAGGGTATAGAATCTTCTAGAAAAAACCCATAATGCCAGCAAAATTTCTGGAAAAGTTCCTGAGGTTGGGAATAAACTAAATACTCTTAAGAGGTCCCTTCTAGCTGTATTCTTTATTCTTTGTTGCTGGGTCTAGGACAGCTGAGTATTCATCTCCTGTGTTGAACTAGTTTTAGAAAAGCTCATGACATATTCTTATGTGTATAGTGGCTCACAAGTTTAGGCCATTAATTTTCTGCTGTGGACCAAATCTACACAATGCATGCCATTCTTACTGCAGTCAGTACTGCTGTCTCTCACTTGCATCTCCAGCACTGCACAGATTTTTTAGGAAAACCTGTTTCCTGACCTACCCTGTGTTTTTCTCCCAGACAAATTACTGGAGGGAAGACTTCTTTTCCAAATTCATAGTTGTTTCACTTTTAATTAAGAATTATTAAAAAAAGTATCCAGTACTGTACCTGCTCTTTGGGGTGACATAACTGAAAGTTCCTTTTAATGGCACAAATGGCACAATTTTAAATTCTATTTACAGGCACATAAGGACAAATAGTTCTCCATAGTCAATGTTTCAGGACTATGGTTTTACCAATGGCATATGATGCAAAGTGAACAACATTGTCTTTGTATGCCTGTTAGAGCACAACGTACAGTGCAGCACAATGCAGCATGTGTCAGCTTTTGTCTGATAATGGCAATGACCTCTTGAGACAAATTCATCAATGTCTCAGAACAATAGATTTCTTTTACTTTGATGCTTCTAATTTAGAGCAACAAAGGTTTTTATTTATTTCAGCTATAGTTAGTTCTGGTAAAAGACTTGGACTGATACCCACAGTAAACAAAGCTGTGTGTTCACCCTTTCTTCTCTATTCCTGCAGAAAAGCTTTAAGTTGAAAATACTTTAAATATGGTATAGGTAATCTCTCTGATCAAAATCCACTAAAATTCTCCTCCCTCCCTGCTATCATCTTTTATTAAAATTATCTTTGTTAAAACTTTTTTCCCCACTTCTCCGTTGGAAATTGCATAATGTTGGAAACAATTGCATTTACAGAAATGATCTATAGTTTGGCTGAGGAAATGACAATACTCACTATTGGCAAACTTCTTTCAAATTTCAGGTTTATCATTCTCTTTGACTTTCGTAGCAATGCTCACTAATAGAAGTTTCTCTAGTTACTGCTAAATCTAAAATCTTACATCTTCAGAAAAACATTAAAAAATTAAACTAAGTTGAGATACCTAAAATCAGCCTTCAGCATGGATACAGCAGGCAAGACTGAAATAATAGATATCAGAGGATAGATTACATAAAAAATCTTAGTGAACCATGATCTTATATGCATCTCAAATTGTCTTAATCACCAAAAGTGAATGAACAGACCACTAAATCAAAACAACTATCCCTTTATATCTCCAGCTCACTAGACACTGCAACCACACAAAGACCAACCTGTCTGCAGCAATTTTGCTATATATCTTCTTCATCCAGGGCTGTGGTAAATCTTGTATGTGAAAAGCCTACACATCTATAAATTAATAAAAATATAGAAATAGTTTAGTTACCATGTGACATGTCAAACCCCATTTCAGTCTGTCCTTATGAGGCTCTAGTTTGTTTTAACTGCAGGTTTTCATGCTCCAGAGGCACATCCGTCTCCAGGAGTCCTCTAAGACTGTTACCAGATGAAGAACTGTTTGCACACTTGATGGGTTAACACAATGCTTATTCTTCAGAAACCACTGGCCCATGGAACCACACAATGCTTATTCTGTAGGATCAGGTTAAATATAAACCAAGAAGAAGAATGGGAGATTAACCAGCCCACTTGTACCAACTTTTCTCCTAACTTTGAAAGAAATAGTACATCAGTCTGTCAGATATGGCTTTCAAGTCACTAACCACCAGGGATCACCAAAGAGATGCCCAGGACAGAAGAACATATGCACAAAAAGGAGTGAACATTTTGTAATGATTTTGAAAAAAATTTTATCATATGCATGTTCATTCCAGGAAAACCAATGAAAATATATGTGAAATATAGTATATAAATGGGAGCCTTTTCTGTGCTCAGCATGCACAGAATTTCAGAGTATATATCCCCTTGTACATCTGTCTGAATAAAGTAAGTCTGCTTCTTAATGGTACATTGATGCTAGAGCTTTACTTCACCAATTTTTGGTACCAAGACTACTGCACTCTTCTAGAGTGAGGCAAAGCCCACATGTGAAGCAAGTGCGAAGTAGAGAGAAAAGTACCCATGAGGCCCTCATGGGTTACGTTTCTAGAAGATGTTAGTTCATTCTTGTGACCCTGCAGAATTTTCCCTGTAGAGGGTCTCTTGCCCACAACCACATAAAGGGAAAAGAAACAGACCTGTGCTATGCACTCTCTCCCTCAGGTAGGTTGTTCTGTACAAGCATGGAAGAATGCATTAATGTTTCTTGCAACCACCAGACAAACTTTACCTGTAAATCCAGTTTGTTAGGATATTGCCTAGATGAGAATTATTTTTAAAGTTTCTAATGCAGATTAACACTCTGGGCCACCATTTATTCAGTAATTCAAACCCAAATCCTCAACACATATCATTGTTCCAGACTCACTGTTATTCTATTGCAAGCTGCATAATCTATGAATACATTGGTATGCAAAATTATGTGCTAATTAATAGATGCTTATCACAATGTGAAACACATCATCAAATTTTTTCATTGTCTTTGATCCAACAGTCACTGGCAGTATTACAATGCAGAGTAACTATTCTATCATATTATTATCCTCCTATGCATGTTAAAAATTTGCATAGCTGCAAAGCATTAATTTTGTTCATAGCTGGGGTTTCTGTACACTGATTTCTCATTTGAGCAGTTTAAAGCAAGAAATTAAATCGTTCTGCCAAAATTTTCTTCATTAATTTTCTACACCCTTGAGTGACATTCTTGCTGCCTTGTGAATAATTCCTTTTTGTAATGAGCAGGAGACAATGCTTCTTTTGGATTATAATTCCTACTTTTTTCTTTTTTTTTTTTTTAATTTTTTTTTTTTTTAAATTGTAGTACCTGTAGGCAACTGACAAGATAGATGGACAGAGACTTTTTACAGGATCATGTAGTGACAGGAAAAAAGGGGAATGTTTTCAAACTGAGAGTAGTTTAGGTAAGATACTAGGAAGAAATTCTTTACTATGAGGGTGGTGAGGCACTGGAACAGGTAGCCCAGAGAAACTGCAGATGGCCCATCTCTGGAAGCGCTCAATGCCTGGTCAGTTGGAGCTTTGAGAAAGTGTTTAGTGAAAGGTTTCCCTGTCCATAATAGAAGGGTTGGAACTAGATGTTCTTTGAGGCCTCTTCCAACCCAAACTGTTCTATGATTCCGTCATTCCAGTAAATAAAATACTTTGATTATTTGCCTGCATCAGTCTGCAGTGAAAGTAGAAATTAAAATGCCAGTATATCTTCATATGAAAGGAATTGCATATAAAAACAAACAACATTTGCAACTTTTCTGTATGAGAACTAAGTACTTGATCTTTTCCTACTGTTGTGGAAAAAACACCTCCATCCACAAACCCTCTTGATACCAAAACTTAGAGGCAATGCTAAAGAATGTGTGATCATTTTGAACATCACAGAGAGTATCTGTTTTGCTCTTGACTTAGATATATATATTCTTTTAAGAAGACTAAGGCAGACAGAGTTCCCTGGAGGTGGGAAAAAAGAGGGCTTTTTTTCTTCTACCTGGACCTTCTCCACCTCATGTGTCATCTCAGGGGTAAACTGTGCCAGCAACAGAAGCATTTGGCTGACAAGACAGAGATGGACTGCAAGTCTTAAACAGACACTTTTTACTTCTGTTCTGCCCTAATTTGTTGGCTTTCTTTATTTCAAAAGAATGATCCTTCTGGTGTTTTCAATGAAAAACAAGGTTTTTGGATTATAAACATCTTTTGGTCTTTGAGTGGGAATTCACTGTAAGGAGAATATGGGAGCAGATCCATGTCAGAGTTTGCACCAGTTTAGCCTTCTCTCCAATTGTCTATAAAGCAATATCTCTTCAGTATTGGTAAGAATCATGATGCATCCCTGTCATCTTGCAATTTAATATAAAACATGAACCTCAAACAATGTCATGGTCACATGTAATCTGAGCATGGTGCATTGCAGGTGCTCAAAGGAGACCAAGTGCAAATTGAAGACAATAACAACAATAAAAAAAGACGCATATAAAAAACTAAATGAGAGAAGGAATAAAGTCAAGGGACCAGCATTTATTTCTAGGAGCAATAGAAAAAGGGTTTATTTAGGCACTCCCTATTTTGTTTTTTTCCTTTTGACAGTTTTTAAAAGAGGAAAAATGACTTACTGCATCAAACCCAAACAATAATATCTGAATCTTATGAGCAAGAATCTACTTTATATCATGCAAACTTTTGTTTCAAATCTGGCCTTCATCTGGAACTGTATCTAATTCAAACAAGTTAAAAGAATGGAGAGGAAAACATATGGGGAAAGTTTAGCTATTAGGAAGAATTTTTTTGCTGTGAAGGTGGTGAGGCACTGGAACAGGTTGCCCAGAGAAGCTGTGGATGTCTCATGCCTGAGTGAATTCAATGCCAGGCTAGATTCAGTTTTGAGCAACCTACTCTAGTGAAAGGTGTTCTTGCCCTTGGGAGGAGGGGTTGGAACAAGATGATCTTTCCTACCTAAACCATTCCATGATTTCATAATGAGTCTGCAATCAGCAGAAATAGGAAAAAATAAGTGTGTCTTACTGACATTTTCAAATTAATGTCTATTAAAACCAGATCACAAAATGTGACGTTTCCCTCAAAGAGGAAGTTCCTTCTAAAATTTTAGAGGTGAAGTACAAGAAATATGCAAATTTTTAGAGATTGCTAGCACAGCCCAAGTCCAAGCAAAGTAAATTTAATTTTTTGTTTGGGTGTTTACTCTCATTTCATTCAGAGAGAAAATTAAGCTTGTAGACCCTAAAATCATTTACTGATTTATGAAAAAGTATATCTGAATAACAAGTTGAAAATATCTTTCAGCATTTTCTCATGTTTCTATCAAAGCAAGATGATAAACAGAGACAGATGCTTACTGAGTCAATCTGTACAAAAGTAAAAAGCTACTACCCAAAGTAATAGTTCAATTCCTGTTCCAGAATCACTGGGAATCATGCTCAGCCTTCTTTTCAGAGTAACCTCTACAACTTGGGAATGTCGATATGGTTCTCATTGTCCTGAGAGTAATAATAAACACTAGAAAGGTCCTCTATGTCCCTTTGTTTAAAGTTCTGGCAAAGAACTGTAGCAAACAATCCAAGGAAAATAGCTTTTTAATCCACCACATTTCTGAAGTGAGCATCTAAGTGAGACTTGAAAAATATAAATTTCAATTGTTTTAATTCTACCACCTTAATCATGAAAACACAACTTAGAGGAAGTTTAACACCATACTAGTGAAATAGTGCAGACTACTCCTTTTGCTTTCCTTTTTTCCTATGGACTGCTGCCAAGCCATGCAGGTCCACTCAGGGTTGTGGGTTCCTTTGATAACCCACCCAAAACTTAAGTTAGCACAAACACTGAATGATGTTGCACTAACAACAAATGAGATTTACTGGTCCAAACTTTGCAGCATACAAACTCCTTTCTTTAGTGAACATGAAACAGTGGGTTTGAGACAGCTAGAGGTCTGAACCTGAACATCAATTGAAAAAGTAGAAGCAGCCCATGCCAGCCTGAAGTTAATAAACCATATAGTGGTTGTTGCTCTCCTGCCTCTAAAGAGAAAACAGATATTTCAAATTTTCTAGGGACACGTGGCTATGAGCTGCACAGCTTGTATCCCATTACTTATTTTATTCTAAGCTAGCACCAGAAGCCCCATGCTTCTGTACATTACAAAAAGGGAAAAGCAGGGAGCCAGACGTACCTCCAGATGCTGCTCTCCAGCAGTATAGCAGAGAATGGGAACAAGATATTATTCCCTTTGCTTATGGTGTTTATGTGATATGGCAGAACAGTGTGAAAATATCCAATTCCTTTAGTGCCCCAAGGAGCACCCTGTAGAGTGCCAAAGGTTTATGGAGACAACACTGTATACAAGGAAACTAAATCTTAAATCTTAATTTGACACCAATGTTAAGATATATTTATTTATAGTTACTCCTAAGTATATGACTTAATTTAAGTATCTGACTTAATTGAACTGGGCATGAATTAAAATCCTGACAGGAAAGGACAAAAAAATGAGGAAAATGGAACAATATTACTATGTACACATACCACAGTATTAGTGTCTGACTGTACATGGACCCCGCAAAAGAAGTGTTTCCCAATGTCCTTCTAGAGCTGCTAAAACACTTTTGGGCATGTCTTACACCTAAATGTCCCACTGGAAGTGGAGGAACTTGACTGTTGTCATATTGTCATAAATCACAGTTTTAAACCATGGCTAATTTAACTTAAGTGGTGGCCACTGAATGACAAGTTTGTTTAATTACTGCATCCTTAGAAATAGAGAAATGCTATTGCTTCACTGCATATAGGTAATGAAAAAATGCAGGTGATTTTTAATGGTGAGAGAAATAAGTTCTGCTTTGAAAAGTTAGAGGTAAAAATTCAACCAGCCAAACAAGTGAAAAAGTAAAACGAAAATCCTCAGTTTTAGTTTGCATTTTATTAGCAGTCAAATCATTGAAAATAAATGTACATACAAAAAAACTCAAGAATGTCTGCATGAAGTTATTGCAGCAATACTGGCAACAAAATCAAATAGCTAATCAAAGTCCAAAATTCCAAGTTATGATGTCCTCAGGAAAGAACCTTGCCCCTTCTTTTGAAAACCCCAAGAAAGAGAAAGCTAGAAAGAAACTGTCTGGTTCTTGAGCACTTCTAAATATATATCCATTCTCATATAGTTGGTGATACATACTTTTTTTTTTTGGTATTTCAGTATTTTTTGTTACGGTTTTCATTTACAGAGGATCCTAAAATATAAACTTCTTTAACTATGGTAAGAAGTGATTTTAAAATCCCTTCTAGCAACCACTGGACAACTAAAAATAATGGCAATATTTTTATTTTGTAGCTAGCATAAGTCTGATGAGATTCCTTTGATTTTTTTTTCTGTAAGCAGGTAAGAGTCCAAGATGATGTGACACCTGACAACAAATAGTACATGAGTCTAGCCTACACAAAAAGACCTGCCAAGTTTCCTGTTTGTTCATTTTCTACAGGTTGTTTTTGTTACCTAGAGTTTTGTTTTCAGGATGGCAAAGCTGTGGTGCAGCCCAAAGCCACAACTTGACAGACAGCATGTCAGCAACCAAAGATGCATGCAAAGATGCCTGAAGGCACCCTGTAGAAAAAAGTCTTTTCCCAAGACAATTTCAAGACAAATGCCTGGATTTTTGTTTATCTTTTAGAAGTCACCAAGTTTAAGTAGTCAAACAGATAAGAGGAAAAGAGATTAAATTTACAAGTAAATTCCTTGCAGCCACACAGTGGAGGCTGAAAGGCATTCTAAGAGAGCTCAGGGAGTTATGACTTGATAGAGAGGGAAAAATAAAACCCAGTTATAATAAATCCTCACACATTGTGCACATTGCTAGCTAAGAAGCCCTTGTATTACTCATCATACTAATCCCTTCCCTTCCCTCCCCCTCCCCCTCCCCCTCCCCTCTTCCTTCTGCTCCTTTTTCTATATTGACACCTTAAATGAAGTTTCATTATTTTCTGAAGATAGTTGGGTGCATTTAATTCCAACAGCCTTAAAAAGTAGCAGAGCAATTAAATTGGCAAATTGTGACAGCCACTGCAAGGTTGCAGAAACCATACACTTAGACTGGTGCCTTACAAGCCAACAATTGGAAAATTTACAATGGCAATTATTTCCTGTAGAAAGAATAAAGTTTCTCTCTTCTTGCTGACCAAGAACTCTCAGTTTCCCTTCCAAAGTAAGTTAAATTAAAATGCCCTCACAGATTGCATCAGACAACAGTGAAACTCCTATAGATCCAGGATTAATTTTATATCACATATACATTCATCTGAAGAAGTTCTTGTGTTTGTCTGTAATATTGGAAACTGTCCAGAACTCAATGGTAGTTGGCAGAGACTGCACTTGAATCAGGGTTGTGTTTAGTTACTATGAGTTTCTTCCTCTCATGTTACCTACCCTGTTGAGCTATGCCAGACAACTGTGGTGGAAGCAGGGTAGTGGGATGAAATGGCATTGATTTTTTCCCCATCCAAGTGCACTTCTAAGTACAAATGATTTTTTTTCCCCTCCAAAGAGCTCAGAGGGCAAAGAGAGAAATTGTCCCACATAATTTCAGGAGGAAAAAAAGAAAGCCAGGACTCAAACACCTTTTTTTCCCCTTGATTTTTCTATATCACCAAGAAAGAGATTACAAAGAAGCCATTCCCCTTCAAAAACATTTTCTCTTCCCTCATAAAATTAGAAGAAAAAAAAAGTTAAATATATATGTATATAATATAATTTTTAATACATACATACACACACACACACACACACACACGTACATATATATATACATATACCTATATATAGATATATATAAATAAAAAAAATCAGTGTTTCAGACTCCCTGCAAGAGAACCAAGAAAAACTACTATGTTTACACTTCACATATGTCCTAGATTTTAGGAATCATAGGGGGAAAAAAATCACTGGAAATTTTATTCACCTTTTATGGCCTCAAAATTTTTATAATATCTGCAACACCATCTACATAAATGACCTTTTTCACTCCCCCTGAAAGTCTCAAATCATCATCTGAGGTATGCTGCAGTAAAACATGATAGCAAAGCGTGGGTTGATGGCCCTTGTGAGGTATGCAAGTGTAAGAAAATATGTATTTGTTTTAACTGCACACTCTATGATGAATGATGAACAGCTGTAACAGAAAAGTAAGATTCTTTTGTCTCATTAGACCACACCAGAAACCATAAAATACAGGGTTCTTCATGGCATAATAGCAGGTCATCCACAGACTACACCTGCTAGGTACTTGGAGACTGATAAGCAGATGATCCCTTGACACCTAATTCAACAAAAAACTAGTAAAACCTACCAAATAAGGAAAAAACCACAAGATATTGCTGAACACGCAAATATTTTTTCATACAATGCTAAAGCGGGGGTGGGGGGGTGGGCAGAATGTGAACTTGTACCTTGATGGTTATCAGCTGCAATACATAGTATAATCTGGGCTGAAGATTTAGGGCCTGACAAAGCTTAGATAACACCTTGGCCTTCAGGGCTGAAAGCTCTAACTCTCTCACATGTCTGCGATTTCTGCTTCCCTGTGTTACAGTGCTGTCCAAGGGATAGATAGTAGCTTTCAAGTATTTTTACTATTACAATCTTACATTCAGAAAAGCCAAGAAAATAGGCAAACGAGGTGGGTTTTTTCCCACATAACTGATGAAACACATCTAAAAGAGGGTACGAGACAAGTGGTGGAAATGAAGAACAGAATTGCTTAGTCTCAGAGATACCTGTAGTGTCAACAGGGAAACAGCAGGGAATAGTACTTTTACTGTGGGCTCTAGTTGCTATTGTTTGTAACTTGGTGTAATAGATTAAAAAAAAAGAGGTTTACTAAGAGGATTACTAAGAAGTAATCAAACCCAGTGGTATTTTAAAATATAAGACCAATACTATTGTTTTGCCCTTAGTGACAATAACAACTTGGCAGGATTACAATTTTCTGATGTTCGTGTTATAAAAATTCAAGGCAAGGTGGGGTTTGGGAGGTGGAATTCTATCTATCTATCTGCCATTAGGCTCACAGTTCAGGGAGAATGGGTTATATGAAATGGAGACTGTGTGCAGTAGATTTTGGTATCCTCTGGGTAATGTGGCAGGTCTCAATAAAGAGAGTGACAATTTCACTGGAGTATGTGATATGGAACTAGAGAGTTGCATTTTGCATTCAAGTCCTGGGCCATTAGTATATCTGGGATGTGCTTCATAGCACCCCTAATATTATCAAATCTCTTGCCATAGGAAGAAAGATAATATTTCTTTAGCAAAGGGCAGTACTGGTTCTTTATGTAATCCAAAGTCTACTTTCAGTGAAGCTGCCACAAGAAGCAGAGGCACTTTATTCCTCTGGGGATAAATTTCCAAAGATGTGGCTTTCAGCAAATATTTCGATTTAACATATGACCTACCACCTTTTTGAAGGCAGCAATTTTTCCGTGTGTTTTGAGAAAACACAGCAAAATCACACATACAGCAGTTTTGAGTTATGCTCCTTCAGAAAAGAAAGAAATTGCCATTGGCTCATAGAAAGTTTTCCAATACAGATGCTTTTCCTGGAACTTTGACAGCAGAGCTGTGCCTCTGAATTGTAAACATAGCTGCTGCTTTGGCCATCAGAAATTTGGTTCAGAAATAGAAATACTTTTGAACAAGATAGTCTTGAATTGTAATACCCTGTGAGTTTTTGGAAAAGATGCAGATACAATTGAAATCCAGTCTTTCACATATGCTCAGAAACCACAGCAACATAATTTTTTTCCCCCTCAAATTCTTTTAAACTCACTCCAGCTATTGTTCAGTGATTTGTAAGCTCTGCAAAAAAAGCAGATGGTGTGCTTTGACCATTGCTTATTTTACCAGCCAATTTATTTCACTGTTGATTTATATCCTTTCTCCTGCTTGTTGCATCTGTTCATTTCCTGAGGTTATTCTGTAGTAATTTTCCAGGGCAGGGAAAATTTCTGTGTTATGTGTGGATGGTGCCAAACACTGGGTGGCTGCACCCCTAGTGCAGGCAGAAGTTAGACACTAAACACTCTTTTTGGTGCCATGCACTCTTTTCAGTCACTTGCGGTGTAACTTAAAGTTTTTTAACCACTGTAATTTTTCCCAGTTAAGAGAGACTGCATTTCACTTGGTGCATTTTAGTAGAAGTTGTCTAATGAATGGACTAAAAGATGGCTCACATAGCCTTCCCCAGGGAAAGAAAAAGTGAAAGGACATGAGCAAAGCATGACCATCCTCTCAATGACACAGGAAGTAAGAAGTGGTACTGAGGGGCCACATACATGTGCTTCAGTATTTGATTCTCTGTAAACCAATAGATTAAAAAAGTCCTCTAGCCTCATTGTTCTCTAAGCTCTCATTATTCTAGTGAAAATGGTCTGACTTCTCTGAAATGAATTTAAATGAACAGAGAAACTCATCCCAGATCTCTATCCTTGTGCAACACCAGTCTTTGACTACAGAGACTGCTGTGATTTGAATTGACTCACTTAGAGAAAAAAAGGGGAGAGTAGTAACACCACAGTTCAGCTTCCAAATTGTAGAAACTGATACATAATTTCTGGTTTAAACAGTCTTTCCTAAGCAAATTTTTTTCCTGAGAAACCAAATAATAACTTTTTAAAATGTCTCTGTTTTATCATTCAGCTCTCTTGTCCTGTTACTATTCAATACCATATAAGAATTGGTACACAGACGCAGAACACCTGCTTCCTTTTGATTAGTCTTAATGTAACTCCTTTACTTATAAACAAATAAACAAACAAATGAACTCCCCAACAAACTAGCTTGGATCGGTATTTACCCTATACTCTCTCATTGGACACCTTAATCTGTAGGTCCTCATTTTCTGCTGTATGGTCGGTGTATCAGCTACATCACACCATCATGATAATTGCTGTCATAGGGACCAGCTGTTCCATTTGTACATTCTAAATAAAGAAAGAGAACACTTCTGGGTTGTTATTTAAAATGTAAACTTTTTTCAAAATTGCTGAATTAAATGAGCTGAATCTGCAGATGGACTTGTCCTGTGTCTGCTGAGGTACTTGCTGTGGCATTACTACTCCATGACTATGACCATAAAGTACTTCAGTTCCCTGGTACTGTAGCCTGGAGATTGTCATATCCACATATCCACCCTGGCAGTGTGTTGCCACATTACCCCTTTATGGGGAACGAGTTCAAGGAGAAATGCCCATCACTTTTTGCAGTGGCAGCACAACAATCTGGTGGGTGAGAAATGATAGAAGCAGCTAAAGCAGCAGCAGCTGCCCCATGAGGAACAAAGTAAAGAGCCACAGCTGTAAGCTGGAGAATGCCACCACAGGTCTCCCACCAGTCAGAGCCAAGATAAGATGGTGCCACCTGACACAAGTGCACAAGCACCCACAGTCCTTCAGAGGGTGAAAAATGGAGGGACAGGCCAGATGGCAAATCCAACCAAGAGAAACCACAGTAAAAGCTTCCAGAGCTGTCAGCAGACAACATAAAATCTCTGCTTGTGAGCTGTCTCTCTTTTCACACTTTTTTGGCATTCTTTTGACTCTTTATTGCACAGAGACTCATCTTCAGTTTCTCACAGACATGTCTGACATCAACAGTAAGAGTGATAAAGGATCTTCTTCTTGCTAAGTAACTCTGCTCAGTGAAAACTAGCAAAGGCTATATAATAGAAAACAAGTTACTAATGAAGCTTCAGGCAAGGAAGGTTGAAATAAATGAGATCTAAACAGAAGGAAAATCAACTAGAGTAAAAGCAGGAATACCGACAATTAGTTGAAATTTGAACACATCCTTTGGAAAGATTTTGACACCTGTCCAAACCCAGTGAGTGCACTCATACAAATAAAACTGCTGTCACAACAGTTACTCTAAGATACTCTAAAGCAAATGGAACATCTGCTGTAGGCTGAGGTTTGAGAGCAACAGCTTCATAGGAGTGAACCAGAACAGTCCTACCAGAGAGTACACTGTAACTTAGGACGCACAGCAGAGTGGTAGGAGGTGTGAGATCAAATTACTTCATGGGTAAACGAGACTATTCACACTGAGCTGCTTGATGAGAGAAGGCTTCCTTTATGACTGCTTTTGAAGAGACTGATGTAAGAAGCATCCAAAGGTGTTTAAGCCAAGAAGGGATACATGTTGCTGGATACTGTCTACAGAGAAGTTCAGCACCTGAAGACTGATAAAGGCTTTGGAGCCTGCAGGCTAAGATGAAACTGAGCAGAAGACTCTTGAATATCTAATTTTGGGCTTGTAGATTTCTAAAGAAAGCTAAGCACATAAATCTTTTTTTAAAAATAACCCTCCTTGTGAAAAAAATGCATTACTAAAGGATATAATCAGATTTTGTGAAGGTTTTAGAGTTTACTTCTGGTATGTGGTACAAAATTTAAGCTGGAGAAAACTCCGTGAAGAAGAGCAGAATGCACTAGTGTAAAAATAAATGAGACCAAAATCAGCCCCACAACAAGAAATACTTGTGGAGATTGAATGTTCTTTGACACATTATGTAACACATTGGAGCAAAATATTCAGTTGCTTCCAGGACTCTAAACAGTATGAAAATAGACTTTTTAGAAGGATGAAGAGACAATTTTTATTCATTTATAGAGTAAATTTTTATCCATCTGACTACTTGTATATGGAAGTGCCTTATTCAAGGTTGAACTGTGTCACTTTATCTTTTGTTTCAAAATAAATGTCCTTTAACTTTTTTTCTGTGAATGATACAAGGATTGGATAAGAAGATGGAAAAATTAACACTAACTATGAAATGTAAATTTCCTGGTAAATATTATTAGTGATAAAATTTGATTTGTAGTGTGTGATGGTGCATCTTAGAAATTATTATGAAATGCTGTTGCACACAAGCCTCTAAAATAGGTTTTTATTTCTATAGAAAGTAGAACAGATTTTGTCTTCCCTTCACTTTTCAAGCATGTAAAGTTTTCAATGCATGTAAAGATTGGCAATTTATTCATTATGAAAAATTAATGACTTTGAAAGAATATGTAGGTGATAGGCATAGCTTCTGCAGTAAACAGTTAAAAAAACCTAACATTCTCTGGACTTTGATTTGTAAACCTTCTAAGCAGTAAAACAAGCTTTCTAAAGTTCCTCTAAACTTTTGGGGACTTCAGATTTTGCTAGCACTGCAGGGTTTCAGATATTAATTAAAGTGGATTAAATGAGAAAAGAAGGAAGAAATGGCTTGTAAGGAACTTCTCTTTTCTGATCAGTGTCAGACTTTTCAATACAGCCTATACTATTCATATAAAATGGTACCCATATGACCTGGCTTTGTTATTCAAGAGTATTACAACGATAGCAAGAGATGAAATCCTCTTAAAGCCAGTATTGATTTCCAGTTTATTGAAAATTTTAGATGTTTGTAATTTTATTTATATACATTGCTTAATCACAGTGTTAGTTCTGTCTTTGGGATTATGTGCATTTTTGGTGCATTTTGCCTAGACAATTTTTATACATTCTTCCAACTATGGCAGTGCAATCTTCTAACTGTGCCACAACAAAATCAGATCTGGGTGAGACTGAGTAGCAATATCACAACTTGGTGCAGGCTGGAGGGTTGGTGGGAGCAGTGGGGGTCCCTGGGGACCACCCAGGACCATTCCACAGCCTCAGGGTGCTCAAGTGTCCTGCTGTACCACAAGCCTTCTGTGCAGCCAGCACAGCTCCTTGTCACAAACCCCCCTGGCCCTCATGATGACTCCAATGGAAAGCCCCAACTCATTTATGGTGTTGTCAAGACACAGGTGATGTCTCTTTCTCTCATCCACATCAGCCCCTGCAGTCTGCTTTGGAGGAGTTTCATCTCAGAAATCTATAAAAGCAGGAAGAGAGGAACCTTTCAATAATCTAAGGAGCAAGAGTTAACTGAGTTGTCCTCCAACGAAGCTTCTGGGGTTGCACCCTATATGTGCCTTCAGAGTGGACAGCAAGCTGAAGGTTTGCAATGCTGAGAGTCAGCATGCCTGGGCTTTTTAGAGGCACTGAAAATGACACTAGTTTTCATATTTAACACCTTTGGAAAGAGGGACAGAAGAGCCGACTTATGATTAATAGATCCCAGCTAGTTCATTTCTTCAGGTCTGGTGGAAGTAATAGCAGACAGAGAAACAGCATAATTTGGGCACATTGTAATAGTGATAAAAATGAGAGAGGAGGTCTTAGATGAATCAGCTGCGCAGCAGGCATCCAGATCATGTTCCTGGATCAGACACTGTGAAAAGAAGATCTCTCAGTGATGGATCACTGCCTTACAGGGACATTCTTCAGTATGGGGAGGAGATTACTTAGGGTGATATGGGGGTTGAGAAGGAAAAGAAAGCAGACAGAGAAGGAACTAACTTTTCCAATTATAGTAGAGCTGATTTGGTCCACAACAGACATGAGATTCTTAGTGACAAAAAATTGCACAGAAATAACCTCGTCAGCAATTTCTATTGATCTGCTAAAACAACCATTCTGAAACCATATTATTGCAAAACTCTACAAAATAGAAATTTTTCAATTAAATCTGCTGTGGTCCAGAAGCACAGCAGATATAAGGGACATGGTGAACATTTACAGCAGTAATCTCCTAAAAAATTCTTATTTTCTTACCCAAACTACTGTATTGTGTATTTCTGTGCTGAACTCTCTAGTTTGAATCCATAGGAAGCAGATGAAACATTCATTTTCATCCTAAAGTGTGGAAAGTCTGGTACACATCATGCACTCATCTCAAGGTTCCTTTGATCAAAAGGAATATGCAACCAAGTGCTTAAAACATAAGAGAGTCCTCTTCTGTCTCCTGTTTAGAGGAAAGTGCTACTGCTAGTCAGTGGTTACAGAAAGCAAGATGGAAGTAGTGCAGAAACTTCCCAATCCCCCACAAAGCCCCCACAGCAAGCAAAAAAAAATGAAAAAGCAACAGCAACAAAAATAAACACAGCATGGAAAAAACTCTACCAAAACTCAGACTTTTCAAATAGGTACTACATGTACCTGACACTTCAAATAAGTAACTCAAACACTTACATAACTTCAAATGACCAGGCAAATGCTACAATTTAAACAAATATTTCTAAGACAATTTGTGACTAAATGTTGATTCTGTATTTTTTAAAAAGAGTAATGACTGGCTTGCACTACACTGAACTTCTGAGCCTATAAAAGTTTCAAGATGGAGTTTAGCATACATTAATTAAAAAGGAAGTATGTTTCCTATCTGCATGTCACTATATCATTTCTTTAATCACCTGGAACTCTCTTTTTCTATTCTTAATGCTATCTTCCCATATATTTAAGTAATTTATGCACTATACCACAAAAGTTTTCTTAATTGGAAAGAAAAGCCTAGGATCTCTATTATTCCTATCGAATGAATTACAGAGGCTATTCTTTGACACAAAGAATGGATAAACCCATTTTGGATAAACAATTTTTACCTGAATTTTTTACTTGCTTCCTTGTACTGTGATATGACAGATGCTTTCACAGAATTTCTGTTACAGAAATTTGGGTTTATTTTCTATATGTTCACCCAGCTTTGTTCCAATCACTCAGGCACAATATTATTGCAACTGAAGGTTTTGGTTATCTCTTCCCCACAAGGAAAATCTTGTCTCACTCTTGATACCTGTAGGGTGTCCATTTAGTAGAGACAAGAAAGAGGTCAGGTCCAGTAGAGGTCCATGAAAATGATCAGAGGGCTGAAATACCCTTGCAAGGTTGAGATGGTCGGATTTGTTCATCCTAGACAAGGCAAGGCTCTGGGGAGACATTGTGTTGCTGCCTTTCAGTATATAAAGATGGCTTAAATGAAAGGTGAAAATAAACTTTTTACTGAAGTTTTTAGAGACAGGACAACGAGTAATGATGTTCATCTGAAAGAGGATAGATTGAGATTTGATACAGGGATATACTTTTTATGATGAGGATGCTTAGGCACTGATACAGGTTGCACAGAGAGCAACATGTGGATGCCTCAACCCTGGAAGTGTTCAAGGCCAGGTTGGACAGGCCTTGGAGCAACCTAGTCTAGTAGTAGGTGTCCCTCCCATGGCAGAATGTTTGGTTGAGATGACCTCTAAAGGTCCCTTCCAAGTTAAACTGTCCTGTAATTCTAGAACTTCCTGACAGATTTAAATCATACAACAGGTTATGAATTTCCTACACAGACCACTCTGCATGAGGAATCAAAGAGGTGAGTGACAGGTTCACGTATCTCATTCAACATTCTTTTGCTCTGCCACCCGTACCTCCTCTCCCCGATGTTTTCAGTCCTTTTGTGTCACCTCCACAGACCTTTTATTCCAAGGCTGTCTCAGATATTTCTTTTCTGCAATCCTGTCCTTTTACTGATTTTTCATTCCAGCCCTTAGTTCACTGCCTTTTCCTGGTAACCTTGATCACATTCCGTAATTCTCTCCTGATCCATAAAATCTCTGTCCCATTAAGTGCTCAATTCAGATATCTAGCTTGCTGCATGATAAATACTGTGCAGTTCAGTCTCTATGAATATATACACTGTTTATAATCTCAATGTGAAGGGCCTTGCTGGGTTTGGCTGCCACGGTCAGTCCTGTGAAGACTTATACCCATCTTCCATTGAAACTGAAAACAGCTCAGAGGAGTTTCTTCACTTTTAGTAAACCTAATCTGAAACTCTGAGTTGGTTTCAAAGTTACTTCATCAAGCATTCTGCTCACTACAGTCTTGAAGCTAAGAACAATGCCTTGAACCAGATACCTGAGGAGGCTGGATATTACAGCTTATTATCCTCACCTGAAAGACTTTCAGGTGCCTTGAAATCTGCAGCCCAGCATGGAGCCAAGACTAACTATTTTCTCTTTTTTTTGTAAATACTCAAAATACAGGAAGACTTCCTTAAACTTTCTCACTTCCCAAGTGGTTATTTTTCTGGTTTAAGCGACATTTTTTTTTCATTTATTTAAAACAGGATGCCAAATAACCAACTTAAAGTAGGTATTAGACAGTTAATCTGCAGCAATACTGTTGTGGTGTGAAGAAAAGTTCATGACTTACAAGCCCTTCACTTTTCTGTTTCAGTAGCAAACTATGCCATCTTAGTTGGTGGTTAAACTGGAGCAGTACTAATTGTGGTATCAAAAAGAGTTCAGAACTTATAAGCCCTTTATTTTGCTCCTTCTGTGGCAGATAATGGCATCTGAGTCCACTTCTAAATGACACACTAGGAAAGAAATTACATCTTTATTCAAAATTTCTACAATAAACTGATGAATTCTCAAAAAGAAATGCAACCTTAATAGGTATGCAAGTGATCATTATAGTGAACCCAGCTTGTTAAGAATTTCCACCTAAAGGCATTTTCAACATCAGTTTTTCTGTATTAGCAAATGTTGACTTTTTAATGAGATCATTTCAACACTCTCTGGTGGTGCTATTTTGGTTTGCCTCTAATTATAAACTCAGTAGGTCACAACACAGCCTGAGGGGGATGTCCCCCCCATCCCCCCCCAAAAGAAAACCCAAACAAAATACCAACCAACATCAAAATAAATAAGGAAAAATCCACAGAGAAGCAATTTTATCAATAGTCCCATTAAAAATAGCAAATAACAACTCAAGGCTGTGAGAGAAATCAGCAGGCACAGTTTCACAGTTCCATGCTGAAAGAAATACTAATATATCCCCAGATTTTTAATATTTAAACGCTGCATGCCTGGTTGTTTCACTTGCAGAAATACAGTGACATCACCTCAAACCTGCAGGAGGAACATCTCTGTCAGGCTTACCTGGTGAGGAGGAATAAGAACAGATACATTAGCATTGTAGGCCAGATGGAGAGTGCGTTTTCAAAAAGAATTTACCAATTGCCTTCACATGGTCCATGCCAAGGAGCAGGCTCAGACCAGAACAGCTATATTCCTTCTGGGTGACACTGGGAAGTTAAATGCTTTCCACAGACTGTCATACTGCCTTCCAGCCGCTAGCAGACATTCAGGTAAGAGGATGAGACTAGAACTTCTTTGAGACAACTTCACTACCGCCTCCAAAAAAATGTCAGCATGCCAACACCAGTACCATGGCAACAACCTTGTTGGCTTCTAAGTCACACTGCTTAGGAGCACAGATTGAGCTCAAGTGTAACACGACCACAAACAACTGCATAACTGCAGCACTGAGAACGTTTTCCTTGACCTTAAGTGGTTTTTCTATTCCTAGAACCCAATTCATTAACAAAGCTTCCTTACAGAAGGAATAATTCTCCTTGCAACTACACAGTTAACAATAACAGTGAAAGATGGAAAGATTACAGGAAATTATCAGTGAATAACTCAAGAGCACTGTTTTGCCTAAACCTCAAGGAAAGGGGTGAGGAAGGAAGAACAAGATAAATTGACTGTGAATACATTTAGATTGCAAAAAAGAAAAAAAATATGTATCTCAAAAAGGAGTCAGAAACTGGAAGCATCACAAAAGTTGCTCTTACCACAATTTCTAGCTAGTTCAAATGTAGAGCTTGATCATTTAAAGGGATTTTTAAAGGGATTACAGAAATAACTGTCTGTGAATGCAGCAATTCTAACTATGTGTTTCAGTCAGGTTCTTTGACTCATTTTTTCCTAAGATCTCCTGACAGAGATGCACTGTGGGTTAGAGTGAATATCATGAAGGAAGGAGATTTGTTCCCACCTAGATCCTGTGTTATCACAGCCTCAGCAGATGAGGATCAGCATATTTCCTTCTTGTCAAACAGTCCTTTGAGGCCTGGAAAGGAAGTACAAGATAGTATGAGGAAACTGATAGATCCCCACTGTTTTTCATGTAGCTCTTTTCACCACCTGTTAATATGATAGTAGATGTTAATGTTAAAAGCATCTCTAGTTTTTATGGAAGATTGGCAACCAAAATAGGGTATTTTAGCATATATGTACAAAAGGTTACATGGTTATCAATCTTGATTTTAAAAGATACTAATTTTTACATAAAACCTCTTCTAGTTAATATGGCAAGCAACACTGCTGTGCCAGAAAAGTGTATATCTGCTGATAGTGATGGTTTACAAAGATAGATGTAGCTCTTTGAAATTCATAATTTGCCACTCTATTCAAATGGCTAAAAAATATTCCACTAAAGGGAAAGCCTACACTATTTCCTTATTTAAAAAGTAAGAGGATCACGTTCCTTCACTCTTATTGCAGAATTAATAATGTTCTACTCTGGAGGTGAGCGTATGATTTCCGTGGGGTATGACCAGCCTGATACTGCCCTGTCCATACTCACAAAACAAACTGATGACATCAGAAACCTCACTGTCATCCTCAAGTAGACAGCTTTCCACATGCTTTGCTTCCCTGCAGTTAATTCTTTTTTGGTTCATCTAAAATTCTCTCTTACTACTTACCACCAATCCTTTATCACGTGTTTTCCTTTATCAATGTCAGGCATTCAGCTTGTCCAGTGTTCCACAGGAAATAGCTCCAGGTCATGTCAAGCAGGACAAGTGCAGGTGAACCATCCTTAAGTAACAAAAACCAGAAGGCTGCAAACTTAACATCACTGGGAAAAGATTTGACACGGAAGGACAGAGGCTCCTGAACAAAATGGATCATTTTGAGACCATTTGATGATGATCTTGAACATTCTGTCATCTTTGTTTTGTAAACTCTAATCATGAAACTTGGATTTATCCTGAAGTACTTGGATTTATCCTGAAGTACAAGCTTCTTTTATTTTAAATGCCTCAAAGACATGACTCTTTTCTTTTTTCAAGAAGAGAAATATTCTTTTAAAAAAAAAAAAAATAGAAAAACTTTTAGCACTATATGAATGTGATGAGAAGTAAAAACTCATTTATCGAAATGCCTATCAGATTTTGTATTTAGACACCAGGCATTTTAACAGAAAATTTCTTACTGGTAAACATACAGTCACTGCAAATGGAAACAAAATGAGAAATGTTGAGAAGGGAGAAAATATCTCTTCAGAAATTAAGAAATTTTTTAATCTCTTCATTAATTAAGAAATTAAGAAAGTCTCTTCAGACTTTAGCAAATCCAGCACTAATTTCTGCTAATAACACTATCTGTTTAATTGAAGCCAGCTTACAGACTGGGACTGTATTAATCATTTGCACCTGGAAATAAACTGGGAGGATAAGATGCAAACCAAAAATCAATGGAAATTTTGTCTTCTCTTTCAGTAAAAGTCCAGAAGAATACCAAGTGATTTTGGTTTCAGGATGCCCTTAGTTTCTGTTATGAGAGGTTCACACTGTTTAGAGTTGCTGCAGAGGCAATCCTTTCTCTACCCAGAGAAAACTCCTTAATAGCCACAATAATAAAAAATTGTATACATAAACACATTATTTCCTTTTGGACATCAGGTGTTTGAAGAACCCAGTTTTAGGGGGAGATAAATCTTCCTAGTTGTATTCAGATTCGTCACTATTAAGGAGACTATAAAAATTATTTCAGACTTACCTTTAATTTAATCATTCAGAGTTACTACTTAGATCTCCAATGGAATTCTCTCAAAGAAAACTTTTCAAGCTTAACAACAGAGGGAGAGATGTTATCTTTCCTCCTTTACTGCTAAAGAGACTTTTATAAAATAAACTCAGTCAATACTAGGTATAGGGTGCTAGAGTTATGGAAGCTGCTGCAGAGGACTGACTGAAACCAATAGCCTGTTGATCTGATGAGTGTATAAAATACTCTCTTATTACAAATACTCACTCACTACATATTTTTAATACTGATATTAAAAATATTCCCTATGGAAAGGCAGAGAGAAGTCAAAATTTCTGTTGATACTGTTTTCTGAAAAGCACTTGTCAGCTGCCCTAATGATTGCTTCATGCAATGCCCATCAGTGTTACAATACATATTTTTATCTAGGTTTCTTTCAAAGAAGGCAGTATAAAATAATACAAATATCTTCTCAGAGCTGAGGCTCTTTAGCTGTGACAGTGGTGCCCCCTATATGTGTCAAGACCTAATGTCAAAAGATCTTCCAAGTACCTCAGACAAGTTTGTTACTTTCTCCTACGTTGTATTTTGCCCTTCTTCAGATTGTTTCCCTTACAACTGCACCTCACCTACACCTCAACTTTAAATGCAATTTTTCAACTTTTGGGCCAAAACTGACACAACAATTCAGCCAACACACTAGATAAAATAACACTCTGAGCTATGGGAAAGCTTTGTCAATGCTGAGCAAAATAAAAAAGTTAGAGGAAATCATGCTTACAAGAGAGGCAAAATTTTTTTGTCAAAAGGAGGCCTGGAAAATTATTAGCTTATTGAGACAAAGAAGGATATATAAGGGGTTTGAAGTTCACCTGCCAGATGTGAAAGGTGGGAAACAAGAAATAAACAGAAGTGATGATTACTCACTGGACAAGAAACACAGGGAGTAATTCCACCAAAGAGAGATTTGTAGTAAATTCAGTAGGTTCCAACAGGTGATTCCTTGATGTTAGTGGAAGTCTACACACAGAGATCAGAAGGACCTGAAATTTGATGCCTGGATGCCTGGAATTCCTCTTGAGAGTGCCTGCTTTTACAGTAATGAAATTACCTTGTTAGAGCAGAGATCAGACTATTGCATTTTTCTGAGCCAGCAGCAGCAGCAGGAATATCTCTGGAAAAGTGAAATGCTACTTTAGTGTATATAATACTGTATATATAATATAAAGCATATTTACGTGGCAGTTGTTTGCTCTTTACTTCACCATAATTTTAATTTATATCAGCCATGGCACATGATTGTCATTCATATCCAACAGTGAACCAACATATCATGTTTGGTGCCAGTTAGGACATTTTCAAGACTGAAAAGAGCTGCCAAGAACTGCAAGAGGAGGAAGATCATTAATTTCCAGCTCACCCCTTTTTCTGCTGCAAAAAGTTCTTGTTTGCCCACTGGGAGAAACATCCAAGTTGTTGCTGTAATAAATATTGATTTACAAATTCGGGATGAATTTTAGCAATTTAGAGTAAATTCTTGGTATTTGTATACTCCTATTGTCTCAGATTATTTAAATTTTATTTATTTATCTCTATCAAGATAAAAGGCTATCTTATCCATGACTTAAATTCAAGCAGCAACTAGATTCCATTGTGCCTACGACATAGAGGTTGCAAGATTTAAAAACAGGTTATATCTTGATTAGGAGTTTGATACACTACATGCCTGCATGAAGTACCTCAGTTACAAACACCTCTAGAGGATGACCCAGCAGTGTTGCACAATTGCCATAGTGTTATATATGCTGATATTTTCTACACTAAACTAGTTCTGCAGCTTGAGGCAGGCTTCAGTCTGCTCCCTGTTCAGATGTCTCCTTTGGAAGTGTGTCCTGGTTTAGGGCAAATTTGGGAAGAAAACTCCGAGATTGGTGCCTCAAGAAAGCAAATCCAAATGGTCCCTCCCCACAACTGTTTCAGGAAAAATAAATTTCCTTGGAAGAAAGCGGAAAAAAATTGTTTATTTGACAAGCAAAACACTCCCCAGCACAACAAATGAACAATACTGAACAACCAAACCTCTCTCCACTCCACAGAGATGATGAATTCAAAAAGTCTCTCCCGTGGGCTGTAGCTCAGCTCACTCCCTTGCTGTCAGTCCCTCCATGCTGGGAAATGCCGGGCCCAGGCCAGGCCAGGTGGGACATGGCTCTGAGCTCCTGGGGTTCCCCTGGGTTTGAGTCCAGAACAGGTTTGAACAGTTTCAAGGAAAAGAAAAAAAACCCACAGTCCTTCTGGAGAACTTCCCTGCCTCAGCTAGCCAAAAACTAACAAAACCCAAAGGAGAGATCTGTCCCACTGACCTCACTGCAGACAGCACAGGCTGTGTAAAGGAAAGCTGAAAATTCTGATCTTTGTGTTTTGAAAACAACCTCCTCAGACATTCCACTGCATCTCCTTCAGTCTCAGGTCCAGTTTTAAAGGTGCAAAACTTATTTCTGAGCTAAACAGATGAATGAGGATACAATTCAGCATCAATGCAGGACAGGAGGTAACATGAGCCAATGCCCACAGATCAGTACAGCTCCCTGTCAGAACACAGGGATGCAAGAGAGCGAAAAGGACGATGATCACACACGGATGTCTTCCTGCACTTCCAAAGCCCAAAGACATCTGCCAAAACCTCAAGCAGTTTGTTGTAGGCCGCTCAGCAGTAATGCAATGGACCAGGCTGCTGGATCTGAACCCCATTTGGATGCCATTTTATAACAAGAAGCACCTAAGTAGTTATAAAAACTGGAGGGAAAAGGAACTTAAATGCCATTATAATTTCTTCCAGTAAAGGCAAACTGTAACTTCAATGTGTCTGATGAATTATGCTGTGCAGCACATTTGTTTTTAAAAATGTCCAGCTCTGACATACTTCTAATTGAAGGAAAGCTTGTAAATTTCAACAACTTCTGTCCAAAATAAGATTTCTATTCAGAGAGATAGAAGTACCTGAGTCTCTCAATAAAATAAAATAAGATAAAACTTTTAAAAATTAAAAAAAACAAGCAAACAAAAAATCCCCAAAATAGAATAAATTAAAATAAAATAAAGTAAAATAAAATAAAATAAAATAAAATAAAATAAAAATAAAATAAGATAAAACTTTAAAAATTAAAAAAACAAGCAAACAAAAAAGCCCCAAATAGAATAAATTAAAATAAAAATAAAGTAAATAAAATAAAATAAAATAAAATAAAATAAAATAAAATAAAATAAAAATAAAATAAAATAAAATAAATAAAATAAAATAAAGAATGCCCTTCAATTTCAATTGCAATAGTCATGGAATGAAGTAACACTGAGTACCGAGTTGTACTTTCCAAAATATTCTTAGAGAAAATAATGGAATCATAACTGGCCAAGGAGAGTGAAGCAAAGCAAAAGAAGATACAAGACGGTATCAGGTGCAGGCATCCAATATTTGCAGTTATAGTATTTAAGAAAGGGTGAAAACACTAGAAAGGGGAGGAGGAAAGAAAAAGGAAAAAGAAGAAGATACATAAAACAGGATCACGGACACTGAGCTCGGAGATGAAGGGGTAGGAGGATGTGTCCCATGTCAGAGAGGGTGTACACGCTTCATACAGTGGACATGATCCCATGCTGTAGCAGTTCAGGAAGGACTGAATTCTGTGTGAAGAACCCATGCTGGAGCAGGGGAATGATTTGAGAAGGAAGCAATGGCTCTGTTACATACAGAGTACAACCTTAATTCCCCATCCTCCTGCACTGTCTTGTGGGGAAAAGAGTTAAAGGGAGTGAAGCTGAGCCTGATGAAGGGGCTGGGGAAATACGTAGTTCTAGTTTTTGTCTTTATATCTCACCATCCTACCATAATTTTAATTGGCAATGAATAAAATTAATTCATTAAATGAAATTACTGCAAATTGAAAATGTTTGGATTGAGCACTTGGCAAGTGATCTCTCTGCCTTCACCTTGCTCCCTGAGCTTTCTCACTCTGGCGGTGAAGCAGTGAGAGAGCGGCTGCGTGCGAGCGTGGCTGCGCTCCGAGGCTCACCCACCGTGGTGACTCACCAAAGGTTATGCAGCAATCCACACAAGCAAAGCAAAGAACAAAAACCATCTCTCTGGTTTCCCAGCACAGTTTATGTTACTGTCAGCCAGGTCTCCAGCCTCCCTCTATCTTGCAGGAGAACTACTCTGTACATACAAAGTTCCGCAGGAAATAGCAGCAAGGTACGCGGGGTAGCCAGCAAGAGCACTGGGGCTGTGACTAATCCCTGACTTCAAAGGAAGCATTGATTGACACAATACTGCTGGGGTTTAGGAGACCTTGCAGTTATTTCAGTAAGTACTTTGGCACTAGCCACATTGGTAACATTTCATGCAAACAGTATCTGCAGAGTGTCAAGGCATGCCAGTATCATATTACTTTATTTTTACACTCAGATTTGTTGTCTGCACTTTGCTGTAAACACCCAACTGTTGTAGAAAGCAAACTTTACACAACAGAGTACGGATTATTTTTTCCCCTATTACAATTTTCACATGCCTTCCAAACCATTGCTGTTCTCTGACTCAAGATACAGAAATTTTCGATTTTTATGACAGGAAATTGAAAAGAATTTTGGGACTGAAAGTTAATACAACATATATTTGAATGTTTAAAAAAAAATTATATAGAGATATATAGATATATTTAGGGTTGTTGTAATGAAATTTCACCAGTATACCCACAGCAAATATTTCTGTGGAAGAACCCTCATATTTATACTGAATTTTGGAACTATTCCAATAGTAAAATGTTGCATTCATAATAGAAGCAAACACTGCTTTTTTTTTTTCCTCCTCCCTAGCTATTAGCCATGCTGATTGTGTCCATTTTGATTCAATATATTATCAACAACCTCCACAAAATAACCCATCACCATCTGTATATACGGATATGCACTAGGCTTCCAAAGGAGTTTGTAAATATCACAGTGGCATGGATAGGTCTTCCAGTCTAAAGTAATTTTTTTGATTCTTAGGTCTGTCAAAGCAACACACAAGGACAAAACAAGCATGAATCTACTGTGACACCATCTACTGTGCAAATAGTCAATGACCACACCAATTGTCTAATTTTTTTTCACATTTCTGTGTAAGCAGAGACAAAGCCAGTTACTCTGCTAAGCAAGTTGTCAGGCACTTACTATGAATGCCACATCATTTCAGGTTCTGTTTGTTTTAGCACATGTTTTGCCCTGTTATTGGGGCACAAATGCTTGAACCTCTTTTCAAGGTGCAAAAGTGGTAGCAACTTATCTCATGGCAGACAATAATATAAAAAATATATAATTACCTACCAAAATTACACTTTTATGAGAAGAAGCGGGTGATCAACTTTGACTGTATTTCAAGGTTTTCCAGGCTATTTACAAACACAATATGGGTTGCAATGGAAGCGACACTTGAGGAGAAAATAGAAATTTTGCATGTTTTCCTTTCCCCAAATAAAAATGTCCATTTAATATTTTACAGAGGTATTTATATAACGAGTACTTGAGGTTGTTGCCAACAGTACTATGCTGTGGTCACAATCAACAAGGGAACATCAATAGAAACGTAAAAGAGATTATTTCTGTGAGTGTATACTGGGATATGCAACCAGGAGACCAAAATCTCTCCTAATTTAAATATTCTAACATGCATTCTCAGCAGATTAACAACCACAAATGTAATCTTAAAACTTTGATCTTGTTAGAATCCTCAAGCTATAGAAAATCCTTGATTTTGTACATCTATATAAGAGCTATGAATTAGAGGAGATGATAGAAAAGTGTAAACAAAATCAAAAGAAATTTGGCCATGAAGAGCTTGTTCTGAGTTTAAAAAAGAGAATTGTGTAGCCAAGACTTTGATAAGAGAATAATGTTGGAGTATATGTTAGTGTGTTGAAAAAGGTCTAAATTAAACACTGATGAAGTTTTTAGAGCAAAAGCGTAGGGAAAGTGAACCCTGTAAGTAATCCAATTATGATAATATCCTCTGATTTTGAATTTAAACTAAAAAATATCAATTGCCCAAACACATTTAGAAAAAAAAAAAAAAAAAAAAAAAAAGGGAAAAAACTCCTTTCTATTTCATTCATAGAAGTCCTGCAAGGTGAGATTTTACCTTGCTCTTCACAAGTGAAGAAGAGTGGCGGGGGAAACTTTCAAAAGTTTCTGTCTTTGTTCTTCTGAGTAAAATATAAATTGCATGAACAAAAAACACAAAATAAAGGACAAGGTCTTCAATCTGCCACTTGTGTTCTGTCAAATTATACTGTGAATTCAGATGTGACTATATCCCCAAACACAGTTAAAATATAAATGTCTCCTGCTCATTATTTGAAAGTTAAGCAATATCTAGGATTTGAGAGATGCTGGTGTTCCAGTAAAGCTATAGAGCAGTGGTTTTATTTGCATTGAAAACACCCCACAATCCAGGTAGCCCTGCTCACCTCATTGTGGAGTAGAAACACTATTTGGAAAAGGAAATCTTGTGTCCTCAATAAAAGCATGCTCAAATGAAATGAACATCAGCCTGGGGATTTAGAGAAGCTTAAAGAAAAATCAAATGATCAATATTTAAAAGGGACAAAGAAAGAGATGTAATAGTATTATATACTCTGGTTCTCTCTTTTCTGAAACTTTTGCCTCAAAAATTATTCCAGCTGTGGAGTGCATCAAGCTGGCAAACTCTGTTTCCCTAAGCAAAAAGTAATTTCTCAGCTTACCTGTTGTATGATGCTATATCAGTTCACAAAGTCCTTTTTTAGAATCTTCTCTTTCAGCTGTTGGGATCAGCAAGGCTGCCCTCGAAGGGTCTTTCTTGCTCCTGGGGTGTGGTTACTGACAGCAGACTGTGACCTTCTGCCCCAGTCACGGTCTTCTTCCCCTGTGCTTGTATCACTGCAAGAGTGGGAGGGAGTGTGAGAGGCACGAGACCTGTGAGTTTATTTCACTCACTCACTCTCACTTGCTCACTCCAATTCCAGCTGAGTCACTATTCTGCCCCTTCCAGTTGCACAGATTTAAAGTCAGCAAAGCAGCAGATAAAGAGGAAAATAATAATTTATGTGCAAGGCTGAGAAAATAAAAGGAAGTATTAATGCAATCTTCCAAGATATAAAATGACCACTTTCAGAGTCAGTCAACTCTTCCTTCCAAGAAGAACTGGGGAAAAAAACCAGAGAGGAACTTTTGTTCTTACAGGAGGGATATCTGACAGGAAAACCGCTTATTGAAGAGGAGAGAGTCTATAGAAACATTTGCATGACAGACAGCCTGGACTGCCATTTTCCTTTTGATTCCTCTTCTTTCTTCTGTACACCTGGACAGAAAAATAATGCACAGCTAGTTTTCTTCATGTCCACAAGAGATGATGTCTATTTGTCTCTTCACCCAGCTGCAACAAACAAGCCCTTCAAGAAATAAATTTTTTATACTCCCTTTTTCTGTATTTGCAGATTACTCTTGTATTTTACATTTCTAAAGCACACAAAATTTTTAATAATTTCAGGTTTTCAAAAGAACAGATCATTTAGCAACAAAACTTTTCCTTTTATTTTTGAATAAAATATAAACTTGCCTGTGGTAATTCTGCATTTCTGTCCCTTTCACTGAAGAAAGATCAATCAGAAAAACATTATGACACTGAATATCAACACTATTTGGTAAGAAGCTGTTTTTGTCCATCTTTGTCACCCTTTTTATGTTAAGTGCTCTCAACGATTTTTGTGGGGCTTCTTAATGAAAGATGGAAATCCATTTAGTGGGCAGGTAGTGTCATCTATGCAGAGCCTGGCAGTGAGTAGTTATTTAAAGTGAAATGTTGGTTTGAAGTCCAGAGGCCATTCTGCCATTCATCCCAAATACAGTTAATCAAACAGAAACACTTAATCAGCTTTAGCAAAAAAGTGATCAAGATTTACAAGTGAAATAAATTACTTTTTTTGTCTAAAAATTTTCAGGTAGTTCTTGACTATCTCAACAAGCAACCTTTACTTCATGTTATTCTGGATTTCACTGGGTTTTGTGATTTCTCTCTTCACTTAATGTGCTTGGCATGATGTCAAGTCCTGTCAGTATCGAGCAAGGTGGAGCACCATTGGCTTTCAGAGGAGAGAACAGACAACTTCATGATGGAAAAAACCTGTTAACATAGCAGTGCTTAAAGACCCTATTTCAATAAGTCATGCAGGATTTTTTTCCTACTTTTATTGGTCATAGGTTTTACTTCCCACAGTAAGTCACAAATACATTTCTCTGTAACTCCAGGCAATTTTCTCCCATTTTTTAGAAAAAAAAAAAAAAAAAAGTTTCATTGCTGTGGATACAGTTTTTCCAGCATGGGAAACAATTACTGATGATTTAAGATTCATTCCTTCTAACTTTTCATGTAGCTTTGCATTTTTCTTAATTGCCTGGTGTTACTGTCTTTTGAAAGAGTACTGAATACAGAACACATTCAGTTTCATGTCTCAGCACACATCTTTGTTATCAAATGGGATGATGGCCTGCCTGTTGTACTGAACATAATTTGAAGGGAGATGAACATCATAGATGGCCATGGAATCTGCACATGCAAATTAGGAATGAATAATGCAGTCTATATCTTAAAATGTATTTTAAAGCATTATGTATTACTTTGGAAAGATATTTTGGAAAATACATCTGGAGCACTGAGTTCCACAGGTACAAATATTCACAAAGTACATCTTGGTATTTCAGTCCAGAACCTCTAGTTCTGACAGGACCAAAGGTAGTATGATATAAAAATGTTAGTCCGAGCTGTGGTTTAACCTGGCAGGGAGATAGGCACCATACAAATGTTTGCTTGCAGGGGGAGGATTGTGAGGGGGAAAAAAAATTAAGCCATCCAGCATTATGTCATGTGGGGTAGAACATCCCTTTGGCCAGTTAGGGTCAGCTGTCACAGCCGTGTTTCTTTCACAGATTCTTGGGCATGTCTAGGCTCTCTACTGGCAGGGCAGGAGGAACTGAAAAGTCCTTGGTTTAGTGTAAGCACTGCTCAGCAACCACTGAAACATCATTGTGTTAGCAATGTTATTCTCGTACTAAATCCCAAACACTGAGCTATGCCAGCTACTAAGAAGAAAATTAACTCTATCTCAGCTGAAACCAGGACACCCACATAAGAAATATGGTGAACAAGCACCCAAAGAAGAATACCAAAATATTTTAAAGAGAATGCAATACATGAAATACTCTCTTGAATTTATGTTGCCAAATAATGTGCTACATTTCTTATAAATACTTCTCAGTTCACAATTCATTTTAGGCAAAAGAGGTGAATTTTGAAATTATTATTAAGTACCATTCTGCTTATTCTTTTTATATGGTGAGTGTTGCCCAGAAGTAGAGGAACAGAAAAGAAATCGAAAAAAGTGGTAGGCTCATAGGAATAACTACTGTACTAAAGGGGATTTAATAAAGGAACAGACAAAAGAGTAGAGAAAGACAGCTTCAAGAGCAACTTGGTTTTCCTTGCAAAATCCACACTATCAGATAGTTTTAGAGACCAGTTTGTCTAACCAGCCCAGAAAGTCAAAACCACCTAAAATCATAAAGTGTCTCCTGCTGTAAAATATAACTAATTCATCGCAGAATGTGTTGAGCTCTTTCTGTCCTTCTCTGCAGAGAACTTAAGAGATCATCACTGTTCCTTCACGAAACATGTTTTGTGCTTGGGGCAGTTTGTCCAAACATTCTCCTTGTTACTCTCCTTGCAATTCTGCACAATTCTTTCTTCAAAAAGGAACACATCCTCCAGCTGAGTGTGTAGCAAAACCCACCACTGTTATTTCCCCTAATTCCTTATAGCCCCACCAGTGAAGTACCAAAAAAAGTATTTATCTTTTTAAGGCTGACATCATGTTGGTTTTTTTGAAAGTGTGATTGCCTTTTAAACATTTTCTGATCAATGACTTAAATCACTAATGGCTATATCTGTTTACCCAGTGTCTGGGAGACATCACCAGAATCACTTCATGACATGATCATCACTCAGAAAATAACTGATTTAAACCATAAAGAGTTTCTTGCAGAGTACTCTAAGTCTTGGTAAAAGTCAAATCTTGCTTCACCTTCTTCCTCAGAAAGCCAGCTGCTTTGACAAAGAAGAAAGTAATATTAAACTGAACATCAGACCTTAAAAACATTCCTGCTGGTTTTGTTATGTTAACTTTTTTAATTGGCTGATTGAATTTATTTATCACAAGATTTACACTCCAGGTTTTAACAAATTGCATTATCTTTATTATCAGATCATTCCAAGGAGCAGAGTTTGGTTTATCAGCCTGTACTTTCCTAGTTAAATATCCATTTCCATCTTTCATAAAAGACAAATGTCATGTCATGGTTTTCAAGAAACTGATTAGATAACTAATTCTTATTTACCTAATAAATGACAGAAAAGAATAGATCTTCCACAGGTAGTGGCCTTCTTTTGCCATTAATGAGCAGAAAAAGAATGCTGGAGTTTTGATTGGTGGTAGGTATTTTACTGCTGATAGGTAATGATATGTATATGATTATATTATGCTGATAGGTAATGTATGTATACGATTATACAATGAAATTGTTTGTGCACCTGAGTTTGTGCACCTATGAGTTATGATAGCCATTAAAACTTAGAAAGTATATTAAACCTGAAAAGGAGGAAATAAGCTCATCATCATTCATGTTTAACTACACAGACATATTAAGACACATTAGGACACTAAACAGAAGAGACCACACTGATGAACCATGTTTTTCAACCTTCTACTCAGCGTGTTACAGTGGACAATTCTCATGCCTTCAGCATAAGTGAGACAGAAGGATCATCAGCTCTGATCCTGTACTGCTCTGCTGCTTGCCTGCTTTACCTTACCTGTGGATCCCCTTGCCACCTATCCTCCCTGGCACTCCATGGGGTGGCTGCTGCTCAAGGAGACCAGCACAGTTGTCAGCACATTAGATGCCAGGGGGGTTGGTAAAGAAGCTCCTGGAAACAGTAAGCCAGCAGCAGCCTCAAAACCTGACTCTGCAATAAATCCAGGAAAGCAGATTATGACAATGAAGAAATAAATTTATTTTAAATGAAGATAACAAGTTCTCAATATATTGCTGTGTTCTAAATTTACATATGAGGGAAAACAATGAAGGTTTATTGACGAAAGAATACAACTTTGTTTAGTGACAAAAAGAAATGAAGTCAAGGAGAAAACCTCTCATTCGCCTAAAAAAAAAAGGAAAAAATTCTGAAAGTATAATCCTGTAAAGTCAGATAAGAAGCAATCTACTGTGACTGTCCAAATATAGTAATACCTCTGCAAGAAGATTCAAAGAAAGAAAAGCACAGTTAAGCCACAGGTCAAAGGAGGCATTACTAACTCTACCTCTATCTAACTGATGGCAAAGACATATAGAGAGACAGACATAGTGAGAATAATTGGAATTAATTTGGACTATTTAAATAAAGAAAGGAACAAGAACGCATGTAAAGGCAGTGAATGATTGGGACAAGACAAAGTCATGTACATCAAAACCAGATAAAAATAATTTATTTCTTACAACTTGGTAGACATTTAGGACAAGAAGCCACAAGGTAGACACAAAAAAACGTAAGGCTAATGAGACATATCCAAAGGGATAATGCCAAAAAGAAAAAAAAAAAAAAAAAAACAAAAGAAGGGAAAAGGAAAAAAGGAGAAAAAAAAAAAAAAAAGAAAAAAAAAAAAGAAAAAAGAAAAAGGTTGATTTGAACACCCATTTTTCAAGGAAAATGATTACTCCAGTAATTACCCATTGAGTAATCTCTGGCAATTTTCTCTAAAACACTGATAGTAGCTACTATAATAAAAAATACTAGACTAGATAAACTATTCATCTAGTCCAGAATAGCAATTGCATTCCACTGTAAGAGTAATCTTATTTGTGTCCTGCTGTTTGTTGCATGCTACTCCAGATTATTTTCTGGACATCACCACTCTCAAATGTTCTTTTCTGTTACTTCCTTTTTTTGTTCTTAATTGGATTTTGTATTGTGGCATCTGCCAAAACCCTCCCCCTAAAAACCAGCTAGTGTTAAACTCTGTTTAAAATCAGTACTTGGAAACATGTAGTGATGCAGTAAAGCCAAAGGCTGTATTTTTGTCCTCTGCATGACTCCAAAGTTGAAATGTACTAAAGCTGGTGATTAAAAAACCAAAACCACCAAAGGACAAGAAGGCAACATGAAAGCAGAGACACAAATGGGAAAAAAGCCCCTGTATATGGGCTATATATTGTGGCAACAGAGGAATAAGAATTATTCTTTCTGCTTACAGAAAACTTAAAACTGCTTTGAATCTGGGGATTTTTTCTGACATGTCAGGTTTTTTTTTCAGATAAAAACCAATAGAAAACTTAAAACAAAAATTCAAAGAATAACCAAAAAGTAATAGAATGAATGAGCTCAGATAATTGTTGTAATTGTTGTTTAGTTTCACCACTTATGCCAGATGTTCCTTCACATTGCTCTGTCACATCTGATTGCTCTGTCACCCACCCTGTCCTGGAGGAGAAATACTTTCACCACTAGACTCTTGTGGATTAGGTAACCCTAGATATTCTCTTTAGATGTTTCTCTGTGTCACTATATACTTCATTTGCAAGGTGTGTCAGGATGGGAAGTCTCTAGCACCTCTAGGTGTCTGCCCATGGCAAGCAGATTGGGACAAAATGATCTTTAAGGTTCCTTCCAACTTAAACAATTCTATGATTCCATGAAATTCAAAAATACATGGAAAATGATGAATTTCTATGCATGTGTTTAACTGCAGAGAAGTATGAGCATATGGTTTCGTTGCCCATGATTAATACCAAAACTGACTATCATTTATCCATTCTGGTTCTAGTCAGTGCTTTGTGAAAAAGAGCTACAGTCCCCATCTCCTTGCCTGCTGCTTCCTGCTGGCCCTTGTCAAAAAAAGCATAGGCCAGAACAGGGTGACTTCCTTAGGTACAAGGAGGTTACTGTGTATCTATAGTTCTTGCTCAAATGTTCTTACAGGTTACCAAAATACAGATTCTGGCCAAGCTCACCATCTATCTAGCACTCCCTTGTTTTTCCACCAAAAAGGTTTTTTTACCTCCTAATGCAAAATGGTACTTGTCATAGATTTCCATAGGTGTAATTTCCTTGCACTGCAGTAAAGAGGGCAGCAAAAGCAAAGAGAATGCATTTGTAGCCAGTCCCTTCCCTCTGAACTTTATTTGAAGGACACAAAAAGTACAAAAAAGACACAGTGTCAGAAAACTGTTAAGAGGTGAGACAGAGCAGGAGACTGAACTGTTCTGACACCTATACAGACTCCCAGCTCAATCCCACCAATACTGGATGGGTGGAGAGAACAAGCTAGAAAGTTCAGTTTTCAAGCCCAGCCATTCTGCCTGCTGAGGCACTGCTGCCTTGAAGCACTGTGCCAAGAAATATACCAACCAGGGAGGATTTTTTCATGTTCATGAATCGAACACTTTCTTTGTAACTTGCGTCTCTGCTGCCCAGAGGTTAATCAAGGAAAGCAGGAACAGACATTGCTATCAGCATCACTCCATCACCTTCCCCTCCCCACCTTCCACCTGCATGTCTCCAGGTATCATATCCTGATGTATTTTCTTTTTCCATCTGAGAATTGATAACTGATACAAGATGAAGCCTCTGGTTACTTCACTGTGGATTCTAAACTGCTTTCTTGAAGTAACAACATTATGAATAAACAGCTTTTCAGGAAAAAAAAAAACAACTTTAGGAGGTCATGGATAACTTTTTACTGAAAAGGCAAGTAGCCAGTGCCTGTTGTGACATCACACTGAAATCCCTGCAACTCTTGTGCTGATGGCTGTGTTCAAGTCAGACAGCAATGCTAGAAAGTCCAAGTTTATCACTTGAAAGAAACCTTTGGTCATAACTTGAAGCCAAGAAAAGAAACTTAAAATTAATCTTTCTTTTCTTTTCAATAGGAGTACAGAAAACACAGATGGTAAATGTTTGATAAGGGTCTAAGGCATTACAAAGATACACCTTTTCAACTGGAGAAATACTTCCATATGCCTGTAGTTATATGACATGGGAATAAAATAAAAGCACTTGAACATTGCAAGAGCCAGCAGCCAAGAAAAGCATTCAGATTGTATCAGCCATTTCACCCAGGAACAGCCATACTTCCTTCGCCACCACTTTACAGCTTGCCTTTGCTGACTCCTCAAGTTGTGACTTTGGTGTCACTGAAGTATTAGAATCTCTGAACAGCAATTTCCATGCTTTAAGTGTTTACTGCCAGTCCAGTCCAGCTTCTAATCATGTCATGAATTTAAACTATTAAGTCAATATGCTTATGTGTACAGAATTGTAGAAATTTTGGTTATAAGGACCTTAAAGATCAAACCCAGTTCAAACCCTCCTACCACTGATTGATCTTTAAGTTTACTCTGCAGTTCCTGGAACTAAGGAAATTCCCATTAGGACTCCATCATAAATTTGAGACTACCAAATATGTCTTTTGATCAATGAAATAGCTACCAGGAAAATAATAAATTTCCTTAAAACCCATGTTAGAGGTTTCTTTTTCTGCTAGAGGCTCACATCAACCAGAAACATACCAGACCTGGCTCCTTTACTATTTCTTCACTTAGGATAATTATCTATGCTTCCAAATATGTCTGACCCTCAAAAAAAAAAAAAAAAAAAAAAAAAAAAAAAAAAAAAAAAAAAAAAAAAAAAAAAAAAAAAAAAAAAATTAAAAAATTCTTGTTTTTAAAAATCCTCAATTTTCAAAAAAAAAAAAAAACGGTGAAGGAAAGAATTTTTCGAAAGGGAATTACAGCTGCAAAAGTAGAAGGTATTTCTACCATCCATGAAGCATTAAAAATGTGTTTGTCTCCTTTTTCTACAGCAGATATTATTCTTGCATCCCTGAGCAGCTATTTCACTAGAAGTAGGACATTCAAGAATATAACCCCGTGCTTATACTCTTGCACCATGTAAAGTTATGGATCTTGAAAAGACACAAAGAACCTAAATCACTTGATGCAACTCTGTTTCTAATCTGAGTGTGATTTCAGCAGAAAGAAAATAAAGTTAACAGAATGTTAATAAACAGATCTTCAGTATCTCAAGATCTCCCTACTAAATGATCAGTGCAATCTGAAAACTGTTTCTTTCTCTTTTTTCTCTTTCTTCTTCAATTTCGTTAATAAAGTTCAGCTGCAAGCCAAATGATTACAGACATAATAAATCATAGAATCACACAATGATTTGCGTTATAAGGGATCATCTTAAAGATCATCTAGTGCCAATCCCCCATGCCATGGGCAGGGATGCCATGTAATGAAACTGCATGCCAGAGTTCAGGATTGGACACATATTCTTTGTGTTGAGCTGGGAGGAGTTCTATATGCATAAGTATCCAGACTTCTATTTAACTTTAAGAGGTCAAGACTACTCATATTTCCTCCTTAAAACCATACCGAACATAGATTGTGACCTTCTAAACATTTCTAATAGTGTTTACATCAGTCTCAGTCATTTCAGAATAGATATGAGTACATAAGAGTTTTCCTACTCAGCCTCTGCCTGCTGTTTATTTGATTCTCACTGGAATAGTTAATCTGATCAGTGAAACTTTAATCCATACTTGAATGTGCTAGTTATATTCCTATTCCCATTAGGAAGGCGATGTACGTTGGAGAAATTTTCCAAGTACAAAACAACCCTGAAACAGAGAAGTATAGCCCCCTTATCAAGTTAAAGAAAGCAAAATAATTAAAAAATTTCAAAATGGATAAAGGGCTTAGAACTGAATTTTAAATTAGTTCTGATAACATGAACACTTATTAAGATTTTAAATAGCTTTTTTAATAATTGTGTAAGTTTTTGAAGGTCAATACGCAATCTGTTTTTAGAGCATTTGAAAACTGTAAAGAAATTACTTTTTCTCTAAAATAATTATATAATCAGTCAACCAAACAATTGTTATCATGATACCATGACAATCCCAATCAATTGCAGTTGACATCTGTTTTACTCACAGATAGCTTTAGTACCTATCTTCATAACTAATTTTATACAGAGAACATGAAAAATTTTGTTTCCCAGACACTCCACAAGCAGCCGTCTCATGCAGGTGTCCTGTGGATCACAATTGCAGAGTAAATTTCATTTTATCTCACAGGGTTCTGCTGAAGAAGATTAGAGTCATACATAAGAAGTATGGTGGGACTACAGTATCAAACAAGGTAGCTTCAACTGAAAGGAGATTTGGTGGAAAGGGAAAGAGGATTACTTACTTTCAGATGTTAATTGTTCCTTATTGCTCTGCTGAAGATACATGGACTACAGAAAACTTCAACACTTCAGCTATGACAGCCTCAGCTGTCTCATGTAGCTCTTTTCAACACAGTGTCAGTGCCTATCTCAGTGTTTTTCCACACTGTCTCAATTTGTTTCCCAGATCTAAACCAGATGCAAACTAGCATTAAAATCCAGAGCCATTGAGAATCAAAGACTCAAAGTTTAGTGGACTTAACTTATATCACGGATAACTTATTTTGTTCACCTGATTCTTATCCCCCAGTTTGGAGTTCAGGACGATACACAAAGCACCATATTGTTTTGTGGTTAACTGCAGCTTTATCCATGTGTAAAAAAATATAAGTTTCCTTTGCCCTCACAATTGAAACTTGTAAGCACCAATTTTGATCCACAAACTCAAAATTTATCATAGGTAGAATTCAAGTATCCTTATATTTTAAGAGCATCTGAATTAGGAAGTCAAGAAAAATCTAGTCCTACTCTTTCTTTCAATGGTGTTTATACTGTTTTCCTGCTTAAAAGCAGATGTTGTCAACAACAATTGTATCAAAGACCTTTTTGAGTAGAATATTTACGAGCTATTCTCTTTCTTGTTTTGTTAGCAGCTTTGCTTGCACATGTTAATTACTTCAGACCTCTGCCAACATATGTTAATATCGTAGCACAGCCTCTTTCATGGGAAATGTCAAAGATTAAATTCAAATGAAGAATGATATTTCAGTTGGCATATTTCATGTCTTTATCCTCAAGAAACGTCAGCTGATGAAAATCATAATATTTAGTGAAAAATAAGTCCACTTTTTTCATAAAATTGTTAGGTGACCAAATTATCTTCACAAGGCAAAATCCCCTAGCAATTCTGATATGCCAAAAAATATCAGAAATTAAATTTAACTCCAGCTTTACTTGCCAGGTGCCAACAGGGCACAACCAGAAAAATAATAAAATACATCTCATGCTTCTGCCATTTTTTTTTCCTGATTGCATGCTTGGGTAGAATGCATTAGAAAGCAATTCTGGTTCTTCTAGGCAATGTTGTGTGCTTTGGACTAAATTGCTCTTGTTGGCAGTTTTCTACACACGTGCCAGGAAGCAGCAAGGGGAGGCTGGTCTGCTGGTGAAGGTGAACCTGTGCTGATATCCCAGGGATGACAGAGGCAGCAGGCTACTGAGGAGAGCACAGGTCCACAACACCCAAATGAGGACTTCAGTGTGGGGCTGGGAGAGTGACAAGGGTGACTGAGGGACATGTGTCTGCCATGCCAGCCCTGGCAATGAAGCAGGTCCAGGATAAATACAGGCAGCCAAGTCACCCAGAGTCTGTAGGAGACTAGACACAGCATCCCTGTAATGTAATTCAGAGAACAAGGGCAAGACCTGTGCTCAGATGTAGACTCTGAGAAGAGAAAAGTTCAGGTGCCTGGGCAGCACTTGTCACAGCTGCACAATGTTTGTGTGTGATGGATCCCTCTCCAGGTAGCTGAACATCCAGCAGCAGGGAGAGGCTGCTGATACCCTCATGTCTGGCCTGACAGGGAGAAGAAGCCACCAGGGCTACTTTTGGAGGGTAGAAGAATGCTATGAGAATAAAGATGATTGTTCACAGACTTGAGTTTGTTATATGAAGAACTTGCAGCTCCATGGGCAACATTTAAGTGATTTTTAAGTTGAAGAATGCTCATAAGCATTAATCTCATGAGTTTTCTATTGAATACTTTTTCTTGTGGTCACCTCCATAGGCATGTTATAACGATACAGACTTCTTTAAAATTCCTCTGAATTGAAAAAAGAAAAAAAAAAAAAAAAAAGCAACCCTCAAATAAATTTAAATAAGTTTGGTCTGCAACCATCCAAACCTGATTGCCCCCTTGTGCAGCAACTTAAATAGTTTTAGAAGAAATAATTTTGAGATTGATTCAAATGAATATTCCCTTTTCTTTGTCTGTTTTTCTCCCCTGGGAAGTTGTTAGTGTCTAAGGGAAAAAACACAGAAAATACAAGAGCTATTCAAAGTGTTAAGAATGATGAAAAAACCAGGACTGTGAAGTGACAAAGTAGGACCTATCATGAGAAAAGAGGTCTGAAATACAGTACTTTTACTGTAATGCCTAAGACTTATGGAGTAGTAGAACTAGAACTCTGATGAGCTGGAAGTAGCTGGAAGATTCAATTGGACTTGTCAGAGCAGAAGAATGATTGGCCAGACATAACAACAGTATGTAAGCCTTACTAAAGCTGAAGAATTACATAGCAACAAATTAATATCCTGAATATCATTGTCATTTGATATGCTCCATCAGCCAGTTTTCTGGATTTAATAAGTCCCTGGATGGTTAGGCATAACTTAAACATCACTTGGTTTATTTTTATAACACAGATTGTATTTTTCTTTTGTGCATTTTCTTAATATTTTTAGCCTTGTCTTGGTACCTGCATAATATATAACAATAGAATTGACATTTAGTTTTCACTGGCTCTCAGCAGGACTCAGAACTCATCCCACAAGTTATTTCCTAGTAAGTTGAACAATGACCAAACTCAAAATGCAGAGGCTCAAAAGTTCTGCCTGGGGCACTCTGTAAATGCAACTTAAAGAATAACTCCCAGTCATTTCTCTTGGATCATCATGAAATGTATTGCATATATGCAACTGATTAAAGGTAGAAGAATCTGAATCATAATACAAATTTTAATAAAGAATCATGTAATTGTTATAATTGTAGTTTAGGAAGCTTTTAAGATATGTATTTAGATTAATCAAATAACTCATATGTTTAATTTGAGGTTTATATGAACTGGAAAATTAGTGACCAGCATCCATTTTTAAAACAATTTTCTTGTCACGGTTATAAATATTTTATAATAAGACTATATATAATTTATAGTATTAAATAATAAGAAAGAGCTTATTCTGTATTTGTCTTAAAAAACATGTATTCCCTGCATTAATTTTGACTGACATATATTTGACATAGCAGATTTGTAGCTTAGCATTTGAATTTGTTTTCTACTGACATGGATTTTCCTTGTTCAGCTGATATTAATAAATTCTACTGCTAATTGATTTTGATGGCTTCCTATTCTTAGAAGATAATGATCAGTAGAGTGGAATTTCAATGAGCAGCAACACCATGTTGTATTCAGAATAGCAGTAAGTAATGGTATCCTCTGTTTTCTAAACACCATTTGGCTTTCATATTCTTTTCAGAGTTATATTAAACTATATTATCTGTGTAATGAATCATATTTGTTCATCATGTTCTTTCAGCATGTTTACAAGCCAAACATCCAATATTTCAAGCACTGAAACATACAAATGCATAGACTTCACATAATAAATTAATAGGATTATATTTTAAAAAGCCCTTATATGCCTGAAATAAAAGAGCAGGATAAAAATGGGCCTCAGGATACCGAGCAGAACGGTAGTGCTGGGCAGCATTGCCCCTTCTGTGCTTGAACAGGGCTGCCCATAGCATATTCCCTCATTGCAAGGGATAGGCAGAGCTCCTCCACTGCCTGGCTCATTCCCTGCAGGCAGGTGGAAGTGGTCGATCCACAGCACTTGTTACACCATCACCACTGTCAGCACAGCCTACAGCCCCCAAACACAGCCTGGTTAACTTGCTCTTCTCACGGCTCCTAGAGAACTACCAAAACGTCAAGAGCAGTCTACTGTGACAGGTTCAGGAGAGTATTTATTAGCCTGCAGGAGAGGAACTGCACACAGCGGTGGTTTGTGGGCACTGTGTGCTCTCAGGCAGCTCTGGGACTGGCTGTCCTGGGCTTTGCAGCTGTCTGATTCTCTTCAAGGCACAAAGCATTAGGCATGCACGCAACTGAACACCCCACCACAAATCCTCATTTTCGTTTCTAATGTATTATTTCCAATATTAGACACACAAGTAGTATTCAGGACCTTAGATTTATTTTGTCCTGCTGCTGGAGAATTATTTCTTCATGTGGACTGTCACTTTGATCAGCACTCATTTCCCACCTGTCTTCTCTTACAGTGATTTCCTCCTTTGGTCTTTTGAGCTCCATCTCCATGCATTTGCCTCAGGGAGCTTTGCAGGTGCAGCATATCAACAATCTTACAGAAGATGCTGCATGACCAGTTCACAACTATTGCTAAAAATCAAGGACAAAGAACTGAACTGGAGGATAAAAGTAAATGCAATTTTCCATTCCTGCTTTACAAATAAGTCAACCAAATGCCTTACTATCCAAAAAAAGAAGTATTTAAATTAACTGGCAATGTCTAAAATATATAAAAAAATAGGGATATACTGATCTACTTAAAACAAAAATAGAACAGAAAAGACTTGCTAGTTCATCACTATATGCAGTCTGCAGAACTGAACATTTGAGCTTACTACTTTCATTCCTAAAATAAAACATACCTCAAATCCAAAATAGAAGTGATGGACAAAAATGTTATGTTCTTGACATCAACAATATTTTTTCTACCCAAAGATCCCTGAACACTCCAAACCCAAGCTATAGCATCTATATTTCTCCTGTGCTATTAAAATAATAAAGAATTCAGTGGGTATTAAAGAACTCTGATCAGATGGTCCTGAACCGTAATTAGTAAGACATCAAACAAACCTTTCAAAGAGGTTATTTATGCTCCCTTTTTTCATTTGCCTTGTTTCAGACTATCAAAAGCCTTCTCTTCTTTTCCCCTCTTTCTGTTTCAATTAAAACCAGTAAATTTTAAATTTTAACTTGCAAAGTGAAATAAATGCTAGAGATGTAAATTACTGTACCAACTGACATTTTTTAAAAATACTATACTGGCAGACAGTTAGGTACTACATTATGTTTTCATAAAATGCGTTCTCACAGACCTAAAAAATAGCAATTTCAAGTTTAATGCCTGTTACCCCTATAAGCCTCAGACTATGAATTTACCCTCCAGAATGTACAGTCTCAGAACTGTAAGTTCAAGCACTTGTTCATTCACTCTTATGACTAGATAGAAACACAAATATTCTGCTGACAGAGCATCCATGTTTGGAAAGCTTAGAATAGGAAATTTTGGAACTTCTCATGAGCTAGATTGATGATATTTTGCAGTGCATCAACTCCTGAGGATGCTTTCTGAAATTTTTTAACTTTAGTGCAGAATAAAGTTTGCTGCTAATGAAAGAGATACAGTTGTTTTTATAATGAAATTACAAAAAAAATCCATGCAATCTCGTGCATAAATCTCTTGGTGTATAAAAGACAACTGTGAACTTAACTCAAACAGCATTATGAATTCTTCCTTGACTCTTGCATGTTTTGAATGAAATATATAAGGATACATATTCCTATGTATCTGTCAGTAAGTATTTGCTGTTATCAAGTAATTCCTAATGTTTTCACAAAATTGTAAAAATTACTAAAGAATTATGAGACTAACATTTCACTAATTCTGGAAAAGCTTTGGGAAAATTAAAAAGCTTTAAGATTCAACATGTCCTTCACTATATTTCCATCTCTGTGCAAATAGTGAAAGAGATTTAAGGAAAAATGTCAACACTATTATTTTGTGAGACTGAGGCCCATAATTTTTTGCAAATTAGCAGTAATACTAACAGTTTTATCCAGTGTTTGCAGTGTGCATTTTACATAGCATTTTAACTATAATTGAAACACCTTAAAAAGAATCAAGGTAATCAAACTTCAGATCTCTCTCACAAACTAGAAAATTTTAATCATCAATTACTTGGAATTTTGATGCAAAAGTGTAGATTAATCGAATGGAACTAAAAATCAATCGTGGTTCGTTTCTATAGGTTTCTCTGTTATAAGAAAACACTATAAAAACTGGCATTGGCTTTGATTTTGTAGATGAATCTAACACTATCTATCTTTCTCATATTCCAAATGTTATTAATTTGGAAAAAAAATACCGGAGCTCTATATTAGGTGGAATTCTAACAAGGCATGCGCACACAGATGCACACAATGTTGTAAAAAAAATCAGTAAACAGACCAAGCTCAGAAGATTTAGCTTGTTACAATCAGAACATCATCAAATCAGCAAATCCTCTTCCTCTGCTTCCTGTCCAAGCAGCAGTGTAACAGAACCATGGAAGGTCTTGAAGACTGAACCAACTGCTGTTCACAATAGATTCTGTAAAATAAAGAAAAGGGGTTCTCCACTTGTAAAATATAAAGTGATATCTTTGTTCTGTTCAGCATGCTGCTATGGCAATTAGAAATATCTTCTTACAATTTAGCCCTCCCACTTTTCTGTTATTAAAAACATGCTCTAAAATGAAGCAATCCTTTAACTTCCACAATTTAATTAACCATGCTTTTTTTCGTGTGCTATATGGCACCTTATGATGTTACACAAATAGAGAACACTATTTATAACCCCCTCATTTACTTTGTATTTATAAATACACATAAAAAAGAGAAAGCAACAGGATGGATTTATCACTTAGTTTTTAGTGAACTTTGTGAGGCATTTTTTCTTAATTTATCCTTTATCACAACTGTACCAAATTGTATCAGTTTAATTTCAGCCTATCATTAGATCAGTTCTATTTTTGGGGGGGGTTTATTTGCTACAGATAAACTGCATTTTACCTCAGTAAGACAGCTGTTGTATTTATTTTCTAGCTGTCACAAAGGAAGCACCAATGATCACTGATTCTTTTGGTACAGTTTCTGCTCTGAGATAAATATCCAGCAGTTGCTTTTCGACTTATAGGTTCTTTCTGAAATACATATAGGCTTTGTAAAAAAGCTGTTCAAATAATCTGTATCTGTGCCTGGAGCAAACAAAACACATCTTCTTTAGAATTTGCTTCTGCCTGACTGCCCATACAATGAACACAAGACTATTTTGTTCAGAGAATCAGTGCTTCTAAAGAACTTCACTTTCTTAAGCCTATCAAAAGAAAATAGAATTTAATTATTTATATATAAGAATATGTAGTTAGATGAATATTTATTCTGCCATCAGGAAAAGAGTAGGTCAGGTTAGGGATTGTTCACACAGATGTTTCAGGGTGTACTTCACACTCATGCAACTGAGCTAAGTCATATTAGCATGTGTGCAAGACATTAATGATATTAACAATCAACCCAAAAACTTGTAGTCTTCATTACTATACTACAGTTAATGTTATCCTTAGAACAATGTTAATTAGTGGAGAGAAAGTGTAAGAAAGCATTAATTAATTTGGGAGAGACACAACACTTTTTTAATTCTTGTGTGGAGAGGAAGTAAGAATGTAAGTAGTACAGTGTATGGTTAACAGCCTTTTTCCCATCCCACAGTGCACCAGTCCAGTTATATTTGTGAACACAACAGCACATAAAAAAACCACATTTAACTTCGCTATGACATGGATGGATTCAATACTACTCTCTTCAGAATTCCTTAGCGTGAATAAAAGACAACAAACAGAATCAAGGCAACAGTTTATGGAACTTCAATTTGTCGAGTAGTTTAGTATTTGTGATTTTTACTTAGTGTATATTCAAAGAAAAATCACGAAGAAACCATAATTTGTTGAGAATTTGTAAAGTGGCTTGATGATTAAATGATTAATGATTTGAAATCATTTAATCATGTGAAAACACATGATTAAATTTGCTTTGATTTGCTTTGCTGAAAAAGAGTGAATCTTTGGGTGGAACAGCAGGAGACCATGTTTTATGTAGTCCCCTAAGTGACCAGAAATTTATAATGTCTTGGGAAACTGTACCGAGTTTAGAAATTTAACAATGCCAGTTTAAAAAGTCTACAGTTTTGTAAACGGTTTTAAAAGGTATTGCAGGCTTTTCTGGTTGTACATGCATTGCTGGAAGAGGGAGAAAACAGATACCTGAGAAGCTATCTGCACTCTTAGAGTATAACAGTCCCCACAAACAAAATTACCTCACAGTAACTTTTTGGTTTATCTTTTTCCTAGACATCATTCTGCCTACTGCCATTATCAGACTTTAGACACCAACATAGATGAGGACAATCACAAAAATATTTTCCCAGAAAAAAATGAAGAAGATAAATATGCACAGCTTTAAAAATGTATTTGAGATCCAATGCCATTTAAAGACAATATCTTTATAAATTATTTCAGGAAACATAATTTCTATGTATTCAGAAGTAATCATTTACAGAAAGAAGAAAGTGGTTTCTTGTTACTGATCCGCCTCAGTTTTGTTCCTTTTTTACCTCTCTCTCTTTTTTTTTTTTTTTTTTTTTCCACTGATATCTGGGGTCAATTTAAGTGAAAATTATTCATCTTTTTGTAAAATTGTACCACAAAATACCAGTGAATAAAAAAGAAAACAAACAATTATAAACAAAAGTTCTTTCTTGCACTGCCACTGAATGAAAACCACTTGATTGTTGGTTATGCACCATTGTGTCATTTCATGGTCAGTTTCACACAAAAACAGTAAGAAAGTGTTTTTGCCACTTCTAAATAAGTAATTATTCAAGAATCTCCTTTGTTTCAGAAAACATTGGATTTTCCTTTAAGTACCCCTGAATTTTGTCAGATCCTGATTCTTTTCCAGTGTAAGCCTAAAAATTTCTATCTTACACAACAGCATCTCTGAGAGCAAAATCCACATCAAAATATGTGCAGTCAGGGGCAGAAAGGACAGTTGCTCTTGCTACTTAGAGACTTCAGAAAAAGCTGAGGTTAAGGAGCACCTGCAAAAATATTGTTACCTGTGAGACTTTGGCAAAAGGGTAAAAAATCTGTATATAACACACTAAATAAAGTTTTACTTCAGAGCAAGCCAGACACAATCTTTGCTCAAAATATCACACAGTATTCCTGCAGCTTAACATTAGTAATATTTATGTTCATCCTCAGGAAATCCCATTTGAACCATATACTAGATCACAACAGTAGTTCACCACCTTCTTAATTTTTGAGGAAATGCATGCAAACACCTTCACATTTCCATTCTGTATGGCCCCAGTGAACAAACAATTAGTGAGAGCATAGTTAAGCTACCACCTTGCTCTACCAAATCCCCTCTAATGCTCCCTTCATAGATCAAAATTCATATAAAAAACTGTTATTTTGCACCCACTGACTGTCATGTTGTGGTAAATATACTTAGCAAGTGTTTTGAGACTCTGGGTCTTGATAACAGCCATCAAAGGCTCCATGCCTTTTGACAGACTACAAGTTCACAGCTGACCTAGAGTACAATATAAGTGCAATTCTATAATTTCTACTTCCAATTGACACATCATCTTTCCCATTCAAAACTCTTTCTCATTAGTCATAAGTGCAAGATACAATACAGAGATGACTGTAGCAATTGGCATAGTGCCTCAAATGAAAACCAGGATAAAGCCTGAACTCTGTGAGTAGTGGTATAAATAATATGTATTCAGTGCTCCCATTAACTAGCTACATTTTTAAATTGCAGCTAAACAAGGACAATGTATCAATTGATCAAACTTATATTTAATGCATAGGTAGATGTAGCAAACCAAGCACTCTTGTACTGAACACGCAGATTTATGAACTGAAGTCACACAACTTCTCTCAGCCAAATTACTTCCTACTCAACAAGCTATTGAAACGATAGAAGTGCCCCATTACTGAGTAAATTATTATTCACCATATCTAGAAGTAGCAAGAGCTGGTCCCCAAGTACTCATTCATGCATTGATGTTAGTAAAAATTGTAGGTTCTCACACTAATTATTGGCATCCATTACATATATTTAAGAACTCCTGCAGTTATAAAATATGATATAATAAAGAGAATTAGCTCTTTTCAAATTTATTCAGTTTTTAGCCATCACTCATATAAAAGAAAAGCAGAAGTTTATGATGAACTCTTACCTTACATGAAATTTCCAGAACCTGTTATAAGCAAAATTGTAACACAGGAACAAGGAACAATTTTCATCCATTAAATAATTGATTTTAAAAACTTTTCTGTGCTTCAAAACGATGAAATTCTATTTTATAACTGCTAGGGACATTTAACACACTTTAAAAACCAGAAACCTAAATGAAACTGTTGATCAGAGTGACCATTAGTAATCTCACACAGCTTATTAACATTTAACCAGCACACAGAATTCAGAATTTTCTGCAAATTTTATTCCAAATGCTTGGAATAAAAGTTGGAAAACAAATTTTTCATCCTTGACCAGACAGTCAGTGAAATATTTAGAGCAAGAAGACAGCCTTTTTGCCACAGGCATAATTTCTGATTAGTTAGGTCATTGACAATTTTGTCAGAACATGATGAGGAGCTCAAGCAGCAGTTTCTGCCACAGCAGAGGTACAAAACTTTCCCCCAAGAGAAAACAGCTTAAAAAGCCATAGTGATTAAGAGCGAATTACACTGGAGACAAATGGTTACCTCTCATGTCGAACTGAAATGTTAGAAACTCTGTCTTGCTTTAGTTACTCCTTTTTCGACAGAGAAATGACTCACAACATCTGTCCTCAGAAGATGAGCTCAGGAGGTGCTGACTAGGAACATCACACACTCTCTTGACTTCCAGTGCCTCTGCTTCATAAATGTGTAACCCCACTCTTCTATGACTAGCAAGTTTTGAACAACTTATTGTTTCACCATTGCCTAAGGGGTGATGGCAAATTTGATGTCTCTTTCTGTTATTCATTTTGCTTTTCATAGTTTAGAGTAGGTCCGCAAGTAAATAAAAAAAGCTTAAAAGGAGGAAATGCAAACAGAATGCAGCTACCTTCCCAGGAACTTACAATAAACTATGTTAGGGTATTCTCCAGCCTCTGTGTAAAATATCAATGAAAGAAAAGCCTTGTATAAGTCCAAATATTTTCTTTACATAGAAAATTTTCTAACATAGATATTTTCTTGACATAAGCCATGTCCAGAATATTTATGGCCTTTTCAGAGTAGCTAATAAAAAGATGTTGGCAGAGAGGCATTCACTGACAGAAGACTTCTCTGATTTGGATGTCTGCCTTCAGAAAACTTCTGTCATGTCAAGGACGTTGTTACACATGGGATCTACTCTATCAAAAGCAGTGTTGTCAGTCAGCAATTACTTGAAGTTTTATGTCAGTAGGATACCATACTATCAGTATGCTATTGCTGAACAATACATAATGCATGGAATGAGCAATATCTCAGCCATCAAGTCCTCTTTGCTTCAGTAATCTGTATACAAATGAAGAATTCTTCCACTATCATTTCAAACCAATTTAAAGAAATGCAGCTTTTAGTAGTGGCTGTGACAAACTCTCAAATTATGTGTTTCTGCTCTCTTAGAAGCCTACTCAATTTCTTTAAACAGATGTATAGCAAGCTCTTTGAAGTTCCACCACTTCTACAGATTTTCAGCAAGTCATGAACAACACAAGTACAACAAAATAAAGGCTGAGTTTTCAGCTGGGCACTTGTGGCAAAAATGTCAGAAATATGTTGAAGAGAATACTTGATGCAGTCTTGTCACCTGTAGTGACAAGATGAGTCAGCTTTGAGGCTACACAAAATGAAAGTGGCAAATAAGTTCTTTAAATTTTTTACTAGAATTCTTTCCATTAATATTTTCAAAATGTAACATTCTTCTAAAAGGTAGAAATTTATTTTTTCTTTCTTCTTCCAGGTTTTTCTTCTCTTTTAGGCTATCAAAATATGCCAGCTATTTACTCTGTTCCATGCATCTATTGTGCCATTCACAACAGCATATGGAATCTGTGCACACCTTACAAACGTACACTGCAATAAACTAATGAAGTCAGAATTGCTGTATAGCCTACAAATACACCTTATAAAAACACATGAACAAACCTTGAAAGACCAGTTTTGTTAGGGAAACAAAGAGAAGCATATTCTTAATAATTTCAAGATTTTGCTTTAACATGCAGGAGAAATCTTGCTGCAGAACTAGGCACTAAATCAGAATTTTGGGTTATATTAATCTGAAACACCCTAAGATCCAGTCTCGATACAATTTGTTTCAACTTATCCCACATTTGAATTTATGTATGATGAGCTCCTAGACAGAATCAGTCTGTTATCTGTTATGTACCATTCAAAATTCAAAATCTGATACATCTGCAAGATGTACAATGTCACCAGCAGCTGTCTCAAAACCCCCCAAAAATTCCAAAAAAGTGCTTTATGCACATTTCCTCACAGAATCACAGAACCAATCAGAGAATCACAGGACAGGTCAAATTGGACAGGACCATATGGTCCAACCTCCTAGTTCAAGCAGGTCATCCTTGAGCACATTGTCAGAATTATGTCCAGAAAGCTCTTGAATACTTCAATATATTTCAAAATCAGAGAAAAAACTGAGGATGGATGCAACGTCATGAAAAACAATTATCAGACCAAAGAATTTTGAGAGAAGTTAAACTTTACATCTCCATTCAAGAAGAAATTCAGCATCCTCAGTTGTATAAGTTGATTTCCATTCATAATGTTTATGTCCATGTAACGCTGAATACCCATTGTAAAAACCAGGAAACCACTTCTAAGAAAGTGATGAGATACTCCAAATCAGTGCTAATAAAGACATGCTACTATAATAATAATGCTATATAATAATGCTTAATGGACTCCTAGAAAAATTGAACTTTCACACTGTACACCTTAACTGCTTCCTCCTAGAAGTGTCTGATTTATGCCATTAAATATACTCAAGTATAGTTATGGTAATTTTTTCTTAAAAAAAACCCCTTTGGTGGTAGCTGCATTATCAGCCAATGTTATATAGCCATTTACCATACACAGTACTTGTGTGAACACACAGAGAAAATATTTAACAAGTTTTAAACCTTTTACTCAATTGACTGTTTGCAAGAACTTGTAAACAACGGTATTGTAATGGCATTGAACTTCACCCCAAAGTTACTGATTTATTTCTCGTCTGAACAAAAAGTCAGTGCAGTACGCAATATCTAGGCTGTAACAACTGGCTTCAAATCCATCCGTCCCATGTCCCATGCAAAAAAGAGTGTATTACTCCTGGTTGACCAACCCTATACTCATCAGAAGGCTGCCATGACTATCCACACCAGTGAAAGATTGGAATATTAATGGTTGATGACTCAAACAATTGGCCATTTGCAGTAGTCTGCAACCACCCAGGTGCAGAGTGTGTGCACAGCCAACACCAGAGGCTACAGGGGGGAAAGCGGCTGATAAGAAGCAAGTCCTTCAAGGTGGGATAGTGCCTTTTATGATGCCAATATTCTTATATCAATTTCACCTGTGAACCTCCCCCTCCCTTCCCTGACGTCCACACACAGGCCTGAAGGAATTCATTCCCATTCCTGAAATGTCCCATGATCCACGGCAGTACATCATTCAGTGTGAAATTTCCTGCCCCAAGGGAGGCAACTGGGCAATACCACCAAGCCTCAGCAGTTGAAAGTTCCCTTTGGAGAGACTATCCTGCCAAGTATGTTGCAAAAAGCAAAGCTGAGGGCAAGTCTTATGCCAAGTATTTTATATTGTATGCTTATCATAAATTAGAATTGATCTAAATTTCTTGGCTTTTCATCTCTCTTCCCACAGTTGTCAGAATGGATTTAGTTTGTAGTCTCATGATGCCAAAAAATGGAAATCTTTAGATGCTCAAGACAAACTATAGAAGAAAACACACTGAAAAAAATGTTTTCAAAATATTTCCATTTATGCAAGACAGAACTGAAAAATGAACAAACAAACAAAAACCCATTAAAATTATGAAACTTCATACGCCATTAAAAAGATGATAAACAAATTGAGAGGGCATTAAATTATGCCCATGAGACTAGATTAATAATCATCTGGCTCTTTTTAATGGAAAGGCTTTTCCTTATTTTGTGATTGTGAGGAGAGATGGTATTTACTTTTGGTGAAAGACTAAGATTCCTTGACAAGAGACATTTGCAGTAAGCAAGCTGTATTTTTGTTCTTATTTAACACGTATGTACCAGGAAAATACCAGAATAACACATCATACCAGTTGGAGTTTAAACAGGCTTTGCACTTGATCCTGCTTGAGGGTGTATCAAATTACACTTTTAAGAATAATTAAAAATTACACAATACAGATGTGAGAATAAATAATATAATTACAACAGAATAGGCAAGCATTTTAATACAGCTGCTGCCATTACTCCAGAAATGTTGTAGTCATTATGGAAATCTATGTATGTCATTTCCTCAAGACCAAGAAAATGGCTGAAGTTTAACAAAGTGTTATTAATAGAAAGCTATTTATTCCAAAAGGGAAAAAAGTTTGTTGGGTATACATATTCTTATTCCACAGTAAAGGCAGTTCACACACTGTACATGGAGAAGTTTATGCAAGAAGGAGAGGAAATCTATTTCAATTTTTATCTTAATTCACACAAAGTGTGAATTTAACTAGTTGGGTATTGCTTGAGGTTTTTTGATTTTTTTTTTTTTTAACTGAAAAAGAAAGTTTTAACTGGATCTATTGCTAGAAATTATTACTAATAAGATTTTCTTTCATCATTCAGAAGTTAGGCATAACATTCAATATTAAAGTTTTTCTTAATCATTACACATTACATCTTCTCTCATCTAATAGTAAATTCATGTTTTTTGAAACATCTTAAAAAGATAAGAAACTAAAGCTCTACACAGGTGATCTGGTTGGGAAAAATAGTCATCCTTGGCTGAAGTTAAAATCCTTTCATATGATACATGTCATTATTATCAATAATTACAAGCAGCATTAGCTTCTTTATTTGTTTGAACTATATACCTCATAGAGTTTGTCTTTAAAAGGCTTTATTCACCATATCCTGATGTATTGGTGAATTTATCTTGTATTTTGTATTACATTATGCAAAAAATTTTAAAATTCTCTTTCTGTCCCAAAAGGCCTATAGCTTCCTGAGCTTATATGCAAAATATACCTAT
>CM031878.1:68176137-68243027 GCA_018697195.1 Certhia americana
ATGTCTTTCTAGGCAGATTGATACAGACATATTTGTTTATATATATATATTAAAAAAAAATTGCTAACTCAATCTTTACCCATCAAAAGACAACAAGTTTTGTTGAAAGAACTGAAGGCTAATGTCTCTGGCACAGCTCTGAAGTCAAAACAAAAGATAGGGAGATGCTAAGAGTTGTCCTAAACAGGAAAATAATCTCACCTCAAACTAGACAAAAAAAATCATAGACTTTTGGCACAGTCTACACAGCAACTTGCTACGATTTCAGAGTGCTAATGACTGGGACACTGACTGGAAAACATTCGACCAGTCAATGTAATATGAAGGGTTAGAGAGGAATTTCTCCCCAAATATAATGATTTGTAGATGGACATTCTGTATCTGTTACATTCTCTGTCAAGAAATAAGCAACATCAGTGTGACTGATTAATTTCTGATTAAATCTGGGGTGCATGAGGGATCACAGCCAGGGAGCAAAAGGAATGCACAAAAGGAACCACAAGCATGTTGGTTCCTCATGTAGAGGATTCAGTCTGGCTCTTCCTGAATGGTTGGTTGATCTGGGCTGAATGAAAATATTACAGAGTCCTTTGTTCTCTTGTCCCTTCTGTGTCCAAAACAGAACAGGAATTGTATGTGTCTCACATGGTTTTTTCAAACTGGAAAGCATTTCCAACCCAGGACTAGATGAATAATCTTTTTTAAAGTTAATATCTCCTAATTAAAAGGCCTTTGTACTACTCTGGCTTTATTTCTGAGGAACTCTAAAAACTATCTTGTCTGGATTCCCCACCTAATTCTGTATTTTAAGCAAAGCGTAATTTCTACCATGTATTATTTTGAAACCATGTCTTTATCAGCAAATGAAAGGACAATAATTTGAAGCAGTGTTATGGTTTAGCAAAGTTATTCCCCAATTTAGTGCTCCCACTGAAACACAAAGCCATGTGCTGTTTGCTTTCCTCTCTCTCCCTCCTCCTGCCCATGTGGGTGGCTGCAGAGGAGAATTGGAGGCACAAAAGGTAAAGACCATGGATTGAGATAGGAATGATTTATTGTAAACATCAAGGTAATAAGAAAACCAATGACACTAATAGCAAAAATCTACCCAAAAGAGGAGAATATTTCATGGGTTATTTCTCACCCTGCCAAGTTGGTAATGCACAAATCACTGCCGTGCTATGCAACCCCAGAGAGACCCTTCTCCCCATCATGGAAAATAGCATGATGTGGAATAGAATAACCCCTGGATCCTAGCCATGGCACCGCCTGGCTACTGCAAAAATTAACCCTGTCCTGGCAGGAACCAGGCAGCTCTTTTATACCAAAGAAACCTACCCTTCATGCAAACAGCAGAAGCACTCAGAATATTAGGTTAATAATGATATCCCCTTTTTATAAAATCTGGTATTAGCCTGATGGTAAAAATTAGACGATAGAAGATTAGCATTGAATTTGGCTTTATATAGTGTATTTTCATCTCAGATTGCACATGCAGTTTAGACAGGTCTGCTCACTATTCCTTTCAAGGCAAATGAGAAACTACATAGTTTGTTCAAGTAAATTTGTTCTTATTTTCTTTAATTTTTTTGCATGATCCCTAGCCAAAAGGGGCCTGTCTCATCTGTTTAGTTATTGTTGTACCACACATACATCTTGCAAAACAATTGTTGGTACAAATGTTAGTCTTAGCTCATTCACCTCAGAAGATTCCTTTTGTTCATGAAGGAGCCAAGGATTAGGGGAGAGAAATAAATGCCTGGTTTCTGTGCAACTGTGTCAGTATGACTTTCAAAAAACATTAAGTATGTTCTTACACCTTTCTCAGGAACAATTCCAGAAAATGAAATCATTCACACAACTCTAGAAGACATAGTCAACTACCCACTGACACAGGAGAACAGACACTGCCCTTTGACACAGAGATGGGACTTTGACTACAAGTATTAAAGGCACAGAAATACAAGAAAAATATAAAACTTAAGGACAATACTAATAAAGACAGACCTTGGCAGTTTTACCCTAGGGTGTCTTTATGCAGCTGTAAGTCAGCCTTCATATTACAAATTATTCCAGGGCTTAGAGGTTCCTTGACTTCACTTTGTCAGCCTCAGTTCCCTGTGGTTTTAGTCCTCCGTTTGCACAGATTTTTTTCTCCTTCAAGCATGGAAGTCATCCATAACTGCATAATTAAAGTGGAGTCTTAAGTTGTTGGAACCCAGGACATTCCTCTGGCTGTCCTGGATGTCTCAAGACCCTGGTAAGGGTCTCAGAGACCTTGGAGTCAAAGACACCTGTGCCTTCAATTTTAGCCCATGGGAGCAATTGCCATCTTTGTGTGAGGATTTACAAGCCACGAGAGTTTGAGTAGAGAGACACTTAATTTGTCACAGGGTGAAAAGTAAAAGTCTGGGGGTTTTAGAATGGGGGTTAAAGAGGCCAGATGGAGGAATATGGGTGTGTTCTGTCCTTCTTCTTCTTCTTCTACTTGACCTCCATCTTCTGCTGTGTTGGTGGCACTTTCCAATTGGTTTAGAGTAGAGACAGACTGTCAAACTTAGGTGATAGGTATTGGAAAATTATTGTAAATCATGTACACAGTTATTAGTACAAAAACTAAACACCACCCTGAAGGCAGGGGATTGTGCCTCAAACTGACCTGATGAGTGGACCTCTGCAAGTCAGAGAAAGAATGTAAAAGATAATAAAAAATAAACAGTCTTGGAAAAGCAGAATGGACAACTTTCGACTTCTTCTTTGGTCGTGGGCTAGGAAAAAAAGAATTTTCTAAAATTTCGGGAGCCATAAAATCATCAAAACCTGAGATTCAGTATTTCAAGGACTTTGGTCCATGCAAAAGAAGTATGAAATCTCAAGATTCCATGCTCTCCCCATTGATTTTCATCAATTTTACAGTGAAGAAAATAAGAGACCATATCTGATGAGCCATTGTTTGCAACAAAAATAAGACTGGAAGAGTGGTACAAATTAGAAGGAGTTTTATAGTAATTTACAGGTGTTCCTAGCAAAATAGCATCCAATCTTTTTCAAAAAAGCCGGATGGTGATGAATTTTTATTCTTTTAAGCATCAAGAAGGACAGAAGGAGACAAGGAAAGGCCAAATATGTTCTATTGGTCACTGTGGGAAAGGAAGTGTGCAGTCAAAATTTAAACCTGAAACCTTTGAGATTTTCATTCATTAAGAAGCAAATTCTTACTGAGATACCTGAGTTAAATTTAAGAGTTCAATACAAAAAGCTTCAGTTTTTCTATTCAAGCTATTTCTATGAGTAAGTTTAAATTAAAGACTGTAAGAGAAATAAATTTCAATAACAAAGCTTTAAAAACAAGAAGAAACCTTTAATACTCTAAAGGTTTTTGTAAGAGAAGCAGATGAATCTGTATCTCTGTAATGCTGAGACTGTTCGTTGCTTTAGTTTTTACCTTTTGAAGGAGTTATACATCTGTAGGTATGCCTGTACTATTGCTATGATTGTTGTGGCAGTGCTTTTGTTTTTGCTTTTCCCATGGGCTCTGGCTCCCCAGCATTCCCAGGCCACCTACCATGGGTAATTGTTAGGCTTCACTTATCAATTAATTATGCACTTCAGTGCTTAACTGACAACATCCACACTGACACATCAACACTTCTGGAGGATTCGCTTTGTCAAACTCAAGCTCTGCAACTTCCTCAACCAGCATCTAGAGCAGACATAAAAAGTGAAGGGGGAGCAATAGCAGAGCATAAGCAGAACCTAAACTGAGGGTTTCCTGCGCAAGCAGGAAGCTTTTCCTGTGAGAAGAGGAAACCTAAGCTGAAGAAGCATATTCTCTAGATAGGCATATGCATTTTAAAGAAGCTCTTCAGGGCTGTTGTATTCACATTAAGGTTATGATGCTCCATTTCTTACTCTGCAAACAGACAAAATTTCTGGCATGCAAGGAATGGTTTATCTTTCATTGTGTACACAAGATTGCATCAGAACTGTCAAAAACTGATCTAGACCTTGCCACAGGGAATTGTTCTGAGGTCTGAACAGATAGAGAAAAAAACTCTGTTGCATTTTAAATCTTAGCAGGCCCAAAACACCAGCTGGTAAAGTGAATATCTCTACCCAAGGTGCAAGTGGGATCACCCTGGGGCGGGAATTTTACCTCAAAGACAGAAAAATCATTAAGTCATTAAGTCAAAAGTGTATCTCTTAAGAAATCTGAGGGAAAGGTGTATCTAGACCTTTAATTGCAAAATATAGGAAAAGTAAAAAATCAGGGGAAAAAAATGGTAAGCTGCTTTCCAAATGTTTTTTCAATGCCTCAGTCTTGAAAGATAGCTTGTATCTCTTCTGTGTGGTTTGGCACTCAGTTGACAGGCATCTTGTCTCCAGGGGATTTTAAGAATGCCATAGAAGTGGCATCTATGTTTATTTTCTTGTGTGCACTGATGAAAGCTCACAGATAGGAAGATAAAATTTTTAAAGCTCTGTAATGAAAATATGAAAATGCTGAAAGGGAACAGAGCTGAAGGAAGAAAGGACACTACAGAGCTGATTGGAACATGATTTAAGAAGTGGGACCAGAACGAAGAGCAATAAAAATAATAAAGAATCAAATAAATGGAAACAGGAAAGAAACTGGCCTGCAGCAATATTTATAATCAAAACAGTTTTGAAGTAAAATTCTCTCTATTCAATATGCATGTTTCTGACCATAAAGAAAAACCTCTGCCACACATATTCTAATCAGATCTAGTGTACAAGGCCAGAACATAAGTGTCTACCTGAAGTAACACCAAGATTATAATCTCTCAAAGAAGCCAAAGCCAAGAAAAAATGTCTGCATTTACATTGTTTTTGCTGAATTTAATCTGTGCAGCATCTCTAGTGGTCAGCTCCTTCATAAAGCTAAAGAAACCTCAAAACAAATAAAAGCCATATTAGTTTAAAATGCATTATTAATATCTAATATATAAGAATTCATAAGGACTAGAAGCATTTATATAAAACTTACTTGTGACCACAACTATTGTAGACAACAGCTCACAACAAGTACTCATGTGTAAACAGGTCAGAAAGCCCAAGGTAGTTTGTTACTTAAAAATTGTTTAACCTCTGTTAGCTCAAACCTTTTGGTGACGTAAAGCTTTAATGTGTATCTAAGCTCTTACAAGCCATCTGATTGGTATTATAACCAGAAAGTGGAGGATGTAACAAAGATATTAAAACCAGATTGTCCTCTTGCATGAAGGGATTACAATTCATGTGATTTCCAAGAAAATAATTTATCTTTCTGTTACAAGCTCTGTTAACATCATTAGTAGGTAAAGATATAAAGAAAGAGGTAGGAATTTTATTCATCAATAAAAAATTATATATACAAGAAGATGGAAAAGAGGGAAGGAATATTCAGGTCTTCCTCAAATACTGTCAAATGATTTCAAAATAGAAAAACAAAATCTGCTGTGACACTACCATATCTTCCAGCCTACAACTCTATCTCAGCCTTACAAGAAGATTCCAGCTTCACAGATAACATGCATATAATTATAGGACTATAAAATCTCCCACTTGAATGCAGTCAAGAACAAAACCAAAAGAAAGAATGTCCACATAATTTTATGTTTCGTTCCCTACTTAACAGTCACAATTCTATTACACCAATTTCAAACTGTTCTTTATAGTAAAGTCAAGAATTTTGTAATACAAAGGGTTTGAGAAGCTAGTTAACCTGACAGACAGATAGGCAGATAGATAAACAATAAATGGAAATACTTTCTTGACATTATTTGCCATTTACACCCTAGAATTATCAAAGAAGGCTTCTGTGAGAACATGAACACCAGGGAATTGCAGTCAGCTTAGCTGTTAGACCTGGTTAGTGTCAACTACCATACTACATTACTTCATGTACATTATTGGGCAAGCTTGCGCATGTGTTCCCTGCCCCACAATACACCAGCTGGAATATAAATCAGCATTGTAAAAACAAAGTTCTGGCTAACTGGAGGAATAATACTCTGCTATCAAGGGTAGCAGTGCAGTTATAACCTGCCCCAGTACCTGGGCTGTTTCTAAAACTACTCAGAGCCACAAAAATGCTATTGCAATGCAGAGCAGTTACTTCACAGTATGTGCTCCCTCACTGCTTAGCAAGCACAAGCCTGTCCAAAGGAGCAAAGGCCTCTTAGCTCTTGTCCCTTCATCAATCCATGCTTGAACATTATAGAAATTCAAATATATACAGGTTTTACTGAGATTTGAGGCAAAATTATTCAGAACATTAATTTCGTCATTGAGTCAGGGGCAGAGTAACCAGAAATCTACTGAATCTAACCCTCACTTATGTTTGCAAGTACATAGAGAAAAACATCTTAAAATATTCTAGCAAAGATAAATCTGGTAAATTCATACATTAATGTCATCCAGAAGCCTCTATAATTGGGAAAAGATCCTAAGTATGGGCAGCAAACAAGCAACACTACACTCGACACAAAACAGCAGTAGCACATCAAGCAACAGTTAAACAAGTAAGTCACAGAAAGATGGAAACACAGATGGAAAAGAAAAGGACATGGCTACCTTCGTTTCCAGTCTTAACAGTTGCAATTGATTTCCCACAAAGCTCCTTAAAAGCTCATAAGCAGGAGCTTATATCAATAAGCAGAGTAGTGATTAATCACACTGTCTAGTGCTTCAACACAGACACGTTAAGTTCCACATACTGCATAACATAATCAGTTGATTAAATGGGTTCGTACACAAAACATGCCTTCACAGATATATACAATCAAGTAACAGTAATAAGACAGGGATTATTGACTGCAAACAGAAGTAAAATCCCCTCACTAAAGGCAGCAGAATTAAGAAACAAATAAACGATCTTATAAAAGGAAGACTCTTGACAATGTAGCAGTTGAAAAAGAGCACAGCCTGTGTTGAATGCTTTTATATTGAATGATATTCCCTTTCTATTTACTGCATGGAATTAGTCTCTTATTAGTTGAATGTTCTATAAGAGGTTAGTTAGAACTACATAATTTATTTCCTAAAGCCTCAGAGACACATAGGGGTTTCTGACTTCTGTGGGAAAAAGAAGACACAATACTATAAAGCAGCTAAGTAGGTGTAGTAGATCTCCATCTGACATAGGAAAAAAATTGAGCAGAAAAATGAGAAAAATAACTGTTTGAATTTAGAAGCTCCACACTCAGTCTAAATCATTGTTATAAATGTTTCCTTGATGTGTTTGATTTTTTAAATCTCTTAGCTATAAAATAAATGCAAGTGTCCCTCACAAACTCTGAAAATGACTAAATTATCAGGCATTAGAGAGCTAATTGGCTACTAATGACTGTCACTGTTGTTGGAAGAAAGATTCTGCTGATGTTCCTGTTTTTTTCTTCATTGTTCTTAATAGCGCTCACAGGTATATAGTTTACCTCTCAGCAGATCTGGAAAAAACTATGTAGTTAGATAACAAGCCTGAATGTTTCCCAATCACAACAAAAAGCAGCAAGAAACACTAGCAAAAATTAAAGCTGAATAAAAATCAGTAGGGAAACAAACAATGATCAACAAAATCAATGGACTTCATGTCAGGGAGCCAATCATTGACATATATTCACTGAGCTTTACATAGAGAAGGTAAGAGAATTTATGGAATAACTCTACATGAAGCACAATGAAGGAAGCTCCTGTTGAGAGGTGAATGCATATAGACAAAAACATACTGATAAAATGTTAAGAACTCAAGTATTTTAGTAAATTAAATGCTCAGAGATATTTAAGAATGAAAATCACCAGAATACCTTCATCCTGCAGGTTCCTATATTTCTGCTTATATGAAAGAGGAGCTCATTCTCTGTCAAGCTAATGCATCAAATCCTGCACCCTCTCTATTTCATAAAAGCCTCAAAAGATCACAGTAGTCAGACATTCTCCACCCTTTAACTATTCTTTCCTTGTCTATCTTGAGTACATTTAGCAATCTGATAGTAATAAAACACTCTTTTCAAAGACAGTCTTGGTGTTTTTCCTGCCAGGTGCACCCACTATGGCAAGAAAACCAAAACACCTATATGCAGTAGTATGCAGTAATTACAGCAGAAATTTAATATTTTCCTATTAAAAAAATAAAAAAAAAAAAAAAAAAAAAACCCACAGAAGACCAAGGGTATAAAAAGTTTTTAAGTCCAAATATTACTTATTTTTCCCCTTGTATATATGGTTTTTTCACTACATAGTTTTGTTATGGAAACACTTTTTCAAAAATCATCTATCTTTACTCTTTGTTTTTTCATGCAAACATGGCTGAAGGACTGTAGCCATAATACAGAATTTTCAAATCCTGAACTGCTCTGTAAGAATAATCTTCAGAGGTCTTGTCAAGTTTAGATCAGAACAGGCTTTGGGGAATAACACCTCCCTGTCTTCCTGCACCAAATGTTGAGTTCACCACCACCGAAAAACTTCAAAGTAAAATAAGGAGGTTAGATGCTTCACAGAGCAGCTAATTTGCTTATCCACAAGCACACACAGAGCCCAGATTTTATGCCACTGGCTTTCTAACTGAAAAGCAAGTACACTAAAAACAGTCATAAGAAGATTCAGCCTATAATTGGGGAGGAATCACATGTGTATTGTCCTGGTTTCATCTGGGACAGAGTTAATTTACTTCCTTGTAGCTGGCACAGTGCTGTGTTCTGGATTTAGCATGAGAATAATGTTGATAACACCCTGATGTTTTAGTTGTTGCTAAGCAGTGCTTTCCATAAGTCAAGGACTTTTCAGCCTCTCATGCCCTGCCAGCGAGAAAGCTGGAGTGGCACAAGAAGCTGGAAGGGGACACAACCCAAACAGCTGACCCAAATTGGTCAGAGGGACATTCCATATTGTATGACATAATGCTCACTGTATATAAACTGGGGAGAAGGCTGGGCAGGGCTGCTGTTTGGGAACTGACTGGGCATCAGCTGTTGAGTGACAAATGGAGGAGAGGGGCTTAGTTGCCAGCTGGGGTTACACCACAGCACAGTATAAACCCAGTTTTGGTTAAATCTGAACTACATTAATTTTGAAACAGAAACAAAAAGGAGAAATCAGCATTAGAAATGGCTACATTCATGTTAATCTTAGCAAATATGAGTGGTCTCATGAAGTTCACAGCGGACAGTAAATGCATGAGTATTTGCAGAGCAGACAATAAAAAGCATGAGTATTTTCATAATACAGATCTGTAGCTGGGACTGACTGAGTGAGAACATTGAATAAAGATAAATATTTAAAAAGAGTAGGTGAAAAGAAAAAAGCAACCTGAAAGTTATTTGAATTCTAACTCACCTGCTAAGTTCTGAATTTAAATATATTTATACCTTCCATATTCCTAAAGATCTGAATTAGTGCACAAAATAAATCCCTCTGCCTGAAGACAGGCAACAGTATCATCTCATACTGACCAAGAAAAATTAGAGCATAGAAATCCACTGATTCTGGCATTACAAAAAATCTTTTTGTTTGTTAAGAAATCACATTTATTTATCATATCAATACAAGGACTGATCTTATCCCTTTCCAGTGGGATTATTCACTCTTTAAAGCACAAAAGAGTCATCACAAAAACTTAGTGGTTTAGGTTATTATTTATTCATGTATTTTTTTGTGTTGGTTATTTATCTTTTTTTCAGTTGTCTTGAAACTCCTGTTGTCTCTTTTCTTCAAAAACAATGATAGCTGGTAGTAGGACTCGTCAGGGACAGCAAACTATAAAGAAAATTTTGCTAACATAATTTTAGAAAATCAGAAAGTTAAAACTTAGGGCTTGTATTCTCATCAACAAATCTCAAATTCAATGTTTTCAATATTTAAGACATTTCTGAAGGATGCAGCAAAAGGCTGGATTATGTGAATGCTGCTCTAGCTCACATCTCTGTGGTTAGAATCTCTGCATCACTCACAAAATAATTTAGAAGACAGGAAAGAAGTACACCTTGGAAAGCAACTAAATTAAGATATAATAAACAGTTCTAAACTTCCTTTTAGAACTATAATTATTTTTGTCAGTCTTGGGCATTTTACATCTGATAAGCTTATTTCCAGGAACATCTGAACCATTTCATATTTACTTTCCTGCCAAGTAAACCAAAACTACTAGTTCTGAAAAAGTGATTGGCAGACAGTCCAGAGACAGGTGGTTACTTTGAAAATTAAGAAGATAAGGGAAGAGATTAATGTATGAAGTACATAGGAAAAAGGATAAACAAATGAGGGAAAATCCATATTTTAGAAAGTTAATCAAGTCAACAAAGAATGAAAAGTATCTAAAAATATATTTACTGTTCACATTGTTCTACTATAGTTAGAAAAAAATCTGTATAAGAAATTCTGTGTTTAATGAACAACACTGTGTAAATTTGTTAGTATAGCAATTTTGCATTGCAAGTACCTTATATTTTTATTTTCCAAAAGCTGATGTAAGGAACAAGAGTCTTAGTCAAATAAATCCCTGGCTCCAACTGCATTATCCAGAAGAAAAGGAAGTTCATAAAGCTGCTTAACCTGAGGAAAAGAGGCATGGAAACTTTTCACTCTATCAAAGCACTGCTTCAAAGTTTCCTTTTGATCAATAGAAAGCTCCAGTGAAAAAAATTAATTCATAAAGAGTTTCACTAGAATGCATATGAATGAATAGAGCATTAGACTCCTTTAGTTTTGGCTGCCAAGTGTTTTTCTTGATACTGCATGACTGCATTTCTAACCAGATGAGGCACGATGCTTACCTCTGATATACCATCTCATGGACATTTTGCCTGAGACTTGGAAGTCTGTGGCAAATAAGATAATTTCTGCAGGGTAGAATGTTTGTAAGTAAAAAGAACTTGATGACCAGAGCAACGAACCACAGCATACACAGGCCACATTGCCTTCTTTTCCCTTCATAATTATTTTAAAATGGTAGAAAAGTTGGAAATGTCTTTCATTTCTAATGCTACAATTAAATTTATTAGTGTTCTTACATGAGAAAACTTATTCAATCTTCCTGCTTTGATTTAGAGTACTTTATACAGAGACATACCATATATATATTTAGGGTACCACAAAATCTTTTACTTCCCTTAAATGCAATTCTGTTTTTAATGGGCATAATAATTATCAGAGTCTCCTTACTGAATTGTTTGATTCAAGTTTCTATAATGAGCACTGAATCTACATAACTCAAGCTATTTCCGTGAACAGTTCCAGTGATGTGGACAGAAGTGAATTTTTATACCTGAGGGCTCATGAAACAAAAAGAGGACCAATAAAACAAAGCTTGCCAAAAGACAGAAAATGTACAAGGACACCTTTTGGTGTCCAGGAGTTAGTAGAATCAGCCTTGTGGAGTAACGCTTCAAGGAGAGCAGTGACAGAAAGAAGATGCATACATGCTCACTAAACTACACGCCCAAACCCGCTCTTGGTACCACTGCAGCACCTCAGCTTCCCTGCCAGCAGACATGCCCTGAATGGCATCAGAAAGAAGGAAAAACTGGATCCCAGCTTTGATAATCACTGCGACCAGACATCTCTTTCCCCACAAAAAGCATAACCCACCCCTCTGCTACTTCTTTCTCAATGTTCCATACATGCCAGATTTACAGGGCTTTGTAATATCTACCATGAGAGTAACCAATGTCGCTTCCTATCACCTAAGGAACAACTCATAAAATACTTTTGGAACTGAAAGCACTGGATGCTTTGTACCCCTGTACAATTAATGTCAAGTGTAAAAACCTGCTCAGAAGGCCATTGAAATGGGGTTTGGAAGGTACTAAATCAGCACCTGGACATCTGTGGGGAGGAAAAATAGAAAATGCTTCATCTGCAGTTTTGAAAAGATGGATGTTACTGAGCAAAGACGTCAAGAAAAAGACAATGAGAAGCCTGAGAAAAATTTCAACAATATTTAAAAGTTAGGTGTAACCAGGCTTTGTAATGACCAACATTTGAAAAGGTTCTCTCTTGTCTAAGTTCTAAACATTCTATTCTACTGAACATACTGAAATTGATCTGTTTTCTGTGAATCAGAAAGCAAAAAAGAAAAACAAAAAAAAAAAAACAGTGAGTAATTTTATTTTTGCCACTGTCTCCCAAGTCCTAGCAGATCCAATAACACTGTGAATGATTTACTAAGTGTGCATTTATTCAGGGCAACACTTTTTTTTCCTTCTGCATACTTTTTATGTGCATGTTTATAAGACCACTGTAAGACACTGAACACACAGACTGTGAAAAGTGCTTCCCTCAGGATCAAGCAAGCATAAGCCAGAACCTGAAATTTTGAAATCCTGCTTTGACTAAATGAATACAGCTGATGTTTTTTCTTTATTACTAACTTAATTCCAAAGTGCCACATATTTCAAGTGCCATCATTGTGCATAGTGTTTGGGCATTACTAATTGTAATCTCTTACAGACAAAAACAAGTGTCTGAATTTATTGACTTAACATACACAACTCATACAGGTCCATTAAAACATTTTTCTCAGAAATATCTTCAGATGTGTTCAGGAACTATCCGGGGTTCTCACAATATCATTAGCCTATATGTAAATTAATAGAAACTCACACAAGCTAGAGCAGACTAGCAAATGTTGGAGAGGGGAGATGTCAGCAAACTTTGCCTCAACAAGTCTCTACTCTGACTTGTGATACAGGAGCTTAATTCAGCCTGAGAAATTTTCAGATTTCAGGTTCCTGTGAGTAATTGAAAAGAGATATTGTATTTAAGAAGAGAAATTGTATGTGATTTGTCCATGAAATGAAGTTGTGAATTTCTAAGTTTCACAAGAATTCAAGGTCAGGTCTTCCGCCAGTTACATGATTTTGCTAATGGGGTTTCTGTGGGGATGGTGAGGTGGAGAAAGGGATGTGATACAGTCACTTCAAGCTGTTTATGAACCAAGGGAATTAAAACTTGTTTTCTTACAAGACTTCTAAAAGCATAATCTTGTAATGTTTATCAAGTATGCTTGGCGTTAACTTCAGACACCTCTTTGGTGAGTGTCATGATTTTTTTTCTAATCATTCTAAGGAAAAAAATCCAAAACTATTATTTGACTGATTTTTCTTTCTCATGGTTTTAAAAGGATAATGGCTCTGCAAACCTGTCAAGCCATGTCCTCAATTCTGAAAATTTTTAATCCCTACTCAGAATATAAACATGCTGCTTTTAGTTTTCACTCTTTATGCTAATAACTTGAACAGCGATTCACAGCCTCCCTTACTTTCAATTCACAGAAGTGAGGATTTTTTCTGCTTGCCCCTCTTTATTTAAAGTCTTCTGTTAGCTTTGAAGCAATTCAGATTCATTATTTGTGAATTACTCTCATTAGGACCTAACAGAGACAAAATTAAGAATAACAAGGGAAAGATTGGAGAAAACATGCATTCTAAATGTGCTCAGATGATTGGAATCATAAAGCCATAGAATAATTTAAGTTGGAAAAAGCCTTTAAAATCAACAAGTCCAACTTCAAGCCTAGCACCACCAAGTCCACCATTAAACCCTGTCCCTAAGTGTCGCATCGACACATCTTTTGTATGTTTAGGGGAGAAATTGGCAATATCAACTAGACAGTTTTGTACTTTCTATACGATTTAAGCATAAAGAAAAATTTGCATTTGCAAATCTTTTGCTAGGCAGACCATAACATTGTTTAATATTGCCTATAATTCCTCTCCATTTATCAAAGGCCATTTGAAATTTCACACAGAAAGAAAACTAGAGATGCTAAAGCTCAATTAGACCTTAATATAGTCACTTCTGTAAAGGATGATAAAAATGGTGAGCACATTATAAGTATAATTTATAAGCACATTAATAGCAAAAGGAGGGGCAAGGAAAACTTCAGTTTGTTTTTGGACATGGTAGGGGAATGTACTTATCAAAGAGGAGGAAAAGACTTAGCGCCTTCTTTGCCTCAGTTTTCAAGAATTAAACAGGTTGTCCTCAGAACAACTGGCCCCCTGAGTTAGTAGATGGGGACAGGGAGCAGAATAGACTCTCTGTAGTCCAGGAGGAAGCCATTAGTAACTTCATATATATTCATATATATGTAGCAGTACCATTCCTCTCTACTATTAAATCACCCCAATAAATTAATCCTCACATAATATATTAGAGATGCTAATAAACTGCAGCAGTACTAGATACAACCAGATTGAAAAGACACTACCAACAGTCTAAAATCAGGAAGCAGTCTTGCCCTTACAAGTCACGGGAAACTTACAGCCTGAAACCAGACGAGTACATCCCTGCCATGAATGACAGAATCTTTCCCAGTACTCTCTAAAGTTATTTTATCATTAGAATTGAGTACAGTTTGACTCTATAATGACATTCAGCATTTAAAGTTCTCAAGAAGGCATATGTCAGGTTCATGGAATGGAACTTGGTCTTGCAATTCTCATATTTCGAAGGATACACTCAGCTTATAATACCCAGAGCTGCTCCTTTGTGGGAGAAGTGTTTTGGGTAAAGTCTGACTCTGTATTGAGCCCAGAGCATTCTCAGGATCTGCAAGCATAGACTGAGGGAGTGGGCTGTTTATACATGTTCTCCTCCAGCAGAAACTCATCCAGCACATTGTAAAACATGTTGAGGCCTTTTATGGAGCTAGTGTGCTAATTTTGTCTCAGTTGCATTCTGTCTCAGTCCATGAATCAGAAAAGAGCATAACAGCATAACATACTATGCAGAAATGGACAATTTCAGAAACTATTTGTCTTCTAGTAGAGGACAATTTCTGATCTTTTTTATCTTACTAGGACATGTTTGCTGAAGAAAAATGAACTCATGTAGAGATCAGCTAAATCGTTGCTCTTCTTGAGCAAAAGCTATATGTGCTTTAAACAGTGTTTAACAGAAGATAATTTATTGCTATAGAAATTCAAAAATGAGACTCTTGGAATCTAATTAAAAAAACCCCAAAACTGTGATGTATTACCGCCTCCTATAACAATTTACCACCTCCTTTCACTATCCAGGCCTCTATTCCTTCCCAGAAAATTTACATTTGTGCTACAGTTAAAGCCAGTTAAATGTGCAAACTTGTTACTTGTATAAATCCCTATTTTAGAATGTCTGTCATAGAGGATTGCTTGTAGAGTGCTATTATCTGTATGCTTTGGTGTATTTCAAACGTTTCAGTCAACTGACACACCTGATTATAATGATTATAATGGAGGGGTTTTTTCCTTGGTTAATTTATGCAGGAAACAGGAATGAGTCAGAGTTATACATTTAAAATTTGGTGAGAAAGTTCACAACTGGAATCAAAACAAGCACCTTTCAAAAAAACCCTCTACAGAAAGAACAGTGATGAGTTTCTCTTAAGCAGGAGAACCTTTCCAGGAATCCAGGGTCTTCATGAAGAAGCTACTAGAGAAACTTTTCACAGTGAGGTATCAGACAAATTCAAGTGCCTGAGTCATGTAGACTACATTGCTTACACAGCAGTACAGGTTTTTCCTTTCAGATGTCTATGCAGGAGCTCCGACATTTACTACCAGAAGAAATACCACGCTGATCTTCCCTATATCTCTGAGTTTGAAGTTTCATATTAGGCAGAAAACACTGCCAGGATACTGGGGAAACATGTCAGTATAAAGATGTATTCTTTTCCAAACTTGAAGTAGTCAAAATTAGAAATTCATTAGCTTTACTTCTGACAAAAACTTCATAATAGTTGACTAATATAAGTAGCTCCAGAACTTCACTGTGGCATTCTTCTAGCTTAGTTTCCTGTCATTAAAATTAAGGGACTTTGTATGCTCAATCTTCTGTCAATCTTAGAATTCTATAGATATTGTGGGCAGGAGACGTTAAATAGATACAAGGGTTGCTTTTGTTCGTGTAACAATGACCCCAAAAAGATTAGAATATTTCCTCTTACTGTGTCACAATGGTCTATTTTGGTTTGAACTCAACTTTTCCATAACTCAGGCCTTATTTTTTCCATTTTCAGACTTTGATTTGACATTTCCAAGCAATTTTTAAGAGAGCAATGAGGAATATAGAAAGGCAGCAGGAACAGAAAACCTATCATTAAAGTCAGTGGAAGTCAATGAGCCAAAAAACCAGCTGTTCAGGCACACTGTATCCTAATAATTAAAGAGTAATTTTCCAAGCATATCTTATATGCAGATATCTAACTGAACAGTGAGGTAACTGGTCACTTTTGAAAAGAAGAACTTGAAAGATGACAGTGGCTGGTAACATCTTGCGTAGGGTCGTCAAAAGAGTTTGGGGTAAAATAGCATATGGAAAGAGGGTTAAATAAGAAAAAATGGTGACAATTACATATTATGAGGAAACTCAATTAACAAGGAAGCATTAATTTACCTACAAACAACATTCACGTGTGCTAATCTTCAAAGGTTTTGAATGCATACTTTCAGAATTGTAGTTGTTTACATTTTATAATCATGCAGTATGGGTTTTTTTTCTTTGTGATGTCCAATTACTGAACCTGATATCTGAATAAAAGGTCTGCACATAAATAAAAGTATTTATATCTGTGATGGGAAAAACTTAATCAATATATGTTACATTATCTGTCTTTCTATTTTTACTTTCCAAGCGTTGTGTTGTCAACATTAGTTGAGCTAACAAGCAAATACAAATGTTTTGACATTGTAAAATTACATGCACGTGAAATAACTGTCTGGTAATGGTCACCTTGTTCCTCACCCATCATTTCTATTACCTCCTGTCTAAAGAGGAGAAACTCTGCCTGAGTTAAAACAACCATCTGGTGCCAAAATCCACAGAAAATAAGTGGCTTTCTCGTTTTTAAGAAAGAAGAGTGTTTTAAAGATAGCTTTTTGAAAGTAAAAGATGCTAAAAAGATCTGACATTGTCTTTTAGCATTTACTTCCCTCTTCATCAAATTACTGCATAGTACAAATAGGAAGGAGATTTTCTGCTAATGCCCTTTAACCTTAAAAGGCTGATGAAGAAAGCCTAGAAATGGCAAAGCGATGCTGCCAGACATTACAATCTCTTTGAACAAGATAGGATAAAGGAGAGCAATAGGAAGCTCTCTAAATACCTGAGTAATTATGTAAAAGTGACCTTAGCACTTAAAATAAATGTAGAATGGCATAGCATTTTAAACTTTATATTAGACAAGACATTTACACTATTTTGTTATAAAAATTGAAAAGTCTGTAACTTCCCCAATTTCTTTACTCCATGCTCTGAAAAATACTTTGAAAAGGTAAGCTTGTCAGCAGGTAGCAAAATTGCTATGAAAGATACTCTTGGGGTTGTGTGTGTCAGAATATATTTACATTCTATTTGAACACTGTTATCTGGCCTCTCTACAAAGGGCTGGAATCATAGTAGTTTAACCAAACCCCTCCTGTTCAGAGCATGAAAAAATTCCAGTTATAACCCACTCATATCCTAACTGGATTACTGGAAAATAAAATATCTTCTACTGAGGAGAAGTGATTTTAAAATTCCTGTTGGAATTTCAAATGGATGAACTTGTTTCCTGATGTGGACAAAGTAAAAGTAGTAATTTATGGCCAATATTCATCCTAATTTAGGATACTAGAGCAAGGTTCAGGTACCTAATGGTTAAGAACATTACCTCTACAGTTCTTTTTCCCTACTTCCTATTTCTGTCCTAGTTGCAAAATTAAAAAAAAAAAAAAAAAAAAAAAAAACCCAAAAAAACAACAACATTCTTTACAATTATGTACACCAGTTCTTTACATAAGCCCCATCAGCCTGGGAGATAATTTTTTGTGAGGCTAAGGTATTCAGCATGGGTGTTTTTGGTATATCAACATAAATAAATGAATGTGTTATTGTCATTACCAGAGGGAGTTAAATATCACTTAGACTTTACTGTGGCCCTTTGTAAAGAAGAAAGTCTCAAACAGCAAAGAGTAAGACCAACCCATAAGCAGAATGGTGCTCTCATCATAACATTTCAAGGAGTAAACACCCTTTAAGTCAAAGTAAGCTTGTTCACAATGTATAAACAGAGGATATAAGTTATATTCATCACACAATTTGCAGTGAAGAGAGAATGTGTGAACATTTAAAAATCCAATTTCATTTCTCAGGGGTTTGGAAGGTTTCTGTAAAACTTTTGCTGGGACAGTTCCCACATTTAACTTGGTTATATTTACATAGAGAGAGGTGGAAGTCACATGAGAGTTATCTGGATTCCAGGCATAATTCCTTTTGAGAAAAAAAAAGAATTTGATGTGAATCTCTCAAGTTTGCAGTCTTGAGATTGAGGCTGGAAGAGTGCTTGCTAGGATAATGAAAGGTACCTTAGCTGCATAGGGTTAGAGTATGATTCAGAAGGTAGCAGTTTACTTTCTGAAAAGAAATAATGCTGATCCATTAAGCAGTACCTCATTATTCTGACAAATGAGCACTAATACAGCAGCTAATCATGAAAAAAGATAATGGTGAGCAAGAGAAAAAAAGCCACAGGAGTAAAATTCTTAAATTTTGGTGTGAAGATGGACAAAAAGAGCTGGAGAAGACTTTGGATCCACACAGTGCAATTTCCACTGAAACTTGAGTGCCTAAATCTGTAAGCAAGGGACACAACAGTGCAGAACCTGCACTCCCTGAAGGACAAGTTGTCACTCCATGTAGCTGATTTTCTCTTCCCTCCAAGCTCTCAAATTAACTCTGCTGCCTTAGAGCTGTCCAGCCTTCTACCTTCTGGAATGATTCAAAATAATTTTCACAGGAAATATAAGGGTTTGTTGCAACAATTATGTTATTAGATTCCACCATAGAAAAGCATGGCCTAGATCTTTACATTTTCACATGTATTATATATTGCGCTGCTTTATTAGAAGAACTTCAAGTGTTGAAACAGGTTTTATGCTGTTTGGATTTACAGCACTGAGATATGATATACTTAAGTAACAGAGACTAGTCTAGGTGCTTATCATAGTTGGATTTGCACAAACATTTCCAAATGTGACACCTCTAACACCCGTACACCCAGTCGTTATTACCTTTTCTTATCTTAAGATCAGATGCTGCACATAACTGCCCTTTTCAGCCTCTGAGTGGCTAATCTTGGCTGCTTCAATAGGATTCAGTAGAAATTAACAATTTTTGGTTAAATTATTAATTGGTCTAGCCACTGAAATGACCTCAGTAAAATAAGGTTCTCAGTTAAAAAATGGAAGTAACTGTTTCATTCTGTTTCTCAGGAACTGGTATCATGCTTCAACCACTGTGTAACATATGAAACCAAGTCATACAAACAAGTAAAACTAAATGGTTTATTCTTTGCTAAACTTAAGGGGCATAACAGTAACACTGCTTAAGTATTTTCCCTTTCAGAACCTCCAAAAAAGTAAAAATTGTGCCAAAAAAAGCCAATGACAACAACTTAGATCACAGATGTCAGTATATTCAGAGTTAAATAACAGGCAATTTTGGTCTAGAAATTGCCCTCCATCTAAAATACTGGGAACATTTTAAAATAGAATAAGTTTTTAAAAAAAGAAAATCTCTTTCAGCAGCAAGAGTTAAGGGTAAGTAGCCAAGGCACAGCAAAGAAATTGCGGGAGTGGAGAATACTGTTAACAATAGAAGTCTAATAATACTGTACATCTTTAGAGAGAGATAAACTGATGGCATTGATTTTGTCATATTCTCAGTTGACTGTTTTAGGACTGTCTCATTCAATAGAGAGAAACTTAACAGAATATGATGTTTCTGTTTGTCTTACTCCTTTTTGTTTCCTTGGTATGATGGACTTTGAATATGCAGCTTACAAGTCACCTATAGAGAGTCTCACAATAAAAAAAATAATAAAAAGAGATGTCTACCTGGATTCAAACTCAAACAAGATTAAAATAGTGGTTCTAGAGAAACTTACTTATTTACTTGGTACTGGAAAAGTAGTTGCTGTCAAGGGGCAGCTGGGTTCTTTTCCTAAAAGACACTGAAATCCCTATAACTGTGAAGCTGCCACAGAAGATTTAAATATCTAGCTCAGCATAAGATGGAGGTAGGTGGGGTGAATGGACAGAAATCTTCAGACAGAACAGTCTTTAACCTTTTTTTGTTTATGCAGTAGACCACTCAATCAGCTCAGATGTGGACAAACACAATCTTGTCCCCCCCCATCCCCCAAACTTACGATCAGATAAGATCAGAAGATTGCAAAGAAAATAATTTACTCTTAAAATGAAGCCAGAAACCAAGGTAAGATGAAGATACTGGTGACAGAGACACAGAAGAAGGGACTGCCTCAGGGATGTAGCAAAAGCTAAATGCTTAGAAAGAAAAACATTATTAAACCTGACTGGTGTACACATGCATTAGTGTTTAACCTTGCTGCACTTTCATAGAATACATTTCATAGAAAATACAGAGAAATTTCTGCAAGAAACATATTTTTTTGCAGCTCTTACATGATGTATAGGCATATACATAGATTTATAAGTGTTCTTCTCCTGAGGAATTATTGCTTTTTTGCCCAAGAAAAACAAATCAAAATAACGTATGTGCTTTTTTTATTAGAAGTTTGCAAAACTTTTCTGTTGTCTATGTTCTCTGTGCTCAAGCCTGTGAAACACTAAATGCTTTCAACAGTGTGTTCAGCCCCTAACTCTCACAGAACCAAAATTAAAACCAGACATAATCCCACATGACTTCTTTTAAAGTCTTAAAGCAGTAGATTAAGTGCTCTACTTGATAACATAATATGGTACTTGGCAAGAACAAAAAAATCTTATGTTCCTGTCCCATAGGTCATTCTGCTCAATTTTTAAAACAACATATATTTCTAGTCAGCTATGAATCTGTAAACTAGCTGCTGGGATAGACATTTTCAAGGTGTTCTCTGGCTTACATTTCAAAGTGACATGAGGATTTCAGGGTGTATTTCATGCTCACTTCAGATAACACATGCTGTTTTAATGGCAAAACACATCTGATTAGGAAGCTGTTCTTGTAGGTAGGTGCTTCCTTTGAGATTTAAGTGTTAGCAGATCTTCTAGCTGTCCTCAGCAAATAATACTTCTGAGAACAAATATCCACCTTCTACAGAATAACTACTAAGCAAATTACACTGACCTGTCTCTAGTACAAATTCTATTCTATCCTTTTCACTAACCTGTATATCATCTCCTCACACATAAGGATAAAGTTTTAAGAATATATATTTTGTCAAAAAACAGCAGTTTTAACTGTTGTAATAATACCATCAGTACTGCACGACTGAAACTGGCTGAACAAAAACTCCTACTACCACAGTTATTTATGATGGCAACTTCCAGGAAATGGTGAACCATCTTCCCTGTTTATGTCAGAAGAAGGGGTCTGATGGTTTTTGGCAGCCAGAAGTCTCTCCATGAGGAGGAACTGTAGGGAGAATCAGAAAAAAGAAAGCTCCAGTGAAGCCTTCCTCTCAGAATGGGTGGCAAGAAATTCAGATGCTATTACTTCAACTCACTATTTCTTGGCATACAGAAGAATATTAAAAAGACACCAATAAATGTCTTGAAACTTGAAAAGTTTCTTTGAAATCATTCAGCTTGAGTTGTTACAATTCAGACTGAATAACTTAAGTTGAAAATTACCACTATATTATTTAGTTACCTGTTAATGGACGTAGGTGCATTGCATGTGAGTGGAACAGAAAACACTCATTCTAATCATATTTATTATGCAGTAAAACTTTGAGACTACAGAAATTACTTTCTTACTCAGAGAGGAATTCCCTTAGAGGGTTTTTACACAACATAGAAAATGAGAATACTAAATAAATCACGGTTCCTCTGACAGACTTGAGATAGAAAAATGATTCATAGTAAACTGCTTAAAAGTTCATGGTATTCAAAAAGAACTGCGACATCTGCAGAGATTATTACCAATTTATTCAGTAGGAAATATAATGGCATATCTTTAAGGTAATACCAAAAAGGATCATTATAGCACTTAATATTACCTACTAGCTTTTTGATATATGTGTCCATGTGTTTTTTGAACAACAAGAGAACATCATCTTTTTTCAATGCTGTTTACATTAGCACATTTTAAAGGGTTTGACTTGGACATGACCCTGAGATTAGCTCAGCTGGTTAGAGCATGATGTGTCTCTCAGAACTATGTCAGTGTCTACCACTGACATATTTCTGAGAGAGACCACTTGGACTGATGAATCCATGTCCAGCATTCACTTCACATACCACTTCTGATTAAAGCCTGATATTCCTGCCTCATTTCATGCCCTTTTAAATGCAGACAAAATATTTTAAATTATCTTCTGTTTATTTGCAGGGAAGGAACACACATACAAACAGGACAGCTCACAGCTATGCTGCTGCCCTCTTATCTTACGTACTCCCGTACCACCACTACAGCTTGAACTGCATCCTTTCTCTTTTGTCCTGTGTATCCATATAGAAGGCTGTTCAGACAAGCAATGAGCAGAAATGCCCCATGCAATACCCACACTGGTGATAAATATTCAGAAAGCAGATGGATCCCAGCAGGATCTCAACATTCAAGTTACAGTAGAGAAGCCAGACATTAAGTAAATACCTTAAATTCAGGATGCACTATAGAAATAATAAATCACTGGATCCCAAGAAATTTTTGGTGCTCTTTCAGAAGGTATCAGTGCTCCCACAGCTGCAAAATGTTGCCATCTACCATAAAATATGCCGTAGGTAGAGCTCAATGCACCAGAAGAAGGACTATGTTCTCAAGAAGTTCCCAGAGTGGATGGGACTATTTCTTAATCCTGACAACCAAAACAGTCCCCAAAGGGCCACATGAATTTAGGTCATGCCTGATACTCTCCTGCACATCCTTCAGTCACACAAAAGGTCCGGAGATCATGTTTCCAAGGTCATATTTCCATTTGGAGCATGAGGAAGCCTCTCCATTTTTCAGACAGCTTAGTAAGAATTGTTCCTCACCCATCCTATAATCCTCTCATATCTGCAGCCCCTCCATGGCTTTTCCAATCAATATTATTTTCATAATATCTCCAAAATTACTACATGGTTACCTGCTTTAGTTTGGCTGTCAAGGGGGAAAATTTGCAGATGTACTTCCTATGTTTTTCAGTGGTCTTAAAGCAAACAACATAATTCTGCTTATTCTGTTGTGACCAGGTTTAGCCTACAAGTCTTGAGCTAGACTGGTACAACAGCAGTTTTCCTTCACCTTGCCATTTGGTGTTGTGCAAGTGATCTGGATCAGAACGACATGTGGTACTCTGTGTATGAAAAATGGTCTTCACAGATTTCCCTATTCCTCATTCAAAGAAAACTGGGAAAAAAAAAAAATCACTGCTTCTATATACATGAATATAACAAGTGTAAACCACTAGATTTGGGATGGGGGTGAGGGGTCAGGCATGGGAGAGTGTTATTTTAAAGAACTGGACAGATCAACTGACTGGTTAAAAGATCACATACTCTTTTTTCCAGATGTTCCACTTTTGCATCCATGGTGTTCTCTACATTATGTGTAAGTTCTAACTTAATCCTTTTAGCAATGCCCAGGCATTACCTTGAGAACATTGATTTTCTTCTGTATATTTGTCTGTGCTATACAATTAAGGAGATATTTTGTGTTTACTGTTGAATGCTTCCTTTCTTTTTTCTGAAAATAATAGCTAATTCCTCATTCATTCTTAATGCTGTCAGCTTTGTTTCTTTTAGATACTGAGCACAGAAACTGGAAGGATTTATTTATTCTATTATAGATTACTATATCCATCAGTTTTTTTAAGGGCTTCCTTTTTCAGGAATTGTTCCACTACACGGATGTGTTCATGCTGCCACTCTGTGGCAGCAATGAGAGAAGTCTGTGTTTATATTACCCTTAAAAATCTCTTGGAATTATTCCTAAGCTATATTAAATATCATACATACATTTTCTGTGTACAGAACAAGAATTTGCTCATATAGCTCAGCTGCTCAAATTCATGCCAGGCATGAGCAAGCTGTGGCTGCAATTAAAGCCTGGATACTATTCCAGATTTTCCAAATAATGCAAATATATTCAAGAGTATATGTTGCTTCTTATTTATTCTGGGGCTTTCAAGATAACACTATTGCATGCATATAAAGAACATCCTAGTCTGCCATGTCCAGTGGAGGTATTTGAACTAGAGTTTCCTCTTTGCTTTGCTGTTATAAAATCTGTGTAAGGCAGACAATACTTTTTGTATTCTGCTACAGAACAAACTTTTTTCTGTGTCAGTTGGCCAGCCAAATGATAGTTATTTTCCTACTTTGCTGAAGGCCTTGTATATCTGTCAATGCCAAAACATCTCTAGTAACAGCAGCTGATTTGCTGCACGAGAATATACAGAAATTTAAAAAAGGCAACAGAAAGTGTTGATCTCAAGCAGAGAGGCATCTGGCAGGCCTCTGTAATTAAATTCCTGGCACCTCTTGTGTGTTTTTATAATTCTCCCTCAGTCAGCAGATAAAACTAAAAGTGTCAGATCCCAAAATTCACTTCAATTCTTTTAAATGTCACCATATATTTGTCTGTCACTGCTCAGTTAGGGTCCCCCAATTTTCCCTTTACAAATGCAGTTCATTAATTGTTCCTGAAATATCATTCCACACAAGATTTCAGGTCTTCAAGTGATTTGAGGACTTCCCACTCCCTCCCAGACGTGACCATACCAGCTGGTCCTGTCTATACCCAAGGCCTCCAGCTTGAATCACAGTTTGATAGGATCACATACACCTCTGTACCTTAAAAAGTATATTTCTAATAAAGCCTTCAATTAAAAAGAAGGAAGAAAAGGGTACATAGGGATGAAACAATTGCATTTTCTTACTGTTTAACCAGATCCTTTCCCTGTCCTACAAAATAATCTTCAGCAAAAGCTCTCTGTAACCTTGAATCTCTATACAGTTATGTGAGTTAAATATCAATGTGATTCCTTTCCTCCACAGACTCTGGTGGTAGTTCAAACAACCATTGAAAATTTCTCATACATTTTGTTTTTTGTACTCTGTGTGTTTGTTCCTGACAATTTTTTTAGCTTGGTGCTCATGAAGAATCTTGAAGCTACTGAACCTCATCTATGGTTACATTACAGAGTCATGGAAGTTCAGTCCTGGTCTCCACAGTTCAAGACAAGCTGCTTCTGGAGAAGGTCCAGCAGAGGCCACAAAGATGATTTGGGGTCTGGAGCATCTCTCTTAGGAGGACAAACTGTGTGAAGTTGGTATTTTTAGTCTAGAAAAGAGCAGACAGAGAGGATCTCATCAATGCATACAAATATCTCAAAGGCAAGTACCAAGAAGACGGTGCCAGACTCTTTTCAGTGGTGCCCAGCAACAGCATGAGGAGCAAAATCCATAAACTAAAACACAAGAAGTTCCACCCCAACATGAGGAAGAACTTCACATTGAGAGTGGCTGAGCACTGGAGCAGACTGCCCTGAGAGGTTTTGGAGTCTCCCAGTCTGGAGATATTCCAAACCCACCTGTATGCACTCCTGTGTCACCTGCACCAGGTGACCCTGCCTTGGTGAGGGGATTGGACTGGATGCTCTCCAGAGGCCACTTCCCACCCTATACATTCTTTGATTCTGTGGTCCTGTAGTCACCTCAGAGGACCATGAGTTAAACCTCTAATGAGTTAAATCAAAGGAATATCTATCTCAAAAGCACAAGCTTTCTGCCCTAGAAGGATAATCAGGTAAGATCTTGGATTAAAATGCTCAGTATCACAAAGCAGATAGAACTTCACTGAGGGGCTTTGATTTCCTTTAGATGGTTTGCAAATTGCCTTAAAATCTTACCAATGTCTTGTTTCTGCATCATTGAGAAATTACTTTCTTCTCTAGCATTCTTACACATGCCCTTATAAAACACAGTCCTAAATTGATTTAAACTTCTCATTCTTTAACTGAAAAGTGAGAATCTGTTTCAACATTGTTACTTTCTAGATCTTTCTTTGGAATGTAAACCTGGAATGCAAATGCAATATCCCAGAATAGAATATGCAAGTAGAATATCCAGGCCCATAAATAAGGAACAGCAGTACACATGTGAAATTTATTGTTTGGTTTGGTAACTGCATTAAAAAAAAATTTCTGGAATTGGTACCTTAAAGTGATAGACTTTGATCTGTCAAATATTCTTTTTTGTATTCTATCTGATTATATAGCAGAAGGAAAAAAAAAAAATAAAAAAAAGAGAAATGCTAACATGCAGTAGATTCTGAGGACTGCACCAGCCCTGACAAACTTGGAGGATATTTATATAATCAGCTCAAATAGCCCATTGATACTACAGCAATTTACATGATTTCTTCTGTGAGTTCAACACCAAGAAGAACACATCATATGTACTGTAGAAAGACCAACATTCTGTCAAAGAAACTTGTGGTATACAGGGCCAAATGTATCTGAAATAAAGGACATCAGCTACCTTTACAAGCACTTGATTTTATCTCCCTATTTACCTGAGAATTCTACCATTTTGTTCCCATTTGTGTAGAGACAAACTTCTTTTACTTTTGGGTAGTAGGAACCATCTCCTGCTTTTTATAAAGGTCTGCTCTTATGGTGTAAGAGACATCTCATATGGATGTCTTGATTCACTTTATCTAACAACCCTTTGTTCAAAGATACAATGCTTCTTCCACTCAAGCAGAAAACTAGAATTACCTAGATTGTTGCTTCTTCTAAAGTTATTTTCTTCAAATCTATCTCCCAAAAAACATTGTCCTTTTATAAACTGGCTGCATTTATTTGCTTAGTGCTCCATGAATTGTACTGGATATATTCACTTATTCAAAACATATTCAGAACATAAATTATGCAGAAATTATACAGAAATGCAATAGAGGCTTGTCAGTAATTCTGTTGACACTTCAAAATACTAGGTTTGCACCTGCTCTGCTGCATCCCAGATAGCACAAGACTAAAATACCAGCAGAATTTCTGGCAGAATATTCTCCAGCAAGCACAAGCAGTAAAGCATTTCTATTCACCACAGTGCCTGAGAAGAAAGTGTTACTGGTGTCAATGGTTGTGAAGGATGCCCAGAGCAGACCATGCTCCATAAAATATCAGAACCTCTTCACTCTCTACCTGAACAGAGGTTGTAGCCAGGTGGGGGTAGATATCTTCTCCCAGGAAACTAATAACAAGAGAAGGAACATAGGCTCAAGCTGTGCCATGAAAGGTTAAAAATTAGGAGGAATTTCTTCACAGAAATTATGATTAAACATTGGAATGGGCTACCCAGGGAGGTGGTGGAGTCACCATTCCTGGAGGTGTTTAAGATAAGGCTGGATGTGGCACTCCGTGCCATGATCTGGTTGACATGGTGATTTTTGGTCAAAGGTTGGACTCAATGATTCGATAGATCTTTTCCAAAATAATTTATTCTGTGATTCTGTAGAATTTCCTGCCCAACCTGCTACAATAGCCATTCTGTGCTCCCTCTCATTATGTTCTCTTCAAATATGTAAACTAATACAGATTTATTGCTCAAAATACAGTTTCAACACATCTGTATTCTATATGATGGTGTTTCCTGTTCTTGTAGTATCAAATCTGTCTAGAGATTTAAAAGCAGACTCTCACATTTGAAAGTATAAGACATTTGAAGTAGTCTACAGGTCTGACTTTTATAAAAGAACTAAGTGTCAATCATTTTAAGTTAATTACATAAAATACATAAAATAAATCAGTTAATTTTCCAGCAACCAATATAATAGTGGCTCATGATATGTCACAGTGATAGATTTGAACACTGAATGAAACTAACTGGTTTTATTAACATGATGAAGTTTCTACTCTCCTGCAGTTTGAAAAACTTCTTGCTGTATGATAAAGCACTTCCAATAGGTAGAACTTAACTCAAACTTGACTCCTGGCTTATACACCAATTTTAGATAAATAAAGTTATATCAGTGTTTTTACTTTAAAATCAAGAATGCTTGCCTTTCAACATGGTGCTTTGTAACTTCAAAACCCTTCACCTTTCTTGAAAACTGTCACTTAAGATACATAAAAAACCCCTCAAAATAGCAGAAAACATTTTTACAGTGTTTACTGCAGGTTTCATTTCAGCTTTAATATTATTCACATTCTAATGAATACTGCAATGAATCCCAAAAGGGTAATGTGTGAATTTCAGGTGACTTTTTCAAAATACAGTGATGTGAAATAAATTATGCAGAAGACAAAGTAATTGGAATCACTTTCGTAGAAACTCACAGTTCAAGGCTGGGATATTTATAATTCCAAAGACATCATGATATGGCTGCTCAGGCCATTTGACATGAGATGAAGGTTAGGAAGGCTTAAGAGCAGAATATCAAATAGGAACAACGTGAAAGCACAGAACCAGGAGCTACAAGCTGTAAATAATTTTCATCCCTATTTTGTGACATGGCTATTTAATTTTCCCCTCTCAGTTTAGCCAGTAATATCTTTCATGTATTTACTGAAGGTTCACTTAATTACTGAACTTCTTGGCTTCAAAAATAATTTTCAATTTCATAACTTTAGGTAAGCTAAAGTATTTGTGATCACTTAATCAGAAAGTATATATTCAGTCAAAAATTTGCCTTCAGTCTGCTTATGACCATACTAAAAACACTTTTGGCCAGCTTAGGATGTACAAGGAGAGTATGACATTTATTTGCTTAGATATTTCTCATGTGCCAAAGTGAGTGGGAAGATGCAATGATTTTAATTATCAGGTCAGGATGTAGGCAGAAGCAGCAAGGAGACCAGAAGAATGCTGAAGTGTTTTGCTGCTAATGATCAAGCACAAACGTGATGTTTGATAGATTCTCTTTCAAAGTAATTAATGAGGGCAGTAGGCAGTGTTCAGTTCAATCTCTAATTGTAGGCTAAACTTAGCAGACATTGTTATGAGGATTAATTGATTAACATCTGTAAAAGGTTTTACAGAGTCATATAAACACTAAATGACATTATTGTTTTAATAGAAAAAGGATGAGTCGGATTTCATTTTTCTTTGCCGTGGGCAGCTACAAGAACAGTTGCTTCCCATACAAAAATATGAATAGATGTGTCTTACGAGATCAAAACTGTAATACGGCATGGTGAAAAACTGGAGCTCTCTTTTTCTGTATATGGCACGTGATCTGTGTTTGGAACTCACTGCCACAGTCATTGTAGAGATAAAAAAAGAGATTAAAACAAATGAGTTTACATATGAAAATCCTAAAAATATCACTCACCAAGTTATAAATTCTTTAAAAAATCAGCTTATGAGAAAAGATATCATCAGGACTTATGTATTTGACAGGACTATGTCAAGTATGTCAAAATAACTCCCAGCAACTGAGACATCAAAAATTGCTTCCTAATATGGAACTAAAGCCTTTATAAAAAACAAGAACTCTTGCAGTTGTCTTAAGACAATAAAAATATATCTGGGCTTTTACTAAAGCACTTCATTATATAAGACCATCATCGAATACCCATGATCAAATCAAACTTCCTTTTTAAGGGAACAACCATGTAAAACCATGGACATTTTATTTTTAACCTGGTGGGGAAAAAATAACAGAACATACTGTTTGAATGCTGGCCTACATCCCTACTGAATGTCTTCCAGGATGTAAACCTCTAAAAATTAAGGTACAACAGCAAGGGAAATTCACTGCTGAATGGGGCTGCCAGGACTCTTGTGGCAAGGTCTGGGTTGCTGTACCAACTTTCCCATGAGAGCAGCAAGGCAGAAAACCCAAGTACTTCTAAGCTCAGCCTTCAAAAGTTTCTGACAGGACTATTTAATGTGATCCAGAATCCTTTCCTATTTCACCAGCTGAGTATTAGAGAAACCATATCTTTCTCATCACAGCCAGACAGCTGAAACCCTCATGCAACACTGAATGCCAGTCTTGTAAGAATAGGGCTTTTTTTCAGTACATTGTTGTTTTAAAGATTGCTAAATGTGAAAGAGGTCCTCAGAACCTTCATGAAAGGGCAACATCCAGCAATCCAGACACACGACAGAAATAATTTAGGACAATCATTACTATAACCAGTAAAGAAAGAAATAAATTTGTTTCTTAATCTAAAGTTACTTAAAGTAATTTTACTCTATTTTCACATCATTTTAGAATATAACATCCCACTGGCAACAGATTGTTACTGAAATTACATCTCTCTCGTTACATTTGAAGTAGAACTGTCACTAAAATGAACTAAATTGTTATCATTGTGCTGAAAAAGCAACATAAAGACTTTTTAACATCGGCAAATACTTCAACTTTCCCTACCACTGGAAGGCACTCAAAGTCACACTTTCTTTGCTTTGTATGTGGTTTTGTTAATTTTCCAGTTATGCTTACTTCAAGGTTTCTGTAATCCATAGGGCTTTTTGTGAAACAGCTGTAAAATTGCCCGTCCCAATACCAAGGAGATAATATTTCTAAGGGACAGCACTGCTTCACAGCTGCTACTGCCAACCTCATTTCTTTTATTCACAAAGAATCACATAAAATTCCCCAATGTCTTGATGAAAAGAAGGCACAAGCAATGAGATTTGGATGAGGAAGATGGAAGAGAAGAAATTAATAACTCTTTATAAGGTATGGCAGGAAATGATGCAAATAGGCAACTACTTTCTCTTTCATTATTGACTGAAGGCATTGTCAGGAGACAAGGCAGTGGACAGACCCTGAAAACCCTCCAACTCTGACCACAGGCTTCTTGCTGGAAGACAATGTCTTCAGGTCACTGTATTCTGTTGTTTGACGACCCATGGATTGTTTCCACAGCCATAACTTTCCACAGGTAAGTAACAAAATATGGGGGTTGTTCCTCTGGTCTCAGTTCCACCACATGGGATATATATCCAAAAGAGGAATTACAAAATATTTCTACAAAATTACAAAATATTGTTGTTGAAAGGTGTTCTCACAACACACGAAACCACCTCTATTTAGAGGAAAATGTTTGGAACATTTTGTTTTGACTTAAAGTCAAAATCAGAGAATATATTAAAATGAAAATAAAAATATATAAACCATCATGATTTAACTTTTTCAAATGTAAATTCCTTCCTTCAAAATTGCGAAGAAATTTAGATACCATTAAGTTAAAGGAAGAGAAAGACAAAACCCAGGTTTTATCCTTCTAGTCCAGTGGATAGATCGTGTGCCCAGCTTACAGAAAATCTGAGACCAAGTCTCACCTCTGTTTTATTCTAAGTCATATTCTTCAAACTTTGATTATTGAGGCATATGTCCTAGTTGCCAGCAAATAATGATGCTGGCACTACTTTCTCTTCCTCCCTGGCTTTGTGAAAGACTCTTAAGTTACATCATGGCTTAAAGCCCAGTTTCATTAAAAATAAAGAAAAAAGAACCCTAACTAGAAACTGGAAGATAAACTACTTTTTTTTTTTTTTTTTTTTTTTTTTTTTTTTTTTTTAATTAAGGCTCTCGTTTTTGAGAAAGCGCTCACAAGCAGATTTTTGTATCATTTTTAAAGACAATTTTTTTCCTTTTTTTTAACATCTGCAGCAGACCTGAAAGAAGTCACTAGCAACATGAAAATCTCTGTAAGAGATTAATTTTAAATATAGAAAAGTGATGCTCGTCGAGGACCTAAGCTGTATAAATAATTATTGTTATATTCAGACTAGGTACCAATGTTTTTTAAAAAATTTTTCAAAATATTTTTTAAATGTTTTAAATATATTTCAAGAAGAAAAATAAGAATGTTTTGTATTATTTTTAAAAGCCTGTTTTCTTCAAATAATTATTTTGTTTATTTTATTTCGCTAATAAAATCAAAGGACATCTTAAATAAAAAAAAAAAAAAAAGATAAAATTTGAACCTTCTTTTTTGGAAGGCAGTGATCAACTGAAATAATTGATACATTTTACACTACTTATATCTGACAGTTTCTAAAAACAGCAATTAAAGTTCACTTTTTTAGTGAAAGAAATTGACCAGGAAAATCTAACATCTTTTGCCGTTTCTTATCTCCTGGAATATTTTCAGGAATATTTTTTCAGAAATTTCAGAATTTTCAGAAAATTTCCTGGAATTTTTCCAGGACCATCCCTGGAAATTTTGAAAATCCACTCAGAGGGACACAAGGGAAAAAAGAAAATATTTCTATCATAGATGGATTTTTGCCAAAATGGCAACAACTTTAAAGGTTTTGTCAATGAGATTAACTCAGAAAATCCAGACTAGAAAGAAAGAATACAGAAAAAGTGATGAAGGATTTCTACATGTATCATGTTTGTGCATCTGGTATATACCTCAATATACAGAATGAAAGTGGACTATAAATTTTCACCCTGAATCAGGGAAACCTGAAATATATCCACAGAAATTATATACAAAGATCATCAGAATTTTTTAAAAAGGCATGCTTAAATTTAAATTAAAAAAATCAAAAAAACACTTAGTCAATTAATGAGAAAGAAAGATTGATGTGCAACATAAATTTTTAACCTTATTTTCTTGTGCTTTTTGCAGCAAACAAAAAGTTAAATACAGTCTTTTCTCTGAGAAGAACAGGATTATTCACAGGGGATGCCAAAGTACAGCTTGTGGTAGGAGGTAGCCCCTGATTTCAGCTGGGCTTGAGTTCATATTGGTGGCTTCCCTCAGAGAGAGCAAAAGGTAGTGTTCCACACATAACAAAGAAATAAATGAGACATTATTTGTCTGTTGTCTTTGATAGTACTAGACTTGTGGCTGTTAGTTAACTTAATAGGACCTCATTGATATGGATCATAAAGGAGAAAGAAATGTTAACATCCCAAGCTGTTGTAGGTCTGACTTAAAGTAGTAAGATGGCTTGATTAATTATATTGGATCAGCATAAAAACGAATCCTAAAAAAAAAAAAAAAAAAAAAAAGACACAATCCAAGTTACCTCTGCTCTTAAATTAATGTTTCTCTTTCTGCCAAATGGAAGGAACCTATTTATCAATGTGAAACTTCAGCCTCATTTAGTATAATAAAAAAATGAGCTTTCAATGAAATGTAATGAGATTTCAAAATATATCAAAGTATCAGTATATTGACTTATTTTGGGATAACACTGGTTTTGAAAGTCATTCTTTCCCAGCAATTTAAGTTCTCATTGAATGACAAGGCTGTATCTATTAGTTTTCCTAGGCACCATAATATTTGGGCTTTACTTGTTCTCCTTTACGTTCTCTGTACAGATTGAAAAATAAAGCAGAACGGCCTTCTCATATCTAACTGTTAGGGAAATTTTGTTGCACAAACTTTCCTTTTCCCTTCCTTTTGGGGACAGGCTCCTGATGCCAGTCCACATCAGGTTTGGTACTGAAGAGGTTGCATGAATATCACTGCTTGTGAAAAACATCACCTCTGAAAATGAGGTAGTTTCTAGCATCACCTATAGCAGGCTCAGAACAATAACCAAGATCCTCCCTGTGTGCTGCATTTTTGGCACATGGTGTAACTAACCTAAAACAAAATACCTCCAAAGATATTCGGTCTTCCTTCCCCAAGCCTTCCCTTTAACAAGAGACAATGTGTAAGCAGAAATGCTTTTTATTACTCAAAGTCCAAATACATGGTCTCACAAAATTTATTTATTGATTGTAATCTCCTTTTCGAGTCTTGAACTTTGACAGCAAACAAAATCTTCATGAGATTACTCAAAAATCCACTGCTATGAATTATAGCATCACAGAGACCTGTGCAGCTAAATATTTTTTCCAAGATACATACAGAAAATCAGTACCCTAACATGTCTAGATTACAGATTTAAAATCACTAAAGAACTATTAGGAGCGATATCAAGTTGTCTGTTTTTTTATATCCTACAATATAGTGCAAAGATCAGGAAGTAAGTTTTTAATCCAGAAAAACAGAGGGCATAACATATGCTGTTAGTTTCATGAAAAACAAAACAACTAAAATTCATATCCTCCATTTTCCTGTTGATGTTGTATGTTTATATACAACTAGAAGAAACATCATGTATGTACAAGTACTAAAGTTTTCGTTATTTTTTCAGATGTGACAGGTATTTTATCCAGTAGATGAAGCAGTTGTTGACTGCTGATGAAGAGTACTTACAGATATTGAATACACTGCACAGTGTATTCTATTTTTCACTAAACTAGAAGTTCAGAATAAATCTAAAAATATTCCTTTATCATGACACTATAAGGTTTCAAACTAAGACTTTTCCCTAATTCATAGTAATGTCTCTGTAAAAGCAGAATAAACAGTGTATAATATATGTCTAGGTGCTCTGTACAACACCCATTACTGGTAAACATATTGTGAATAATTCAGACAAGCTACTTTTTTTTTTTTTTTTTTTTTTTTGGTTAGTCTGATTTTTGTAATGATTGTTACTTATACAGACATAATAAAACAGCCTTTGATATAAAGATTTATTGCAAATATTCTGCTGTTACTTTGAAGTGGAAGCCTGTTTCCCTCATACAATTGAGGCCAAACAATAAAAAATTTTACTAGACTATGACTCAGTTCTTAGCCACCTATCGAAGTCAAGGAAAATTGAGTTCTAAGACACATTTGTCATTGAAGTAGAAATAGTGTCGCACTTGTGACATTGTAAGGATACAAGCTAGTCAGGTTTTTCAGGAAGAGATATTATGTATCTCTGACGATCCAATGGAATAGGAAAAAACCAAGTTCTCTCTTAGAGTCTTGTCTATTCATGTTTTCCTTGCCTTTTATTCTATATTTTAAGATATGTGTTGACTTCTAAAATTGCTATTTTCAAATAAACTGACAAGTCATTTTGAGGAAAATATATTTGAGTTTTGTGAAGATATACTGTGGATTAACAACATGAAGAAGAAAAGGAAGGAACTAAAACAAGCACTTATCTGTAACAGTTCAACCATACAGTTTGAAAATGTATAAGGAGTTAATAATTGGATCTGTATGTCTGAATTGCCCAATAAACACGTTAATTCAGCCATTAATCAAGTCTGAGATTATCAGACTGCTCCTGCTCAAACCTCAAGCCTTCCTCTGTTCATTTGCTGCACTGCCTGTCCTGGTAAAAAGGGCACAAAACACTGCTCGTGGCTGAAGATGAGGAAAAGATAAGAGCTTGTCTTCTCAATCAAATTTATAATGCTCATCAAAGTAACAAATGAGTAGTGTAGGATTTGGAAAGCCACATTTCAGTGAGTGCCAACATGCCTTTTGCCACCTTATCCCTTATTCTGTTCTCTAGGATATAAAGATTAAGGGTCAGACCTAGAACATGAATACATAGCTTTCACAGAATGGAAGCAAAGCTTTAACTCTATGCAAGGGTGCAGCATCTCCCCATTGCATATGTGGAAGAAAATAATCATACTGTAGCTGTGCAGGACCTCACATCCATCATCTGCTCTGTCCTGGCTTTAGGATCATTACTGGGAAAATCAAGAATCACTACTTAGAAGCTTCCTATTGCTCAGATTAAGCTAAAATCTCCATCAGCATTCCTTTCTATTATGTCCTTTGAGTGCAAGCGCTGAGAAGGACTAGCTTCTCTCTGCTGTCTTCAAAACTGGACAACACCCATCCAACAAATAACAAAACAATGTTCTTTTACTAAAAAAGGAGTTAGTCTGCTGACTTGTTATTTGGTAGCACCTCTGCAGGCAATTATCTCAAAATGTTTCATATATACTCTTTCCTACATTGTGTGTGTATATATATATATATATATATGTGAGTGTGTGTGTGTGTGTGTTCTTCTGTATCCGAAACACAGGCACCCATGTCTTTCCACCCAGTGGAAAGCAAAGAGATCAGCACAGGGCTCTGCCTCAGGGGAAGTTTGTGCTTATTTTGTTGCTTCCCCAGTATTACACACTGGGGCAAAAACATTTTATACTAGTGCCAGACAAATACTGGAGTAGCTTGTTTAAACTCTTATTTTCTTCATTCTACATCACTAAACTTTTCTAAAGTTATTGAGAAAATATGAAAACTTAGCACCTTCTCTCTTCCTTCTCTTCCTTCTACTTGGGTTGTTACCCCAAGTACCAGCTCCCTCCCTAAGCAGGATGTTTGGCTTCAGTTCTATCTGCCAGTGCAGAAAACCATATTTCTGGGGAAAACCGGGGACTGTGAATGGCATAAGAAATCCTCATAGGGGCTGATACGGAGCAGGACATCAACTAGAACAGTAGTTTTAAACTCCCTTTCTTCCTCCTCACCCACTGTATCATAAAGAAATTGCAAATTTCCAGTTATCTAACAACTCTGACACTAAGATCTCTAATGTTATTCCTACAAGTTTCTCAATACATACACAAACCCAACACACACACACGCACACACAAACACCCCACAATGAAGTATTCTGCTGATGAGAACACTAAGCAGAGTGAAAGCATGCTGGGATTTTAAAATCTTAGGAAGAATGATGAGGAAATGTCCAGGAAAATCTCAAAGTCACACTAGAACTTTTCTGTAAAAATCATTTGTTGACCTCACCAAGTAATAAATTAACCATTGTTATATTTTCTTCATTTTTCAAGAGGTGTCACTTGTTGTATTCCCTTTAGGAATGTTTTTCCCCCAAAACCCCTCCCCCAGAAACTGTAACCGGCCTGGGTTACCTGCCCCCTGGTCTCCTGACCTATGGCCATCGGACAGGTAACCTGACCCCGACACCAAAGATGATAAAAACCCCTCTCCCCCATGTGACTCTCTCTCTCGCTCCGGATCCCCTTCAAGGAATAAAGGCCTTGGAATACATCCTGAGGTAAGAGGGCCTCTTTTGTAACTCTCTCTACCCTATTCTGTAGTTCCCTCTTCCAATACTCCCCCTAAATCTGGGCTGGCAGCTTGTGGGGGGGTTAAAGGGACAGGAGAATCTACAGTCACTGGTCTTGTGTATCCAGCTCAGAGTGAGAAGAAAAGTGAAGAAAATGTCAATTGATAAACCAAAAAAAATAAGAACAGGAAAAGAAAGTTGCAGTACTTTCTTATTTCTACCATTCAAGTTCTCCATTATGCTCACTTTCTCTTTATTCTTTATTTAGACTGTGCTCCCACACAGCCTCAGTATGTCTATGCAGAGAATGATAAGAATTGCACTGGCAATGTTTGGGAAAGACTGAAGGGACACTACTGTAGTTATGAATTTATTTGACTTTATAAGAACTTGACTGGAAGAACTTAAGGACAAAGAAAACAAACTAAAAGAATACTAAACTGGATATTGCATACATTCATTTAAAAATATGTGTTAGTATAATATCCACTTAGATGAGAAATTCACAGTCAACAGTTCTTTACTTTATATGTTATAGTATATAATGGTAAAGAAGTACCCTGTCCTAGTCATTATCAGAATTGGCTATTCTCTCTGTTAAAGAAGAAAATCTATTATTTCTATAGAAAAATATGAACATTGGTTGTATATGATACTCCTCTTAATCTTCAGTGAGCAAAGTGTAAAATCATCAGTATATAAAAATTTATCAGGATATGAAAGTAATGAATTTCACATATCAAAATAATGAAATTCATATATTGTGACCAATTAGCATTACAAATGAAAACCTTCTTTATAATTTTTGTTACATAAACTATAGCTGTTTATTAGGAGGTCTGAGTAACCAAATTGCAGCTTATTATATGAAAACTTGAAAATAACGTTAGCAACAGTTTAAAAAAAGACAGATAATCACACGAAACTATTTAATTCCTTCAAAGACTTCTGCAAAGTACATGGATCTAAAACGTGCTTTGGTTAAGACATTTTTCAATATGGGCAACTGAAACCGAGGAAAGGTCATAACTGAGCACATGTAAACTTTATCTGCTGTCATGGCTGCTTTTTGGGGTAGAAACACCCATTTAGGAGTGTTGATTCATGCATGCACCTGTGCAGTGATTGGAGTGGGTGTCTGAAAATCAAAATCATCACTGTTCTGCAGATAAGAGATATCTTGATTTTGAGGCAGCCTTTGACATAAGGTGTACATAAATACCAGGAAAGCCCAATAAGTGCATCTTTTATTTGTTAATGAACTTCATACTACTTTCACTTACTAAACCAGTAGCAAACTCCCTGTCATGACACGCTGTCACTACAATACTATTTCATTTTGATAATAGAATAATTTATAATGTAAAAATTCACTCAAATTTAACACCCAAAGGGTGCTTTGATCATGTGCAGACAACCTCGTCAGATAAACATTTTCCCCAGGGGTTCTGCCAATTGTCTGCATTGGAACTGTATTCAAAACATGGGGAAATATCAACAGGAAGATATCTCTGCTTGCAGAGCACAGCAATGTGCAGTTAGTGAGTAAAGATTCCCTGAGAAGATATCTCAGCTATGAGTAAGAACCAGTGCTTCATCTTCAGGAGCACAAAGGAAATGATGCAGCCTCTAAATGACCAAAGACCATTTTTTAACATTGTAGCTGCTTCTGATTGGGTGGTTCTTTGCAGGTCCCTGTTTTGAAGTGACAAAATTTCTCAGTTTGTATTAATTTTTATTTTGTTCAAAGCTGTGCAAGAATCTTTGGTAAATCAAAAAGGAGTTTGCTATTTCTTAGGACTTTTCTATTCATATGCATTAAGATGCTAACAACACAGGGAATAGCTTGTTCTTCTATCAGTGATTCTCATACATGTGAAACTCACTTTAAAATTATGAATACTTTATCATTTGAGAGCCAGTTTGAGCTTAGCATATGTAACTGCTAAAATATTAAAATTCAGTTCTTTCTGAATTCTTCTGTTTGTTTCAAATGCATGCGTTAGCAAAGTATCTGGAAAACAACAGGATACTCAAAACTTTTAGTTCTTATTAGTCCTCATACTTAGCGTCTTATTTGCAACATACTATAGCTTTAGCTTGATGCTGGCTGAAGGTCAGGCACACTCCAAGGCCACTCACTCACTCCTCAGATGGACAGAGTAGAGAGCGTAATGAAGAGTTCATGGGTTGATGCAAAGACCAGGAAAGATCACTCATCAGATGTCATCATGGGCAAAACAGGCTCGAATTAGAGATAGTACTGGATTTTATTACACTAATAAAATCAGAGCAAGATAATGAGAAGTTAAATAAGATTCTCAAAATAACCCTTCTCCTTACCCTTTGTTTTTTTTCCCAGGGAGACAAGGAATGGAGATTATGGTCAGTTCACCACATTTTTCACAACAGTTCACCACTGTTCCGACTGGGAGGGTCCCTCCAGGTTCCAGGCACCAGTCTCCTTCAAACTGCTGCAGTGTGGGTTACTCTTCCACAGGGTGCAGTCCTGCAAAGACAGGCTGCTCCAGTATGCGCCTTCTCTCCATGGGCCTCCCATGCTCACAGCTCCTCTCAGGCATCCACCTGCTCTGGCATGGGGCTTCTCCATGGGCTCTGGGTGGATCTTTGCATCCCTGTGAATCTCTGTGGGCTGCAGGGGCACAGCTGCTTCCGCAATGGGCTGCACCATGGGCTGCAGGGAAATCCTGGGTCCAGCTCCTGGAGCAGCTCCTGCTCCTCCTTCACCACCAACCTGGGTGTCTGCAGAGTTATTCCTCTCACATGTTCTCACCCTGATCTTCTCTGGCCACAGCTACAAGTGCACAGTAACTTACCGTTTTCTTCTTTGGTATGTTATCATGGAGGTGTTAGTACCATTTCCAACTGGCCCAGCTTTGACCAGTGTCATGTCCATCTTTGGAGCCATCCAGGACTGGCTCTGCCAGACATGGTGGAAGCTACTAGCAGCTCTTCCAGAAGCCACCCCTGAAGCCCCCTGCTACCAAAGGCCAGGCCAAACAAACCCAGTACAACTATTTATTTCACAGAATATTCTGAGTTGGAAAGGGACCCACAAGGATCATCACATTCAGCTCTTAAGTAAGCCCATAAAGGGCTGCAATGAGGAGCTAAAATCCACCCCTCTCGACCTATAGGGTTCAGGTTACAGCATTTCCCTCTCCAATTTTTTATCTAGCTTAATAGTGACAAACTTAAAGATAATAATAATAATAATAATAATAATAATAATAATAATAATAATAATAATAATAATAATAATAATGCTGTGATTATATCAAACTCCTGAGCATAGGTCTCAATTCTTAGTCAGGCTCTCCATCTGTAAAGTCAGTATATTAAAAATACCCTGAAACTTAATTGTAAGCCTCTCTTGGCACCAACTCAGTGTGAAGCTGAGGGACTTTTGAGTAGGTACTGTCATCCTAATATTTCTGGAATTTTCTACTGCTTTAACAGATATCTAGTTAATACTTTAAGGCTGTAAGCCATATGAAGTTTTGGGTATGCAGTTTGTGAATCAGGAATGCTAGCAAACCTAAGCTAAGTCACCAGAGTTTATTGGGGTAAGCCAAGCTTTCAAACAGAAATAGGAATGGAATCCACAATATAAAACCCCTAAACAATAAAAATAAATGGCAAAAATTGAAAAGCAAGAGTTTGATCATGAAACATTGTGAGTAATGTTGGACATGTGTAAGAGTACAGATTGGAAAATGCACACACATATTCACACACACACACACACACACACACACACACACACACACACACACACAATTGCCTCAGTTCTGCTGAATTCTAGATACAAAGCTGAATTTTGCTGCCCACACAAGAACATTTAGCAGGTAACATAAGAAGGGTTTTATGTATCAAGGCAGATGTACAGGTATGGCAAACTGCACTTTTTAATGAAGATTGTACATGTGCTTTTTGCATGTTGATTCCCTCTCCTTCCCCAAGCTACCAAAATTATTATCGACACTATGAGTGCTCCCATATAACTATTGGCAATTCTTTGAAAGTATTGGTAGCTGTGATATATGTCATTATAGATACCAAATGAAAAGATTTTCACTTTCAAGGTAAACAAGGTAAATGATTGGCAGAGGGCAGAATAGGAGCAAAAAATTACAAAGGTTCACTGCACTATGATATACCATAGGAACAATTATTTATTCATACATTCAATGCTGGAATCACAGGGAGCATCCAATTTCACTGCAAAAGACCAAATATGCTCTTTTATAATGAAATTCTCCTTTCACAAACCCTTTTCTCCTTTATACATCCCACAGGCTTCTTGCATTAGTCACAACAGAAGGCATACTTTGGAAGGAAAATGCCTCAAGTCATCCTCTTTTTCACAGAAATGTACAAAAAAATCATCTTCTAAAAATTTTTTCTACTATTTTTCTGTTCAGTGCTGAGAAAAACACACCTAAATTAACTACCAAGCACATAGTTTCTCTGTAGTCTGGTAAATGAGCCATCTACAGGCATTTTTTCTTGTTTCTTTCTTTCTTTCCTCACTCTTTCTCCTTATTAATATGCAAAGCAAGTTGTAGGAGGGATTTTCTTGTTCTCTTGCTCACTAGCTGGAGGGCTATTTCACTGCAATTCTATTTATAGATTTGCTTTCAACTGCAGTGGGGAATTCACCATTTGCTGTTCAGCATTTTATTCTCAGCTAGCCTCATGGGGACACACCAATTTAATAAATTCTATGAATGAAACAGTGGCTACCTTTAATATTCCATCTATCTTCTTACAGCACAAATAAAGTCTTACCCTTTTCACAGTTTCTAAGCTAAAAGATCATCCTTGTTAATTTCATAATAGAAATACAATGGAGGTAAATGATCTTGCTTCTGTGGAAAGATTTTTATGCATTTTTTCTGAAAAAATTAGCTATTACAGTCTTGAAGAAAAGCTATTGCTGGAGTATTGCAAGAACAAGTTAAAGACTATTCTTGAAAATATTGTAATATTATTCTTGAAAAAAGATTACTCTTTTGATATGGTATCATCTCTTGGCACGCTATCACCATATATGAAAAGATTTCTCTCTATTATAAATGGAAAGCTCAGTTCTTAGTTACAGCTGCTCATTTGATGCTGTTTTTAAGTTGTTTGCACCTTTTCCCTGTCCACATACTACTCCAGCAACACAAAGGGATTTGAACTGTACATTTGGAGGCCAAGGGTGACTTTCATCAGAGCAATCAAAATCAGCTTCCATAGAAAGGGTGCACAAAATCCAGCAACAGCTGAGAAAACTACAGGTATTGAAAAAAATGGTGAGAGTACCTACACACTTTCCCTATAATAACATGGAAGTGGGGTAGCAGAATAACCCATCAAGCAGCATGTGTAAAATGTCCCCAGATAGAGCTGATTTCAGCTTTCCTCAGCTTTTGTGATGTTCTCTTTGTTGTTTCTGTTCCTCCAAAACTCTTTCTGGTCACCACATGCTGCATCATAGATAAGGACACTGAATGATGCCAGCTACAAAGAGCTGTGAAGAAACACTTGAAGGGAATGCTGACATGACAACTCCATTCCCTCTATGTGTGCCAAAAAAAAATGCAAAATCATATCTTCAAAGGGCAAACAGAGGATCCCCATAAATTTTCTTACATCTTTGGGTGAATTTTTACTGTAGCCCTTGGACTGAATTAAACAGTTTTGTGTTTAACTACACTATAATTAGTGAACCATGCATTGGGCAGTGTCCTACCACTATATCTTGTCCTACAAGGAGTCTGGATAGATACAGCCAAAAGCCAATTTTTTATATACACTTAGACCAGCACCAATTCTCAGCCTGTCTTTGGGGTCCATGAGCCAGCCCAGGTCTGCTGTCCAGAGGTGGCATCTGAGCAGTCCCACCCCAGGGTGGCTACATGACCATGATGAGTCTGTTTCTTATCACCAAGAAAAACCTCACTCCCTTGGAGAGAGTCTCTGTTTCTAGCATCCCTGCCTCCAGCCAGTTTCACCTCTTCTGCAGGTGAAACCTAGTTGTCCTCCATTCCTCCTCTTTCATTTTGTCTCCACAAATCACTACTGCTGAATAATTGCAATGTGGATTTCCCCTTCATGTCTTTTTGAATACACATTTTCTCTCTCTTTTCTCCAGCTGTGGACATCAGATCTGTAGATTGCTCTCACTGAAGACAGAAGCAGTGTTTGCAGGCTTAGAGCATGAGCTCTGAAAGGCACGTGGCAACAGATACTGCTCAGAGGAGCCGAGTTTCTTGAGGCAACTTGATGTCAGGGCTCTCCTTTTGAGAATAAAGTTGCCATGGGACACCAGAGAAAGCATTAGAGGGAAATCTTTCACACTCATAACACCTCCACGTTTTAGAGAATGCCATGCTTAACTCTTCAGGTTGATGCACAGAGCATCCCTGAGGAAAGACACACTGAGGGTAGACATTTCCTGTGTTGAAAATCCACATGCCTTGAAGCACAAAAGGTCTCCACTTACAAGGAAAATAGCAATAAAGAGGCTTTCGTCTGCATGCAAGAAAAATACATAGTTTTTATAGTATGCTGACAAATATCCAGGGCATTTGCCTACTAGCATCAGGTTTGCAGACATAGTTGAACTGAAAATTAAATTGTAATCACTTAGCCCTTCCTTTTTATATTTATATAATTGTAATCACTTAGCCCTTCCTTTTTATATTTACTTAATCCGTGGTGAAAAAAGCAAGAAATGCAAAGTGACCCATTTGATTCACTAAAATTATTAGGGGCAATATTCAAAATTAGGTTTCTGCACCAGTCATTTCTATCTGTAAGGAATACAGGTGCACTGTTTTCTATGGTGAACCCATACCTGAATGCCTGAATTGTATTATCCCTGAGATAATGATATTGCAGTTCTGGCCTGATTTACACTGTGAATTCCTGCTTTTCAGCTTCAGCCTGGGCCACTGGGTAAAAAGTTTATCTGTGCTTCCAGTCTTTAAAATGGAAGCTGCTTCATCAAACTCCAATATATTTTTTTAAAATGAGAGATTTCTTCTAATTGAATTGAAAGAAAAAGCCAAGTCACAACCTTTTTTTTAACAAATGGGTTTTAACTACAAGTTCAAGCAGTTAAAATTATATGTCTTTACATATAATCTTTGTCAGTCTGCTTTCTCCTTGTCACTCCATAAAGAAGTTTGCATTTTATTTTGGCAAGAAATCATACCATGCTGGAGAATGAAAGGAAGCACAGTACAATGTGCTAACAATGTGCTGAGTGATAACAAAAACTTGGGAGATCATGTCTTGTCCTGATACCTATTTCAGGTATGTCTTTGGGCTTTTAGCTTCTCTGACAAAACTCTCCTCTTATAACAGCTTTGAAAACAAACTCCCATGGCATCCACTGCACAGGTTTCTCTCTGCCTGCAGTGCAGAATATTCTGCTATAGCCAGAAAAACTGGTGTCCTATTCAGATAAAGCCTGCAGAAGAGCAGGCTGACAATGAGCCCTTGGACAATGCTGTGAGTTTCTACCTCTGTTCAAAGAGGGGTCAGCCTTAGCCCCATGTGAGCAGCACCAGATCTACAGCTGCTGTGGGTGTTCATTCTTGATGAAGATCCTTACTCCATCAGGCCCTACCAAACACATGGGAAAATGAAGAGAGTGAAACCTGGGCCTGAAAAGCTTGGGGTGGTTTCTATATTTCTGAGCAAATACCACTGGTATGAAGTGCCAAAGATGGAAATTGCTCTGCCTTGCCAGAGGATGAAGGAGTGCAAGAAGGAGCACAAGCAGACAAAACTGGAAACAAGATGAAACATTATGTTCCCATGCTGAAAGGAATGAGTAGCACTAAAAAGATGGACAAAGAGTAAAAGTTCAAAGAAAATATCCTGTCTTCTCCTCCAGCAATTTCCACACTTACAGAAAAGTAACTGTAGTATATGTTTAATGACAGAATTCAGATTGGCACTGACTCAGGAATAAAGACTATTTACAGCCCCATAGTGCTCTATATAATACTGTGAAAGAATGGGCAAAGGTCTCCAGAGGATAATGGTTCTGAATTTCTTACCCTCTTAATCTCACCATTGCAAATGTTCTGGTTCCTAGATCCATTTTGAAAAGTAATATGGTACATATTCTCACTACTGTTACATGATTTAAATGTTTGCTTCTTTGTCCACCCATAGCAAAGTACTAAAAGAGGAGGCAGAGGTGTTCTGAACACACAGTACTAGAGAAGAAATTGAATAATCATTCTGGCAGCTTAGGACATTACAAAATCTTTTCAAACTGAAGACATTCCGTGTCACTAATAGCAGTTAGGAAGTGGAAGCACGCCGATTAGTTTGTAAAAATAATTAACTAACACAGCTTGAGGCAACAAATACCAACCTGATATACAGTATCCAGTATTTAAGTCAGAGGTAAGGACTGAAAAAGTTTGCCTCTGTCCTAGCATGGCCACTCTTTGAGATTTTAAAAATTTAGCGAAGCCAGGAATTGCACAAGCTCAGGTTACATTAAAGTTTGCTCCCTCTAAAAAGAGGGTTAGACTATGTAAATAACACCTAACCTCTTTTTTTTTTCTTTTTTTTTTTTTTTATTATTGCACTTTAACAATACTTGAATGTAATTTATTAATAGAACTAATACAGAAAGACAGAGCAACAGATTCTTTTTCTCAGCATAAATATCTTTTTCACTGTGACAGTAGAAATAAAAAATTAGTTCAAATGAGGTATACAGAGTTCCCAGCCATGTATGCTAGAAAATAAAGGATGATTTATATGCACTGCAAAACACATCAATGATCTTGTATTAATTAATGCAGTGCATACACTGTCATGTAAATTATATGCTATTATCAGTACACACAAAATTAGAGAAAAATACAGTAACAGCATTTCTTTTGCACTGCTTCACATTATCTTGCCATGAAAATTTTAGCAAAACAGAACATCACAAGTAAATTCATCCCTCCCCTCCTTCACCCTTTCTGCCTTCACACAGCAGTGCAGTTCCACTGACAAAACCCCTGATTTTTGGTTTACACTTGCATAAAACCCAAAATTATATTCATCAACTGGAAGAAATTAATTTCAAAAACATGGCATAAAAGGATAAATGCATAAATTTTCAACAAAAATGTGAGTAAAAGTCTATATAATTACATATGAATAATGAAACAGCAGAAGAAGAAACCCCAGAGTTAAGTATGTGTCAAAAACATTCTAGGAGGTGCAAAGAGAATAAAACCTTCACAGTGCATGAAGCAATCCTTTTGCTCCAGTCAGTGCTGGTAAGGCTCCATTTGGTAGAATTCACATTAATGAAAAAGCATCAGGAAATGATTAGTATAAAAATATAGAAACTGACCCCTGAGAAAGATCCAGTGAGTTGGGGTTGTTCAGATGGACAGAAATAGATTGAGAACATTTTAATAACTGACAATTAGTTGTCCTTTTATCAGCATAATTATGATAGTTCACAATAGCTAAAGAAACTGATGAATTTTTCTACAAGAGAAGAATGTTCTCAAGCACAATGAAGCTCACAAAGCACATGCAGTGAGGTTTTGTGGAGACACATGATAAAAAAAGTCATATGAGATACACTGTATCAGATGTTACACAAGTGTTAATTACTGCTTGAACTGCTTAATTTCAATTGTCCAAAACAGAAAGAATTGTAATGCTAGCAGGAAAGAATCCCCAGATATGAGTTTATTAGACACTTAACTCTGAAAACGTACTTCAGAGTTAAAGCAAAAACAAGTGGATGGTGAGAGGAAAAGGTAGAGATGTTTGGTAGGCTCTTTCTTTGTTTTCTTAAGGGCTGTACTGTTAACTTTGCATAGAAAAAGGTAATGTCAAAATTGAACTGAAGGCATGTTTTGAGCATGTTACAAATATAGAGTTCTCAAAATAAAAACTATATAAACATCCCTTTTTCTATGGAAGTTTCATTTTAAAGAGCCAAAGTGCAGTAAATGTGTGTCATCAGACATGATTTACTACTTGGTTGTTCAAGAGTGCAAAGAAAATTAAGTTTTTTACAAAAAAAACACATGTATCCTGATTCATACATAGTGGAGTAGAGCTACCAGTCTTATAAAGCCAGGTTTTATGGCTTACAAATTCATTAATTTAGTTTGTTCTTTCAATCTGCAGAGAAAATTTTTAAAAATCCATAAAAATAATTTTCTCTTCTACATAGGACAAATAATTTAGAAAAAATCATATTAACCTGGTAGCTTGGCTGGTGAATACAAACATATCTAAAGAAGAGATAAATAAAGTAAAATTTTCTTGAGGGAGTATTTTCTGCAAATATGTCATTGTGTTGAGTATCCACCAAAGCAATTGAAATCAAAAGACTTAAAGGAATCTCTCAGCCTCTGAGTACATTTTCCTTTAAGCTTATTTCATCTCTACTTATTCTTAAATTTCAGTACTACACAGCAAAAATGATGTCAGGTTTTAATTATACAGATTATAACTAGAATTCCACTCTGAACTTTTGCACATCAAAAGAGGATTGTCTGGATTAAATTCCCGTTCCTTGCCAACCTATTCAGTACTAGCACAAATATTGGATATTTTAAATGACAGACTGAACTTATAGTTCCTGTATCTAGGGCTTTCTTATCTAATGACATCAAAGTTCTAAATTAATAAGTCCACAATTCACCTTATGTGGATATTTATGGAAAGCACCTCATGCAGGCTATAGAAAAAGTTTTTTCCATTTAATATATAACATCAGTTACATATGATGCATCCACTGGAGACAAAGCTAAAATCAAGTATTTCTGGCTTTTGAAACTGAATGAATAAAGCAAAATCAGCAAATGTGCTGACCAAAACATTGTCATTAAGCTCCATATTTTGCACATTATGCTGCATGAACTTTGTTAGAAATTCAGTGTTAGGTCAACAGTAAAGTTCTGATTTACAAGGAGTCAGGATTTAATCCAGACTCTATAATGAATCCAAAGAAATATTTAATTCTTTAACATCCATCTTGTGTTTGACTTTCAAGTCTTATTTGATTTTCTTCAGGAAACCGAGGAAAGAGAACAAACAAATCATTGAGAAAAGCTGCGTCTTATGCAGTTCTTTGTTACAGGTTTTCATGGAATTAACTGTAGCAAAAGATCATTCACAGTAAAGATAATAATAGTAGAATAGATAGAGGAATAATAGTGACTCAAAGCTCCTAAAAGTAGTGACCTACCTTTACAGATTAAGCATGAGAAGTTTTTTAGACACTAAACAAGTCACAGACATTCAAATTGTTCTCATTTGTCCTGTGTATTTTCATTCTATTCTTACCCTCTAACACAGGGAGATAAAAAAGGCTGATACTGAGAACTGTCTAAATTTGCTGAGTGCCTATGGAGGACTGCTTTATGCAAAAGCTTTGAACAAATTCTGCATTAAAATAATTTTGGCATTTTACATCAAGCTGAACTCTACAAGCACAGGGGAAAAAGAGAAAGGTCGATCTGATTGACACTCATGCTTCCAATTCATTTCCACCTAGCTATGAAAGCCAGAGCAGATACAATCACAGCACTATATTAGTAACCAAGACATGCTTGGCTCTGCATTTACAGCAGCAAACCAAAATTCAGCCTGCACAACTGCTTCCTCTGAAGTGCATTAAGGTACTTTTACAGACATTATAAATATAGGTGTTTTTTTTTTTTTTTCCAGAATGACTATACAGCAGTGTTATAGAAATATTTGCATTAAAGATTACCATAAAGATCTTGAGAGCAATAGTAAGTGTTAAAAAATATTCCATCACAGCCTCACTACTTCAAAACATCAAAATTGTATCAGAAGCTCAGTATAAATGGTACAAAGTAGAACAACACAGAAAGTATTATCATTGCTAAGCATAAAAAATATATATAATCCTGGTTTTCTTAGACAAATAGAATATGTCATTAAACATAAACAGCATCTGTTGCAAATGTCCTGTTGATGAAAATTTTTAATTTCAGTGTAGCAGAACAGGAACTATATGAAAGTGAAAAACTGTAAGTGAAAAACTTACATGTTTTTGCTCAAAGACCAATTCAGTGGTGACAAACATTGTTAGGATTTGGAGTTCTGCACATTTCAAAAATCACAATGCAGTTTCTTTTTCAATTGAAGAAACTATGAAGAAAATTAATACTTAAATTTCAGACCTGCATTTTATTTCACTTTGCCCATGACCTAAAGACTGCCAGACAGGACAGATTCAAAATGACATCTGTTGCTCCAAGCACATGAATGACACCAATGTCACAAACCATGCCCTCTGAAGCCAGGCAGAACCAGAAACAGAATGTTTTGCTCTATCCTTCCTCGGTCTGTTTTTTGAGAAAAGCCAGCAGAACACTTTCTTAGAGATCACCACCGTTTGTCGTGAATGATATCTTGAGAAGACTCATTTTTTACACACCAAAGCCCTGGACTTCATAAAGCTGTGTTACAGAGAGAGGTGTTTGGAAAACTATGTTCAGAGGAAATTGCAAGGTATGAAACCTTAAACTTGGAGGGAATTTAGTCATGGAAAGCAGTCTTAAACTGCACAAACGATACACTAGTTTCTAGCCCACATGACTATCAGACAATCCCATGTACATGTTAGGTACTTATGTACACTGGAGTGTCCCATGTCTAATCCTTCTTTTCCAGGAACTCCATTTTTCCTAGGGATCACAGTCTGACAGCCATCTGTCACCACCTTAGCAAATCCTGGCCAGCTAAATATATTTGCAGTTCCCATGTTTTCTGAACAGCTCCAGTTTAAATAGATTTTTTTTTTTTTCAGGAGAGAATTTCAAATGTTTTATAGCTATCTGTACAGCCTCATTCTACCCTTAAAGCATACCAGTTCGTGAGGGTGAACTGCAGGCAGCGGAGCACAATAGCACAGAAATCCTTATCTGCCTGAAGCAGCAGAGCTGTGCATGCTGTCCTCTGTGACTGTGACATAGAAAGAGAGATGTTAGGAACAGGGACAGGCTACCCTTGATGCTGCTTTAAAAAACAAACAGAATTTAACTTTTCCTAGGGCAGCTCTGAGAGGAACAAAACAAGCACATAAGGACATTGCTCTCATCTCTGGTGGATGCTGTGTTTTCTCATCTGAGCAGAGAAGCTGCATGTAGTATTTAACAAATAACCTTCTGTTGTCCTCTGTAAATATAGACCATGGCTGTTCATGTTAAGTGGGGTTTTTTTTGTAACTTCAGTCCCAATTTTTTCAATTGAAAGCATCCATACTAATATATTGATAGAAAAAAATGGTTTTAGCCAGAAGGGAACAGAAGGGCATTTCAAACCTCCAGAGCCTTTGCTCTAATTACCAGATTCCCCTTCTTCATTTCAGATACCTAAGATCAAAATTTCAGTATGTCAGTACAGTGGCAAGACAAACATGCAAATTATAACTTCTGTAAATTTCAAAAAACATATGAATTGAAGCAAAATGTAAATAATCTGAGATGATTGATAGAACAGAGAGGAGATTTTTGTTCCAGTCAGCTATTTCATGGTCAATGTAAATACAGATCCTGTCACTGGTAGCTTTTGTCTTCAGCAATGTGGGGAACCATGATTATATTGTTGGTACTGCAACTCAGTACTATTCTTATTTGCTCTGCAAGATTATGAGCAAAATAAACTTTCAAAGGAAATATTTTCTCTAATCATTTACAAAGACAAGTTGTGCAATCAGATGTTTTGCACTTTATACAGTGCTCTAGTTGCTGACACTTCCTTTGTTGCCAATATTCTCTGTTAATGCAGTCTTGACATTGTGGTTTCTAGGTCAGAAAAAAAAATGTAGTCCTGGCAGCAGTTTCAGTTCTCCTCTCACAGAGACCTTTCATAACTGAAACTCTTTTGATGGAACTGCAATCAATTAGCAGAAGACTATACTGGAAGTTTTCCACTTGAAAAAAAAAAAAATAAAAATTGTGAGTTCTTATATCCAGACAATGAAAGAATAATTTGCTTGCTATGCTTACCATTCAAACTCATTTTTGCACATACCTGTTATTTCTTTCTAACACTGGAAATATAACAGCAACCATGAAGAAGTAATGCCATTATTTCTACCATCCCCAAGAAGAAGGTCATGAAGAAACTCTGATGCTTGCCAACAACTTTCACTTTCCTTCCCACAAAACAAGGTGGAAGGGTTTTTCTTTGAAGTACTCTCAGATGACCTTTCTGTACTCATGCAAAATCACAGTTTTGAGTATTGGTTATGCTATATGGTACTTTCTATATACATATGCACATACATATAGACATAATCATTGGATCTATACCCAAACCTAGATATGGTGGTACCTTTAAATACTGGCAATTACAAGGCCAACAGAGGAAATTAATTTTATTTCCTAAACTCCCATACTTGCCCACTGCTGTCAAAATTAACAGTCAATTGCATCAGCACATATTTCAGTTAAGAATCAGATTGTCTCATTTCAGGTACATATCAAACAAGTAGGAGCAGGAACTTGAGACATATTTCAAAGCAACTTAGTAATGAATGGCAAAACTGGAAAAAAGACAGCTAACTAGGTAACTGCTAATCTTTCAACAAGGCTGGTAAGCAAAGAAGTTTAAAAAAAAGCCTCAAGAAGTCTTAGCCTACTTTTAACCTGGCCAGTATTACATGGAAAAACATCTAACATAATAGAAATGTAGTATTTAAGGAGAGAGTTTTATCGTATAGATATATTTCCACAGCATTTTAAAATGTTGATAAGCATTCTAAGTTTTTCAGTGAAAGTAAAACAAATAAAAATGCAACACAATGATTTCTAAGGATATAAAAAGTGTGCTGATTTTGGGAGAGATAGAATTAGTTTTATTCACAGTACCTAGTATGAGGCTATGTTTTTTTCAGGTTTGTATTTGTGCTGAAAATGATGTTGATAACATTGAGATATTTCTACTGCTGCTGAGCTATGCTGACTCAGAGACAAGACCTTTTCTGCCGACAGAATTGCCCAGCCAGTGAGGAAGTTGAGGGTGCACAAAATGTTGAGAGGAGACACAGCTGGGACAGATGACTGCAACAGCCCAAAGGAGTATTCTAAACTGTATCACATCACACTCAGCACATAAAGCTAGGAGTAAAAAAAGGCATGGGGTGTTATTCAGAATGATAGTGTTTGTATTTCCCAGTACCATTACACTTGATGGGACCCTGCTCTCCCAGAGATAGCTGAACACCTGCTGCCATGGGAAACTGAATTAATTCATTGTTTCGCTTTGTTTCTGTGCATGGCTTTTGCTTTCCCTATTAAGCTGTCTTTAGCTCAACCCAAAAGTTGTTTTATTTTCTTACTTATACTCTTCCAATTCTCTCCTGATCCCAAAGGTGAGGAAGTGAGCAAGCAGCTGTGTGGTGTTTCGTTGCAAGCTGGGCTTAAAAATGTGACAGAGGGGAATAAGGAGTGGATGGTAACTACTACTAGGAGAAAACATTATTGTATTTGGTGTTACATGAAAAAGAAAACACTCACTGCCTTAGAAATATTTGGAGAGAATTCAGAAAGATCTATAAATATTACTCATCTGTCTGTAGCAGATTCCACAGCCTTTGCAAACACTGTTCAGATGGGTTTATGCTAGTTTGCAAAAGAAGGATTTATCTCTACTTCATTTCAGTTTACAGCAGTGCAAAAAAAGGGGACTTGTGCCCTCACCTTATGACCCATTCAGACAACCACTGCTGTGCACTGCTGGCACATGCAGCACTTTGGAAGCAATCATTAAAGGACTGCCTTTACAAGGAGATTAGGAGTGCACAGCACAAACAGAAGGTGACTTGAGAAATTCACCTCACTTCTCTCCCACCTCACCCCAAAATGGCAGCACGTACTGGTTCTCATAATTAGCATTTCATTGACTGGGCCATTTTTTACCCAACACCAATGGAACTGAATGCTGGGTACACATCAGAGCAGTTGGTACTCCTCCAAAATGCATGTTTCAAGTGTCCATCATTAGACATAAGAAGATCAAGATGCATGTAAAAAAAGCCCAGGAGTACATAGCAGGCTGTCTTTCAACTTACATGTGGTACTGTGAGTGTAGTAAAATTTAAGGGTGTGTGAAATAAGCAGCCATCTACTATGAGAGCAAAAGGAGAAAAGGTAAGAGTCCAATGTTCCCAATAAATATTCACTTCCTGTTAAAACTGGAAAATTGACAGATTACTCATTACAAATCATTTTGTTGCTTTATCAGTCACCAGGGAAGCCAGTTACAAAAAACCCAAACCAAAAAACCCCAAACAAAACACTAAAAAATCAAACAAAAATAAACATACTAAATTTATGATCACATATTCAATAATGAGGAAGAAATCAGCTGGGAAGAAAGTCAGTGTCCCCTAGATCTCATGCTGGAGATCAGTACAGAGCTGAAATTACTTTTTTTTTTGAAAATATCCCTATAGGTCCTCCCATTGCCATAAACAAAACATTGGAAATTATAAAAAGAAAATGTTGGGCATTTTTAGCTGAATGTAAGTTTTAATTTTATTCAGTGGCCATGTTCTATCAGAAACAGTTACTAATTCCATGAAATCAGGCAGAAAAAAGAAAAAGGATTAACAAAATACTAATATATAGTTTAATATACTTGGAGTCGGCAGTTCAAAAACCTTCAACAATTCCTGCCTATTTTTTATTTTCATAGGAAAGTAAAATAAATAGTGGCATAAGTAATATTTTTTCTCTGCTTTTCAGTAAGCAGCAGCCTTACATCCAGCTGCAAATTCTTCCTCTGACTGTCTTCTGGAAGCAAGGAACAATCAATAAACACACAATAAAAGAAAGGAGGGTACTCTATAGAAATGTTAAAAACCAAGCAATCTTACAAAGCACCCATAGATAGAAAAAGCAGAAGGTACAAAATTTTTGAGAAGCTAGCAAGAAGAAGGTGCTCTCCGGGGCCCCTCTCTAAGGGCTTCAATTAATATTCATTGCATGCTTCAGGAATCCAAAGTATTTTGGGTCCACCTGTGAATCCAAATGCAAAAGGGAAATTTTTCTTGTTCTGACTGCAGGACCATCTGTCCTCTAGGGCTCTCTTCAAGATAATCTTAGAAGACCTTACACCCAGATTCCATTCTCTAGACAGAAATTGATTACCAATTCTGGCAGAATTTCAAGCAATTTGAATATGAACTAAAAATTTGTAATTTAAATTGTCTGTGTTTATTTGAATCCATCAGCTATTCAGTGTCAGCAAACTGCTACTTAAGAGATTTTAAACAAACCAGTTGCTAGGAAAGAGAAATTGCAGAAAGCATTTAATCCAAAGACATTTCAGATAAAATCTATACAAAACAATTTGACACATGAATAAGTTCTTGTGGCAGTCTACATAATAATTCTGTTTGCAAAATAAATAATTTTCAGAAGAATTTCACAGATAATGAATTTAATTTTATTTCTGTGAGATGAAGAAATGTGCAGTGTTGTGTTAGAAGTTTCTTACATTTCAGGACTTATAAAAAAAACAATAAGAGGCAATTACAAACAAAGTCTGGAAAATCTCTTCAGTGTAATGCATTGGCCACCTCTGTATCCTGGAAAAAAGTCATCTTTGACACAGTCCTTCACCAAACACTTTAGAGAGGATGTTGAGGAAATTAGAGTGCAGTTTTCTATAGTACAGAAGGGGGCAAAATGCAGACAAATCGACTCCCTGGTGGCTTAGGGTCACATGTGATTTCAGCTTTGTGACCCTGTTGGGACTGATGTGGCGTTTGCCAGTCTCAGGACATTTGTACCCTAAGATACTTTTCTTAATAGTAACATTTAAGATAGAAAACAGCCAACAGAAGGGGACAATGTTAACAGTTCTTCCAACATTTTGAGACATAAAGGAACAATCTATTTTAAGACTCAAAGCAAGAAAAAACTCCTCTTGTAGTACATTAAAGCCTGAAACTATTTCCAAGTGGTAGAGAAGATCCAAATCATAAGACATACAAGACACACAAAATTGGAAATACAGATTATTAGAATAGAGTTGATGTGAAATCAAAATTTTTGCCATCATGTCCTGAAGAATACACAGAAGAAGATCCAGGCAACAACATAGTACCTTGTTTCTGCACAGGCCCTTGTTGAAGCATTGCCATAGTGAGCAACATCTTCACCATTAGCTTCCCTAGGAACAGTCAAAGATGTTCTGCTAATTTACTCTGGCTAATGATTGTGTCCAACCTTAATCAAAGTAAAATAACAAAAAAAAAAAAAAAAAAAAAGGAAAAAAAATGGCCTTTCTGTTATTTGATCCTGCAACTGTTTAAAATACCAGAAACAGATATTTCCTAATAAAAACCCAGTGCTGTTTCTCAACTGCTATCAATGCTCCAGGAGTATGAAGACAGCTCAGTGAGACCAGAGCAAACTCTGTACTGAGTTGCATCAGTTACAACCAAAACATGAGAAGGTGCATAATATTCTGCAAATACATCAGAGTTCAAGCATCACTTCCCAGGCTCTGCCTGTCCTATTTATAAAAGCAAAATTTTGCCTGGAAAGACACTGAACACTGGTCTGGTTGACATTATCCCCTAAAGAAGGAGATAAGAGACAAAGTGAGAATAAGTCTGTGGAGTCCTCCTAAACAGGGCTGTCTATAGTGCATCTGAATATAGAGTTCCTGTTCTCACAGGCCCATGAACAAATTCTCACATTTACTCTCTTGATTTTATTTTTTAGAGGAATAAGATAACTGTAAAAGAAATGCTGATCCATGCTTGATCAATATTTACTCTATCTCAAGCAATACTCTATAGCCAGTATGCTCTGTCATGTCTACATACATCCAAAAGAAAATGATCAAAATTTCTACATATCCCATATTCAGAGAAAATTGAACAAATTCTCCATATCGCCAAATCCCACCCACATGTTCTTGAAGTGAAAATGTGTTTGCAGAAAACCAAAGGTGTGTCTGTATATTTACAAATTAATAAAACTCTGAATGACAACTTCTTTTTCTCAGCATATCAAGGGGGATGGATTAGATGGTCCCTTCCAACACAAAGTAGGCTGTGTTTCTGTGAGTTCAATTTACACTCATTTGGATCCAGAGTTTCTCCCCCCAGGAAAGCATTTCAAGAACATCAATTTCACAGGTTTTTTAGTGTACAATATGTTTTAGGAACCTAGGTTTGAGAAGTAAATCTTCTGTAACTCTATGTAAAATTAAACACTGAATAAATGTTAAATTGGAAAGTATTTTTGAACTGTCTTGGGTTTTGCATATCTATATGCTCATGTGCAAGAATATTTATAGCTGTTAAAATCACTTCCTTACAACTGCAACTTCGAATTAGAAAATGACTGACATTAAAATCTTTATAATAGCTTAATCAAGCAACCTTCATAATTTGCAAGTAACTGACTGTGGTGGCACACCTGAATGCAATTGATAGACACTGTTGTTGTAAGAGATTACAACAGATATATTTTCATACAGTAGGAAAAAAAAGAGAGACCAGCAGAAAAAAGCACTAGAATTAGATAAGTCTTATCATTAGATAAGAAAGATGATCCTTTGTAGAGAGATGCAGACCAACTCCTTCCAACCCCAAAACACTAAGCTATTGATGTGTTCCACAGTGATGTCTGCTCCAGCTAATGAAACCTTAGGTGGAGGAGGAAGAACCTCTTTCAGAAACAGAAGGACTAGGAGGCTTGTGTTGGTCTTAGTAGGTCATGTCCTTCATCACCCATCACAAAGTGCACAAAGAATTACCATGTGTTCTCTCAGCAAGCCCTGTATTTCAGATCCAAAGACTTTTACTCAAGTCTACAGGATTTAACTGAATATGCCCAAACAGCATTTGTAAATTTAACCCCCTAAAATATCAGCTCAACAGGTTTAAATGCAGTGAAAGAAACACATTTTCCAAGAAGAAACGTCATTATCAGCAAGATAGCTTTGTTTACATAGCACTGACAAACAAAAACTTAAGGGTCAAAAAACAATCAAAAAAAGAGAAAGAAACCCTTTAACTTTTGTTCTTTCCAACCATATGTCAAATCAATAGTCCTTCTGTGGAATTAATTTACTTTGTGCCCAGGTAGACAAAATGGAAAATTTAATCAATAAACCAAAAAAACTTATCTGACATATCCTGGGTGATAATGACCAATGAGTTTGCTCATCTGCCACTTTTTTGTAACCCACAGAATCATTATTTTGTGCTCAAGAGTTATAACAATAATACTAATAATTGATAAAAAGCTGTCCTACCTATACCAGTGCCACGCCTGCCAAGCAGAGTTCAATGGCAGGGCAGCATTCTAAAAAATAAAAATAAAAAAAGAGCAACTAAATTATGTAAAGGCCCCAGGGTACATCTTTGCCATGAGCACTCCTATGATAAAATGTTATTTAATTACATTCCAGTAAAACAGAGAGGCATATTTAGGAGCTAATGGCACCCTATTATTTAATGAAAGGAACACATAATTTTCCTGCAAGCACTAAAAGAAAAAAAAGAAAGCAACTTCAGAAACAGACAATCCAAACTTTCAACCCTCACTCAGCCATTCAACTACTGATCTACTTTCACATGAATTTCCCTTCAAATTTAAGTTACTCTTCTTTGCAGGAATCTATACTCAACTCTACCTTAACAGCCCTAGAAAATAAAAAGGGCTTCTTCTGTAACATGGACAATCCTCATATTTGGGCTACTGTAAACCAAGAAAGATATCCAAAGTCCCCTGGTACTCACAAAGAAGCTCATCATATTAGTACTGTCTTTTCCACAAAAAGGTGAAGATTCAAATACACAATAATGGCACAGTTGCTGTCACTGTCACAAGCAAAAAGGCATTCTCACAGGTAAGTTTATGGTTCAGTGTGAAGACAGGATGAGATATTACATATCCGAAAGATGACTCTATAAACATCATCACTGAAAGGGGGAAAGGTACACTGGAAAATAAATAATTAAATTTTTGACAGGCTATACATGATACATGAAAACTGTGGTTGTAAATGACAGCACTAACACATTTCAATCATATGTCTTTCATAGGATAGGAAATACTCAGCATATAAATCTACATGTATATAAAATGTATAATTAATCATGTTCTATCTATATTATACATACAAGGTACATGAACATACAAAATCATATGTATTATATGTATCATGTATATGTACCCATATAATATATATATGTACCATGCAAATGTGTGCAGCACTCTCAAATTTTAGGATGGGATGGATCTTACCTCTCCTAACTTCAGTAGTCTATAAACTAGTCATCCACAACTCAGCTGCTTACTCCTGGCCCCCTTTATAATCAACAGAGGGAAAGAACAACCGGTCGTTGTTACAAGTCGTCTGTATTTAATTCCACTTCATACAGATGTATAATGAGGTAACAGTACTTCCAGAATTAGACTGGAGGAACATTATTTCACACCACTAGCCCTCACTCCTCTGTGATTTCTTACCTAGCCTTTGGTTTCCAAGTTAAATTGCTGCCACAGGGCAATTAATTCAGAATCAAAGGCTGATTTGCAGGAAGTCTACATGTGTGACATCAATTATATTTTGTCTCTGCAGATCTAGCAAATTTATAGGACTGTCTTCCATATGGAAAGTTTGAGGAACAGTTAAATACAAAAACATTGACCAGTTTCAGTACCTTAACTGATAAATAACATCATTGGAAGTGACAAGAATTATTTTTTGTTTATGTGCTGCACCATATTTTTGTTGACCTGAATGGAATTAACATGATTCTTGACCTTAATCTTAAAAAGTGTTTAGTCATTATGGCACTACTCTTATTTGAATAAAATTTTCCAGTTACTGCAGTCAAAAAGTTTCAAAGATACTTCCGTTTTTCTTCACAACCTTTTACAAGTCATTAAATGTTTCTCAAAGTAATTTTTTGAAGTATGGCAAGCCTCTGGGAAACTACTGTTTTGAAGATCATAGTAAGCAGTGCATCATTATGAAGGATTTCATCTCCCAGGATGCTGATTCTCTAAGACAATCAATAGATGGTTCCTTCTGCATCTTTTTGTTATTTGTTCAATTAAAAAAACACTCAGTTTTTAACATTTTTATACTCTTTTTTTCTTTCTTGTTTACATTTGTAAAACTTTCTTAATATTCTTCTCTCCAGACAAAATTATAAAAATGCTTAGACAGGACAGGCACTTGCTCCAGAGACTGGAAATTTCGTTTTAGTGCAGAAAGCTTTGAGCATTTAGACTCTACGTGGGTGCCCTGCTGAAGCACAGTCCCATGGCACAGATGCAGGGAATCACAGGGGCACTACCTCATGATGACTGGGAATCCTCTGAGGAACACTGAGCTACTCTTACCTACCCAGTATGGACCAGATGCTCCAAAAGACCTGGAAAGTACTTTCTGGGAACTGACAGCATCCTTGTGATCCCTTGGCTGAGCAACGACCTTGATCCTGTGAAGGACTATGGTGGAATAGGAAGCCTCCTTCTCTCAGGCAGAATTCAGTCTTCATAGAGGAAAACAAGGTGTGTAAGGCATCTGTGCATGAATAAACCCCATAGGTCCTCGTAGCAGAACTACTAAGAGGAGCTCTTCTTACAGCAAAGCTACCTGCAAATGAAAACATTAGTAAAGATTATCTTTATAATGATATGTCATGATGCTATGCTGTCTACAGCTGAATGACCATGAGGGAAACTACTTAATGCATAAACTAATCCCATATATAATAGCTGATTATCCATCTGGGGGAGCCACTGACTGATTGGTCTGGAATTTCTACACAAAAATATTCAAGCATAGCCAAGATGATGAAAAACGGGCTGCATTTCTTTGATTAACAGACACACAAGGGGACAGAACAGAAAATTAGTGTTATTATTTAAAAAATGCATAAACAGCCCATGCAAAGAAGCCTATTTAAGTCTGCCATAAAAACACTTCTGTAGCAGTTTTGTAGTGCTTCCATTTGTACAGAGAAAAAGGACTCATCTTATTGGGGAGATTTGTTCAATAAGAGGTCTTATATTCAAAAAGAATATGAGCAAAAAAACTGTGGGAAGAAACACTTCCTCACTGGGAAGAAATCATTACATCAGGAATTGGACATCAGAAGAGATATTCTCAAACAGGGGTACTGGTATAACCCTTCCAAGTTCTCCAGCCTGAAATTCCAGAAAAGTCAAGAAATGTCAGCAGCTCTCTCTCACCATCTTACAGAAATTGTTCAAAAGTCAGATCTAAGGAAGTATTCATCCTATGTTGCTAACACCCATGAATTGTCAACTCTCCCTTGTACCACAGCATGAAAACCACTGCATGTTCTTTACTCAGAAAAAGCCTGTTTTATTTTAGTATTTCATTCTAGCTAGTATGGGAGTTCAAGAATGTGAATTTTGTAAAATACCTTCTTAAAATTATTGAAAAAAACCCAGTTTTTAATTTTTAACAGTTTGGGCTCCTATGGATGAGAACTTAGAAACTGCAAGATCATTACAGAAGAATATTCTTAAAGTACTACTGTTCCTAAAAGTATATAAGAAAGCTTTCTAACTCTGCAGACTGATTATGAAGCTCAAGGAGTCTGAGATAGTTCAGATAACGAAATTAAAAATACAGGAAAATTGATTTAGTCATTTATTTACATAATCACAAGCAAATCTAGCTCACAGCAAATGGAAAATTGCAGAAGGTTTCTAATGAGTGAAGCTTTACTCTATTTATGTAGAGGAACATATGGTTCCAGAAAAACTGGAACAGAAAAAATCTGACTACTCTAATGATGGGGTTGTTAATACAATTGTTATTTAAGCACTCTGGCATTTCCCTTTCTTCAATTTCCTAAAGCCTTGCCAAGTGTTAACAATTTTCACTGCAATGCAGAGATCCTCCAGGCCATCACGGAATTGTCATAACTGCTAGGTCATCCTTTGTCTTCCTGCTATTCCCTGCTTTGTCAACTGCACATCTTCCAGATTGTTCAATAAATGAGCCAGCAGTTTGACAGACAGCAGCTTTGTTTGCAAAAGAATCCTAATTAAGCCTTGGAGAAGCCTTTCTTCTGCACAGAAAGAAACAGACTGTGGAAAATAATATTGAACCATATAATGAAGTTCTTAATAATGACATCTCCTAACTATTATAAAAGTAATGCATTCTTTCAAACATCACTTTAAGGTGTCATTATTTATGTCTTGCTATGTATTGTTTTGCAAACAAAATGAGCATCACCACGTTGAAAAAATAAGTTGAAAAATACTTTTAATATGTAGCTGCAGAAAACCATTTTTAAAATGTATTTGGAGAACACAATATCAATAATTGCTATTTAGCTTCTCTCCTACTCATTGCATCTCCAACAGACCACTAACTTCCTTTTGGTTGATAGACTTTGTATATTCCCATTGGTATTTTGGGGATTTTCCAAAGTTCACTACTTTGCATTCTCAGGGTCAAAAGCCTTATAAGAAATTACAGACTTTCAGCAGATTGTTTCCTATACCCTAACTCTTTTTGTCATACTAGCTATGTCCAAGAGAGAAAAAGACCCAGTTGTGCAGTGACTTCCCAGCTTTGGGAAAATCCACCTTGCAGCAACCAGTTAAGTACTTCCAACTCAGTTGCAGCAATCAGCTAAGAACAGTTGCAGTATTGGTGACAATATGACAGTGATGGGGCTGCTGTGGGGTCCCCACTCCCAGGTACTGCAGGAAGCAAGCCAGCAAAGGGCACTGAGCACAGCACCAGCAGCCTTGGATGAGATGAAGTGCATACCCCATCCTTAGAAATTCTGGCACACAGTTCAGAGGGTCAGGGAAGTCAGTTTCCTTCTTGTTAAACCATCATGATATAATTTCTAAACTGCACCTCTCAGCTGTTATGGAAATGTTACTCATCCATGTCCGAATCATATCCCAGCTAGGAAGCCATTTATATTTCCAATATCTGTGCTATGCATTTTCCTATCTGTAGGGCTCCTTGTAAGTATTAGAATGGTTAATCATTTTATTTTCCTTTAAATGAACAGAAATTTGACTCCATTAAGTTCAGGTTTTTTTACTATCTTCTCTGTTTATTCTGCCATACTTTGCTACAGAGTCAGGGACCAAAAGATACCTAAAACCTTGCAAAACACAACTCTATTGGTATGGTGCAAAGTTCTGATATTCCATAAATATCCCTTTGCAAAGAACTGACCTTTCAGGTTCATAGAAAGCAGAATAATAGTCTTCCTGCTTATCATGATAATAAATTTTTAGATCATGCAATTTTTTTAATTATTGCAGTAAAACCTGAAACATTGTTCCTATCTCAGAAGATGGGTTTATGTGTTTTAAAGGAAGTTAATCTGAAATATTTTTCAGGGAGGGAGAAGGCAATAGATACATTTCAAGAGACTACAAGGCATCAAGTTTAGGTCTCCTTTAGTCTGCTGAGACCCAGCAAAATTACCTTCTCATATAATCAGCAAGCACTGCCTTTGCAACAAGGCTGTGGGGTTCCTTTCTGAAGGCTGAACCCATCCATGTGAATTTTTCCTTACATTACTCTTTAGATATTTCCCACATAGGGGAGCAAATATTTCAAGACATGAGGGAACATGAAGAGATATTTTTAACTTGTGCAGTCTCCTCTGTAGTATTTAGGAGATGCTGTCTTTAGTGCTGGACTAAGTGGGATTTCCCCACCCTACATGGATTCCTGATTCCTGGACATGATTCTCTCCTCCCTCCAGGTACTAAAGCCAGGAGCTAAGTTCTGCATCACAGTCTGTTTGGGGGATTCCTCCTGTCTAATCCTATGGTTCATATAGCCAGAGAAGTTTTCATAAAATTCTGCAGGTTAACAGAGATAGTTTATTCTATGTCAAAATTCTTCTTGCTATATTAGAAGATATGTGGTTGTGCATTGGTAAAGTATCAAAGAAGGAATCACCAAGGCATAAGTTTCAGCTTCATTTAGTGTGTCAGAAGATGCATTTAAGAGGAAACTAGTACTACAAAATACACCTGCTGTATTGGTCTGAGGAAGAAGACTGAAACTTGTGGTCTTAAGCATACCACTCCTTATCATGAGTTAAAACACATGTTCAGTACTACCAGAAATACCCAATACCAGTACCCAATAACAAAACATTGTTCATTTCATCTCACAAACAGCAAACTGAAGAATTTTACTCATGATTCAGTTTCACCTCAGCAGTTCAGCTCCAGGTAAGTATCCATCATGGTCATAACAGACTAAAATCCATAATGGGCATTGCATTAGAGTACCTGAATGTGGGCTGTGTGTCACTAATGTTCTGCTACTGTGTCCAATCCCATGGAAAGTTTACTGACATAACAGTGACAACTGCAGCAAAAATTCTTTAATATCACAACACAGAATACATTTAAAGTCTGTCTCCAGTAAAGCAGCCAGCAGCAAAGGAAGGGGAGGAAAAAGAAGGAAATTAAACACAAGTTCAGGCAGCAGATCTCTCCCAAGAAAAGCCCCATACGTACACACATGGAACAACTCAGGGAGATGAGAAGACAGCTTGCACTGATGATATTGCAAGTTCTACAAATGACAGGCAAGCAGGAACTCTCACCACATCCCTGACTAGATGTGCACTGCTAAGTGCATCCACACAAGGGATCCCCACAGGTCTCCCAAAATACTTATAACACACATGGATCACACCAGATTGTGATATCAAAGGAACAACACCTTTGCTAACACCAGGGCTCCTGAGGAAGTGTTTGTTGGAAGGCATTTCCACTTTGTGTCAGTGGTATCAAAGCAGAGAGGCTTATGCTTTGCCCCTTCTGAGCCACCAATGATCTCCTGCCCTCATCCCCCTGCCTGAAGAGGTTGCAGTAGCCCCAGGAGCATGGAACAGTGGTTGCTAGGAGAAGGACATGAGCTTTGTACTGAGCTTGCAAGACTGACTAAGACCACGGCAGATTTCTAGCTGCAGCTTTCTTGTCACACCTGGCAAGGGAAATGGAAACTCAGTGGAAGGAAAGCTTTGGCACAAGCAGCTGAAAAGCACTAATGTCAACATTCCATGATCCAACTCTGCAATCCCTTCTGCATGTTTACATTTAATATTATATTAGGAAAGGGATTTCGTCCTCACCCACAGTTCTCTCTGCACACTCTTATAAAACATTCCTGAATTGCAGAGGTAAAAAAACCCCTCACAACTGAGGAAATAGTAATTTTCTTAGAACTACATTTTGGCACAAATGGTAGAACAATAGTTGAGGAACTTAATCTGTCCTGTCAGGAATGTCTGAAGCATCTTAAAAGAAGAAACTATTTGTCTGTTCTGGACTAAGATATTGGCAAGAGGCCAAGGATATTTCACTCTCATTACAGTGGTATTTGGCACAGAAACACTTATTATAACAATGTCAATCTGTGAGAAATACAGGATTTTCTGATGATTAAAAAATCTGAAGAAAGGTCTTCAAGAACTTCCAAGGAAGCAACATGCAACAAAGAAACATTAAATGAAATAGAAACATACATAAGAAAAGGGAACAGAAAAAGATAGAGGACACAAAAAGGGAAATGGAAAGTAAAAGCCCAGAATAAGAGAAATTAATCTCACTTAATTTCAGGTGTTTTCCATGTACCTGTCCACACTGAGTTGTCTCTCTACCCTCTACATTCAAAGGAGAGGTGGTCTTAATCCCACCAATGCAGCCTAGGATTTCTTTCATCTGATCAATATGGGACCCCCCTTTGGGGTGAGATGAACAATACAAAAATTTCACTCACAACACTGGCCAACCCTCCACAGCTGAGAATGCATGACCTGTTCAGGGACCAGCACAGTATCTTACTGCTCATTCTAATGTAAAAGTTAATCCTAAAATTCTTTCCTTCTGTCCCCAGAACAGATATGTAGATATCAGACTACAATCAGCAAATCACCACTGAATAAGAGCAAACTTTTCTTCAATTATACTCTGGAAAAAAATTTCAAAGTATATCTGCTATTGTTTGGATAATTTCTCAGGTGATGAAAGCATAATATATTTTTTTGTAATTTCAGAGTAGGCTGAAGTGAAAAGAATACATAAATATAATGAATTAAAGTCCACATCTCATCTAAATAAACTATCCTAAATCACTCTGCTGCTTTTTTTTCATATTTAGGAATATGTCTACATTGTGTAAGGCATCACTGTCCAAAGATATTTGGATTAATTATAAACCTGTATGCCTGTGCAGCATAGTACCACACACTACCAAGATGCTGGAAGCAGGAAAGGTGAGTTATTGCTTCACTCTGCCTGGGATATATCCTCAACAGAATTTATCAGTCAACTCGATTGGAATGTTGTCTTAGGGTAGCTAACTTCCTTCAAGTTCTGTATGAAATGGTTTAAATAAACTTTGGTCCATGAACTCATGAAGCATTGGGTGTGGACCCTAACTTTCAACAAAATAAAATTTATTTATATCTTATTCCAACCATTTTTACTTCTTAATATTGAAATATTACCAACTTTCTATTGCCGACTAAAAACTGCTCTTGCTGCATCTTGTGAATAACAACAGCATGATTATTGTCCAGATAGAGAAATACCTAATTCTAAGTTGTTACTCTAATAAAGAAGGTCTCTGTTACTGAAGGAATTCTTCATCATCCATTTACTGAGAGATTATTATTCCTCAGTATCACCAAGACAGCCATGGTGAGCAGTATCTTTGTAAAAAACATGGCAGTCAGCACCGAGGATTTTAAACATTAAAACCTGTGAGAAATTTAACACTTCAAGGATTTTTTCTCCAAAACCACATTTTCTAAAACAGTATTATTGTTGGCAATTTCAACAAAATTTCTGATTTTTCTTTCCAGCTCCAGAGAGCCAAACCAAAATGATAGAAGTTGGTTTGGGATTTTTTGGAAGTGAAACTTGCAACTTCAAATTGTTTCAATTGTTTCAAAATATACTGTTCTGAAATAGTCTATTTTGTTCTAAATAAAGTCAGAACTATGGATTTAGACATTATTTTTCGAAATACTTTTTAATTCTCTAGAGCTATCTGATACTCAGAGTTTACATAACAACTTGAAAGGGAGATGAAATGCCAGCATTTCCCAAATACTGAAAACATTGTTTTTCAATTCACTGAGTTTAGCACAGCTAACCAAAACCAGTTCTTTCTTTGCAAAGACCAGGTCCTTTAAACAATAAGAATGATAATCCAACACTCTCCCCCCACTCCCCAACCATTGTAATTCCAAAGAAACCAGCTCAGGAAAATTACTGTAAACCATTTTGAGTAAGGTACAGAGAGCAGGCAAGACAGCCAGAACCAGAATGTCAAATGGCTGAGTTTCCTTTTATCTGTGATGGGCAAAAGACCAAGGAATGGCTCCGTTTGCCAGTGCTGGCATAAATGTAAACTTGTCCGTCTACTGGACTTGTACCAATGAATTACAGAATAGATGCGATTAGAATGGAATTAACAAAAAGAAACACTGTTTTGTTTCCTGTTCAATCTATTCCAAAAGTATCCATGAAGATTCTGGTGGTTCCAAATAAATATTATATTAATAAAACTGAACTTTGCTCTCATATCAGAAGAGATTAAATACTTGAGTCTCCCATGACCATGATAAGCATGTTATGGATGAGGCTCAGAAGAAACAGCACATTCTTACAACTTCAATCTTCCTTGTAACATTTTTACACATTTTTCCAGAAAAAAACAACAAAACAAAAACAAAAACAAAAAAAAACCCAAACAAAAACCAAAAAAACCCACAAAGAAAACCTAACAGAAACAAGCAAACAAACAAAACAAAACAAACAAAAAATCTCCAAAACTACACCACCCCAATGAACCAACCAAGCAAACAAAAATACTGTCAAAGATAAATTAGAAATTGTTGGCCCTTAATATATCTTAAACTTCCCTTTCTGAGTCCAGCAAGGCAAGCGAAACTTTAAGCCCACAATAAAATGAGATTAAGAGGATTTGGGAGTTATTTTCTCATAATACATATCAAATCAGATTGCCTTAGAGACTTTTGTGTACCAAGAAATAATT
>CM031878.1:68243527-68338079 GCA_018697195.1 Certhia americana
CAATCAGTAGATATGGACACACAAAAAGCTTTATGACTCTGATTATCTTCTTGCTTGCTGACGTAAATTAGTCTTCTGGGAATTGAAAGTTATTTCTCAACATGCCCTTAATGGTCTGAGTCAGAACTGCAGATGATCTGTCTCCTACAAGGGTTTTAGAATGAAAACAGAGGTGAGAGCTTCTATTGCAAAGGACAATAGAAGTGGGAACTGAAATATTTCATGAGTGTGAGCTCATCCTCTGGTGTGTCACAAGCACTACAGCCTAGCAAACAGGGCTCTGGATGGAAATAAAGTGTTTACTTTTCCGTTTGCACCAGGTTGATGGATTATTCCACCCATTGACATTATCTCTGCAAACAAGGAATCATGCCATGGACTGGCAGTCAGGGTTCTCAAGGTAATGAAAGTTGCTGATGGCTGAGATCATACCTGACCCCCGCCAAGGGTATGGAATGACTGATATACTCCCACATCCCTTGTTCTGGTGAATGGACTGATCCTCCTAGCTCTGCAGCTGGCACCAGCCCTGAGTCCCGCCTCACAAACCCCCACAGATGATGCTTAGTGCAGGGTACCAGTTTTGTCAGGCCACCACAAAACCACCACTGCCTTCCAATGAGCCTTTTGCTATTCAGATCTTTCCCCTGCACAGCCTCTTCTCAGAAGTTACAAGTAATAAGAACAAGAAGAGAGTGCCTAAAGTTGCTCCAGGGGAGTTTAGTTTAGATGTTGGGAAAAATTTCTTCACTTGAAAGGGTTGTCAGGCATTGGAACAACACGTGGTGGAGTTGCCATCCCTGGAGGGATTTAAAAGACATGTAGATGTGGCTTGGGGATATGGCTTAGTTGTGGACTTGGCAGTGCTGCATTAATGGTTGGACTCAATGATTTTGGAGGACTTTTCCAATCTAATATTAGAGGAATTTTCCAGCCTGAGTGATTTTGTGATTCTGTGATTGTCCTGTTTGTTCCCTGACTCGCAGAGCCTGCCTTTCCAGTGGAGGCAGCAAGGCTCCTTGTCTGCTCAGAGACTCTGCACTCACAGTGGAAAGAGAGGAATACTCAGATTCAGCATGTGCTCAGCCTGAACCAACTAATTCTCATTTATGCAATGACCTCATGAGTTTTTTTCCTACAGTATAAAATTTTATTGACTTCACCCATAGTTATTTTCATGCAAAGAAACCCTGCTTGGATTCCTAATATGTTTTCATGCATTTACACAGTAAGTTTTCATATGGTCCTGGCAGAAAGTACTCTGTTTTTTAACAGCCTGCTCTGTGAGGAATTGTATCAAATTCAACTCTCTATGCTGTTTCTCCTGATGAATTATTTATCTCCACTTATTTCTCAGGAAAACAAAAAAAAGGAAGATGTAGATATGCTCTCTGCACCACCTACAGCATCCCTTCAAACAGAACTCCTCCTTCTCTCTTCTGCTGAAGTTGCTGCAGAAAAAAACTCATGGAGATGACCACCCCCCACCATCAGGTGTTTTCTAGCAGCTTTTACCTGCCCTGCAAGAGGGGAATGCTTCCAGGTCACCCAAGGCTTTGCACAACAAACCCAGTGCATCCTGTCATGGAGCTGGATCCTGCCATGGCACTGCACAGTGCTAGGAGAGAGAATGAGGCCCAAAAATACATATATGAATTCTTAAAATAGTTTTTTTTTTTAAAAAAAGGTAATTTTTACTGTTTGTGCTAATGGCTTCTATTTGGAATAATTTCTTCATTTTCATGTATCATCTTCCCATATTTTATATAAATTATGCCACCTCCTAATCCCCATAAAATATGTGACAAAGCTTTCACAGACTTTGATGGACTCAAAGAAATGCAGCAATGTTAACAGAGGAGCACTAATTAACTCATTATCCAAATGGGGCAGAAATCCTTCCACTGCTGCTGGGAGTACAGTGATGTTCCTGGGGGAGCACTGGGGGCTGTACCTGTAGCCCCTTCCCTGGGTGGGGAACACAGGATCAGGGCTGTGGCCAAAGTGTTGGCATTGAGCCCCTCAGCTACTGCTCTTCCCACTCCTGGGAGAGCCTGGGAAAGAGAGACAGCTCCAGTAGCTTGTCCATGCTGCTGAGGAACAAATCAGGAAAATTAGCGCTTATAAAATGATTCAGTCTCTTCTGGCCAGGGTCTGCAAAATGCTGCAGCCCTATTTTCACCAACAGGGAGTACAGAAAGTACATCACATCATGTCATGTGAAAGAGGGACTTCCCTAACCTAATTTGTATAGACTTTTCTATAAAACACTAAAATCCGTCTTTCACTACCATGCCTTAGAGGCAAATTGAGAAGGCATCAGCAGAAGTGCAGCAGAAATTAGTCTCAGGTCCTCCTGATCTTCTTAAAGGCAATGAGGTATGAGTTACAGGTCTCACAGAGCCAGTTTTGCTCAAGACTTACAATGCAGCAATAAGCACTGAGTATCCTTTCCATGGCACCAGTACAATTTGGCTGTCCTCTGTCAGGCTGTGCAGCTCAGTCTGAACCATGTCTGGGAAGAATAGGAAAGGACAAGGGTGTTTTTGGGATGTTTTCATCTTGACAGAACAGAGGATGGGATTGAACAAGCCTGCAGAGATCTGATTGCTGCTTTGCAGAAAATCAGGGGAGGTTCGAGGCAATATAAATTGAACAGTCATGGAAGATATGATGAAATAGGATTACTGGGAAGAAGCATTTTCTGCAGAGAGGGGAATACACCTTAAATGAAAGTGGACTCAAAGGAGAATTACCAGAAGACCAGCAGAGATAACAGGCAGTGCTGGAAGGTATATCTCAGTGGTCAGAAGCATAATGTTAAAGTATGTCCATGAGTTTAGAAGCAAATCTTTTCACCAGGTCCAGATGGGTCCCTTATTAAACCAAGCTTAGCCATAATGAAAATGGGGTTTAGTAATTCATCTCAGCATGCAGAAACTGAGTATTGTGATACCTTTATAAGGGCTGGATGCAGCCATAGCCAGCAGGAATGCTCACACTGTGCCTATATTCACAGAATCACAGACGGAGGGAATCATAGAATAGTGCAGGTAGGAAAAGCCCTCTAAATCATCAGCTCCAACTGTTAACACGGCACAGCCAAGCCCACCACTAGACCATGTCCCCAAGTGCCATATACACATCTTTGTGTGCCTACACACAAGATGGTAGGACCAAAACACACATCACTGCACACTGGGCTTCTCCAGGCCCCTCCAATTCCTTCTGAAAGCCAGTAGCACTGTCTACTGTCACCAGGAAGAGCCTAGCACTTAGAGTCGGTCCACAAGTAAGGATACCCCAGCATTACCAACCCTCTGTGCCAGCTGCTGAAATTCCCCTGATTTATTTTCAGAGGTCTGGCTGCCAGTATAATGAGAGGGAAGCAAAAAATGGCCTGCTTTTAACTAAGAAACTGTTTTCACATCTTCCTGGATGTACTCAAGGCTGTATCCATTCCTGTGAAACAGCCAGATCCCTCGACTTGCATGTAGCAAAGAAATTCATCACATAACCATGAGGACAAGCCAGCCTCTCTCAGTAACAGCTCACCCATGAAGATTTAGGGAAAGGGCTGGGGAAGAAGATGCTGTGTCAGGACGGCAGCATGTAGAGAGGCAGCCAAGGCTCTGCTAACAAGCCGTGAACATACCCACTGATTAAAGCAGACTGGTGAGTAGAGCAGGTTATTCTTCCTCCTACTTAGCAAATTGATCGATTTTCCAGAAAATGACAGCAGGGAGGTAATAGCTTCAATCTTCCAGGGTAACATCTTCTATTAAGAAAACATGAATAATTTGAACTGTTTCTAACAACAGTCTGGAGCATTTGCAAAAGTCCAGGGCAGGATAAAGAAAAATTTTTACAGTTTGTCATCAGTCACTCCAGATAGTCATATATGACATAATATATCACGAGTGTATGGGAAGTTAGAAAGGAATAATATCTGCAAGGAAATACTTGGAGCTGAAAGAGGAAAAAGGTTCCATTAACAGTGGGAAGCCCCAAGGAAAGGATTTCAGGATAAAATTTATTCTGTACCACTATCCCAATAGCTCCAAAATGCAAATCACTTGCAGAGCTAGTGGTGAAATGGCTCATTTGCTTTCCAGTTGTGTTGCCTCTGCAAGATGCAAATGATCAATGAAGCTTCACAATAAAACCTGAAATGGTTAATAATGCAAAGCAGACACAGAGTGAAGACACAACAATAATTTATGTAGGCTTTATGAATGTCATATTTTGTGGGAAATATTTTCCTTTATTTTTCAATGACAGCATGATGAAAACTGGTATCAGGTTTCTTACCCAGATTTGAGCAAAATCTCTGAAAATTCACTTTATGCAAGGGAATGGGTTGTCACATATTGATGGGCTTTTTCTGTCTGTAAGATCTCTGTACTTCAGTAAATGCTGAAAATCAAGAAATATCATTCAGCTGTAGCTGCAGGACAGAGATCAGACTAATGTTGCTCTGAGAGAGGAGCAGTTCTACTTAACCATCATCCAGCTCCTTTTTTTCAGGGGCTTTTTTATCAGGAATCTGAAAAGAAGCATGACCCTTCTGGGGTGGGAACACATGGTCTGTGCTCTCAGGGTCTCACAGGAATTCAGGCTGCTCAATTTCCAGCTCTAACCCCAACCTCTGGTCACAGCAACAATGCTCCATGACCTGCTGATTTTATAGACACAGGGAATTCACATATGGTGAAAAGGCCAATTAAAGCCTCCTTTTAAAGACAGACAATACCCAAAGCAATGCTGGAATCTGAATTCAGCAATAGCTGAATCTTGCCCAGGATACCCATCATAATTAAACGTATTTGTTTCCTGGGCAGTTATTTTCCTAAAGCAAAACCTATCTTGCATTCCTAGCCTAGTTTTCTAAAGAGCTTTGAACCCTGTGAAATTGGTTTTTTTTCTATTTGTACAAGAACAACAAACGCAGTGGCAGCAGGTAGGTCCATACTTGGAATAACTTTTACCAGTTGTGATAACTGATATTATTTGAAATGCAAACTTCCTTCAGAGTTCACAATTTATTAGGCACCAGAGGACACTCTGCTGAGTTTCTTTCCTAACTTCTTTTTGATGGCCAGAAAGGTTTTTTGGTATCTAACAGGCTGAAACCTTTCTAGATTCATCTCATTCAGCTTCACATGTACCTTAACATCTAGAAAGGCAGGCCCTTCTGCTGCAACCTTATTGAAAGTCAGTAGGAGAGAACTAGAAGGCACAAATCTGAGAATCCAAATTTGATTGCTCCCCAGAATCAAGGAACAACCTGTTTTACAGGATTTTATTTGAGAAAAATTTAGTTTTAGGGTTTAAAACTACTTTTCCTTAAGAGGATGGGCAGCACAGAGTTCATGCTCTGGCCAGTGTGCTTTCTTCTCACTTGCTTTTTGGGATTGAGGTTGTTGCTGTGGAACTACTGATCCTGTGTGTTCACAGACCTGGGAGGTGGACATTCAGCTGGCCCTGAGCCACAGTGAATGAAGTCCATCTACTGTGCATTTTAAACCATCCTGAACAGAGGGGACAACCACAACAACGCCCCTGTACTTCTCCTGGATCATCACAGCGTGTCACCCTTGCTCCACGTGTTGCTCTGCTGGGCTGCACTTGTAAGGAGCTGAAAAGTGGATGAACCAGCAGAGTGCAGGAGGGCAGTTATCCTGTTGGAATCTGACCTTCCTCATTGCTGGCTGGCTTGTTCTTATTCAACCATTCCTCTTTCCAGGAGAATATGCAAACGCTGGGCAAGAAGTCAAAAGTCATTACAAATGTTGGCCCTTCCTTGACCTCAAGAAATCCAAATAGTTTGAAAAAAAGTTAAAAAGTAAGCCTGTAGTATATACAAAAGATTGGGAACTCTAGATTGCAAGAAAGGGGCAAATATAGACACCATTAGCATATGGCCATTACCCAAAAGAGTTGCCTGCAGTCCAGGTCACTTGCTGACAGTGGTGCTTCCAGTTTGACCAAAAAACAACTGTAATAAAAGAATCAGTTTTATCATACAAACTTACTTAAACTAGACATGGATTTAGTTTCAATGCACTGACAAGCAGCAAGAACTGTAGAGGAGAACTGTGACCACAGGGAAAATTATACTTCACCAACCCAGTCTCCTTCTGTGACTTCTCCTTCTGAGTGCATGAAAAGCACTACTAAGGTGACATCTCAATTCCTGTGTTCAGTTTTAGGGCTCTTATGGCAAGAAAGGCATTGAGGTGCTGGAGTGTGTCCAGAGAAGCTCGGTGGATCTGTAGAAGGGTCTAGAGATTAAGACATATGAGTGGCTGAGGAAGCTGAAACTGTTTATCCTGGAGGAAAGGAGGCTCAGGGGAGACCTTATCACTCTTTACAATGTCCTGAAAGCAGATGGCAGCAAAGTGAAGATGGATCTCTTCTCCAAGGTAACAAATTACAAGAGTAAAAGCTATACAAGAGTACAAGAGGAGAGGGAGGAGGAGAATTTTGACTCAGTGCAAGGAGACATAACTCTTCATTGCAAGAAAACTCAGAGTAAGATGGGATGGCCTAGAAAACAACTCTCTTCTCCACCTAAACCAGCAATATCCACCTAAATCACCAAAATCCCTGTGTTCTTTTCAGTTACAGCTTTGCAGGGTCTCCCTTAGTCCAGAGAGCCCCAGGGAGCTCCCGTGGCTGGGTTTGTCCAGTGTGGGGATGTGCAGGACCTGCTGAGCCCAGCAGTGGGGACTGAGGTGGGGACTTGTGGGCTGGGAGATCCAGCTCTGGGGGTTCAATGTCACAGGGTGGGTGTCAAACTGTAAGCTTGACATCACCAGGCAGCCCTAGCCCCAGCATACTTGGATTCTGGCAGCCAGTGTGTGCAGATGCAGGAGGAATGCTGGGCTGGACAGGGGCTGGGAAAGATGCCCTGGGGGAAAGAGTGGCCTTGGGCTCTCAGTGTGGCTGGTGCCCAGAGAGGCTCTGGGGACATTCCAGGTGCTGCCAGTCTGTGAGAAATGTAGGCCCAGAGAGCTCCCAAGGCTTCAAGCATTCAGGCTCAGAGATAGAGATGGTAATCAATGTTTGACCTAAGGCCTTGGAGAAGGCTTGGGGACTTAGAACAGTAAAAGTAAAACTGGCATTTATAGTTTATATAGAAATATGTTTTAAGCAAGTATAAATATGCCTTATACAAGCAGATAAATGTGTTAAACAAGATATTAGAAAATATTAAGTTTAGTAATAAGACCTGTTAAAGAGTTATTAAAATGTACAGAAGTAAGTTTTCATAGAATTATACGACTGAATAAAGAGAAGCATCAGAGTAGAAATGTAGCAAGCATAACAATTAATGATTGGTTTATTAAGATGCTAGAAGACTTTGTAGAAGTAGTTGATTAGATAAGAGGATAAAAGATATTGTAACTATAATTAGGACAGTTTTCATGATGTCATGCCAAATGTAACAACCTAAAGGTCTCACCTTTCCATGAGACTGATTTTAGAATAAACCATCCTTTATTTGCCACATCAGTTGACCCCATCTCATCTGTATCCTGAACAACAGACCCGTGCTCCCTCACAGCCAGACCTACTGAATGTCCTCTCCCGCCAGGCCATGGGTCCAACAAGAGCTCTCATCCTGGCTCTGCTGAGCATCTTGCCCAGCCTGAAGCTGAAGTGCAAGGTTGATGTGTCCACAGCCAAAGGGATGAAGGACAGTGAGGAATATCTGCATCAGGATATTCTGCATCAGGAGATAACTTGTCTCCTTCAGGAGATTGAGGGGAGCAGTGCCACCATAGAAACCCTGCTCTCTTCTGCACTGCAACTGCTTTGGGTTACTGCAGCAGCCCTTGTTCTGGTTCTGCTCGCTATGGCCTGCTAGCTGGTCAGGAGAAGGAAGTCTCAGGAGCCTCCTCAGTTGCTTACACTGTTCTGGCCTCCCAGAAGACACCTGTGAGGTTGGAATCAGGCTGATTGTGTGATGTTTGCCAGTGCTCAAGTCTCCAGTCAATGATTTACTATTCATTTGGGAATCCTCACAAGATTCAAGTAAGTACTTATATGCTGGCACTGGTAATCTGCCAAGAGCTCTTTGGTATAACAAAATCCCATCGGTTGTTTTCTATTTTCCAAGTGTCATGGGTTTTTTTCAGCCAGTCCCATCTCCCTGTCTACTGCCATAACAGATGTGTGAATCTGGAGATTTGCCCTTTTCCAGGGAAATCAGTGTATTAGAAACAACACTTGGCGTGAAACCCAGGGGTGGGTGGGTACTTGGGCACACAGAAACATCAGCATTGTAGATATGAGCAATGTGGACCCGAGGCTCCAGCAGCATGCTCTTCCTGGCTTTTAGAACATGTTGCTCCACAGGCATTGAGCTGCTTCTTCCAGCAAAGCCAGAATGGCTCCCCAGAGAGCAATATCAGACTTCTGCAGCTGCTGCTGTACCCTGATTACAGCAATGCTTTTGGGTAGCAGGAGATGAACTGCAGGAGCTGAGCAGCAATGGTGGAGCCATGCCTCACACCAGGGTCAAGATGTGCCCATGATTTCCTCTTAACCACCTCAGGGTGATATCTGGAGGGAGCTGTCCCTGAGAGTTCCCCTCACAGCCCTGAAAACATGCTGCTGAGATGACAAGAATGTGATGGTTTGTTTTTCTCTTACATCCTCTCTTCCCTCAGGAGAAGAACTCCTCAAGCCAATGAAAGGAAAGCGTTTGGGCTGCCCATGTGAATACAGAAGAGCATCCTAAAGGTTTTCACTGAGAAATCCACATAAAGAAATTTTCACTAAGGAAGGCTGCTGCTGTAATGGGAAGATGTCTTAAAGGACAATCTGACTAATGCAAGGTATAAGAAATGTCTGCAACGATAACAATGACGGCAAACAACAGCAAGAAGTCAATGAGCAAAGTCACAGGCTGTATGACTCCATCCTTTAACCCTTTAGAACTTGCTGCTGAAGCAGGATCAAATCCCTGCTCCACTCCAGAATACACATATCAATAGAGAATTTTTGAAACAGAGAGAAGGCACACGGTGGCACAGGGCTCTCCGTGACAACAGCAAACCCAAACAGCCTTTCTGAGATCTGAGCCCATTCTGAGCCCTGTTCCTCTACTCAAACTTAGTGATGAATCTCACCCAAGGTCTGCAGTGCCACACCCCTGATGGGGATGTGGGAGCAAAACATGAGGGGATGTTGTGGCCATGTGGCTGCTCCTCACAAAGAGTGACACACAAAGGCATGCTCACAAACTCTCATTCTGATTTCAGCCTCATAGGAGCCTTCTGGGAGACTCTAAGCTGATGAGGAGACTCCTGGAAATTCCCTTGCCTGGCAGCCACGGTGAGCAGGACTAGAGCTGCTGCAGAGCACCAGCTCTGGGGCCTGCCTGCACTTGGCAGCAAGTTGCCATGGCTACGAAGTGAGCTGCTTTGAGGGGGAAAAGATGAAATCTGGCCTGGCTGTGAGAGCCACCCTGAGAGCTGTGGCAGTGCCTCGTGCAAAGTGCACCAGTGTGGGACAAGCTCTGATGCCTCCAAAAGCTGCCTCCCATTCCAGGGCTTCCAGCTCCCGGGTGCTGCGTAAGAACTTTGGAATAGGAAAGTGAAGTCATCCTGAGCTATTACAGGAATTGAGGAAGAACTGAGCACTTTTTCCAACTTCATTGTCATTGGAGGACTCTTGTCCCCATTCTCTGTCCAGCTGCTGGCACAGGAAGAGCTGTGTCTGTCCCCACCTTCTCCATCTCCTGGGCACCACTGAGCTGATGCACAAGGGTGTCCTTGGGCCACATCCAGATCTTTGTCTCACTTGGCAGGATTACCATTCCCTCACTCCAAAGTGCACCTCTGCCTCAAGAAGGCTTCTTTTAGCTCATTGCAGGCAGGAACTGAAGGCACTATATTAGGGGTGAAGTGTGAGCTCAGAGCTGCATGTAGAATTCCCTTGGCTGTGGATTAGTTTTCAGCTGCTTGTTCTGCCTCCAAACGGAAGGAAGGAAAAAAAACAAAGTGCAAAATAAAAAAGGGAAAAAGAAGGAAAAAAAGGAAGAGAAAAGAAAAGAAAGGAAGAGAAAAGGAAAAAAAGAAAAAGAAGAGAAAAAGGAAAAGAAGAAGAAAAAGGAAATGGAGTAAAAATTAAAAAAAAAAAAAATCAAACTAATCCCATGCCTTCACCGGTTGGTACATATTTTAAGTGTTTCAAGAGAAAATAAGGAATGAATCAACAGACTATATCCCATGACTATATTCCCTCTTCTGCCAGTTTGGCTATAGTTTGCAATTAGTATTAAGTGCATTAAAAAAAAAACAAAAAACAAGCAGGCTCTGTATTACTGGCAATTCAGCTGTGCCCTCGCATGTATACTGGCAGAATAAAAAAAAATTTGTGCATCAAATTTTAATTGCAGTCAGTTCTGAGGTCAGAACACTGATGCTTTTATTTATAGCAGTGAACTATCACTGCTACAGTGCTGCCTTTTACCTGTTAAAACTGAAGTCTGAAAAAACAGGATGCATCTGAGAGAGTCCACAGCAGATTGCTCTCTCTCCACTGTAAGAGGACTGATATTTTCCCCACACATCTCTCCCCACATGACCTGAGAACAGTCTGGACACTGATTTCACAGAACGATTTTCATTTTTCCACATTTCCCAGCCCTGCTGCATGCTATCTAAGGCCCAACATGATGGCAATCCTTCACTTCCAGCTGCAGGATCCATCAGCCCATCTCATTGAATGGGGCAAGCTCTATTTACTCTTCACAGAAGCAAAAAACCTCACTGTCACATCACCAACTTTAAAAAAAGTGACTAGTTGTCACTTTACAACCAGATGAAGAATTGGGGAAAAAAAAAAAAAAAAGACCTTAAAAGTCCTTATTTTCCCCTGTAGCTGCAGGTAGTTAAATACCACAATTAAGTTATATTCAAAGGATACTGCATAATTCTAAGGTTCCTACCACTCTGTTTTCTTTGCCTCCTGTTCCAAAATTTATAGAAATAATGACCTAAACTGAATCTGAATGACAGGTGAAAACAAATTTAGGGAAAGCAAGATAATAACTAAAACTTTTGTGTTTTCAGTCTCAGAAAGGATTAGTTTCTTAGGCAAAAAAAGGATCATCTATCTTGAACAACATAAAGATAGAAATTCTGCTGCACATGCAAGAGTAGGGTCCCACCCACAGGGCAGTGTGGGTGTGCACCCCAATTTCCTGACCAGCTCACTTTCAGGATGCCTCTCACCACAAGAACTGGCACTGCCAGCATGGTTATTTCTGTCTTCATTCACTACTCAAGCTTTTAATTTACATTAACAAATTGGAGACTGAAGCTTGAGGCTACTTTACTATTTGAGTTATTATTGCCTGTGTCTCCTCCCACATTTGCACAACAGGAATATAAAATGGCTTTGCCTGCAAATAACCAGATTTTTCCCCCACTTTTCCTTACATGTGACACCCTACACAGCACCTCGCAGACAAGGTTCTCTACATGCTGCAGGAAAGGGCACAAGATTTCCAACAACGTGGTATTGTCACTTGTTTTTGTAACATGTTTTGCTGCTGCAGAGGGGAAGAGGGAGCTGTAAGCTCTGGCAGCAGACAGGATGAGATGAGCCATGGGGAGGAAATGAGTCACAGATCCGGAGGGGCAAAGGGAGTTCCCCAGAGAAGAAACAGCAGAAATCAAAGCTTGCTTTTCTCCTGGGGCACCCCGAAAAAGAGGATATGCAAGCTGGGACAAAGTATACCACTGGACAGGAGAACCCACCACTATCACACCACTGATTCTCTGAGCCATTATGAGCTGTGAAAGGGCTGTGTAGGTCTAGGAGCTTAAATTCCTCATATTCTGTTTTTCTGCCACATCTTTCAGTATTTCTCAGTACAGTAGGGAGATGCTTGAGACTCAGAAATGTCATCAGAATATTAGAAAAAAAAAGCTGAATAATATGATTTAACCAGAGTAATGATGCTTCATTGATGCTGTTTTGATTTCCAAGAATGGTAGAAACCAGGGTACACCACAGACCCTTTCCGGAGGACTTAGGGCTGAGGACACAAAAACTTGTGTACAGCAAATATTAACCCAGATATAAGTTACCTTGAATGAACCTGCACTGCCACAGGACAATTCAAAGCATCCAGTAATAATTAAGACAGTAAAAAAAAAAAAAAAAAAAAAAGGGAAAAGCACTGCAGTGAAATTTACTGGGCAAGGTCCAGAAAAGACTAACAGACATCTTCAGCTGTGAAAGACAAGGATATAAAATCTAGTACCTCCTGCGTGTGTGGTGTAGCTAATTTTGAGGTGTTTTACAGAGCCCTGGTCCACACGGTGAGGAGATGGAGAGAAGGGGAGGCAGTGCAGCCCCGCCGACAGGCGGGAGACTCCCTCAACAGCACAAGCACAGTAATGTCCACACGTCGTTTCTCCGTTCAGAAATTCAGATCCGAACTAGACTGACTCTTAAGAACCTTCCCGCACAGGATTCCAGGCAAGACAAACGAGAAAAACAAAGAGTACAAGCACAGTCTTGTCAACAAGTCTGTGCAGCAGAGCCCGGCTCATCTGCAGAGTCAGGGTAAGGGAAAGGAAAGTTTCAGCTCTGACAGCCTAGTCCGGGCACTGTTGCAGGTGAGTTACGCCTTGCGAATCCCATAAGGAGCTGCTCTGTAAACACGGCAGACAGCGAGGAGCAGAGGGGAGCGGCAGGATTGCGGTCAGAGGGAGGAAAATCATCCGGCAGCCAAGCACCCTTTCTGTCCAACCCTGGGAATGGGACGCCTGCCCTCAGAGATAAACCATTGTCCAAGAAAAGGGCTGCTCCCTGCTTCACACCACAGCCATCATTTCCCCAAGCCCCCCTACAGCGCTGTGGAATTCTCCTTCGAATTTTGTTTTGTGTAATATTTCCCATCCCCAGAGGCGTCCTGGTTCCCCGGGGATTCTCTCCGGAATACGAAGCCATTCCCCCAGCTCTTGCTGCAAACCTACCACGGTTCGGCAGCAGGGGCAGAGGATGTGGAGGAAATGTCTGTGCCGGCATCACTGCACAGATACAGGCACACTGGCACTGAACTCTTTAAACTCCTTGTTCCTCACAAATTACCAGCCTGCTTGCAACCACTGGCAACGGGTTTGGGATTTAAAAGGATCTGTTATCTTCCGGCAAGAGAGCACAATGCCGGCAGAGCTTTACGGAGCCTTTTAAAAAAGCAATATATTGCTATCATGATTTATCAATTTTTTCCCTACAGTGGGAAAGGGGATCTTCACAGGTGCAGGGATCTTAACCTGGCTCATGCAAAGTACTGTTTCCACACTTGACTGTTGCAGAAATAATGTTTTTTTGACTTGATCTTTGAACTCAAATAGTGACAGTGAAAAGCCAATACTTGCAGTGAGGTTTGAATCTGGTCCCTGGCAAGAACAAGTGGCCACATTTCCTCCAGCTGTGGCAAATTCTGAGGGGTAGAGGAGGATTTTGACTTCCTGATGTCCCTAGTAGGTGGACACTTGCACTTATATGTGTTATTTACAAAATGATCTATTTTAAGGGTCTAAAGAGCAGGGTGCATTTATTTTCTCACTCAATGCCGTTATTTTTGCCACCTTTAATAATTGCACATTAATTATTTAGCTTATTACTCCATCCCAAAGCCACTGTGCTGCGGGCCTGGTGCCTCAGGAGAGCAGAGCAGGACAGATCTGACACAGAACTCATTGATCTGAGTCATAGCAGAGCTGTGAGGGGAGCAGCAGGCACGGGGTGAGTGTGTCATCCACCTCCCAGCCCCTCTGCCCTGCCAGGGAGCTTCTCTGCTCCTCGTCCAGAAGCAGCCTGGGAATTTGGACACAAGGAATTTGGCCAGTGCAGAGCACAGCATCACCATGGGCTCTGGCAGCACAAGCCTGGGCACAGTGTGTCTGTCCTGTGCAGTGCCATCACAAGCCACTCCACACAAAACAAATTCATTTCCTCAAGCAGAGGACTTCCCGTCACTCCTCTGCTGCTCTGCGGTGACTTGAATTACTTTGGATTTTGCAACATTTGGCTGCCGAACACAAAATCTAAGTTTCCCCAGAACCACCGTGCATTTGTCACCTGCCCGCGTTTATGGCACAAGTTTGATGTGTCCGCAGATGAAGTCTTGTCATCTTCACAAGAGGCCAGGGCACTGGACACCTGCAGGCAGCTCCAGGGTGGTCACTGCCCACAAGGGAACAGACCATCACCTCAGCTCACAGGGCTGTCTAGCCCCATCAGCCTTCGAGAAGCAGCATTTGGCTCTGCATAGAAGCAACAGATTTGTGGGGTTTTGATGTGCAAAACCTCCCCTCCCCCCCCGCCCCCTCCCCCGTAACAGCTTATAATGGTTTGCACGTCAGCCGCATCGTAAATCGTGCTGGGTTGCTCTACCAAGTGGTTTCACCGCAAACCAAGTTCTCTGCGCTCCTGTGCTCTCTCTTGCTCCTGAACGTACAGGGAAATGGGTTCTGTCGCAGTGCAGGGCTGCCCCACCTCACATCTCAGGGCAAACACAAACCCAGCAGAATAAAAGAGAAAGGAGGAACTGAGAACTGCTCCCAAGGGAAAGCAGTGTGTGCTGAACTGTGGAAGCTATCCACGCTTTGGCTCCGTTAATGCCATATGTCTGATTTCAGAGAAGCATGAGCAGGGAGGGAAGCTGCTGCAACAGGGATGTCCTTGGGCAATGCATCACAGAGCCTTTCACCCAGTCAAACTGCACTGAGCTCTGTGGCCCTGGTGCTCACTTACATATGGTTTAGCTCAGTGCCCATTCAATCTGCTTGCTTTTTTTTAAACTATTAAAAATGTCTGGTGCCTTTAGAGCAACACACAGCTGGAAAATATTTTCAATCCCAGCTCAATGTTTTCATGCACTTCTGAAGCAAGAAATAATTTACTGCGAAGCAGTGTTGCAATTTCCCATAAAACATTCCTGTGCTGGCCTGTCCTTAGTTTGGCTTCCTTTGCGTTGTTTTGACTGGAAGCTCTGCTCCTTAAGAGACACCAAGTGTGGTATTAACCTAAGAAAAGACCTGTGAAACTTCATCTGTAGGGAGCTACCATGCCAACAATGGAGAAGAACTGAGAAAACATGAAGAGGGAAGTACTGGCAGAGCAGTGGATATAATGGATTCAGGGAGGAAGGCTGTAAGCAGGCTGTAAGCATGGTTGTTAACATTAATGCAGCTTTTAACATATTAATGTCACTTTCAGATGAGGCACTAATTAACCAAGTTAAACACAGGATGAACCAGATGCTAACAACGTCTGATAAATTCACCAACCCCCATCCAGCCAATCTGCAATTATTGAGCAGACAGAGCCCAGCATTGTAATTTCCCTGCCTCTCAACAGGAATTTCTTGTTTGCCAAAAGTTTGGTTTTTTTTCTCATACCCCGTCACAAGTGCAGAAGGAAACACTATGGAAGTAACCTTGTAATTACTGACATTTTGTTTCACCGGCAGCTGCTGAAAGAATACAAGAATCACAGAATCACAAAATAATTTAAAGTTGGAAAGTTTAAAGTCTCTTGAGATCATCGAGACCTACTGTTAACCCAACACTGCTAAGCCCAACACTAAACCATGTCCCCAAGTGCCACATTTACATGACATTTAAATCTCTCCAGAGATGGTGACTCCACCCCTGCCCTCGGCAGCATAACTCTTCAAACACCATAGGATCAGAGAAGAATTTTCAAACCCTAGGAAGAAGCAAAAGATATCATTCACAGTCCTCGAAAAAGAGCATCTTGTGTTTTATAACAACCAGCACTGTCCAGTTGTCTCCCAGAAGCACAGTCCTGAAAACCCCCAAGGAACAGCTGCAAAATATTTTATTTGCAATACAGGGTCATGGCCACTCCGTATTGCTTTTGTCACTGACAGCTACAGGTGATATCAAGCTACAGGCTGCTGCTCTGGATAACCCTTGCAAAAGCTGAGTGGAGGCAGGTGGAAGAAGTTCTTGCGTCATATTCCTAGTCCTAGATGATCCCCAAGGTTTCTGTAAAAATTCTCCCTCATGCTAACATTTTGGAGAGTAATTTCATTGCAAACTTATTATACTTATCAGTGCTGTTTTTAGTTATTCTTCTTCATTATTTAGTCATTAGTCCTTTCTACATTCTACCTGTGAATCATGGGAATATTGATTAGTGGTAAAGTGCATTACATCTTATACTTGTACAAAATAATTGCAAGATATTTATGTATGTATGCACACTCTATATAAAGTAGTTGAGAATTAGCTTTAATTTTGCCTTTAGATTAGTTATAAAATGTATTTTAATCTCGCTTGGGCTTTTTCAACCTTCATTGCATATGTATCTGTGCATGGGTTAGACACTGAGAAAAAGAAAAATGAACCAAAATATAAGCAGGGATGTGATGACATGTAAAACCATTCCTTCATCACCCTGGCATCGAAAGTCACCACTGCATCTTTGCAAGCCGAAGCAGGCAATTTTTAACTTCTTTTACTGTATGCATTTCGGAAAACCACAACTCTTTTTCACAACCCTTCCTCTGGGGAGCCTCTTAATACCAAGAATCTCAGGATTAATTTCACCTGAAGAAGGGTACTGGTACAAAACCCCTAAGGGATTGATGATTTAGGATAAATTCACTGTGGTACTGTAGGCAATGCTATGAGTCTCAAGCAAATCTCAAGCAAATCTTCTGTAGCAAATGGAGACAAAGTAAGAAAATGTCCAAGGAGTACACGGAATTTTTAATCTTTTGCATGCATTTTATGATTTGACACAGATCAAAGAATTTTCCAAAAATCTGCACATTGACAGTATAAGCTGTACTTAAAAGCTATGTGGTTTATTTTGTTAGCACGGATTTCCATTGATTTTGAAACCCTAAAGAGTTTAAAGTATATTTCTAAACATACAAGGCATTTCTGTCTCACCTCTCACAGAACTCACCAATCTGCAGTTTCTACCCTTACAGTTTAAGAATCCAAGACAAATGGTATTGTCATTTTCATATGTAGAAATCTTTACAAATCAAGCTTATAAAAATCAATAAGGCCTAGTTCATATATTTTTCTGTATTTTCATAACTCAGTATACACCTGAGAGAATGTACCTCATATTTGGGAAAGTTCTTTTCAGATAAAGCCAGCATATGGAGGAACGAGCTGCAGGCTGGCCACTCCCGCATAGCTGTAATGTTTGACATTCGCTGGGGACACACCTCACTCATTGTGCTGCTCTTCTTTTTGGACTCACTTTGGGGTCACAACCTCTTCTGGATCTGTATCTAGTCCAGAAAAAATGCCCGTGGTTTGCTAAATTTTAATTTATAGTGTGGTTTTCAAGTCAGTTACCATGAATTTCTGCTGACTCCCAGAACTGACAGCACCCTTTGACCTCCCCAGCAGAAACTGGGGAGAGGTGAGAGGACCAAACACAGGTGGGTGGAACACAATCCTGGATGATGAAGGCTACAATTTTATTTTTTTTCCCCTCATGGTTGTATATGATACATTGTGCTAGACTTTGGGATTTGCATATCAATGTAATGAAGGATGGATAAAAATCTTCATATATATCACCCTAGTCTGGCTCCAGAAATTATTCAAGATTAATTTTGAAATGGTTTTGGCTTTTAATTAAAGTTCAGCTCAGTATTTAGGGAATTACAAAATATCAGACCTCAAGGATGACTTATTTTCTGTTGGTTGGTGTCAAAGTTTATGTCTTCTGTCCAAGGGGAGGAAATCTCCACTCAGCAGTGGGATGGAGTCCAGCAGGAAATCTTCAGACTGCATTAATAAGCAGAGGGCATACAATTCATACGATAAAAGATGTTTATAACATGCAAAAATGTATGTACCCATAGATAAGGAAAGAAACCTTTCTTTTCAATAGTAAGGATTGGCATTATTGCTTTCTTGAGCAAGAATGTCATCAAACTGGGCTTATAAACAAACGGAATTTCCATGACTTAAAATTTCAATTTCCATTTACTGACCACGCTGTGAACAAAAACAGTAGAAGAAGAAATGAAATGTACTTGCCCATCTTTGTTATTGTGAGCATGATAAAACAGGGCTGGACTGAATGTATCAAATTAAAAAATAAAAAGAAAAAAAGTAAACCCTGATGGGTTTGGGTTTCAGTGGAAGACAAGAGAACAAAAACTTGCAATGAGCTTCTTTGTAAACCACAGGAAGAGGAGGAAAGAAATTCTTTTTAAAACCCTATTTGTTTAACTACTTTTATACTAAGACTTCTTTTAAACTACCCTAGATAAAAATGCAGTTACACAAGAGATTTTGTACTTTATTTTTTAGTTTGTGAATGACTCATAAGCTTGCAGTCATACCATTATGCAAGTTATATTAATAAAATATGTATGCTTGGCAAAAATTTCATCCCATCCTGCCAGAATTTTGAGCACCTTTTTATTGGGAGGCATTTGACGTCAACTGATGCCCTTTGGAGATGAGGCATGGTGGGGAAAATGAGTCTGTGATTCTCCATTCCAATTTTAGACTCCTAATACCTTGAATAACTTGGAAATGTATCTCCATGACTATTAACAAGCTCTTTTTGAATACTTGTTCACATCATGCATCATTGCAATAAAGAACAACCTGTGTGTTCCTGATGTGGTCACCTGCTCTTTTTCCAGCTGCCAATAAACATTGAAAAAACTGATGTTTGTGCTGTCCATCACTTCTTGCATCTGTTACTGATCAGCCCTGCGCAGAACTCCATGGCTAGTGCCACATAAAATCTCAGCAAGCCTCAGTGGATTCATTCACTTGCAGATGTTCTGAAGGAATAAGTAGAAACCGTGACAGAAAACACAGTGTAATTTTGATACCACACACTTGTATGCTGCTGCAAGCTGCAAGGAAAACTTTTATTTTTCCTAATTAAAGATATTAAATGTCAGACTGACTTGGATAATTACTAGCGACTGCTCCACTCAAATACCCAAATCCTTACACAAATGACTAAAGTGTTGGAGTGGTGTTTGGGTCTGAAGTATTAAAAAAGCTGACTCAGGCATCTGTCAGCTGACTCTCCTTCTGTCACACAAACAAGAACCTGCTTTTCCATCCCCAGCTAAATTTATGCTGCCTACATCCTTTACATATAAAAGTAATCTCAACTAGTTAAGAATAAACATAGGAAGAAATAGCCAATAAACAATGTTTTCTTGAAGCAGTGTCAAGCTAGAGGAACTTTCTAATAGAAGAAACAATGCCAAGACCTCAGCCCTAAAGCAAGATTTCCTTGCAAGGCTGGATGGAGCCCAGTGAGTTTACAAAACACTGCAAAAACTGCAGGAACTGGGGCAAGTGTCTGGGCAGCTCCCCTCCTTCCCACAGCAGTGTTCAGACCTCATGTATAAACTGAACCTGCTAGCAGAGCTGCAATGGGTGATGTGCTTCTGGGTCAGCAGAACCCTGAATGTCCAGCATGATGCACGCTGACATCACCGAGGGTTTCATGTGTTACTGCCCTGTTGCTTTTAAGCTCCACCACTCCAGTTACTGTCAGCTCCAGCTGCTTGTCATCAGGCACGTCGCAGTGAGATGGGTGATTCTTCCTGAGGGCTCGCCGGAGCCCTCTGCCAGCAGGGAGGGTCTGATGCCTGCAGCTCGAGGAATGCAGCACAATCTGTTAGACCTGTCAGAGTGACCCCAGGTAAACCTGCACACACCAGCCCCGTGTAGAAACCATGCATTTTAAACATGGCCCTCGCCTCTACCTCCTCTGGAGCACCTTGCCTGAGTGTCACACACTGAGACACTTAAGAGTCAGCCATAAATCTGCATGGGTCTAATCAGAAAGGAAAAGCAGGGGTGGCTTTATGAAGATCCATCCAAACATTCCCTCTCTCTCTGCACAACAAAGCCATTTCCCAAGACCTCGAGGGGAGACCTCACCCACTTGTCTCGGGTCTGACAGCCGAGGGCGTAGGCATTAATTGGGTTTACAGGCTTCCTACCACGCGGATTAGTTCTACTGCCCCAAGGAAGCAGGTGACAAGCACTCCCTAAAGACTGGGACGCTTTTCCTTCCTCCTGCCGATAGACAGGGTCTCCTGACTCAAAAATGTGTTCAGGAGCTGCTGCTGTTCCCCCCTCGGAGTAGTGCAACTCATCCAACAACTCTTCCACCCAGCCAGCCTGAGACTGGGGTTCCCTGGAACAGAACACCCCAAACACCGACTTCTTTTACTGCACACAACCTGCACACAAACTGTGCCCATTCCTGCACACAATACCTGTGTTTTCTATTTTACAACCTGATCTGCAACAAATCCCCTGGACATGAGGGTAGCACCATGCCAACCCACAGGATGTGCAGCCAGCTTCCAAACCATGCATGTTTGGTGTGGTGGTAATGAGTTCTCGCCAAGGGGATGGCCAAGGCTGGAGCCAGCAGAGTAGCTGGGATGGCACAGCTCTAGGGGAGCTGGCACTGGAGCCAGACTGGGATGCAAAGAATGGGGAGGGAGGTTGTCATAGCAATATGGTGCCCAATTTGGAGGGAAGCTGGCAGAGAAGCCAGAGAGGCTTCTCTGAGGCAGAGAGGCCGGTGGAAGAGCCGGGTGTTGGAGCAGCCCCAAGCACCCTCCGCCCGACTCCATCCTGGGGGAAGGGCAAAATCCTCGCTGGGGGCTCCCATGGAGTCTGGACCGCCATGGGTCGGCTGTCGACACGCAAACCTTTCCCAAGGGGAATGACTTTCGTGAGGAGAAAAAAGTCTGCGCGCTCTTCCCCCCACCTCCCCAAAACCGCTGTTTTAAAGAAAAGCCACTATCGCTCCAGCTGAGCACCGTCCTGCCACGGTACTGTGATACCAGGCCACGGGCTCCCTGATGCCTCATCCCGGACCCGCGGCCCCCCCGGCTCCCCCGTCCCGGCAGGAAGGGGAGGGACCGAGGGCCGTTCCAGCCGCCCGTGGAGCTGGGAGCGACCGGGCAGCTCCTCTCCTCTTCCCCGGGAGCGGCATGTCGGCGCCCGGGACAGGCAGGCAGCCGCTGCCCGCGGCGGTAAGGCGGGCTGGGGGATGTGGGGAGGGGTGTGAGGAGGGCGGCGATGCCGCTCCGCTCTGCCCCTGGTGCCCTGAGGCCGCGGCGGGGGAGCGGCTCCGCGCTGGGCACCGCCCTGGGCGCGTCCCGGGCCGGCCCGGGCAGTGCCGGGCAGCACAGCAGCCGAAGCGCCATGGCTTTCGCCCGCTGGTGGTACGCCATGGTGAGTGTGGGGGAAAGCCCCGGCAGAGCACCCCGCTGGGGAGCCGGGAGCGCCACGGGAGCAGCCGGCGGAGGGCGGGATGCTCCCGCCGCTCCCCGGCGTTCGGGATGGAGAAGGGGGTAAAGAAAAGGGCTGTGGTGCCGCTGGAGGCTAGACGGCGCTTCTTTTAAAATATATATATATATATATATATATATATATATATATATATAAGTCCCTGTGCTTCAGGACCGGCGGAAGCGCGGTGCGCTTCAGCTGTGCCTCTGCATTCCATCCGCTGTCAGAAAGTAGCACAAGGAACCGGGGGTTTCGGTGCTCTTAGAAGTTTTTTCGCAGGCTCGCGGGGTGATGAAACCGCACCAGAACGCGTAAGACAGGATGCGTTTTATGTGGGAATGTTCCTGTTTTGGGAAAAACTGCGCTGCGCCTTTTTCCAGTAGCGCGTTCTTCACTGCAGGTGGGTGGTAGTGCTGCTGTCGGGAAGAGCCAGACCCTCCCTGGGCAAACCAATAGCTCTCTGACGGCTCCGTGTGGTTTGGATGGACTTGGGACGCTGCTCATTACTGTGACGAAACCGTGACTGCTTTAAAAGGCTTTTAAAAGCTTTTAAGAAGTCTTTATGGTTTATTACGCATAGGAGGAAGCAGTTGGTCTCTGAATAGAATGGTGAAAAGAAAAAAAAGTTTGCATTCTGTTGAAGTTTTACAGAAAGCATATATTGTGAAATGTTGGTTTCAGAGAAAATACTACTTTAGTGTATTTCCTAAATATATGATCAGGTAGATGAAATCTCTTGAAGTTATGAGCGTACTTTTAAGCTGCTCCATGTAGCTTGGATCAGTGTTTTAGCAGTGTTTTCAGGTATCACTCCTTGTGTCAAGTCAAATCAGTGTGGTGGAGGACACAAAATCACAGAGGGGAAAGTTTGAGAATTACTGCATTAAGCTATGGAATGGATGTAAAAGGTCTCATCAGCTCTGTGTCATTGCATTCAGGGGAAGAAAAGATATCAAAGATATGGCTATGTATGATCAGGTAAGAAAACTGCTCCCACAGCTGCTTTTTTGGAACCCCCTGTTGTGGTTGTTGGAACTTGTGGACTGGAGTCCTCTCCTGTGCATGTGATTCACGCCAGGGCCCCTCCTGAGGCAGGAAACGTGGGTGAAAGGAACAGACACAAAGGAGACTAAGGTTTTTACTGGGTAGTGTATTTAAAGCTCTGGTTGGATGTAATAAACTGGGTTTCACCTTTCAATTCCTTACCTGGTTTGGATATAACTCCCCTGGCAACTCTTTCCATCTGACAGTTTTCAGATCAGTGTAAAAGACCTGTGTCTTCCTCCCAGTTCCAGCTGAGAGTGAAGGTCAGTTTCCCATCTCCTTAAATATCTGTAATGCTGAGTTGATTGACTTCAGCTGAGAATCTTGCAAGACTTCACTTCTCACCCGGTTACTGCATGTCCTCTAAGATGCTGCACAGTGGCCTTAAGCCAAAGGCTTGTAAATGCCTTCTAAATCTCCTGAGGTTTGGAAGGAGTTTCTTGGAAATAAAGCCTTTTGTGAGGGTAGGATTTTTGTGCATGTAGATGCCTATTCAGTTGTTAATAACTTTCTCTGTGCTTTTTCACCAGTTACTTTCTAGTTTATGAGTGTTTTTGGAGTCAGAAGTTTAAAGGTGTGGCTTAATAGTGTGGTGACATTTTTGTGCACTTTAGAGAAGGATGAAGATCTCAAACTTTCTTGCTCATGACGATTATGTATTTTTGTGAATATGTGATTATGGGTAGGATTGTGTGGGTTTGTTTGGTTTTTTAGTTGGTAAGGCTGGAAAATATTTTGAGCCAGCTTAAAAGCTAGGAGGAATTGTTAGCTCATGAGTTAAACTATAAGTGTCACTTCAGCTGTATGCCCACTGTTGATGTGAGAGAGTTGGAGCTGCTCTGATCCACTGCCTTGGTTATGAATCTGTATCTTTGGCACTGTAAGGGGAGATGAGCAGGAAAAGGAAAGCATTTAAGAAAAAGTGAGCTTGTCATCATAGGTTATGGGTATGAATGAGCAGCGAATGTACATTGTCCCACAAAACTTGAGCTTAGCCTTCTGACTAAGCAGATTGATTTACTGCCTTTTTTTTTTTTTTTTTTTTTTTTTCCTTCTTTTTTTTTTTTTTTTTTTTTAGTGGAGGGTTCAAAGCTTGGAAATCCAGATAAGAAAAGAGCTGCTGAAGGGCATTATTGAAATGGGGTCTCTCATCATATATTGTGCATCAAACATCATGGTTTCCTCAGGTGCGCTGCAAAGCTGTGCTTTCCAAGGTTACCTCTTTAGGCAAGCAGACTCCTGCAAGGCAGTACTTTCACAGGCTGTTTTATTATCTGAGGCCAGGGTGTGAGTATCAGGGCTCCGTGTGTACACAGTACATTACTCAACTCACTGGAAAAAAGAAAAACCAAAACTACTTTGGTCTGACCAGATGTGCTTTGTTCCCTGAGTTGGGATAAACATATTTGGCCTCTGAATAAAAGTCTCTTTATTATAGAAGCTGTTTGATGTAGCTTTCTGGAGGGAAGATACCATGTTTTTAATGTATCTCTGACTTGAGTTTAGGGATAGCAAAGTTGTGGTCATTGTCATGGTCCATTCTGCATCCTCTCTGGGCAGTGAAGCTGTCCTGGGGTCCCTCAGGGAGTTGTTTTGCCTGAGGGGTTGTTGAGGGAATCCTGCCAGTCCCCTTCCATATCTCCCTCTTCATAGTCCTGGGTCTGGTGCCCTTTTGGTGCCATGGTCCTGTCTGCTGTGGGTTTGTTTGGTATGAAGATGGGAGAGACTGAGGGAGGAAGAACAACACCAGATTCAGCCCTGATAAAGGCCTGCCATACTCAGTAGAAAACAAGTATTTAGTTCCTATGTTCCCTGACTTGGTTTAGTAAAAGAAAAAAAAAAAAACAAACCAACAAACAGCTAGAGACTCTACACTTCAGTTGGTCTGCTGCTTTTCAAGCTATGTCTGAATTTGATGAAGAAAATAAATGAAAGCAATAGAAGACTTTAATAGCTGGATTCAGGATAATACTTGATTTTTTGAGCATTTTGGTGGTGAGGGTATCCGTGCAAGAAGAGAGCCTGATCAACAGTGTTCTCCTTCAGCTCCTGAGCCTTATGGCTGTGCTGGCTCTGAAATTCCTGTTCTGTCAGCAGCAGGACACTCACTGGCATTGCTCTTACTGATATGTGTGCAATGTGCTTTTATTGTAGCAGTAAAAAGCACAGATAGCTGGGTAAATTGTGTCTCTGCTGCAAGTGCTGTTATGGAGCACTGAATCAATTAATCTCTTACCTGAATAGACAACCTATGGGGCTTGTTTTTCCTCTAAAGGGACACAATTGGAATATGAGTATAGCATTTCCAATTTTAAAACTCATCGAGTGTCTTAGTCATAACCAAACTCATTTTAAAAACTTGAATTGTTAGAGGTTGTCCAAAACAATTATTGAAATTTTTGTTGCTATAGTACTTTTTCAACCTGCATTTTCTCCTGCTAACATGCTGGAACTGATTCCTGTTGAAGATAATGCAGTGAAACATGGATCATTACTTTCTCCTTATAGCCATGTAAAGAAAAATCTGCAGGAACTCATTACTTAGTGGATTAGCAGGCTCTACCTCCTGCTGTTCATTCCTGAAAACAGAAGGGAGTAAATGGGTCTTGAGTCATCTCCTGCTTTTACTTAACGAAACAAACCAGACATGAAGTCTCCCTCCCAGATGTCTCAGTTGTTGGGGGAAATTACAGTAGCTGAGATACTAGAGGGTAGCTATATTATGTTGCCTTCTATAAAAACTTCTTGCTTTGATTATTTTTGAAAAGAGATTTTTTGAGGGTCCAGATTCAGCACTTTTCAGAGATGCAGACAGTTACAACATGCTGGATACCAGTGTGTGCTGAGCAAAGTGTGTCTTTATTTACATTGCTGCACATGGGGAACTACTTGGGAGTATAGCTTTCTTAACCTTAACATCAGGTTAAGTGAAAGGAAGAGGAGGAGATAGAAGATGCAGGAGGTTCAGGGATCCTGGAAGAACCATATTTCCTAATGTGCACCTGTGCCTGAAATGTTGGAACATTTTTTATTTTTTTTTCTGTATCAGCACCAGAATTACAGCAATCATGGTAACAGCTTTCTTTCAGGTGAGGAGGGCTGGGCATAACAAGCATTTCAGTGCATCTGAGGGGAGTTCAGATGTTGGAGTGGGTTGCACACATCATGTTGGGTCTCTGAGAGCTGTTCAGTTCCTGCTAAAGCCTGTGGTTCTGTAATTTCCAAAACAAACACTGCAGAGTGCTTTGCTGGTGAGGGATGAGTGATAAGCTGAATATCTTCCAGAACTTTTCACAAGAACAGTCATGTAAGTGCCCTAAGAGTCATGACCTTATTACTGATTTCTCTTGAAGTTTTCCAGCAGGCCATTTAGAAATCTTGTCCATTAGTGAGAAGTGTTCTCTGCTTTCATATTGTGGTAGCTGAAAGGAATGAATCATCCTTGCACTAAGAAGTTTGATAATTTCATTGTGTGGAAGATATGACTTAAGATCTAAATAACTACACATCTATTTTCTCTGTTCACAGCATGGTGACAAGAATTCAAGTGAAGCTTCTTCCAAGGCAGGAGAGAAAAAAGCAGAAGTGGAAGAGGTAAATTCAAGTGTTTGAACATATTAAGAAGAAAAGGAACAAATTTCCTCCTATACTGATTTTTGCCTTTTGATAGCAAAGTGGTAGCTTTTGGACAATTAACTGGTAGATCCAGACAGTCATTACTGATCCCAGGAATGTTTAGTTTTGTCTTGTGCTGCTGAGCAGCCTAATGGAAATGGGTTTTTTGCTCTGTTCGTATTTTCCCTAATACTTCACATTGGTATCTGTGGAAGTTACTGCAGTGGAGTGTCTGCTGTGTAGTGCTCGTACAGTGTGGGACACATCTGATGGCCCTGGTTTCTCAGTACAAAAGTACAGAAAGGGGTACAGGTGAAGTACAGGTGAAGGGAGTGCACTGTGATGATTTTCATCTGATGCTTCATCCACACCAGAAGCTCCGTGGGAAAAAACTTTGCCTAAGCCTGTTTGACTGCACTGCAAGTCAGGGTTGGTGAATACTTTTGTTACAGTCCTCTGAAGTAGATGATTCAAGCAATTGCTTTTCTTTCCTGACCAGAAAGCAAGGAAGGCTTCTCTAGCCTGAGAACATGTTCCTCCTTTCCTCTCCAGAGGAAAAGCTTGGTTTTTTTCATAAATAATATTGTGCATTTACACATTCTTGGTTTAATGCCATATTCCTTGACTGCACATTGTTCTTCTTACTAGTGGAGTGCTGACATTTTTTGTGGGAAGGGTGGGAGTTGAGGTCTGTAGTTCTGGGGCTAATGTTTCTGGCCTCTTATTGAGAAGATCTGTTTGCAGCAAGACAAGACTCTTACTAAAATTTATTTGTCTGGATACTTCTGCTTTTTGAGTCCTTAGAATACTGCATATATTTTCCTCTTGTGAATTTCTTCATATGTTTTATTTGTTCCATCCACTCTGCAGTGTCTAATAGTGGAAATAGTTCAAAAACCTCTTCCACAAACCCAGCTGAGGGGAGTCTACTGCACTGAGAAACATACTATCTCCAAAACACGCTGATTTGTTAAACAGTTGAGGAAGCAACTCAAAATCTTTCAACAACTTTCCCAAGAGTCTTCAATGTTACATTTTTGTTTAAAAGTTAGAGATAATTCCTATGGTCTTCAATTTTTAAAGCCAGAATTTATAATATATTTGTAGAGAGCTTTGGACAATGTTGTCTAGAATATTAAGTTTGTTCACCTGCCTACTAGAAATGTTTGGCATTAGAAAAATTACAAGAAAAGATGGAGTTTTTTAAAGAGTTTTTATCCATACTGAACGGAAAACAGTAAAATCAGTATAGTTGTTGATTAACCAAAAATAACAACAAACAACTCTTGTCTCTCAGATTCTTTGTGTATATGGTCCTGAAGGAGTGAGAGAAGGAGGGTAGAGCTTTGAAAGCAAGCTTAGGAAGGGCCTGACACCAGTTTGAGTGGGAGATGGCAATTAGCCATAGCATCAAGAATTCCCCATGAATGCTGTTATGGTGTAGAACAGGCTTCTTAACCTTTTTTTCTTGGAGACGTAAAAGTAGACTGAAGAGAACACAGCAGGTTTACTGTAGATGGAAACCTGTTTGGTAGGATGTGGACTTGCACAGAAGGGATGGAGCTATAGTACCATGGTGGACAGAGCCATGTTCCCCTTATAAAGATTGATCTCCATCATTTCATTGTCTCAAGATGTTAGCCACTGTCATACTTGTTTGCATCATTTCAGCAGTGCTGCTCAGGCTGTAAATCTAAAGGGGATGGGGGATGTCCTTGCACAGGAAGGGTCACCTTTGGGTTGAGATTGTCACAATGTGTCAGTTCAGCCCTGAGCAGCTGAGGAGCCTTGTTGAAAGAGGCAAAAGATGTGCTGGAAGTTCCAGATATGTTAGAATAAGTAATTGAAAAAAAATATAAAAATAAAGGCAGTTCTTTGTCAGTGTATATGTCAGTAAAAGTGTATTAGGCATTGCTCCAGGACAAAGGCTCAAGTCATAGGGATCTGTCTTAAAAGCTTTATGTGTTGGATGTTAGAACCTTACATTTATTGAGTTCACCTTCTAGGGAGAATCAAACACTGAAAATCTCTATCAGCTGTTTTCTTTCCTTGTGGGTGTGTGTATGGGTGAATGTTAACAGAAAAGAAATGATGCTGGAATTACTGGATGCTTGTGCACATGAAGCTGTGACATACTGTTGCATCTGGGATGCAGCTGCCACCCAGTAAAAGTGAGTGGTGGCCACAGGTTTCCCATATCTGTCCTCTCCTTAGCATAGCTCTCTCATTGTGATGTGACATCGTGAACCTGAGCAATGTGTTTGCAGCATACCATTGTAAAGCATATGAAATAATATATTTCTTTTCTTCCCCTTGCTTCCTGGTGTTCCAAGGCTTTTAGCAATTTGTCAGCATATGAGGGACAGCTGGTGTGGTTTTATTTTATTCCCCATCTGGACATTATCTTCAGTTTACATGCATGTGTGCCTTTCAACCAATTTCAGATCACTTCCACTTTTGAGGCTATTGGGGCACTAGTGCTATAGAAGCTCCTGGATGCTAAAATATAAGTGCTTTCAAGGACAGGTGGCACAAAATCACTGAAGAAAAACCCAGGATGGTTTATAAAATACACTGAACTTAAGAAATCCCTGGCCCACAAATCAAGGCTGGAAGAGTATTTAGAAGAAACATCAATATGAACCTGAACTGGTTTTGCATCACTGGTTTTGTTTTCTTTCCTGTCTGCTGCTGACCACTGCTAGAGACAGGGGAATGATAAGAGTGAAGCTTGCCCAAACTTAAGAAGGCAGGTCTTGTACTGTGATGATGTGCATGGACCTACTGTCCTAATCTTGCATGCCACATCCAGTCAGTGCTGGCTGTCAGAGGCTGCACTTGGGGCACAGTGTGTGTTCTGCTACACAACCACATCAAATTCATAAGAATAGTGCAGAACAAGTGTTCACATTGTGTGTAGCTGTGCTCTGAAATCTCCCTGCTCTGAGATGATCCATGTTAATAATATGGAAAAAGACCTGTTCTCTTTTTACTGTCACAGAGGGAAATACCAAGGAGAGATTCTGTGTAAAAGCCCAGCCTGTGCATGGCTGCTGTCTGGATGTGAAAATGTGATATTAAAAAGGAAGACAGAGTCATATATTCTAGGAATTGGAAGCCCCAGCTAGGACTGAGGCCATATTTCCCCAGATATGGTGTGAAACAGGACCCTCTCTAACATGTCCTGGCATCTTTTGACTTCTTGTTTGCAGGACTAGGCAGAACCTGTGCTGCTTTCTCAGCTCATTCTACTTTACTTATCAGGAATTACATTCTTTACTTTGAAAGGATGATAGTGGTGATTGATGCTAAATCATCTCTATCCTTTTAGAATTGATTCTTCGCTCTGAAATCAGTGTGTCTGATACTTTTTTATACTGAGGCTGGCCATTTAGGATTTCTGATCCAGAAAAAGCATTAATGCTGAGTAAAGGCATTGCGTCTGGTGACAATCTTGTTGGGGTGCCCACTGCTGGTCTGAGTTGTGGAAGCGCATAGGTAGTTTTTACCTGCAGTATTTTCGAGGTTTCTTTTTACTTTGGTACCAAATTATTAATTTATATCTGCATGGTTTGTTTGGTTTTTTTCCCCCTTGTGCCTCACAGGACCTTGGTACTAGCAGAGAGGTTGTGGCATTAATCTATCTTCAGTAGAGGAGTGGGAAGATTCTGAGAAGCACAGCAGCAGCTTCTTTATCTGTCTCCCTTTTCTGTTTTGGTGCTTCTTTTGGCTAAAATGCCAAAGGTAGTTGAAAAATAACATTATTTCAGTTAAATTCTGGTATTCTCTGAGAGCTGTTACAGTGTAAGTAACACTGATATTCTGCCTTCAGAAGGAATATCAGGTGATTGCTACTCGAGCTTTTCTTGAATGAAAGATTGATAGGGGGAGGCTGAAATGCTGCTGATGGTTGTCAAAAGCATTTGTAGAACAGAGATTGCACACCCTTGCCTCTTGTGTTGTTTTTTTTTTTTTTTTTCTTTAAGTCAAGTGTACCATGAGCATTCTTACTGCAATCTTAAAATGAATACTTGAATGTTGTAGTCCAAACTGAACATTAAGTCCGCATTTCTGGACACCAGTCTTAACATGTCTTCCTTTGCAAAATCCATTTATCAGAAGAATGTGTATTTCATCTCCCCTTTATTAAACTTGCAGGATTAATATTCCACTCAGAAATAGTGTTCTGGTTTTTTGAAGCAACTGTTAATAATAAAGAGTAGGATATAAGTACATATGTGCCACAGCTTTTATTCCTTCACACACAATTCCTTACAGGCCCATAATTCTTTTAATTCATTTCATAAAGAAGCTGTGCTTTGGTAATTCCTTGTCTCTGTTAATAGGCGGTTGGGAAGCAAAGTGTGAGTACAGCTGCAAGGTAATTCTTTAGTTGTTTGTGTTTGAGAGTGTCACAGAAGAAAAATACTCTTCCAGTTGTTGGACAGGGAGAGGATGAGAACAGCTCTGATGTATTTCTCAATAAAGGGTACCTGAGCTGGTTTGCGTGGAGGGAACATCTTGGGAAACACCATAGGATCCTTATTTTAGTAAGGGATGAAATCCAACTCAACCTAATTGAGTGATGTCGCCAGTCTTTCTGCTTTTACAAATGTATGAAGGGATACCTAGATACCAAAGAAGTTGCAGTTGAAAGATGACTCTGGCAACTAAAATATATATTACTCCATGAGCTCTGGTCATTATTCACTAAATGATCCTCATTTGACATGGTGGCTTAAACCTCCACATGGCTTCCACATCTCCAGGTAGTCTTTCTCTTTTCCAGAGGAGAATTTATTTGTTAATTTTTCTTCTCTCCATCTTTATCTTGTATTGCTGTTTGGTTTACCACCAAACAAATACTTGCATTAATAATTTTTTCTTTATTCTGTTTAGTTCATTAACATAACTTCATGCTCTGAATAAGGATTTATTTCACTCTGTTAGCTGGTTCTGTTTTTGGAGGTGGGCTTTTCTTTGTTTGGTTGTTTTTGGGTTTGGGGGGGACATTGGGGTTTTTCTTGATTTTTTGTTTCTGGTTTTTGGTTTGGTTTTTTGTTTGTTTGTCTTTTTGGGTTTTGGGGGTTCTTTTTGATTTTTAATTTGGGGATTTTTTTGGTTGTTGGTTTGGTTTGGTTTTTTGGTTGGTTTTTAATTGCTATTTTGATTTGGTTTGGTTTTTTTGGGGCTTTTTTTGTAGCACAGACTTGTTTTGGGGTGTAGAAAGCTACCCTTGTGCCTGAAATTTTGGAGTATGTTGGAAGGTGTCATAAGGACTCCCTTCTCTAAAAGTACTTTATGGATTTGTGGAATTCTGTAATTCTGTGATATTTTCAGAGCATCACAGTTCTGTTAGACACAGTCTTTGGTACCAAAGGTAAATCTTGAACACCATAAACCCTGAGCCAAAGAGAATAAGGTGACAGTCAAGATCTGTGGTGCTAAAGGTGTACCCACAATTCTGATTGCTCTTCAGAGTTTTGATCATTTTTTTTGTGATTCTTTTATGGTGACTTCTTTTTTCTTTATTTTTCTCTTTGAAAAGGTGAGGGTAGTACTTCAGACTTTGATCTAGTTGAACAGCTTAATTAACAGTTGAAGGATTTGTGGGTAATGCTTATTAGAGAGTCTTCAGTGCACTATGTCAGAGACAAAGCCCAAGGTGCTCTGCATCACGGTACTGTCTCTACAAAATTGGAAGTGTATCACACCTCTACCACCTGCCTCCAGGATCATTCCCACCTCAGCTGGAACACTGCTTCCTTTCTAAGAAGTTAAAAATGTTCATTGTAACTAGAGTTGAAGAGTATGTTGAAGGATTCTGTCTGCTCCCTTTGCACTCTGCGTGGCCAGAGGGGAAAATATTGAGACAAACCTGACTGATACATGATGGAGGGGGGTTGTGATGAGGGTCCTGTGTTTCTTTGGGGTGTGTTTGGGGTGTCTCTGGGCTTTGCTGCTGCTTTTTCTTTTAACCATATCCCTCAGCCTAGGCAGAGACCCCAGGTTCTGAGCAGGTCTGTAATGGGCAGCAGTCCTGGACTTCAGTCGTTGTGCAGAGAGGTCCTGGGCTGGAACACTCCTAACATCCTTTTAACAGGCAAAAATCAGTGTTAGCCTTTGGCTTTGCAGCATCCTGTGGAGTCTTACTGGGATATCATTATTTCCTGTGTGATCCTTGATGTAAGATCCCTCTTAGTTTAAGTTGGCACCAGATTTGGGACATATTTTGGTCGTGTTAATCTTGTGTGCATGTCCCACTGCCCCATCTCTTGACGTAACTGCTGAATATGCATCTTTGCTCTAGCTGATCTCCAGGTTTTCACACTAAATCACAAAGAGGAGGTGGAATTACTTGAATGGCAGAGGTCTCTAGATCTCCTAGATTGTTATGAATCTGGCATCACATCCATTGAAAACTGGTGCTTCTGAGTTTGCTGGTTGAGTCTCTGGTCTTTCTGCAGCCTGCCCTGCTTGAGGAGAGCTGTTGAAATGTGAAATCTTCAATTGCATTGTGAATCCTGTTCTTTTTAGAAAAAAATTTTGCCTTTAACTTCGTGTCTTTACTTCCCAGCCTGAGGATGTTACCTTGTGGGTAGTCACTCACATTCTGTCTGAAGTACAATAGCTTGCCCTTTTGTTTTCATGATACTTTTTATATAGATATTGTTGCTTTAACTGGTAGCTTTAAATGGATTCCCTGTGCCATGGGAAATAGCACAGATTTATATGTCATCCATAAAACACTGCAAGAGAATGCAGGCTGTTCTGGGTGTGCACATTTCTGGGCTCTGAAATGTGCCTGTGTGAATTAAAGTTACATAGGAGAATTAATTTTCTGATGACTTGCCTTGCAAAAATGTCTTAATGGACATTTTGAAGTGTGCTGTTTCTTTTTTTTTAATACTTTGGCTTCAGTTGGATTTTTTTTGTTTGTTTTACAGTTTTGCTTAGCTTTTCTTTTCCTTCATCGCATTTCTGACCTTTATTATGTCCTTTTATTTTCTAGAAGAAACAAGCAAGTGCTAATGTCAGCCAGCCACCCAAAACTGAGACAAGTGGAGCAGCTGCTTCTGCTAAGGTAATGTATACTTAAGGAAATTATCTTTTCTTACAAGTGAAGAGGATGTGGCGTGACTCTATCCCCTGGACTGGGATAAAAACCAATTTGTTTACCAACATTCTACACCAGGAGGTGTTCATCGTGACTTGCTAGAAACTGTAATGTGTTGAAATGAAAGGGGAGCACAAGTCAGCAGAATGCCAGTGTTAACATTGTGAGGAAATAAATGGTAACATTCTCCCTTTTCACACGTTCTTTGTTAGTCTCCCAGTTATTTTCAAGAATCATATCCTTGTTGATGTCAGTGGGCACCTTCATTTCACTTTTGGGGGTCTGCCTTTCTTTTTTCACCCTGAGGTGTTAATATTTTTTGAGTTCTGTTTAGTTGGTGGAACTCAGTGAATTTGAGGAACTGACAGCTTGTATTTGCTTTCATTGCCCCTAGAGCAGTTCAGATGATCATTCAAGAAGCATTTTAAAGCTGAGTTGCAAAGGAGTGCAGGTAATATTCTCTGAGGGGAGACAGGGTACTCAGGTAGTCTTGCAGGGTATGGAAGGAGGTTGTTGAAAATACTCTTGCTGATGCTGTGCCTTGCTGGTAGCCATTGTTATGTGCTTAATTGTCCCAGGTGAGTAAAATGCAAATCACTTAAAAGAGAAGCAGCAGTATGTTTTATTGAGGTAAATAAATAATTTTGCTTGAATTTAGTGAAGATTGACAATAAGGTTTCACTCCAGCTGGAGTTCATTGGAGAAATCAGATCAGGCCTATTTTGATGGCAGTTATTTGAGAGTGAGGCAGGTAGGTGCTAGTCAGCAGGGGAGACAAGATCAGTGTCTTTGTTTAGTGCTGGTACCGTGTTCTGTATTTTAGCTACCTTGAAATTCTGGGTTTCAGAAGCAGCTTTTGACATATTTCTTAACCCACCTTCACTCCTGTTGGAACCTTGAATACTGAAAGCATCAGGCTTTCTGCTTTGACAGGCAGTGATCCTCAGATGGATACTGCCTTTGACCTGAGGCTGTGGGAATGGCTTCCAAACCTGACTATAGCCTGAGAGTGTGTGTGTGTGTAGTTGTATAGAATTGTGTAATGTCACAGGGTGAAATATTTAAAGTTTGGTGTTTTATGATCTAGAATCATATAAGAGACAATATGGAGGGATTCAGGCATTGTCTGAGTCCTTCTTCTTCACTTTCTTCTTCCTCCTCCTTCTCGGGTTTAAGGGAGTTTTTTCTAATTGGTTAGTAGAAGTCGCATTGCAGGCATTGAGTGTTCTTTAGTTGGGTTATAAATAAAAATATCTTAGGTGTCAGGTTTTAATTAGTTTTGCTTATTGTTTAGAAGTCCTTGAAACAAAGCAGTAGTAACAATTTTCTTGCTGTATAAAGCAGAGCTCACATTGTGTGAGACTGTACTATAGATAAGGAATAATAAACAACTGAGTCCAAATGAAATACCTTCGAGTCTAGTGCCTTCTGTCCAGAACTAACTACACCTAACACAGTAACACACTCCCAAAGCTGGGCTCTCCAGCTCCTCAGCTCACACCCAATAAGTGAGGCTTCTCCTAAGTCAAGCTGAGAGGGGCCCACAGATCCACCAGAATGTTTAATGTATGGAGAGAGCCTATTATTTGAAGGCTTCTAACAGCAGGAATTGTTTCTGCTTTTGAATGGGATTTTTTATTTTCTTAGTTAGTACTTTTGTAAAATAATCCACCTAAAGATATCTGCGTACTTCCTAAGTAATTTATTTTTCCTTTTTACTCTGTGAGGGAGGAGACAATGACATAAATCCTGTTTTCCCTTCTTTCAATGTTTCTGTCTATCATTAAGGACAGCCCAGCATTTTAATTTTCTTTTTTTTGCTTTTCTATTTTTCTATTTTTTTTTTCTATTCCTTGCACTTTGCCAAGGCTTTCTCCTCCTAGTCAACCTGGATGTCACCATCTGCATAGTCCCAGGGATGCTTATGTCTAATTTGCTGACTAACACGCCTCTGGGTTTTTTTGTTTTGTTGTTTGTTTTGGTTTTTTTTTTTTTTTGGGGGGGGGTTCAGTATATGTTCTTTCCATGATAAGTAGAAAGAACTTTTAAGTGTGGAAGGCACAATACATACATGCCGTTAAGCCAAAGAACTGGAAGGTAGTGTCATGAAAATAATGCAATTTAATTGCCAGGAATTCCTGTATATTAGTTTATGTCAGCTTAGGTTGTGTATTTTAGCAGAACTTGATGTTTCTCCAGTTTCTGTGACATTCCAGCATATTTACTGGCAAAGATAATGTATTACAAAAATACTCACCTCATATTATCTAATACTGACTTTTAATCAGTAGCTAATTTAAGTTCAGCCTTTTAAGTTCCCACTCAGCCATTTCCAGTTTTTTTCATTTAGGCTAAATCTTCTGTCAGTTGTAAATTTTACTCTCAACTATCTCCTGTGATCTTCTAGTGTTATTTAAAATAGAGGGGAATTCAGAGATTTCTTGTAGTTTGTGAAGTTTTTTCAAGCCTTTTGTCTGGCTGTTTTTGTTTCTGCCTTTATTTTTATCTCTAAAGATATCTATTGAAAACAAAAAATTTGTAGGTTTTTTTTCTTAACAGAACTTTTACAGGAAGGGAACTATTTCTTGAAAAGGCAAGACAGCCTTTTCTGTTTTCCTGCAATACTGGATCAAATCTTCTAGTGCAATCAGAAATACTCCAACAGTTTTTGGACAGTTTGAGACTGCTGTTTCTTCTATTATTTATTTCCCCCAATGTAGCTTTAATAATTCTGTTGGTCAGTAGTACTGACTTGTCATTATTCTTCTTGTCATCCTAGACAACGACTATTAATGACTTACTTTTCATTACTTATCCTAGATAAATTTCTAAATCCTTACCAGAGGCAAGGTAGGTGGGAGAATTAAGTTGCTCCAGCTCACGCTTTTTATTTTTTTAACCTATTCCTGCCTTATGGTGAAATTAATTAAACTGAAGAGCCAAGAGTGGGTTTGCTGAATCCATATCAGGCCTGAGTAATTTTTCCTTCAACTAGTAAGTGGTAATAACTGATGGCTTGTTTATTCTGGGGTTTCTGCCTTTCAGATGCAGGAGCTTGCATCTGAAGAATTGTCATTGTGTCGTGACCGAGCGAGTGGGCAGTCTGATCGTCCGAGGGAGAGCACTCAGCTGCCTGGCTTTGTTTTCGTTGTACTGTCCCTCAGAAATGCAGTTCTCTGTGTCTTCATTTTACCCCCATGCTCTCTGTTGTGTCACTCTTGTCACTCCTGGAATTGCAGCCAGTATTTACTCACTGACTCTGCTCCAAGTGTTCTTACAGCAGTGTTAAGTGGCTGCCTAAGTGTCCCTGTGGTGCAAGAATTGCTGCCTCTTGCCTCCTCCTCTGCACTAAGGGCACTCAGGAGGCTCAGTCAGCAGCCTGGATGTGCCCAGTCTTTCTGTGACTCGAGTCGAAAGGAATAATTTAGAGAGGCTTTGCTGAAGCAGGTGTTCTGACTCCTTTGCTTCTGTGACAAGCATTTCTCTCCTCTTTGATGGGGGAGTCCTGTTCGACTGTTGGTTTGTACCAGAGGGATTCTCAGTGAGCGCCTGGCTTGCCAGGTAAACGGAGTGAAGAGGGAGGCTCAGGTAAGGCTGTCATCATCAGGAATGTTTACTGGGTTGCCTAAGAGCAGCCTCTTCCTTGTACACACTGACTGCCAAGGTGCACAAGCCAGGCCATGGCTGCCAGGATTAGCAGGCAGCAGTGGGGAGGAAGAACTGAACTAACCTCCTTCCAGAAGGTCTGCCAGTGCTGCTGTATTTCCTTTCACAGCCTTTAATGAAGATTTTGCCAGTTCCACAGCGATCAGGAAAGCAAATTTCCACCTCAGTGTTCAATCATGTCTATTAATAGAAGGCACTAATAACTTGAACACAGCTGGATCCAGCCACCCTTCCTGGATCTTTGTGTTCTTATATGGTATTTCTGTTGATAACAGATGGAGTTTTGCTGTGTTTTATGTAGCAGATTTTTTTCATTGCTCCTAATGAGTAATTATTTTCTTTTTCTGGCTGGCTGCTATAGCTTAGAGAAGTGAGAATCTTTGTCTGTATTACTTCCATGGACTATTGAACCACTGCTGGGAGAGCTCAACAACAGTGGTGGAAATGCAGTAAGAATTACTTTTATTTCTGATTTTCAGAGGTAGCTTCTTGACCTTAATGATTTAAGAAATTTAAGATTAATTACTTTTAGCTGGCACCCAAATTAACATGCTTTACAAGGGGAATTCTCTGCTTTCTCATATATCAAACAAGAAAATAAGGAAAAAGACTAGCAATTGCTATGTATCTTCAAGCGAAATCCCTACTATTTTTGCAGCAGGCAAGTTTAACTAGTTTATCATCAAAAGTGACACCTCCTGTCAGTATTTTTTTCTGCTACACACCTTATTAAAAAAACAATTTTTTGTTTTGTGAGCTTTGCAGAGGCACCTTTGTGTGAAGGAAGGAATTTTTCAGTAGAAGGCATCTGAAGTCACAGGGTTGTTTGGGAATGTCCACAAAAATGCATAAATTTATACTTATGTTCCCAGTCATATTGTGAACGCTAGAAAGGCTATCTCTAAAATTTGAGATTATTCAGAAAAATAACAATTTGGGCTTTCTGAGGACTTCCTTTCCATGTTCTCTCCATGGCAGGTGTGTGTCACAACACGGATTCACAGTTTATAGGTGTTCTGCAGCAGGACTGTGGCAAATCATGGGGCTCTTCCTGGAAGTTGCTCTTAGAGCTGTTGACAGTATGTGAAAATCAGGAGTGTTGTGCCTGTGTGGAGAACAGTGCTGGCTTTCTTGGTGTCAGAGGCAAGTTAAAAATAGACCTAAACATTAAGAATTGGAAGCTGCTGGACTACAGAAGGTACCTCGTGTGTGGAAGAGTTGGCTTTGTGTAAAGATTTGCAACTTGTAGAGCTGTGCAGTGGTCAAAATAGCACAATCCTTTCACAATAAAAAATTCTATTCTTCACTCAGGAAAGGGATATTTTTTCATCAGTCTGCAGATGTTTATCACTTTCTAATTCCCTTCCAGGGCTGACTTATTTCTTAGCACTCACTCAAGATAAAGGGCAATGCAGAGGCTATTTCAAAAAAAGTGGCTGAAGATTTTGTTAGTGGCACAGAGGCTTTTCCTTTAAAAAAAACAAACTCTCCCATACTACTACAGTTATTGAAAATTTGATTATATGGCAAAAAGAAATTCAAGAGCAGATCACTATTTGTATTTCAAAAAGCAGCTGTTCATTTCTGAACTAATACAGATTATTTGAATTTGTTATGCTTAAAAATAGCCCTAGTCAGTCAACTTTAGGCCTTAAGTGGCCAAAACCGTCTCAATTACTTTCAATTAGTAACATCCATGTACTCAGAGAAGTCTGGCTAATCAGTCCAAATTTAGAGACTGTAAACTTCTAATAGGGCTATTACACTGCTGGGGGGAAATGAGTGGGTTCCTTCCCTTGGGACCAGTACTGAGAAACCAAAAGGTGGAAGTCGAGTATTGCTTTTTGAATGCTGAATTTAGCTTCACCCCATGCTTTTGCTGTGTGGCTCTCAGTGACAGCTGTCCCTTCTGGGGCACCCTGCTCTGGCCAGTTGCAGAAGCGACCCCAGAAGGAGCGAGAGGGTTTGCTCAGTGTAAGAGCCCAAACCTGCTGGTCTGGTTGCCCTCCCCGTGCTGCTGGGTGGGGACTGTGTGGCGTAGCACTCTGGGTTGCCAAGGGCTTGGCTTGGCCAGCAGCTCCCGGAAGCCACAGCCCCAGCAAGGAGCAGCCGTGTCCTGGCGGTCCCAGAGGAGAGAGGAGCCACACGTCTACCAAGTGAGTTAGCTGTTCCTGCTTTGCTTTCCTGCTGCCTTTGCATGAGCCTTGTTTGTGTTCATGTTGAAGTTCCTTTTCTTTTTTTTTCTCCTCCCCTTTCTCCCCCTCTTCTGGGAATTTTGTGGGCTGTGATAACACAAGCTGCCAGCTCCAGGGCTGTCTGGCGTGCCTGCCCTGTCAGCAGGCTTGAAGCATTCCAGAACAGTGTGTAGTTAATAAGCTTTTGAATTTATTTTAATATACTGGAAACAGCTCTTGCAGACACCACATGACACACCAGTTTGGAGAAGAGAGGGACAAGGAACAGCAAGCTTTGAATGCAGTGTCTAAGTTGTTCTGTATTTATACTTTCGTTTTGGGGTGGGGCTGGTATTTTTCCTTGCTCACAGCCCACGCTGTGTTCTGGCTTCCAACAACTGTGTGATTTTTTTGGCGTACTAATGCAGAGCCTATATGCCTGTACAGAGTATTACATAGTCAGGGTGTGGTGATCTACAAGAGCAACTTCTTGTTTGAACTGTGCTCAGGTATCAGCTGTTTATTACACTTAAAAATATATGTTCTAAAAGATGCTAAAACATCTGGAAAAAAAATACTTTTCAATAAATTGTATTGTTTCTGCAGTAGTGAAAATTAGGTAGGTAAGCATTACCTAAGTTATGCGAATTTTTGATTATTTGATTATTGTTGGTAATATTCCTTCCTTTAGAGAAAGTTAAAGTACTGCATGAAATAGCAGAGAATTTTTAAATATTGCAGACACCTCTGCTGAGTTCTTGAAACTTCTTTTTTCTTTTTGGTAACTAGTTTCCTCAATGCTTTTTTTTCTTTCAGATTTATATAAAACAATTTATAAAAGCTTCCATATTAGACATCCTCTTTTCTAGACTAACATTTGCTACTACTCAGTCTTTTTCTATAACACAGTGCTTTTTTCGTTTGTGGGTTTGAGTTTTTTTGGATTTGTGCGTTTGTTTTTTTTTTCCTGTGAGTGGTTAGGTACATAGGGTATATAGAGCTTGCAGAAAATTGTGTCTGATCTCAGAGTTGCAGAAATGAGTTCCATGACCAGCTTTTCCTCACAGCTCTGGTTATAGAGCTTTGCACATTAGGGAGACACTCCCAGTTTGAATTCTGGGCAAGGCAGTGGCTCTTGGAGGACTGGGAGTAGGGCTAGAGCAGAAACCTCTCTGTCCAGAAAGCAAAAGAACTGTTTTTTCACTGAGTTGGTCTCCAGCCTCTCCACTGTCACCATTCCTGCCCTTTGTGTCCCTGAGAGGAGGATGCTCGTGCTCTTTTATACTTCGAGGCTTTGTCCAGAGTCTCTTCTGCCAAAGGGAGAACCTGGCAGGGAGACAGGAGGGGTGGTGGCCTTCAGTACTCTTGGGGAGCTCCTTAAGGAGCTGCTGGTTTTATGGAAGAAGTCAGGTCTGTGCTTGCCTTTATGCCCTGCTCAATACAAGTGCTGGAACCAACTTGAAAATGAATGTTTTTGATCCCCAGGAGGGAAGACCCCTGTGAGGCAGGATAAAATCTCACCAAAATGAAGAGGTCATGTTTTTTAACTGAACCATAGTGTAGTTATTCCTCCAGAGCATGCTGAAGGCCCTTCTAAAGTGATTTTGATTTGAGAACAATGCATAAGCAAGAAGTGCCCCAGTCTGCCTCTTTTTAAGTGGGAATAATAAAAACAATGTTGAAATTTTCTAAAACTACTGAAGAACAAAACCCAGTGACTCCCCACCACTACCCCTGGTTTTTCAGTGTTGCCCTTAGAGATGATATTTTAACAGCCAAGTTCTGTTAAGATTCCTTGTCTTGGTGTTTTTTATTTATTCTTCTGTGTTCTCCATTCATTTTGGTAGCCATGTGTGTCCATACAGTTATTCATGAATAATTTTTTCTTTCCATTTTCTCTGTGTTCTGGGAGTAAAGAACAAATTTCCTGTTCTGTGAGCTGCTCTGGTGTTGTTATTGCCTGGCTTGGTTGTTGCAGTTACAAGTAATCAAGTTCATAACCTCAGAGACCTTTAGCCTCAAGATGAAGTTGTCTTTTATGTAACTTTAGTGTCTTTTTCAACACCCCCGTTTAGAAAAGACTGGTTCTGTTTGTGACTCCCTGGTTCTGTTTGTAATTCCCCTTTGCATCCCAGCTCTGCAGAGCAGGGTGTTGCGTGACACTGCAGAGCAAGTGACACAAATCCTAGCTGAGCTCAGCGGCGCTGCGTGGCATGTGGTTGGCACCTAATCCCCTGTTTTTCTGGTGTTTATTTGTCAGCCTGCAGTTTGCTGCTGCAGACAACTGTGGAATGTTCTGGTGTTTGAAACAGCATGTAGAAAATGGAAACAGTTGGCTGGAGAAGTTGCAGCTAAATGCTCACATAAGGAAAAACTGAAAAGAGGATTTTTGAGCTGTCCGCAAAAACAGGAGAGCTCATCTGGAGTGACCAGCTCATACATTACTGTAATCCTCTCTTGTGCAGAGTGGGAACCTGAGAAGAGGCTTGACAGGACTGGGACACTGCTTCTAATATCCGAATATGACTGAGTGAAAGTGAAATTTCACTGCGTGCCAGCTTGTAGAATTTATTGTCAGAGAAACAGGAAGTGTCCAGGAGGAGGTAATTGGAAAGCATGCTTTAAGGAGAAATAAGAATAGGGAGTTTGGTTGTTGATCAGTTTAAAAGAAACAAGGATTCTCCAGCCTCAGATACTGAACTGGTCTGTTTGCAGGCACAGATAATGTGAAGGCAGCAGATGGAGTTTGTACCCTGCTTGGAATATACTGATTTTGTTTCCAGATCACTTTCCAATGTCATGGAAAGACATTAAACGGAAATTGCCTTTATGTATAGTAAAGCCTTTAAAGCGGTAAGCCAAGCTGCATACTGGAGTCTAAGTAATTCCTCATGACCACAAATTGAACTGTAAATATGTAAAGTTCTTGCTGTATAGATACTGTGCATGACCTGTCATCAACTAGCAAACTCTACCTCTGCTTCCAAGAGAAGCAAACAGGCACAGTGCTTCTTACCATCAGCTGTGGGATACTTAGAATTTGACAATCCTAACTTCTTGCATATAAATGAGCATAAACTGAGGTGTTGGAAGTTAAAGGAAGAGCCAGAAAGTAAAAAAAAAAATGCTTGGAGTGAATTGTCAGTTGCTGGCCTTAGTTATGTTTTGTTCCAACATAAAGCTGTTTCAGAATCTTAACAGTTGGTAAAAAATAAAACCAAACATGCCAGTATTAAGACTTGGGCCTGAATTAGGTTGCTGCAATGCAGACATCTTAAAACAGACATTTCATCTAAAGGTGGTTTGACAGTTTCTAGGAGGTGTGAAGTCTTGTTCTATGGTGTGGTAAATATAAGGTGTGGTAAATATAATACTTTATATTTATATGAGATATGAATATAAGACTATATATTATATGAGATCTTACTCACTGACTTGCTTGATAACGTTTCATTTAGTGTGACCAAATTCAAATGCAAGTTGGTTGCCTCTGAAAATACTGCTTAAAAACCTATTGCATTAAATTTGAGTAGTGTGGTTAACCAGCTTTAGCTGATGTATAAAGTTCAGTAGTGAAGTGTTGAAGAGTTTAATCTCTGTGCCAGAATGGCAGAAATCTTATTCTAGTATTCCAATAGAAGAAACCAGTAAGTCTGTATAATGGAAGTTGTCTGGTTCAATGTTCCATGACCATCAATAAATTTGGCAGCACCTGAGGCTGTAAAAGAGTCTTTACAAGCTAATTAGGATCTCAATCTCCTGGTTCAAACCAGTTTCCTAAAAAAATGGTCATGTTTTTGTTTCCTGAGGAAATGGCTATATAACCTCTGTGTCTTTTACCATCTCTAAATGGTTGTTGATCTTGCTTCTGGGTATAGATTAATAATTGCTGCAAATGCTCGTTCTGCATGGTGAGAAAATGGCAAAATAATGAAATTTTAGGGTTATTCTTTTCCACAATATTAGTTGAGGAAATTTGAACTGTAATGATAGTAATAGATTGTAGATACTTTTCAATTATATTGATACCAGCTGAGCTTATGAGGGCTGAATGCACAAGGAAGCATCTCTAGAGAGAGGGTTTCTTCTTCTTCTTTTTCTTTTTTCAATGACAGATATTTAAAACCAGGTATATTGATGAATTAAACTACAGTAGCATGAATTTAAAAACCAGCCAAAATAACAAACTTTGGCAAAGAGTTTTAGATTGAGTTAGAATAGAGCTGCATAAAGTAACTGGAACTGCCCTCCAATGATTTTTTTTTTCCTTCCACCTGCCCTCAGTGGCTGACAAGGGTAGGAGGCTGTGGTTGTAACATGCAGTGTTGGTGAATTTCAGTTATGACAGTGGGCTTTAGAAATGCAAGGGACTTACGCATGGGCAAAGTCAGCCATCAGAAATTTCAGCATAAATCGTTTGGAAAAGGTTCTTATCACTTCTACAAAGAGACACATCACAACAGGACAGCACAACTATGCCAGTGTCTGACTAATAAATACACAGGTACTAACTAGAAACCTGCATCCTGCTCCTCCATTCCATTGGTTTCTTAATATAAAGCCTCCACAAAATTAACTGAAAAATCTTGAAGAGATCTTGAAATCTTGAGAACAATATTGTTTTCTTGGTTGTTTTGGGGTTTTTTATCTTTAAAAGCTGTTGTTTTTCCTAGAAATATAATAGCAGAACTGCATGTAAGAGCAGCAGTTGTAGAATAGTAGGATATTCCCAAAATCACTTGGGATGGAAAATGGCACAGGAGCACTCAAAGTTGTAATTTTTTAACTCATCTATTATAGATACTGTAACAATAAAAAATATATGAAGAGTTAATGCTTAATCTGTTTTCCCATTTTAAGACACTACATATCTGAGATGCTGTGTGGCTTTAAATATACACGTTTATAGATTTATGTATTTATTTGTAGATGTGCATACACACCCCCTTGGTGCTATTCCTGTCCCACCTTCTGCCTCCTGTGTGTGCATCCAGGGATGGGAGGGCTGCATAGCCCTTGCCACACACCATCAAAGCAAGTGAGAGGTTTAACCTCTTAACAGCTCAAGTGGCATTTCACACTTTGGTGAAATAACGCATTATTTTTCACAATGGTTCTCTGAAGAGCTTTTGCTGCCCACATCTTACAAGCACCATTAATTAAAGCTCAGTATCAGGGCCGTTCATGGAGAGAAGCAGCCACTCATACATAGTCTGGTAGATTAGGTTTTCCCTTGCATTACACACCCTATGAGTTAGTAATTGTGAAATCATAGTTATTGTGAGCTCTAAGCTGGAGAAGCAATCCCAGCTCAGTCATACCAAAGGAGTGTTAGCCCACTGGGTAGCCTTCAGTCCTCTGTTCTAGAGTTCAGCTAGATCACTCTAAAAATGTTTATTCAAGCTCCCCCAAAGACTGCTAGAGCTGGAGGTGCCTGATTTGTCCAGGTAGCCTTTGCCTCAGAGTTACTCTTCTCTCCAGAAGCAAGATCTTTGAGCGCAGACCTGAAAGATTATTTATTAAAGGCTAATTCACTTTCATCTTTGTTTCCCATTTTCTTGGGGCCCTGACCAGAGTATAAAGCATCAGGTACTGACTCACCTTTTCCTGCTGCTAAGTCCCTCATACATATCTTTTCTTAATTTCTCCCCCTAAACACATCCTCATATCTTTCAATATTATCTCTGCTGCAGTATAGTGGTGAAAGTTGTGCTTGCACTTGACCTAGAGAAGCTCAAGCCAAAGAGGTTGGAAGTTGTTTTTTTCATTTATATTTACGTTGTCACAGCAACAGATTACTTTTCCCCAGATTCCTCTTCCCTTGTTTGTTTATGGTAGGAGAATCTCAGTCTCTGACATTATGGCCTTTGCATGTTTTTGTCAGTATTGTTGCCTGTCTAGAAGGGTTCGGTGTTATTTTGGATTTTTGTGTTGCTGCCTTCAACCTACCACCAGTTTCAGAGATCAGGAGTTGTTTTATTCAGCTGTCTGCAAGCAAGATTATAACCCAGTGTTACAGACCAATTTCCCCATTTTATTCAAGAAAATGTCACCTCAAGTAAAGTGAAAAGTTGCAATGACAGTGTGTCCTGCTCTGGAGGTTTGCTGCTTTATTCTTGTTGATTTCCTATTTATCCTCTTGTTGCCATCTCAGCATTTCTGTGTGGGTTGCTTGGTAAATGCTTGCAGCATCTCTTCTGGTTTTGATCTCCACCTGGTGCATTGTGCCCCTTTCTGAGGCTGGGCAATGACCTTCCTCAGTCTGATGAATCTTCCCCATGAATTTCCAGAATTTATAATTTTAGTTCACACTAGCTCTCACTACACTTGGTGTAGTTTCTATCATTTTTAGTTCTGTGTAACCAGGAGCCCTCACGGATTTCTTTGTCTGTTGTTTTATTTTTCCAGAGGGCATCTGCATCCATTTCTCTGACCTGTCCAATTTTTTAATTTTGATGTTGTTACCATTACTTTCTTCTTCTCCTCTTGCACTTTTCATTCTTCATGCAGATTTCTGTGAGACCAGATAACCAATTTTTGATTGTTTTGTTTTGCTAACCCACTACTTGGCTTCTGTGACGGTTCTCTTTCAACCATAGCCTGAATACTGCCCTGCTAACTTGATAAATGAGTTTCTGATGGAACTCCTTCTCTTAATTCTATCAAATTAGATCCCCGATTTCTTCATCAGCCTTTCCTGGAAAGCCATCCGCTAACTCAAGAGCACCTGGGGGTCCTTTGGTCAGCTCCTGTGCAAAGACTGATCCCTATTAATTACCTCACACTGCAGGTCACCCAGCAACTCTGCTGGCAGGGTGGGGTAGTTCACAGGGATCAGTCTTTGCTCAATCAGTGCTGTCCTGTAACCTTTTCCCTGTATGTCAAGTCCCTGCTATGGTGGTCTTGGGAGTCTTAGGCAGGGAGCAGCTCCTGGTGGGCTATCAGAGGTCCTGATAGTCGTGCTGTGCATTTGCCTCCCAGCTCACACAAGAGCTGTGTGTTAGCCATGGCCCTGGCTGGCATCCCTTCTGTACCTCACTCACAGGCCACCAGGGCTGGCACAGCACCCTCCAGACCCACACCTAGTTTCAGGCAGGACCCGCCAGTGTGCAGTTGCAGGAAAAGGGGAACCAGCACTGATGGCACTGGTTCTCCCTTCCAGCTCTGCCTTCCAGGGGTCTCTGACAGCTCAGAGACTCCTGGTCTCAGAGGAGACCCACTCTCCCTTTGCAACATCTCCTGACTTTCTCTGTCCCAGCCCCCTGGTCTGTTTTAAACCCTTGCTGTTTGACACCCCAGCCTTTCTGCAAGGGGGTGTTGGGGCTGGGGTGCAAGCAGGGTGTTCCACAGCCGCACAGCAGCTCTGCGTAAGAAGGTTTTTGTTGCCAGGTTGCCAGGCAGCACTTCAGTATTTATCTCCACACCTGACACACGTTGCTTCATGCCTTCTGCATTTCCTCTGTGGAGCTGTGGCAGAAACATCTGGGCACAGCTGGCAGCAGAGCAGGGTCCTAGGGACAGGAGCACCGGAGCACCGTGTGGTAAGATGTTGATCCCAGAGCCAGGCTGGTGGTGACAGGGTGGTGCAGTGGTGACTGCAGGAGCCAGAGGGATTGGAGCTCAGGAGCTTCTTGGCATTGTCAGTCTGGATGCAGACCCCACTGGCTGAAGGGCTGGGGGGACAAGGACCCTGCTTCTTCCCTGGAGTGGCTCTTTTTGGGGAGACAGTGGAAAATTGTGGGCTTTTATTGGGGGACTTGACCAGGAAATGAGGGAAGTGAAGCAAGACACTCTGTGGTGGTCCTCGTGCACTTCCCACCTGTCCTGCTTTTCTCCTCTGTTTCCTCAGGGATCTGTTATTCTGAGTTAACCCTGAGTGTCCCCAGGGAGGATGGGTTGGTGTCTTCCACAGCCACTGGCAGCAGCCATGCATTGAGCTGTTTTCTATTTTCAAACTGCTTCTCTTCCTCCAAGAGTACCTCCATTCTTCATCTTTTTGCTTCTGCTAGTCACTGCCCGCCAGCTGGACAGGGCAGGAATAAACAGCTGGGATTTTGGGAGGTTTTCACTCATCCCTGCAGATTGTGGCGGTGCTGCTGTGTTGGAACATGGGAAAAAAAAGAATTTTTCAGTGCATTTTAAGGCAGTGGCTTGGGAGGAGTTTTCTGAGGGCTGGAAGGAAGAAGGGCTCAGATAAATATTTTTATTATTAAACTGACAGGAACTATGGTGACTAATATGAAGGTGTAGAACAGATACCCACTTGTTATTCATGCAGAAGGAATTCAGATTAATATCTTGTGGAGGAAAGAAAAGGGGAGGAAAAACTGTTAAAGAGTAAACTAATAGGAATACCGTGGTGCCTGGAGGATACCTGATGGTAATCATGGAAATAGGTTAAAAAATTTCAAAAAACTTTAGTTCTCTGCCCTGATGAAAGAGGCTCTGTACATTCCTCTGTGTGTCTCCACCCATGCAAAAGCTTCCATCTATTAAGTTATCAATCTATAGGTATATGGAAGCAGGTATTATTTGATTACCTTGCTGCAGTGTGACCATTGCAGATTCTCTATAATACATATTTAGAACAGTCAAACCTCACATTGAGGTGTGTGAGACACCAACTAAGCTGGTGGGGATACCACACTGTTGTCATCATAGTGCACATTTTAAATTCTGTACAGCTTTTCTGTTGTTGCTGAGAAGTGGTTGTGCTGCAGAAAGTTAGGGAAATTAAATTTTTTTTCCATGTGAAAGTAAGAAGCCACCCTGGGGCGTAGAGTAGTAATATGGCTTCTGTTCGTTCAAACTGTGTGTGTGTGTTTTCAAACTTCAAGTAGCATGTAAACAGAGACAATGATAAAAAAATGGAAGAGAAAAAGAAAAAAAATTGATAAATTGTGCTGAAAATTTAAATGTGACCTATGAATGTGTTCCTGTGACAGAGGGGCAAATCACAGAATCATAAAATAGAGCTTTGAGTGTATGCAAAAATACAAAATAGACCTTTAAGCAGAGCAGCATGAAGCAGCAATAGAGGAGTAGGATTACTTCTTTATAAAGTATTGATGAGACAAGTGGAATGTTCTGCGCTTTGGAGTTTGATACAGCCACAACAGAAACACACTGTGATGTTTTTGGACTGACATCCCTGAAGCCAGGAGAACAGACCATGTCCTTTGTGAAGTTCCAGAAAGGCCAGATGATATATAGGAACACTGGGGGCAGACGTGTTGCTTACATATTAACTACTTCTTTTTATCGTGATGTATTCGAATTCAATACTTCAGTACTATTTTCTGTGACAAACAAGTAAATCCAAAGGCACAATTTTTGTTTAATAAATTAAAAAGGAAGTGTGGATGAATCTGTCAAAGTAAGTATATGTGCTTCAGTCTGAGAATAGGATTTGAGTTTGTCTTGGTAGTTGATGGAAAATTTGCTGTCAGTACATGTTAGAGGAGAAAAAATAATGTTTAAAGAAGGTCTGTGGGCATCATCAAACTGTCAAAATTCTACATGTAGGTATTGTAGAAATACAGGCCAGGCAAAAGATCTGAAATAACAACTCTGATTTTCAGAAATAATTTATTATTAATTTTCATCTGGATAACATTCAGTGAATTCAGATTCTTTATGCTTTCTTATGCTTACTTACAAAAGTAAGGTGGTTTTTTTTTTCTCTTAGAAGCCCTCTCCTTCTGCGGATGTATCAAAACCACGAATTATGGAGCCGTCAGAAACTAGGGTAAGAATTTCAAAAGAAAATCATGCTTGCATGGCACAGGTATAAAGCCATGGAATTTCCTTTTTAACACTTCGATACTGTGTAACTTTACCTGTATTCCTTATCTGTAGCTTAGTTTCCTCTTAAAAAAAAAAAAAAGAAAACCAAGCTTAAAAAGTGCTATTCAAAGCAAAAAGAGGTTTTTACAACAGCAATAAAAAGAAAATTAATTGCGATGTTTAATTTTAGCTCTGTCACATTTTGTGGCATGTGTATAGCTCCCCCCAGTGTAACTGCAGGATTATTTTACCTGGTTATGATTTTTCACGAACTCAGCAAATCCATGATGAGCCTCAGCTCTCTGTGTATGTACAGTTGCATCTTCTCATTAATCTCCTGCGTTTCTGTGTCTGACAGCTCCCCTGCCTTTGCCCTTCACGCTTGTTCTGTCTTGTTTTATGGCTGGGACTTCCTCAGTGTCAGGGCTGTGTCATCAGTCCTGTCCTTTGCTTGTTAGGAGAGAGTCATTATCCTCATGTTGCCTAACAGGCGAGAGTTACGTGTGTTGTTCAAACAAACAACTAATGGTTCTCCCCCCACCTCTTCCGTTTTCCACGGCCATAACAGCAAAACCAACAAAAGCTGGATACCAGAGCAGGCCAGCAGGGACTTGTGTGGTGGTAAAGGCTCGGGCTGCCTGTGCCTTGTGTAAATGCCAGTAAAGAGGTGAGGGTGGGTGAGGTCCCTGAAGGTGCTCTGGTGCAGGCAGAGCCAGCTCTGCAGGTAAATGGCACTGCTGGAGGCCCTGCCAGGCAGCTCTTGAGCACCTACAGCGTGTTGGCACAGCCAGAGCTGAGGGTTGGTTACCTTCAGAGCGATATTTTGTTTTCCATCTATCAAATAGGATGTTTCTTTGTGACCTTTTCCCTGGTCATTCTGGCCTGGATCTCCTTCTCTGCATTTGAACTCAGCCATTACATTCCCTTCAGCCTTTTAAAACCCTTTTCCTCCACACACCCACACATCTAAGAGCTGAATGGCAATTAAACAAATTTTCCATTTGTGCGCCATCACCATTACTCACAAATGAAGGCATCTGCCAGCCTCTGGTTTCTCCTCCCTGTTGTGTTTGTGGGCAAACTCATTTGTGTCATGTTCATTAATGCTGTGGTTCTCCATATGGTCTAACCCAGACTGCTGTGGTCTTCTCTTACTTGAAATTTAAAACAAGTCTTAGGAGAATGTGGTAAATAAGCCAAAAATACAGTAGCAGAGGCATGCTTCAGCACTTTAAGACTGGTAAATACAAATCCTTTTGAAACAGTGGCCTACATTTGCATGTGTAACATGCAAATGTTTTATTTTAATGTCTGTTGCATTATTAATGTTTTCCTCCTGATGGATTAAACAAGTCATTTGAATTTTTGACAGTAGACTTCTTCGAAAAGAAGTAAGGTGCTGAGTCACTTTAATTTCTAGTCCTAAGCTTCTTGCAAATTAACAGATCTTTCCCAATTGCCTGCTATAACCACATCTCATTTGTCCTTCCTGAAGTCTCTTGTTTTTTTACAGGGTTGGAGGAAACAGGGTGCTGCCACTGTCACAAACCCTTGAGCTGTCTTCCTTTTGCACGTGTTTGTGCAACTGCACTGTGAACCAGAGAACCAGTAGAAAAAGTATTATTTTTCATCTCCAGACCATTTTTCAGTCAGTTTAAAAAGTGTCCTATCGGCTTCTGGCACAGTGCAGGTGGAAGCAGGCAGTTGAAGGGGAAGTGGAACATCTTTTACTCCATAGGAATTCAGTGCATGCCATCAGCTGATGCCTTGGCTTCAGTATGTGGCTGCTCACAGCTGGCTCTGTTTAAAGGGTGGCTGAACAACTCCTCTGAACGGATAGTCTCATACTCAGATTTTTTTATTGCCTGTTTTATTTTTTGATTTTTTTTTTAATTAAATTTAAACTTTGTAATTGCTAAAAGTATATCTAAATACAGGTGTCTCTGTGTGTAAGCAGGTGTTTATGATCATGCGTTTTATTGTGGCCTCAGCATACTTTTGTGTGCAAGTCTTGAATCAAATCCTTGCCCATTATGGGTCCATTTATTCTTCAGCATCACCAAACATAAATTTATAGTATGGGAAATTCTGCATATTTAAAACATTACAAAAGGATAGTGAATGATGCATACCTCACACAGAAGGTCCATAAGGTATTCAGTAAAATAATATTTGCAGTATAAAGAAGACTTGCAGTTGTTCATAACTGGTTTGGCAGGTTGAGAATTTGTATTCAATGTTCTGTACAGGTGTTGTTGGGTGTGGACAGAAGTCCAAGTACATATATTTTATGGTCTTGTAAATATAAGGTGTGTTTAGTCTTCTGAAAGGCAGACATGAAAAAAATGAATTTGTGCTCTGACAGCAGGGTACTTAGAATCCTGAGCAGGCAGTAGTCCCAGAGCAAGAAAAGCCAAACTGTATTTTTTGTGCTTCATCTTTGCATTTCTGTTACATTTTTTTAATCTTGCTGATGAATGACACCTCATGTCTGATTGATTCTTTGCTAGAAATGGTACAGAAACTCACCCAACCTTAATTTATTTTAAAAACTAGGAAAATTTCAGATTACCCTTTCATTACAGGATTATTTAGCATATAGGTACAAAAACGGACATATGTCTTTGAGTTAACAGTATTCATATTACCAGTAGTCATGTAATAAGGACACACAAGTGGGAGCATATAAAGCATGACTGAACCTGAGAGTTGCTATGCTTTAATCAGGTTTTAGGCATCAAGACAAAATACAAAGCAGGGAATCTGGGGAGAGAGTGGGAATCTGTGACCTTAAGTGATGAATATTTTAAAAAAATATTTATTTTTAATATCTTTTTCTCACTTTGAGAATTTATGCTTCTCACTCTCCATCATTATTTCCCCACTTGTGTGTGGTGGTGTGTTCCTCAAAGCTTTGAGACCTTTGTCAGGATTAGGCATGGGCATCTACATTAAATGTGTGCTCAGGATTTCCTAGCCAAGTGTCTGCAGTTCAGTGTGAGGGTGTGAATACTTTCGTAACAAAATGTAAACAAACTTAGCAAATTTCTTTGTGTGGTCAGCCACAAGACAGAAGCTGGGTTAGTAATGAATGTTTGGCAGATGAAAGACTCTTACTGTGTTGCTGATAGTGCAGCTGAAGTAGTAGGAAGAAAAATATGGTGGGGAGGCTAGGTCTCTCTCTTCTTAACAGACATAACAATTCTTTAATTTTTTCAGTTTTAGTTCTTACTGTTGTAATTCATTGCTTACTGTACTTAGACTGAATGGATTACAGGAATTGGGTTTGTGACATGGCTGCAAAAGATTTTTAGGTGAGAACCCTGGAAGAGCAGTCATGTAATACTATCCTAACCAGGTTACCCAGCTCTGTTGTAAAATAAGAGCATTAGGAGGTTACAGAGGAGAGGAAAAATACAAAATTTCTTCTGTGTGTAGTATAAGGATATTAACTGAACACATCCCACCCTCTGTATGTGCTCTTGAATCTAAGTAATTAATGTTTTTTTCCATCAGGACTATGTGTATTCTTGTAATTACTTATATTTTTATAATTATCAATAATTATTGATAAATTGTTGAAAAATAATTCATTAAATAATATTTGAGGATATTTCAGAAATTGCTAATGGCAATTTGGGTTTGGTATCAAACTGGTTACTATATTTTAACATTTTTGCCTCTCAATTCCCCACATGAGGAAAGAGTACGTCTGTGTGCGGATGTTTGTACACATTTCAATGCTCTTAAATCACTTGCAGCCTGTGTTAGGATGTGGTGAACTGCAGGGCTAGTGTGTAGTAGTTAGAAAGCATGTGTGCTGACAAGTGTGAACCTGTCTGATATTCTGCTTTACGTAATTTGATCATCTGCAAATAAGCATGCATATTAATCTCTGCATAAATGTTGTTTATATTTCAGTCTGCACCAACAACCAAACCAGGATCTGAAAAAAATACCCAGTCAGACAAGGTACCTTTCACCTTTGCAGAGTTGCTGCACTTTGATCCTTTACTAACTTTGAAAAGAGAGGCTGAACTCTTGGCTATTTCTGTGTCACATGAAACTGGTGTGTGATCAGTGACATACCTGTGCATAAATTTCAAGATAGCCCAAGAAGTGTCCTGTTAACCATCTTAAGATCTGTCCTGTGCTTGTTTGGACTAGCCTGGGTTACGTTCTGTAGCATTGAGGGGTGGAAATGGTAAATTATCTCAATTTTTTATTTTATGACAGCAAACAGACTCTCAAAATAAACAGCTGTCTGAAGAGAAGCCAGAGGAACCCAGTGATGTAAGTTGTATAATTTCTCCTCTCACTCTCACTCTCTCTCTTTATGTAGATATATATATGTGTGTGTGTATGTATGTATGTATGTATATATCTTTGAATTTTTTAATGAGGGTTTCTTCTGGTATTTTACTTCCATCTTTTGCTTAAAGAAAGCCAGCCCTTCATATCTAGTGATAATAGTTTATCTCTACACAGGGGAAAAACCAAACCACACCTACTGTGACAACAGCTTCTAAGCCACATAACACAGGAAAAGTAGCTACAACTCAGGCTGACAAGCCTTCACCAGCAACCTCCACAGCAACAGCAAAGGTATCTAGAAGCAAGAACCAGATTTTAGTATTTAAGCCAATTTTTATAATTTTATTGAGGGGATGTTAGGAATCCACATCAACATGGATTCTTTAGCTGAATATTGTTAAGTGAGACTTTTGGGCCCCAAAAAATCAGTGTAGATAAGCTGTTGGCCAAGCAAATGACATTAAGAACATCACAGTTTTAGGGCTGTCCCTATGTGTTTGGGGCTCTTCTGGTTTTCTGTGTTTTTTTTAAGTTCCATGTAGCTGCACAGCTGTCACTGATTCTTTGTCAGGCTCTTCCCTTGCCCCCTCACTGCAGCATTGGCTCCAAATGTAGCAGGTCAGACCTGAACAAGGCTCTGAAAAAAAAACTAAAGTGAGGAAAGTTGAGGAAAAAAGCTGTGGAGGGTTCATTTCCACAGGGCAAATGGAGAAAAAATGTGAAGGAAAAGCATGTGGTGGCATCAGGATGCGGCTGTTTTAGTCTGCTGGTGTGCACGCTTCTGGTGACAAGGCCAGGGTAACATGAAGGAGTGGCTCCTGCAGCTCTGCTACAACACATTTATTTTTGACAGTAAATGGCAATGTCAGTAATGCAGAAGTCTGCATTTTGAGTGGTGGTGTTGCCTCTCCACTTCCCTCCCTGCAGCAGTTTTCACCCTACCTACTTGAACACCTTTTGCAGCTGGCGTTTAATGGTGCATTGGAGCTACCAGGAGTAAATGACAGCTTTATAAAGAGACTTGGAAGTCTTTCCTGCCCTGCAGATTTCTTTCACTGGCAGAGTAAAAGAAGGAGGTAGAGTGCTTAAAATAGAAAGCTTTCTTTCCCACAGCAGAATCTGGGAACAGAGCTTTTATGGTGGTAGCTCATTCTACCCCAGCACCTGGATGCTGTGCATTTGCAGCAGCCGGTTGCTGAGTCAAAAAAACTGTGCATGGCCTCAGCATTGGATGGTTTACTCTTGTTTTGTCTCTCTTTTAACATTGCAGTAAACTGTCTCTTTTTTTTTTTATTCTTCTCCAGCAAAAGTCAAAGGAGATGTCCACAGTGGCTGGTGCAACTTCTGGAACAGGCACAGCTGATGCAAGTGTGGTTGCTGCTGCTGACAAATCAAGTACTGAGGTTAGTAAACATAGCCCCAGACAAAGGGTTCCCCTGTAATAATGTCTCAGAGGGTGCCTCTCTCTCTGAAATACTCCAGTTTCAGGAAAAAAAAGAATGGGTAACAGCTAATACATCCTCAATGTATGTATGTGTGATGGTGGAAGGCCATCTGAAGAAAGATGAAGTGAAGAAAATGAACTTGAAGAAAAACAAGTGGTGTGTCATTTGTATTTTGTCACATAGGACTTCTTTAGAAGCTAGCCTTAAATTATACGACTTAAAATCAGTTACTCCCTATCTTTGCTTATATTTGAATATATATGTGTATCTGCTGATACACAAATACAAAAGACCTTGTTAATGACATTGGGAAATTGAGTTTAGAACCATTCTCACTAAAAATCTGGCAAGTTTATGTCTTGCTGAAAGAAAGCTTTTAGGTTGATTTCTCCTAAGAATACTCCTTATTCTACAGATTCACCAGATGCTTCAGATTTTTTTTTCCTCTTTGTACACCTTAGTAACTTCTCTAATGGTTTGCTTATTTTTTCAGCCTGGTATGGATGAGTCAGCACTTGATAGCCTAATAGATACTCTTGGTGGACCTGAGGAAGATGTGCCTACTACTCCTGTTTACACTGGCCCAGAAATTACGGTATTTTACACTTCACATTCTTATTTCTTAGAAGATTAATCTCTAAATTACATCTGTAGTTGCTCATTACTGCGTTGATCCAGGACTTGTACCTGTGATCTATGAAGAATTAAAACAGAGTGTGCACAGTTACATTTTAATGTTGGTTTTGTTAATATAGAAATGACGCAGTTTTGGGAATTTGCTGAGGAATGCATAATTTTCTGAGTCTGAATGGGAGAGTCTGGTAAGAAGGATTAGATTACAAGCTTAGTGGCTTAGAAAAACATGACAAAAATTTTGGAATTTATAAATATTTAAAAAACAATCTAGGTTCAGACCTTATTTCAGACAAATATTAATGTGTGCATTATTTTCACAGGAAGATATATATTCAAGATACTTGGAAGAAATGGGCAAACGAGAAGGTAGTCTCCCTCCAGAGTATGTTAAACTGTTGAAGGTGAGTGAGTTAAAAAACACATGCTTCATGTGTGTTTTTTGCAATATTGGGTATTTCTGCTTTGCATTTACTACAAAATTAATTCTCATTTTAGAGCAAAGGTTATGGCAAAGACATGGTCCCACTGAAACCAAATGAGCAAGATGAAGTAAGACTTTTTTTTTTGTAATATAGTGGAAGTTGAAAGTAACCCAGGTGAAAACCCAGTTATCATTGGATTTCTAGGAAAGTATAAGTGTTGCATGTTCTCCAAATATCCCAGTCAACGGGATGGGGATGTGGGGTGCCCAATGATCTAACTACCGATAAAACTAAATACAGCTTGGCATAGATGTTTTTAATAAAGGTGTAGGAAATTTCATGATGCTGAAGCCGAAATGAGTCAAATAAACGCTTACTGAAATATTTGGCATATGAATAACAAAGAGGAGAAGTACTGTGCAAGCAGGAGTCTCTCTGTAATGCCTTCAGCAAAGACTACTTGGCCAGAGATTTCTGTCAGACAATGTAATTTTTCTGTTTGGGAAGTTTGACATACTAAATACAAAAGCTTATCTGAGACATGAACCAACCAGTGGGGGTAAGCATTTTTTAATTTTTTTGTTGTGTCAGGAACTTGTGCCAGTGAGGTCACTATGTAGGTAATTGTTGGACATACTCAGGCTGTAAACTGAGTTTGACCCATGGTGATACCTGAACTTTCTCATGGTCCTAACTTGGTTTGCAATTCCTTGCTCAGAAGCCAATGACAGATGATGAGCTTGCAGATGCCCTGTCATCTGATTTCACCTGCAGTGCTGCTTCTGCTCAGGAGAAGACAAGTCTGACAGAGGTATTGACACTTTGCTTGCATTGCATGAATTTATTGTGAGGAAAAATTGATGCTGTTACTGTAATATTTAATTTTAAAGTAGGTAAAATTTCCTGCTTCTTTTCTATTTTTGCAAATTTGCCTGTAATTTTATCTCGCTTGTAGAAACCAAATAAAGAAGGAGAAATGGTGCAAGCACAAGCAGCTGGTTCAGTTAAGACCTCAGTTCTTCCTAAGGAGAAGACAAAATCAAAAGAGGTACACATAGTCCTTCTTTCACTGGTTACCTTATAATTAAAATTTGCATTTTGGCATGGCATATACTCCTATTATGTGTTCTTGTTCTTGTAAAGATAAGGGTAAAATTCTCATTTTAAATTGTAAATCCTCTTTATTATAGAAAATACAGGAATAAGAAATGCCATTGCCCAGATTCCATTGGGGCCTTAGAGATCTGACTTTAGTGTATCAGATGATTTTCATTCTGGATTCTGCAGAATAACTGTGGTTCTTCTGAATGGAGGAAGTAGAGTACAAACATTAGTAGGAAAATTTTCTTAGCTTTGTGATCTGTGTTTGAAACTTGGATATGATGTAATTTTCTCATGTTTTATGAATCTTCTGTTTTTTCCCTCTGGATAGAGCAAGTGTGACCTTCTGCTTTTTCAGTTTGCATATGAGAATTGTGTTAGGTGATATTGTAACGCTGTGGGATTTGGGGGATTTTTACTTCCTTTTTTTCCTTCCCTCCTTAAGAAAAGATCCATGTCTGACTAAAGCTGTGCTAGTTCTGTCACATAATTTGGTGTTAAGGAAATTGAGTAAAGTCAAATCAAAATGATCTATCTGGTGTTGGCTGTTTTCTTCATATACAGTACAAAAATACATAAGGTAGAAAACCTGTGTCAGTTAAACAAAATGGTTTGCATGTTTTCTTAAAATACAGGAAATTAAAGATGATGCAGTGGACGCTTTTCTTGATACTGTTGGAAGACCTGAACTTGAAGAAGATCCTACCCCTGTTGTAGAGGTGTCAGAGGTAACACACTCCTTTTTTATCCTGGTTTCCTGACTCTGGCTGTGGATTCACAAGTACTCTTTGTTAGACACCAGACAAATGTGTAAAATAACAAGAAAGTGACATTGATATCAAACGCCTAAGGAATGTGTGAGTCTTCAGTGATTAAGAAAATGAAAAAAATTAAGAATCTCAAGTGGATACAGGTAGACTAGAGCGTAGTAAGGTGGTCTGGAAAATTGTGAGCATGTCATTTGTTTGCTTATACAAGCAAACATATATACATTCACGGGTTGATACAGCTCTGTTTTCCCCCAGCACTCTATAAAATTTATAGCAAGCTTCCATTTTGTGCATATTTGCTGTTTGATTTTTGACTTCTAGTGTGTGTGCTCCTTTTTCTATCAAACTCCATTATCTTTCTAATTTGAATCTTGCTTTCCACTGTCTTTTGAGAGTTTTATTTTTCCCCAACAGACAGAATTTGAACAGCTACCCTGTGTTTATATGTTAAGCTTTAACTTTTAGGTTTAGTTTTGCAAACCCTATCTATAACTGTAGTTAGAGCAAGTTTTTTGCCGTCTTCACTTATAGCTCAGAGGAAACAAACAACAGGGAAATAGTGAAACATCTTTTGTTCCTGGGCAAAATTTTGACAAAAAAAAAGAGCTTCTTGTATTGCAGATTTAGTCAGTCTGGGCCTTCAGATAACTTAGAGGATGCATTTCTTCATGAAGGAAGCCCAGAGAATTAAAAACTTTGTTTTGGTGCCAATGATGGAAAAAGACACAGAATTATGGCTTGTGTAATCAGAGTGCTGAAATGCAAGAAAACCTGATGATTTTGTACATGCAAAATTTCTAAAAGTGCCTGCCACAGAGTTCTGAAAACTGTCTAGAGTTTTTTAGGATTTAAAATAATTTAGCCATATTCACATATGGCATTGTATCTTAAACCATTATGATTTTACCACAGACATTTGACAGGAATAAATTGATAGATTTTAGTATCTCGCTACATAGATTAATGATTTCATCTGATGCCAGTCTTTTGTACACAGTAGGCAGAAGAATCCTGATAGTGAAGTTGAGTGCTTGGAGCTTTTATTTTAATTTAAGTGTTTTTTTCTTTTTTTCATGCTGTTTCTTTCTAAGGCAAAAGCCAAAAAGAAAAAGAAACAAAAGGCTGGAGAACATGATGATGCAGTACCTCCAGAGGACAAGTTAATGCCAGAGTTGGTAAGTTTTTCATATCTCCATTACTTTATAGGCAGGGCATTGTGCCTGACACTTTCTTTCATTATAGAGAAAGAAATAACATGGCAAAAATGAACTCAACATGTATTTAATCAATGGCTTTCTCCTAGGTGATATCTGTACCTTTTATTTCCTCCTCCCTTTGTGGGCATCACTGCTCTTCCCAGGTGCTCTGGGCAAAGATCTCATCTCACCCATGAGATGAGTGAGTCATCTCAAATGGCAAAGTCACCCAAAAGTCACTGCTCCAAGAGTGATGTTTCTGACCTTAAATCTCAGCTTTGTAAAATCCGTAAATCCATCCCTTTGCAGGAGTGCTCTTTGTTATTACTTTGTAATGTAACCTTGAAACACTTTTTTTTTTTTTTTTTTTTTTTTTAAATAATTGTCACACGGAGTGATGGAGATTGATGCAAAGTTAACCAAAACAACAGCAGAACACTTTTTGGTCTCTTGTAATGTGCTGGCATCCCATTTTCTTTTTTGATCTACTTATCTGGCCATGTGAATATTCCCCACCCAGGTGAATTCCTGTAACTGATTAATTCTTGAGTATGTAATTTACTTTACATTATTTTGCTGGTGATTACTGAGTATGGCCCTTCCTGTAACAACAGAAAAATGTCAATAATACTTAATTTCCTTCTAGGATAAAGATGGAAAACCAGTATTGCTGAAGCCTGAAGAAAAACCAAAGGTTAGAAAACTGACAATATTATAGGAGTGTGACTAGATACCCTGTTTTCTCCCTCTCTGTCGTCACTTCTCTGTGTGCCACAATGTAAGTCTCTTGGTCTGCTTGGGTATTTTACTTCCTTGCAGAAAACCTGCTGGTCAGAAGAGTCAAGTGGAAATTAGTTTTATTGAAATTCACTTCTCTGTGAATGAAGAGCTCATATAAGGGAAGTGTTTAGAGAGTTCAAGACAGGAGAGTAACAAAAATTATTGCTGACTCAAAGAAAGGCTGTGTGGGGAGTTAGTGTAAAGTATTCTATAGAGGTTTGTTGGAAATGTTAAGGATAGAGAGAGCTGAAGCAGGAAAATCTTTTGTTTTCTTGACAGTTTCCTCTTGCTAGTGATCATATATAAAGAAATTTGACTGGAAAGAAGGAAAAAAAAGCTGCTGTGGACATTTTCCTAATCAAAAAGAACAACCTGGACTTTGCAAAGTGTATCCATCATGGACTAGAAAGTGCAAGAGAGGATTAAAATACTGAAAGAGACAGTTGCAAATACTAATTTAAAAGGCACAGGAAGAAAGCAAAGGAACTGTGCACTGAAGAAACTCAGGAAATACTTTGACAACACTTTGGAAATACTCTGAGCTGAGGAGTGCTGCCAAAAATTGGAAAAGCATAGGAAATCTCTGCTCTCCTGAAACAAGTATGAAGGTCAGGACCAGTTTGAGTGCCCTCTGGGCAGAAATCTGAAGTCATTCATATTTTTCAGGGTTAAAGTGTGGAGAGAAGGAATGCAAAGTGCTGGAAAAAAGACTTTGGTCTCTAAAAATTTTTATGTCAGGTCTCACATGTGTGATTGTCTTGAGTGGTGAATGTTTGAGAGCTGCACAAAAGGGAACTCCTGCCAGGCCTGTCATGAGGAGGAAAAGGGAAGAACTCTGTTCTGGGAGAGCTAGGCCCTGCTACGAGGAGATAACCCTGTGGGACCACCACTTACATTTATATCAGTGAAACCAAAGTCAGCAAAACACAAAAAGCTGTGTTAATAGCTGGAAACCATCAGCCACTTGCTGTTCTTCCATGATTTCTGGTGAAAGCAAAGTCCTTCCTTCAAGATTTCTGCTAGTGTTTCAGGCCTCCACTCTGCACATGCAGTTGCATCATTCTTAGTGAATAAAAGTTACTGCTTAAATGCCTTTTCTTATTTCGTGCCTGAAGCAGGATTTCAGGCATTATAAAAAGTGCGGCCTTATGTGTTGAGAGATTTCATAAAGAATTAGAGGAAGGGAATGAGGGAGGGATTTCTCTCAGAAGTGTCATTTTATGCGTTATGAGTCTGTCCCTGAGCTGTTGAGTGCAGCAGGTGAATGGCCATCACTGCTAGCAAAGATTTGAATATTCAGGTTTGAACAGTAATTTACAGGATCCCAGAAGTTTCAGCTATCTAGATGTAGGATATATGGATTGCAGACACCTAGTTCACGTAATGTCAGTCGATTGTAATATATCACACACAGCAGGAAACTAAAATTGCATTTTTATTCACCAAAACACACACAGCGAAAACCACTGAGTGTCAGCAGTCAGTGGATAGGCTTAAGGGAACTTTCAGGGAACTCTAGTTCTGCTAGTAAACATTAGCATTTTCGTCCTAATTAATAGTATCTTCCTTTTCAGTAGCCCTGTCTTGAGCATTATATATCTGGTTCCCTATATTATATTATATTATATGTACAGTTCTCTACATTATATTGACTTATGATAACAAAAACATACTCAGAAGTGTGTTTTTCATAATTTTATGCACTGCAGAATTCTGTTTTGTTGCACATAATTGTGAAACGTTATTTCAGTGCAAGCTACAGACGTTTTCCTGCTTTATGAGCAGCTGAAATACAGTTCTTGAAAAAGTAAATTAAAAAGCGGCAGTGAGTCACCTGTGCCACGTGTCTTTTTAGGGGGGGATTTTGGGGGGCAGTTTCGTGGGGTTTTTTTGTTTTGTTTTGGGGGTTTTTTAGGGTTTGGGGGGTTTTTTTGTTTTCTAGGAGGTTTTTTTGCAGCCTTTGAGAGAATCTAGTCTTGTTGGTGAATGCTAAAAGGACTTTGCCTGTCCTGTGCAGCCTGCAGTGCAATCCAAAAAAACCAAAGCCCTGCAAAATATCCAATGTCTTTCTGGTTCACTGGAGAAGCTGACACAGACAGTTTGCTAAGACCGTGTAGCACTACTGTTCTTTCAAAAAAAAACCATTTTCTTCTCTTTCTGTTTTACCCTTCCCATTGCCTTTAGTGGATCATGCAATATTGGCACTCGGCTCTTCAGTGAACATCTTCTGCCTTTAAATTTAGACTTTTCTTTCTTCTTTAGTACTGTATTTAGAAAAAAAAAAAAAAAAAAAGCAGCTATTTAATGGGCACATTTTGTTGGTGTTTTTTAAGTGTTTTCACTAAAATACAGTATAAATTGTTCTGTTTCAGAAGCCATCAGGTTCTGTGTCTGGAAAAGCCACTGATGTTAAAGTGGTCCCTCGTGCCACAGCTTGCACTGTGCAGTCTGCAGCTCCCACTCCTTCAGTAAGTAGTGGAGCCCCTTCAGCTGGAGCTGAAGCAAAACTCAATGTTTCATTTATGATACGGTAGAGCATGTTGTCAGGATGTTCATTTCAGTACTGCGTGTTCTTCCTCCGTAGTGATAACCCACAAAGGCTGAGTGATTAAGGAAAAAAAAGCCAAAAAACCAAGTGAAGCACAAACTGAATGGTCAGTGACCTTCCTCATAGAGGAAGCCAAACTGATAGTTATTACTGCCCTAAAGGATGCTGTTTGTGAACCTAATAGGGACTGCAGGGAAACACAAAACCAGGTTTCTTCAAACTAAAAACTGTTTTTTCCTGTATAAACACCCATGCAGGTTGGTGCTGTGTCAGATGAAGCACTGGAAGCCTTGTCCAGTAGCCTAGGAAAGAGGGAGCCTGATCCAGATGAGAAAAAGCCTGCTGTGGACAAAGTTAAGGTAGAGAAAAAAATCAGTCATCAAAAAATAGACTGTTGATATAATTACCTTCAGCATTACTCCATTTTCTCAGGTCACAAACAAAGCAGATGTTTTGTTTTCACTTTTTTTACAAACAAGGTGTACTGTTGAAACTAGCTCTGTTCTGCTTAGGGAGTACTGGTAGGATTTCAACACTTTCCTAATAATTCTGACTATTGGAGTGCAGCAGTTTCAGTTTCTGAAAACTGTTGTGTCCTTCTGCTGAACTGAAGCAGAATTAAGATGTATATCAGTGGTAACACACAGTATGGTCATTTTTTCTGAAGGAACCAAATTTATGGTGAGGGGTTTAAATTAGTAATTAAGCACAAAACTTTTGGGGCTTATTTATTTAAATAGGGAGCCATAAGTATGTCACTGAAATCCTGTCCTAGGGAATGCTGTTCATAGGCACAATCTGAATGCCCCCATGTGCTACCCTAACAGATGCAATTGTCTGGAGTCAGAAACCAGAAACTGGAATCAGGAACCAGCCCTTCTGGTGGCTGGAATTCTGTCAGGCAAAAGTTCCCAAAATTGGCTTTAGTTTCTTTTCTTAGTTGTCATTTTCCCAGCATTAATTGTATGGGGGTAATAATTTTTGAAGCGGGCCACTGATTTCTCTTTTCAGCCTTCCTTTGCATGCAGCCCAGACAGCTGGTGAGTACATTTCCAAAAATATCAAGAATTAAGACTCAGAAGTAATTTTGATTTTGGTCCAACCTTGTCTATTCACTTACTTCTGCTAGCTTCACTGAAATAGGTAGAGCCACTTCTGATACACAGAGGAAGGAACAGGCAGGGGAATTAAGGCTTTCTCAAAAGAAAATCCTTTCTTTTAATTTTCATGAGATTTGTATCTGGTGGTTGGATTGAATGAGAAAGACCAATTTGAATCAGAAGACTGAAGGTTAGAAGCTTGCTCATGTGCATTTCTGTGGGTAGCTGTTTTTCTTACTATGATTCCTATTTTGTCTTCACAGGAGAAAACCAAAAAGGAACAGCACAAAAAACTGGGTGAAGAAGAAGATACCATTCCTCCAGAGTACAGATTCACAGAAGCCAAAGTAATTTATTAAATGTCCTTACTTCCCTTTCATTTCTCAGAACGCATGGATGAAACTTGCATTTTGAAACACTGATGTTTTGGTTCAGCCATTTTTATAATATTTAGAAATTCTGGTTTGTAGTTCCCACAAATACCTGTCATCTATCATTGAATGCCTGTATAGGCATAGAAGTGGTTTAGATGCAGATACCTGCAGATTAATAATTCTGTCTGAGATTAGTCCACCAGAGTCTTTCAGTAGCTTCTGGTATTTTAGAAATAAAATACTCAAATGCTCCCAGAGTGCTTGTATTGCATGGCTGTTTAAGGTTTAATGCAAGGGATTTTTTTCTTTATAGGATAAAGATGGAAAACCACTTCTATCAAAACCAGAAGAGAAGTCCCAGGTAAAAAAAGTGATGATTTTGAATAACTGCTTCATTTATTACTTACTTACCAAATGTCAGCAGGGTTACCCAGTGTTCAGTTTAAAAATGGGCAATGTTACCTTCTGACTTTTTAAGACATGAAGAGACTTACAGTCTTTTTTTTTTTCCTTTCCAATGGAGCCTATGAGTGAAAATGAACTTTTAGAGGGTTTGACAGAAGGATTTTCCTGTTCTCCATCACCACCTGCACCATTACCTACATCAGCTGTACCAAAAGTGAGTATATTAGATTTCTGCAATCTGGTTTTATTTTCAAGTTGTTTGAATAATCATGACATTTTTTATGTTTCCTTCATATAAAGTTCCTTAAATGAAATCCAGTAACTAAAACTTCAAAATATTTTTTGCAGTAAGTTAATAGAAGAGCAGGACTTTAAAAAATGAACAAAAAACTGTGACCTATCTTTTTACCAGTTGCTTGCTATCTTTTTACTGTAGTGCTTTGCAGATGGGGATTTTAAGTGGGTTTTTTTGGAACATGAGATGGCTTGGGGAAGTCTTAGTTCTTTTGGAGTCATGTTAAACCTGTTTAAACTTCAGCTGTGGCAAAGTTGAACCCAGTTGTTGAAATAGAAGAACAGACTGAGATGATGAACCGTTGCACAGGGATGGGTATTTCAATCTGAAATAAGCAAAGATCCTCAGGAAAATGAAATCCTAGAAATCAATTGTGTGGGTGCTGTGTTTTGGATGCTATTTTGGGTCTGATGAGTGTTTTCCTCTGGGTCCTCTGTATGCCTTATTGTTCCAGAAGGCCAAGGATGGTGCCAAGCCTGCAAGTTCCTTGGATGTGATCTCTGCTGCTACGGTTTCCTCAGTGCATTTAGCAGCTCCTGCACCTGCTACCTCAGTAAGAAACCTCTTCTGTGGGTCCTTACCCCAAAACAAGGGGCTGAGTAATGAGGAGGGGCAGCAGTGTGATTCAGACAGTGTGAGCAGTGTGGATTGTTGCAGAATTTAATAATTTATTACTAAAAATGGCTTTTGCACAGAAGAAAAATGTTCCCCTGGGGGGAAAGAATAAAAGAAAAAAAAAAAAAAAAAAAGAAGAATTAAAAAAGAATGAGTAGACACTTCATTTTCAACTGAGTTCTACAGACAGCAGCATGACCACCTTTGAATATGAGGGGAACTTTCCTTCCTGGTGTTCATTGTAATGTTGCTCTCACATTTTGATCCATGCAGGGGGATCTTCACCTGGTGCTCCCAGCCTGGCTTGAAAAGAGAATAAAAAGCTCTTCCTGCCTGTGTTGGCTTTAAGGGCTTTTTTTCTATCCAGATTCTGGATAAAATTGCAAGATGAATGGTAATTCATTTTGTTCAAAAAACAATAATTGCTAAACAATTGCAAATCATTTCATAGATCTGTTCTCATTACAGCAGTTAGGTTTATTTATAAAAAAAAGAAAACCATACAAGTAAATTCCATAAGCCCTTCTTGAAATTATATTTTCTGCAGGTCAGAAATATTCTGTATTTCTCACAGTGTATTATGCTACACTGCAAGTTCAAAGTTCACTCCGGTTCTGCAGTTCATTAGCCAGTACTGATAGTGGATTGATGAATTACATCATTCTTGCAGCAGATGTGCATTCGCACATTCACAAATGTGTTTCTGCTTTTTTTAGGGAGGAAAAGAGATGGATGAAGCCTTGGACCTCCTCTCTGATTCCCTGGGACAGAGGGAACCTGACCCTGATGAAAACAAGCCAGTTGTGGATAAAGTGAAGGTAACAAAAGACATTCTGGAACTTGAGCAGTCTGGGGAGAGGGAGGGGTGGGAGGGAATAAAACAAAAAGCCCTTCCAAAACCCCCAAAATCTTCAATGCTCACAGGAGTATATGGCATTGGGATTTTAGATGTTGTAAGAGTAAGCTTATTGGAGAAGAAAATCCATGCTCTTACATATAGGTTTATCAACCACTTTTCAGTCTTCTGGATTACATGTGTATTCTGTGAAAAATTATGATTTGGTTAATATACTTTAGCCACTTAGAGGCAAGTGTTGAAATGTTAAGGGAGATTTGAAATAATTTTAGTTCAGTGCCTTTCATTGACATTATTCTCATAATTTTTTCAGGTGTCTGCTCGGGCCTCTAAAACTGATTTTCTGCCCCCCTTTCTGTCTTGACTTTTATAACCTCAAGTATCAAGTTCACTTAATCAGGCACATTTTTAAACTTCCATGTTTCTGCTGGTTTTGTCTTCATTTAATGTTTCATAAAATCCTATAAAGGCCCTTCTGCTAACAAGAAAAGAAATTTCTGCATAATAATAGTAATAGTAGTAATAAATTAGCTAAGGTAAAGTACATTACTGGGGAAAAACAGACTCATCTTATGCTGCCTATCAATAAGTTTAGGCTGGAATCTTAGCTGGAGAAAAAAGAAAAAAAGAGAGTTCCCTAAAATGCCTGCATTAAGAAAGACAAAAATGTTCTTTAGCAGTATCCTTAAAAACCTCCTTGTGGTGTTCTGTGTTGCATGTTCCTGGTATGCTGCCAAAAATCAGAGCAGCATAAGTTGAAAAATAAATGTAGTTTTTAAAACTTTAGGTGTGAAACATGCTTCATAGTGAAGTGAATATATGGGGGGTGTGTGTGTGTGTGTGTGTGTGTGTGTGTGTGTGTGTGTGTGTTTCTTAGTAGTTTTTTAAAATTCTAAGTGAAAAAGGTTACCTGTCCTAAGTCTGATATGCCCTTTGACTTGTTCATTGCCAGTATTTCTAACATGTATATTATAGTTGTGAAATAATTAAATACTTTCAGGAAAAGGCTAAATCTGAAAACAGAGACAAACTTGGGGAGAGAGTTGAAACAATTCCAGCTGACTATCGAAAACTTCTGGAGTCAGGTGAGCAGGTAAGGAAAAACTCCCTAGTTTTTATTTGCAACAGTGGGCATTTGAGTCTGTTTGAGCCAGTCTGTTTTCTTTGGAATTACAAGTTGAGTAAGTGAGTGTACTGTATTTTTATATTAGGGTAAGACATGGAAGTATCCTTCAGTGAGAGTAGCTCTATCCTTGCATGCTTTTAAGTCATAAAGCAAAAGGGGGGGGGGAGGGGGCGGGGGAGGGAAGAAGTCTTGCTCTTGTTTTGTTTTTTGGGTTTTTTTTTTTCAACTGGGCAGTGTGAACAAATAAATAACTTTGAATTACTAAAGAAATCCATCTAGAATGGTGCAGGTTCATTGGTAATCTGTGAACACTCAGTAGTGTCGTATGTAAATACTTGTTTTTTAAAACTAATCTGTCCACTTCAAAATAAGGATCTGCTTTTTTTTCTTTTCAAGAGTAAACCAGCAAAGCCAACAGGAAAGGATGATGTGAAACACAAAGGAAAGAAGGTAATGTTTGTGATGGGGTTTATTGAGGGGTTTTTTTTTTAATATATTCATGATATTTATTCTGTTGTTTTTTCATCCTGTGGGATCTGATTTTGTTTCAAAGTTGTGTCACTATAGGCTTAAGGGGTGATTCGTTAATAATAATGATAATAAATAATAATGCATATTAATGCAGGAGGTAATAGAAACAGTAAAGCTTTTGTGAGGAGTAACTCTTCACAATGAATGCAGTTTTTATGTACAACTGCATTATGAATGTTCAGGAAGTCATGCCTCTTGGGAATCTCAAATAGATGTCTCTGACATATGTGTTGAGTTCAGATGTGTTTTTCTTTAAGAAAAGGGATGATTAATTAAAGCAGACATAAATTCCTAAACTATTAATTTGACTGTGGGAAGCTGGGTTGCACAATTTGTAACCCCAGATTAAAATTATTGCAGAAACCTACAGATGACAATGCAGCTATTGATGCCTTATCAGGTGACTTTGATACTTGTGCAAAGGCTCCTGCTACACCCCAGCACTCAAAGGTAGGACATTTTCTGCTAACGACTTTCAAAATAAACAGCTTTTCACGCCTTACTTTTCTTTGCAGTAGCTTATTTTAGGTTTACAGGAAGCCTGTCCAGATGCAAAGATTTTTGTCTCACTTCTTCAGTGGATTAAATTTTTTAAAATTTTGCTGTGTACTAAATATTTGGAAGGTTTGTGATAATTTAGAGTCTTTTAGAATGCTTGGAGAAGTAAGTTTAGTAGAGAAATGTGGCAATGGTTTTTAAGAGTGTCCAAAAAGTGCAGAGAGGCAGAGAGACCTTTGCTTAGTAATAGCAGGCACTGTGTAGCAATAGGTGTTGCTATTGCTATTGCTATTGCTGAGCTGAGACACAGTTCAAGAGGGTTTTGTAGAGAGAAAAACGGAGCAGCAGAGACTTTCAGATGTGTTAGGGAAAACAGGAGAGTTGACAAGAAGTATGGACTGAATTTGAGAAATTTGATCCTGCAATTGAGAAAAGGAACAGCAGCTTTGAAACTGATGTTCAAAATCAGCTGTATTCCTAGGAGGAAAGAGCTGTTTCCAAACCTTTCTGGCCACTGCAGTGCTTCCCCCAGGGGCTTCCCTCAGCACAGAATCCTCAGGCAGCTGAAGACAGGACCTCTGGTGTTTCAAGTGCTGCTTCATCTGCTTGTGAAATCCAGGGCTAAATCTGCTGCTGCAGCATTATTGCTTAGTAGTAAACACAAAATCTGCCCATCTCTGCCAGGCTTTTCTGATGCAGTCTCCTGTCAGCACGGCCTGTGTTGCTGCCAAGCCATTAAAAAGATTGTGTTTGGCAGATATCAAAGCAGGTATCAGCCACTAGTGCTCTATTCTCCTTGTAACTGTAATAATTATTTTTCTTTTGAGTGTAGGACAAAAGTGGAAAGGAAGCTACGACCACTGAACCAAGCTCAAAGGACAAAGGAAAGCCCAGAGAGCCTAAAAAGGTACAAACACATTTATTATAGTATGGACAGTGATGCAAGAGGGATCTGCTGTTTTGTATTACAGGGATGTTATTTTGGGGGGGAGTTTTACATCAGTAGGTTGAATTTTATCCATTTTTGTAGACATGCACATAGGAGAAAGGCCCCTCTCTATTTCAAGGGAAATTGGCAATAAACAGGGGCAAAAAAATACATATCTTTCAGACAGAGTGTGGTCTTCTGAGGGGGGAGCCTAGTGCGTGCTCCACAGGCTTCTCCTTCCCGGATTTGTTGATCTAAGAGTCCCACTTTGCATGGCTATAGCTGTGTTGGCAGACACCAAGAGAAGCAGGATCCCCACTGCTTCTCTCATTTCTTGACAGTTTTGAGTAACAGCATCCCAAAAAAAAAAGATTAAAAAGTACTCCTAAAACTACAGCCAGGTTCCCAAGTTATTAGCATAATTTTTTTTTAAATGAATGAAGATCTACATACTTTCATAAATAAGTATGAATGAACGTGGTGAGGAAAGGCAGGCAGCTGTTTCTATATTCAGAAAAAAAGGGGGAAAAAAAAGGAGGGGAGAAGGGGAAGATGAAAAGGGTTGCTTGGCTTTTTTTTATCCAGAAGCATGGAAAATTGATTCACGTCAGAGTGAAGCTTGTTCCATCATGTTGTTCTCACAGAGGATATTTGCTGCAGATGCCTGAATCAGATGATTACATCTCTGGAAATTTCATGTCAGTGATAGGGTTTCTGGATGTTGTTACTGTTAAATCACCACAGGTGCCTTTTGTGTGACTGAAGAACTGACTTGGCAGTTCTCAGTATAAAATTGAGGGTTGTCTTTATCTCCTCTTCAGGAAGATGTTCTGAGCTGTTAATGATCACTGGTGTGGGTAAAAGGATGTTTAGGGATAGGAAATGACAAGGTCAGGCACAACCCACTCTGTCTGAAAAAAAGCAATTCGTGGTGAAAAGGTGAAAATATTTGTACACAGCAGGAGTCACAAATGCTCTTGCTAAACTGTCTGTATTTCAAGTGCAGTCTTGAATTTATGTGTGAACTGTGATTCTGATGAGTGTCTTGTCACTGCCTGATTCCAGGCTTTAACTTGGTTCAGTTTCTCATTGTCTCATTCTCTCTTTAGGCAAAGGGACAGTCCTCCAGCAGCAAATCTGAGAAGCAGAAAACAAGCTAAACGTTAACCTTATCATGTGAGATTTCTTCTTCTCTGTTCCCTGGGCTACCACAAAACAATTCCATGCTTGTGAATTAAAGCTGAGTTTTGCTGACAGTCCTTGAACCAAACCAAGACATGGTTAAAACTGCTGCTAAATCAAAGTGCTTGGGATGACTTTGCATTTCAGGGTTCCCTGGCAGGAAAGTTTTTTCACACCCTTTATCCATTCAGTTTGTACAGAACTACTTCATGTACGCTGGTGGAATTCCAAGCATTCCAAGGTGTGAAGTGCTGCTTCATTTTCATAGAGTAATGAGGACCAAGCACATCTCAGCTGGTGGTTTTGATCTTTAGGATATTGACCTTTTGTCATTACCTCTGCTCTGGACCCATCTGGAGGCTTAGTTCCCATAATTCTTCCCAAATTTATGTTGTGAGTTTTATTTCCAATTAACAGAAGATGAGAACTCTGACCTTATTTTTTTGTTTTGTTTCCTCCCCCCCAGGATCCTGCTGCATTGTGTAAAATGTCTTCTTTCTGTGGGTGGACGATTATTCTTGAAGAACAAAAGCTGATGCCAAAAGCACATAGTTATGCTAGGTGGTTTTTGTACAGTGATACTTGCTGGACTTTTTCTCATCTTTCCTTTTTTCCCAGTAGTAGACTCAGGTGGTTTGTTTCTTTCCCCAGCAATTCAGTTTATTAAGACTCATATAGTCTGACTTTTTTGTAATTTCCTTCATCATTCAGGGGAGAAAGAATGCTTGTTTGCGGGAAATATGTTGCATCAATGAAGAGCTATGCCAAAAAAAAAAAAAAAAAAAGAAAAAAAAAAAAATCTGCAGACTTTTGCACATAATCTCCACATAGTGCCTGTAAATCTCTGAAGAGTTCATATGTGCTAGCATTTTTTAACACTGCAGTGAATGCATTAAGTGTTCTGGAATATAGTGGGCTTTAGTTACCCTCACCTGAGATGTGCAGCCTTCTCAGACCAGTTCATGGTAGGAAGCTGCAGACTAAAGAGTGAGAAATTTAGGATTAGTGGCTTCATCCAGCACGTCTGGACATCAAGCAGGTATTTGGGATGCTGTCTTTAGCCATACTTAAAACACTTTTTTTTTTTTTTTTTCATTATTACCATTAGTTCCAATTGTATCTGTACTGTTATCTCATAATTTCAGGAGTATCCTGAACTGGACAAATAACAAATGTAACAACTACCAACAGGCAAGGGTGGAGGAGGAGAAGAGGGGAGGGGCACAAGCCTCAGCAGTGATCAAAGCTCAGGTCCAGGGACGGGCTCCTTTTTATCTTATTTTGCACTGTTTCTAGTCCTCCTGCTCCTGGCAGGGAACACAGGAATGGGGCTGAAAGTGATGCTGCAGAGAGCACAGCCCCATTTCTCCTGTTCCCTATGAGGACAGGCATGGCCAGGCACCTCTCTCGGGTTGGCTGCTGCAGCCCTGGGCTGCCACCACTTCCATGGGTTTTCCTCTGCCTCCCTGCCCTGCAAAATGTCCTTTTGCACGTCCTGACACGCATACAGCTCTGCCATGGGCTGGCAAAGGCAGCAGAGCCCAGGGTCTGCAGGCAGGGACGGCGCAGAGACTGAATTTGGGGATATTTAGAATTGTGACTGTACTTGCAGTCTGCACCGTGCCACTCCAATAAAGTTTTTAAGGATGCTCTCTGCCTTTCCTGGCTTTTCATTGATCACCGTTGCTGTCAGGCAAAAAAAAGCCTAAAAATAAATAAACAAACCCCCACAAACATTGGCATATTAAAATTAAATCAAACATTTGAAAAACCCCTGCAAAACAGAGAATTGCAGAATCATCTAGGTTGGGAAAGACCTCTGAGGTCATCAGGTCCTAGCTATGACCGAATACCACCTTGTCAACTAGATCATGGCACTTGGTGCCTCATCCAGCCTTTTCTTAAACACCTCACTTAAACAGTGACTCCACCACCTCCCTGGGCAGCCCCTTCCAGTGCCCAGTCTTGCTTTCTTGACATGTTGGTGACACTCCATGAAGGCATTCATGAGCTCATTGAGACCCTGCTACAGGGGTTTTTTTGCCCCTTTTCCTTTGGATTTCAAAGCTGCATCGTAGTTGACTAAGACCAAATTTAACTTGTGGACAGCAGCTGGAAGAGCAAGATGTAAGTCACTGAAATTTATTGTGTCCAGATGAAGGTACAGTAAACTCACAGGTCCTCAAATACCTGTGTGTGAGGTCACATCTCTTCGGCAGGAGGGCTGTAGTGCATCTGAGAGATGCACATTAAATTAAAGGATGGGGAGGGAGTAATAAAGGGGCTCTGGGATACCAGGAAGGCCACTCAATTTTTCCCTCAGAGCTGAGTAGTTAAAGGCAGAAAGCAGAGATGCCATTTACTGCTCACAAAAGAAATGGCTGCACAAAAGAGGACCAAAAAATACCTTAATCTGAAATTACATGCAATTGGTGTTTTTGTTAAATTCCTCTTTTGGCTCTTAAAATGTTTTTAAAGCAGTAGTTGGTGGTGCTTGAATAGCATAAAATGTCGCTAGTGTGACACACAGCTTTCTCAGAATTCCTGTTTTATATATAAATATATGTATATATAAAAAATACATGGAATTTGCTGTGACCAGGAGGAAGTAGTGCTTTCTGCAGGGTTCTGTCAAAGCTGTTGGCTCTCAACAGTGGAACAGGGTGCCTTCCAAACACCCATGAAGTGGGTTTGGACTCCTTGGACAGGTTTGATCTCCAGGTGGGAAGGAAGGGAGGTACAGTCAGACACTTGGTATTAGTTCTAGATTGTGATTTTTTTTTCCCCCCTCAGTCTTTACCTCTGTTAAAATTCCAACTGCTTTGGCACATCCATGAGGAAACTGAGTCAGGCTAGAATCACAGAGGAAATAAATAATATGGAAATAAACAATGTCAAGGGCATGTTTGCAAGAGCAAAGAAGTCAGGCGGCCTTCAGCACAAGTAGCAGTTAACTGATTTTGGTTAAGTTTAATACGAAATAAGAACTTTCAGCAGGGAAACAGAGCAGGCTATTCACAATTGCCTTTAAAAACAGAATCTGCACCAAAAAAGACACTGCCTCCCAACATTTCAACCTTGCCTTCTTGCGACTGGATGTGGCACTCAGTGCCATGGCCTGGTTGTCAGGGTGGTGTTAGGGCATGAGTTTGTTGCCCTGCAGGTGACACATGAGGGCCACCAGGGGTGACCGACTGTCCCTTGCAGCGACACGGTCCGGCCGCGCCACGCGTGGGGACAGCGCTGGCCACGCCCATTTCCTCACTGACCACGCCCCTTACTTCGCTGGCCACACCCCTCCGTGTGGCCACGCCCCTTTCCCCACACAGCCCCTCCTCCGCTGCGGCTCCGCCCACAAGCGCCCCGCGCAGCTCTGATTGGCCGCCGGCGTCGCCTCGTACTCGCCGCGGCCTCCCATTGGCTGTGGGTGCGGTTGCTGTTGTTATTCCTGTTATTGCTGTACACAGGAGAGGGTTCATCACTCTCAGTCTGTCACCTCTGGTCACCTCTGGTCAATCACGTCATCCTCTTGTCAACCCCCACCTGTCATCTCTTCTCACCTCTTCTTGTCAGCTCTTGTCCCCTGTCCGCTGTCCCCGGTCACCTCCCGGAGCTCTGTCCTCGCTCGCTTGGTCCCTGCCCCGGCCATGTCGCTGTGCGGAGGCCGTGGGCTGTCCGGGCTGGCGGACATTTCTCCGCTGCCCTCCCCGGGCACGACCGCGCTAACGCCGCTGGACAGGGCTGCCCCGGCAGGCCCGGACAGGTGAGGGGGTGGCCGGGGTGGCTTTGCCGACCCGCCCCACGCGGGGCTCCCCCGACGTGACACGGCTGCCCCAAGCGGGGTTCGGCGGTTCGGCCGTGCCAAGGGACACTTTTGGGATCTCCTCCTTCAGCTCCTGCCCCTCCAGGGCAAGAAGGGGCGGGGGGCACCCGGGGCCGTCATTTCCCCGTCCCACCCGCCCGCAGGCACCGGGACATCCCGAAGAGCTGGCATGGAGGCCTGTGGCACGCACTGTCCCCGGAGCCGGTGGCCTCGGACTGTCCCCGGGACTCGGTCTCCTCCCAGCCCACGGATGCAGGTGAGGTGCTCCGCCCCACAGCCGTCCCCAGCCGTTCTCCACCCTGGGGTGGGTGCTGAGGGTGTTGGAGGGGGGCCGGGGATGTCTTGGGAGGGCTTGGCAGAGGGGCTGGCGAGGGGGTCGAGGCGGGGGTGCTTCTGGGCAGTGATGGGCAGAAGCCCATACCTGCACTCCCTGGGGCTCAGCCAGGAGCCGCTCCGGTGGGGATCCTGCTCAGGGTGACACGCGACATTCCATGCGGGACCGGTGCTCCCAACGGCGGTGCCACCCGCCTGGTCCCGGGCTGGACCCCGGTCCCCACACCGCGGCTATCCCTGTCCCTCGTTCCTGCAGGATTGGGGCCAGAGTCCCACTCTCAACGGAGCCCCACAGCCATGCAAAAAGAGTGAGTGGCCCCATCCCCGTGTCCCCCCGGGGACACCCCGTGTCCCTGCCCTGCCTCTCCCGAGCAGCAGGGCCCAGTCTCAGCCTGGCTGGGGGCTGCGCATCCAGCTGTGACTCACCCACTCAGGTGACCAGTCTGTGTCTGGGGGGGTGACAGCCTGGGCTGCTTGTGCGGGGACGCAGATGCCACCCCCATGCCACCAACCCCATCTCTGCTCTCCCCATAGCTTCCAGGAAACGATCCCGGAGTTTGGAAGAGCTCTCAAAGAGTAAGTGAAGAGGCTCTGTCCCTGCGGCAGGACATGAATGAATGCTAGGCTGTCCCCGTGCCCAGGCTGTCCCTGTCCCAGACCCAGAAGCCAGGTTGTCCCCGTGCCTCTCCTGGGGTCCCCCTCAGGCCATTGGTGCTCAGTGTCTGGAACTGCTTTTGCCCCAGGTCCCTTTGGGGTGCTGTGACAGACCTGGGGAGGTCTTACCCCACCCTGAGGACATAGGGAACGGAGGTGACAATAGCACAGGGGTAGGACATAGCGGTCCAGGACGCCTGGTGTCATTCGATCCTTTCCTTTTCCGGCTCTTGCAGCAGGAAGCTCCTTCGCCAGAGGATCCACTCCTTGCCGGTAAGTGCTGGAGGCTGTGCACTGCCAGTATTCTGCCGAGTCCTTGGCCGAGCTTGGACGGGGAGGATGGAGCCAGGAGAGGGGGTACGGCTCTGCAGCACTTCTCACCTCCTGGCTGTCCCACAGCCTTGGCAGCTGGAAACCAGCCCAGTCCTGAAGGACATCTCACAGGTCCAGGTGCGCACGGACAGAATGCGGCGGCGCCAGAGGGAGCCCGAGGATGAGGTGAAGGGACAGCGAAACCTGGAGGGTCAGAGGGGTGCTGACGCTGTGTCCCCCCGCGTTGGAGGAGGGCTTTGTCCCCAAGAAGCTGCAGAGGTTGGGCCAGCGGAGCCGGCTGCCCGTCGGCCGTGGGGCTGCCAGGAGGGACCCCCTTGCCAAGAGCCCCTGCTCTGCACCAGAGCTGCTGGTGAGAGAGGCTGGAGAGCTCGGGAAGGCACCAAGGATAGGTGATCCTGGGGCTGAACACGTGGGAGCTGTGACTCGAATCTCCCCGGGTGCCCTGCAGACCCGTGGATGTGGGAGAGGGATGGGCTAGGGGGGGTCATTGGGACACCCTGACTCCAAACCTGGAAGACACTGGGAGGTGGATGGACCTTGGGTATGGGATCCCTCCCTGCCTGAGGGTGGGAAGCAGGTGGCAGGACTTGTCCCCTTCATGATCTCCTCTGCCTCTCCAAGTCCCCCCAGCTGCTGCCCTGGCAGAGTGATGCCACCATGCCCCAGGGAATGGAGAACCTGGTGACCATGCCAGTGATGAAGAAGGAGAAGGCAAAGCAGGTACGTGGCAGCCTTTGGCAGTGGATGGAGCCCCACAGTTCTCTCTTGGTCTGGGGCCAAAGGTCCCTGAGTTGGGGGCTGGTTGGTGAGCAGCACCAGCCCTGGTGCTGGGGGCTTATCAGACCCCCAGGCAGCAGCAGCAGCACAGGCTCTCCCCACAGCATCCAGGGAAGCACAGCCAGTGCCGGCAGCTCTTCTGCTTGCCCTCGGTGCTCAGCAGTGTTCCCAGCCCCGTCCTGAAGTGGGGACAGCCCTTGGACAGGGACACACCTGTCAAGGCCAAGCGGCAGAGGAGGGTGGCTGGCCGCTGTGGCCAGGAGGCCTCAGTGGATCTGGTGGGTGATGGGGAAGGTGTGGGGTGAGACTCAGCCTGTCCCTGGCAGGACTGGGCCATGCCCCAGCTGAGTCCCTGCTGACGTCTGGGGGTGTTCTGGTTGGTGCCTCCATAGGGAGTGTGGCTGCAGCCTTCCAGGTCTACCCAGCTTGAGGAGATCGAGAACCTGCTAGCCAACAATGAGCTCATTGGGGACTTCTCCAAGGTAGGGGCATAAGGATGGGGCAGGTCTGTGGGTGCTGCCTCCATTCTTCTGAACAGAGACTGAACTGGAGCCCTGCTGCAAGACCCCAAAGCGAGCTGGTGGCCCTTGCCTGGGCACAGGGGCTGTGACTCCCAGCCTGCAGTCCCTGCAGTGAATGAAGAGCCCCACCATTGCTCCACTTATCCATCCCTGTGCCACAGCCAAGTGGGTCCCACGAGTGTGGAACTGGCCTCTGGGGGCTCCTGGGCTGGGGGGACAGGTGCCACTCCTGGGAGTTGTCCCTGGGGGGATGACCCCACAACCTGTCTCCTGCAGCCTCACCTCCTGCCGACAGTGGAGGGGAAGGACCCGGCCCTGAAGTACATCTCTCCTGGCACGGTAAGGGGACAGCCACCCTTCCCCAGCCTCCCCGAGAAGCTTCCCCCCACCCCCGGCCTGCCCCCGTGTGTATCCCCTTGGTGATGCACTCCTCCCACAGCTGGCAGCGGTGCTGAGGGGGCACTTCAGCAGCATCATCGAGAGCAGCATCGTCGTGGACTGCCGGTACCCCTACGAGTACGAGGGGGGCCACATCAAGGTCAGAACACCCCCTGTCCCTGGGCCGGGAGGAAGGGGGTGTCCGAACCCCCACCCACCCTCAGAGGTGCTGAGCCCACACGGGGGGTTGAGCGTTTCCCCAGGAGATGCTGAGACAACAGGGATTCAGGATCGCCCATGATTTGTCGAGTACCCTCCAAGAGATTAAGCAGCCCATCCAAAGATACAGAGCCCTCAGAGAGGAGTAAAGCAGCCCCCCCCCCGAAGGGTTGAGCAGCCTCCCATGAAGGGTACTGAGCTGCCCAGAGGGATGGACTGATGCCCTGAAAAGTGCCAAGCGACCTCTTAACTGGAAAGAGGAGTATGATGGTGGGGGAGACTGAGGGCCAGCGTCCTGGGGTCCCTGCAGAAAATTAAATGGGAGGCAGAGGGGAAAAAGGTGCTTCCTGTCCCTGCCCAGGGTGCTGTCAACCTGCCGCTGCAGCGGGACGTGGAGGAATTCCTGCTGGAGCAGCCCTTTGTGCCCCTGGACGCCAGCAGGAGGGTGATCATCATCTTCCACTGCGAGTTTTCTGTTGAGCGGGGGCCCAACATGTGAGTGCTGGCATAAGGGGTGAGGGGACACATTGGGGTCTGCCAGCCCCCCAGGCACGCTCGGATCCCGGCACGGAGGCTGATCCATGTGCTTTTCCTGTGGTACAGGTGCAAGTTCCTGCGGCAGAGGGATCGGTCCTGCCACGAGTACCCCGAGCTGCACTACCCTGAGCTCTACGTCTTGAAGGGGGGTTACCGCGAGTTCTTCTTCCAGTTCCCAGTGAGTCCCCGCCCGAAGTCCCCTCGGTGGCAGGAGGACAGGAACTGGAGGGGCACAGGGCAGTGGGAAGCGGCAGCTCTGAGTCCCTTCCCTGCGATGGGAGGGGATCTCCAGGGCCGGGGGCGCTGGGTTTGGCCTGGATGGGGATGGGGACGGGCCGGAGGGCTGCGCTGCGGGGGCTGACGGAGCCGTGGGTTGCAGAGCCACTGCGAGCCCCGGGACTATCGGCCCATGGAGCACCCGGCGTTCAAGGAGGAGCTGCGCAGGTTCCGCGGGCAGAGCCGGCGCGGCCGGAGGGCGCTCTTCACACGCGGGCGGGATCTGTGAGCGCTCGGGGGTCCCGCAGTCCCGCCGGAGGAACCTCTGGAGATGGGATTGTAGGAAGGATTCCCTTGGCCGGGATGCGCCTCGGCTTGGTCCGGTTTGTTAGATGGGTTTGGGGTGGTATTTAGTGTTAAGATTGGTTTTGCATTTGTTTATTGTTATAAATATTTTTTCTATTGTTATAAATATTTATGTTTGTTTACGGCCATGAATATTTTTGTATTTATTGTTATAAATATTTTTGCTGCTATAAGTATTTTTGTGTTTATTGTTACGAATATTTTTGTGTTTGTCTGTTGCTAGGGTCGTTTGTTACAGTCTCTGTTAATAAAACACTCCTACTGTGAGAGAACAAACCCGGCTCCTGAGCTCTCACTGCCCACACCAGGGCGCTGCAGGGGTGGGAGCCACTGTTCCAGGGCTGGAGGGCTATGGGGGTTTGGGGACAGGGACAACTGCTGCCAGGGAACAGGGTTGGGGCGATGGCGTCCCTGTAGGGCGTGGCGGCTTCCCAAGGGACAGGGTGGGTGGGGCACCGGCAAGTGTTGGCCCTTTGGCTGCTGTAGCTTCTTGGTGGGGTGGCAGCAGTATGGCCCTGGATCCCCATGGGACCCTCTTTCCTGAGCATACTGTGCTTGGCAGAACCCCTATGACACTTGGGGTGGCTGTGGGACCCCCACAGCCAGGATACTCTCTTTTCTCAGGAGGTCTCCTGCATTTTGCAGCACCCAGGGCTTGGGACACCTATTCCTGAGGGGAGCCTGGGCTCAGAACTCCCAGAACCAGAACAGTGGCAGCCCAATTTGGGGGTCAGGGCTCATCAGGATACTCAGGAGCATTAATCCTCCAAATTCTGCGACTCTCCTGTAGTGATTACACCCCCTCTCCACGGGATTCCCATGGTAATGATACCCCTAATGAGTGGGGCTGGACTCATCAGGACCCTCAGGGCATTTCCACCTCATCCCTCTGCCTGAGACCCCAAAGCCATGTTACTGCTCCTTGCAGGTGGGTCTGGCCTTTGCAGGATCCCCAGGGCTGTGATAATCATTTTTGGGGGGACAGGGCTTGGTGGGATTCCCACATTAGTGGGATCTTGAAAGAGTGGGTAACATGAGCATTCCCCATTCTGTCCCTGTCAAGTGGCCACCCAGTGCCAAGTGCTTCAGTCACCCTTGGTGCACCCATCCTCCTCTCTGCTTCCCCAGTTTCTTGATGAGCTGATGTCACTCCAAGATGCCCCATGGGGGATTTTCCATGTGCCCCCAAACCAGGTGACAGTGGCCTGGTTATGGTGTTATGCCTCGCCTTTGCTTTGGTTTGTGCCCGATGAGAGAATCCAAAAATCCCCCTTGCTCCCCATTTGCACCTCCTGGTCCTCACACACATCTTACTCCATCCCAAGCTGCCAAAGGTCTCCTGGATCAGCTGCTGCCTCATGGACAATCCTATTTTAAAGCTCTTGGAAGGAGCATCTGCAGACATGCAGGCAAAGAGGTGTGTCCTCAATTAAAGAAAAGGTTGGGGGGCATGAGTAATAAAGGGACTGTGGGGTACAAGGAAGGCCACTTAATCTTCCCCAAACCTGAGGAGATAAAGCAGAAGACAACAATGCAAATCACCACTCACAAGAGCAAAACAAAGGAATGCACAAAATGGCAAAAATGAAAACTTCTACTAAAATCACCTGCAATTTCATTCTTTGTCAGATCCCCTTTCAGCTCTTAAAATGTTCTAAGGCAGCAGTTGACAATACTTGAATAGCATAAAATGTCACTAGTGTGATGCTCAGCTTTTTCAGAATTCCTGTTTTATATATGTATATAAAAAGTACATAGAAATTTCCCATGAGCAGGAGGAAGTGGTGCTTTCTGACATCCACATCTTCCAACTGGTTCTGCTCCTTACCAGGCAGATCCTTTCTCTTGAGGAATCTTTCCTCCAGAAGATGGGTATCAAAACATCCCTCTGTGCTACAAACAACATCCTGCCCAGAAACCTGGGGTTTCACAAGAGAGATAAGGGAAGGATTCAACATGGTCCCCAAACTCCAGTGGGATGGTCAGGAAAACCAGCCAGAAATTAGGATCAGATTATTGTCCTTCAAATGCTAATTTGCTCTTGAATGGTCATAAAATAGATAATATTAGTAAAGACACCAAATGCAAAACCTTTTAGGGACTCAAATGCAATTTAAAGTAAGAAATTTAAAAATTGTTCATGACATCAAGCACATAAAAGAAGCGCACAAAAAAAGGACGCAAAAGGAGAAACCTATTTGTAAACTATTAAAATGAGTATTTCTGAGTTTCTGAATCAAATATTTTATCACAGACTAAAAGTAGAAAGGAAAAAAACCTCAGCAAACCAACCAACCAACCAACCAACCAACCAACCAACCTGTGCAGTCAGTACCTCAAGGTTTTATCTTCAGTATTCTGTCTGATTAAATAGACACATTCCAGAGGAAATGTCATTGAGGCTAAATTTTAACCAAAGTGGAAAACAAATGCATCTCAAAAGACCTAAGTACAGGATAAACAAACAGTAAGCCTTCCCTAGGCTCACGTCAGGACTAAACCATACATAAAAAAGCATTCAGTAAACTTGCATCAATTTCCAGGCTGCCCATCCACCATCAGACTTTCCTACAATTATGTCTCTTGGTCAAGATGTTCTGTTTTTTCCTCAAGCATAGGTTTGGTTCTAAAAGGTATCTTAAAAGCAGGCCCAAAATCTGTTACCAGAGTGTTACCAAGGATGCTGAGCACTTCTGCAGTTAGGGTGGGACTGCACGTTTACTTGCAGCCCATTTCCAGTTTTTACTGAACACTGGACAAACTGCTTACTCACCTGGAGCTTAAAAGGTTTCCATCCTGAAGGGTATATATGGTATATTAAATTTCTTTTTCTAAAGATGATGAACAATTTGGCAAATTTAAATTACTGGTACAAAGCTCTAAACCAAAAACTTGCTATCACGTAGTAATGCCTTTTAATTACATAAGGAAAATAGTGGATGAACCTGAAGCAAACTTCTGGAATTCTTAAGTACTGCAGTTCAGAAATTTAGTAACTCCTCAGCTTTGGCAACACCCAGCATCTCCTCTAAGAAATGATCTCCATTCCCTGTAGTACTTGAAGCCCTGAGAGGCTGCTTCCCTGGGCAAATATAGTGCTCAGAAATAATTCATATAGCACATGATTCATGTTTTCAAGGAAATACCTTGCTAAATATATATAACTCCCAGGAAAACTAAAATAAAATACAACAACTGTTAATGGGCATGAAATACTTATCTTTGTTACTGCTTTTTAAGAAGTGCATCCATAAGAGCAATTTGCAAAACTTGTTTATTTTGAAATACGTCAGGTGTGCTCTGCCTGCTGACGCCTCTGTGTATGATCTGTGTTTCTGGATTGTGGTGCTGTGCTAAATTTAACTTCTTTTATCACTGAACAAAGAGAACCCATATATATATTTATAAATAATTATGGATCTTTTCCAGGAAATTGTTTTGCAAAACCACCCAAACAATTTTCCATAGAAAATGACGCAGCTGATGCCATGGTAATGCAGACAACCTTTAAATAGACACGTTTCCATCTTTTCTCTTTTTGAGAAAATAGCACCTGTAATTTTGAAGGGGTTGTTTGCATGCACACTTTGAATGTTCATCACATCACATGGTAGTCCTGTGGTACATGTCATTTACATGCAAAGTTCAAGCCTGGAATACGGTGGGGGTAGGCTCCTCTCCAGGCATGCAGGATACTCATTACATCTCTGGGAAAATAATTGAATTCCAAGGCACAAATTGATAACTACTTGTTGACAATTTTCCACTACTTAAAACAAGTAAACATAAACAGACAGCTAATATTTGGACACTGCAGTGACATTTATACTACCAAATTTTGTTACTTACAGGACTACCCTAAACTATTCCCAACTATAGCAGAGAAAATCCATATTTTAGCTACATAGCAAGGCCCTCAAATACATTTTGAACTGCACTTTCAGAGATCTGTGCTCTAGAAGCCATGATTAGCACAAGCATAGAGCCCACTGCGGTCAGGTTTTGACAGCATGCTGCCTTTTCTTCCCATGTCTTAAAAGAAAATAAATTAAAAGGCACGTTGCTGGAATACATCTGCAGGGATGCTATGAGGTGCACATGAATTACTACACAGCTGCAATCTTTGATGATAATTTTAATTTGTAGTTGTTTCTCCTGTTTTGTGGCCACTTAACCATCTCCAGGGGTAACAAGTGGAGAAGGGAAGGGAGGAAGCAAGCAAGCAAGCAAGCAAGCAATCAAGCAAGCCAGCCCAGTCTATTCAATGAACTCCATAGAATATTTCTGAATTAGGTTATTTCATATACAATTCATCTACAGAGAACTTCATAAACAGTGTGTTTTTTCCTTGTCAATTAGGCAAGCACTTTAACTACAATCCAGTAACTGTGTTCTGTGTTTCACCATTTCTGTGATTTGTTTTGTGAATTGTGTTCTATGTTTGCACCACACAGATGAAAAAATGTGAATACAGGAGATTTTCTCCCCATCAGCTGTAGGTAAATCAAATGATCACCCCTACAATTTTAAGGCTACATTGACCTCTTGAAGTGACACTTCACAGAATGTTCAGTGGAGTTGCAAAACAAGCGTGGGGTGTTTTTTCTGGTTTTGTGTTTTGGGGGGTTTTGGTGGGTTTTTTTGTTGTTTTTTTGTTGTTTGTGGGTTTGGTTTTGGGTTTTTTTTGGGGGGGGGGGTTGTTGGTTTGTTTTTTGGGTTTTTAGCTGAAGAAAATACATTTCTCCCCCTCAACAGCAGAGGAATTCATATTTTACGGTTAAATCTTACTGATTTCAGCCAGATGACAGTCTTAGTAATATCCTTCCAGACTGAAATATATATATATATTTAAGAGGAACACTTATTAATGCTGAAAAACAAAGAAACAAATGAAAGAAATCTCCAAAATAAGAAACAAACCTTAAACAAGGAACTAGATTACTCTATAACATCAACAACAAAGATTCAAATAAAACTCAACTGCTTTTAGATTTAATTTCACACAGAGGAAATGCAAAATAGTTAGGCATCAAGCAGCCTCTTGGACAATACAAAAACAGGTGACATCAGTTTTCATATACACAGGGGAAAATACAAAAGCCATGTTTCCTGATTTATATACCATGAAAAAACATATGATACTGTTTTTTGGACTAGTTTGAACAGTTTAAGTAGTCGTCAGCATAACCATTGCTCTTTTTTGTGCCAGCCAAATGCTCAAAGCCCAGAAAAGGCCCTTTTTCAGGAAGAACAGCCAACAAACCCTTCCAACCCATAAAGTGCTTTCCTTACAGAGCCAAACAGGGGATTATTACACTTTTCATGCTACAGTAAAGTTGTCAAAGAGTCCAGGCTGACATTGGTGATATAAATCACAGCAGCCTTAACATTTATTGAAAGAAACTCTTATTGTAATTATAAAGCCACAGGAAAATAATACTATTCTTTCATACAATTTTTTGGTTGTTATTATAATTAAAACTTTAAAAATATTTTTCAATAGCACCTGCTTAAAGCATAAGGTCAATGAAACTGACCTGCTTGATCAGTTTTTTCATCCAAAATTATCCAAAATTCCCTCACACTCTGGAAAAGCTTGAAGAAAAGACTTCCCACACCTGGAGCCATTTTGTGAGAGAAACAGAGGAGAGAACCACGCTTCCAAGCCTTGGGCACATAAGCACTGGGATGTTTCACAGGAGAGGCAAATTCTTCTCTGCCACCTCCTTCCTCTTCTGTCACCCTTCTCATCACAGTATGGAAGGGAACCAGGGCTCCAGTTAAGGACTTATTTCCAGGTTTGAGCATGAGGGTTTTGGGTACATTCAGCTGCCAGCAGTGCCCCAGCACCCCAATTTTAGCTGCTGAGCACCCTCCTAAAATAGATGTTTGTCATGAAATCCAGCATTTTCAGCTTGCACAACTTAATTATATTAAATTATGATGCATTAGTAGGATGTAGAGGAACATTTTAGATGTGCTAATGGTTGTTTTCCATTAATGTGCTCCAATCTTTGGCAAAGTCTTGCCCACAGTGATCTTTAATCCTTTAAAAGATGGGAATATTTGATGTTATATACTAGGTGCACTTAGAAGAAAACCTGCTGTTTGTTCACAATTTGAAAGCACTGATTAAACATTGAGTTATTACACAACATCCTGTGACCTGTTAAAATATGGTGGGGAAAAAATAGATAATATCAGAGCAAATTAACTTTCAATAAAATACATGTTGCCACAACAGTTTGGCTGTCACACAATACATTCCCTCACTTGTAATTACAAAGGACTATTTATTTAACTGTAAATTTCTTTAGTATTTCCCTTGAAATGCTAAAAGGTTGAGTTTCTGGTCTACACGTTCATTAGACCGCCTGGTATCCATGGCACCTGCTTTGCTTTGTGTCTATGTCATAGTAACAAAACACCAAACCTCACTCTTTCTCCAGGAGTCTTTATAGCCTATCCTAAACCTTCACTGGGCTTTTGTGCTCCCCAGCTACATATTCTGCTGCCATTAAAAAAAAAAAAAAATATTATATTATAGCAGGAAGTAATTTTTCATTACAGAGAAGCATGTAACACCATGAGGAATGGGTCATATAACCTATGCTGCCACCCGTTGTGATGTGGCTGTGAAATACACAACCACTGAATAGCAAGTAAAATCAATGAGTATGATAATGCTTCATCATAACCCTATTCTAAACATGCTGCTGATTGAGTAATTTTGACATTAAAACAGAGTGACAGTAAATGCATATTCCCTGAAACTCATTCCCTGTGTTTATTCGAGCAATGTCACAAAGAAGCCAGGAAGCAATTTTCATCATAGGTTGCCAGCAAGAGGGATTTCTCTGCAGGATGTTGTTCTCAGACCGGTGCTGAAGAGCAAGATTTCTGTGTGGTACCCTTATCCCAGCACAGCCAGTAGGGTACAGTTACAGAAGCAATCTGCAAAGGCTTTAGGCCGCCCCACAGTTGCCCTCGTGGACTTGCAGCCACCCAGTGTTAGGCTCAGCTCTGCAATATCTTCCATAAATAATTCCATTTGCTTCAACCTTCTGTGTGTTGACCCATACTTATTCTTCTGGGACGCTCTTAGCCAGCTCTTTACCCTATACATGATGAGGAAACCAAACCAGACCTGCTCATTTCACTGCAGATCCTTGCAAATTGAGTTTTCTGGGACTGCTGGATCTCACTGGCAGCTCAGAGTTCATTAGGGAATCTAATTTAACATCCTGGCAGTATACAACTGCTTCCCACAGCATGCATGGATACACAGCAGTCCCTGGATTTGGAAGCCCCCCAGCAATGGGGCTCCCACTGTTCCAACTGGAGACTGGAGTGCAAATATCTGAAAGGAAATAGTGACATTTTTTTCCTCCTCTGGTTTCCACTGCCAGAGCACACTGCTCTTTTTTGCATCTGCTCTAGGCCTCTAACAAACCAGTGAAGGGCAGTTTGTTTCCTGAGAGCCCACAACATGAAATAATAATCCCAGAAAAAATAATCCCAAATCAGTCTCCCATCTTCAAAGGCACCGCCTGGACCAGCTCTAGCTGGGGACAGCCTTGTTCTGAGTGAGCTGGGCTGTGTAGCGCAGTGCTCCTTGGATGCAGATAGCCCAAGACTGCTGCCTGAAATATGGTGAATAGAAGAGAATCTTGTCTCTCAATTATTCCAGCCAGGAGTCAGGAGATGATCTCACAAGGCTCCCAGGTCACCAAACTGAGGTTCTTGCTCTCAAAGAGGTGGCAGAGAATCAACCTTTGGCACAAAGGTCATCTTCTGCCTTTGTGTTTGACTTACAGAAAGCGTAGGATAGGGTCAGAACAGCCATTTCCAACTCTTCATATTCATGTAACCTCATCATGCCCAACAACACTGTGGTCGTTTTTTCTTGCTGCCATTTAGCCCAGCAAGAGCTGGGGAGTTGAGGGGTCAGGTCCATCATCCACTGCTGCTCTTCTAAGAGGGCACACAAGAATACGCAACACTGCATTCACAGAGGTGCAGAAATGTGACTTTCAACCCTTTTGTAATTCTTTTCTTGTTCCCCAGGCTTACACACCCTGAATTTTGCTTTTTACCTTACCTCAATCATGGTAGTCCTAATTTTTTCTTTTCTTTGAACACCAGGAGGTCTTCATGCCCCATGTAAAACTCAGTCTGGGTTTCTCCTAACAGCTTCCTTCTCCATTTTCTGCCTTAAACCCCTTCTCTCCCCCAAACTCTCACCCAACCCTTGCTGGCTGTGCCTTCCTCTGTTTTCTGCTGTCCCATCACCCTCCAAGTCAAGTCCATGGCCCCAGCCTTGCATAACATGTATGATCCATTCTCTTCCACTCAGACCTTCCTTCCGTGTCTCTTCTCCTCTGTCTCAGACCTGAGGTGTCACACAGCCACAGCTGCACACTCCAACTCTGCTCCTGAAACCTGGGACAAAGTTCCTCACCTTTCCACCTCTCTCTCTCTTTCTCATTTGTCAAGCCAGATATAAAATCTATCTGTCTGTCTCAGATTAAACATCACATGAGAGAAAGAAAAAGAGAAGGAAAACTGTCTCCAACTCTGGCTTGCCCTGATAGCAGGAGGTGAAATATATTGAAATCTCTGCCCTGAATTCCTTTTACAAGATCAGTTGATGGCCAAGTAGCTGTTGCTATTTTAAGCTCCAATATCCTTGTTTTCTGCTGGCAACAATGAAAGTGGATGCATTGCTGTCTCCTTGCATATCCCTGCTGCAGTTCCTCTCTCTATTGAGGAAACCAGGGGTACCACTCCCTACAAAATGCCATGGTGGGATTTTCAATTGCTCTTGGCTCTGACCCCCTCAGCAAGCAAAGTGGAAGGCAGAAATGCACTTTCAAGTACTTTTAACGATCTCAACTTGAAATTACTTGAACAAGGACTCTTATGTAGGGTGGGTTTGAACCTCACTCTTCAAGTACCATTAAGGTGTAAGTAGTAGTAGATGCAGGGTCCCTTGTTAGCATTGCATTCTCCACAAGAAAACAGAAACATAAATAGAAGCAGCAATTTGTCTATATTTCATTCAGAGGCAAAACAAGACTCAGGTCTTGTGGTGATGCAGCAGAGGCCGCGGGATGATGCCGATCACGTCAAAGCCAGCAAAAGTGCTTGCAAATTCACATCCTCCCTCTCTCTGGCTTGTCTTTGCTCTTCAGACCTTTGACAAAGTTGCTCAAATGTGCCCAACTTCTATTGGCCTGAGCAAAACTGCAGCTACTTCAGAAGAGGACATGCCCCCAGGAGGATCGGGTAAAAAAACTATTAAATATAAATGCCTGTCGGAGTAAAGCCAGTGACTCATTTGGCCAGCAAAAGGCAGGCTTTTCCAGGCAGGCGAGTCGCCTTCTCTTCGGGCCGGGCAGACTGACGGGGACACAGCGCCATCAGCTGGGCACGCTCAGCCATCGGCCCTGCGCTTTCCCACCAGGAGACGGGGGCTCCACACAACCGCGTCTTTTCCCTGGAGAAGCTCCTTGCGGCAGACAACAGCGCACGGGGAGCCTTATGCCTGCCCTAGGGCAGGAGGGCAAAGCAGTCTGCAGCACAAAACCAGGATTAGGAGGTCTCGAGCCCATTAAGAGGGCAGCAGCTAATCCTTGCTGCGAAGGAGCTTCAGGGACCTTGTGTCCTGCAAGGTATACCACGCCATCCACCAGCATTTGTTACCTGCAGGTTGGCATGTGTGCTGGCTAGGTGTGGGATAGAGTTAATTTTCTTCAGAGTAGCTAGGCTACTGTATAGGGCTGTTTTGTCTCTGTGCTGAAAACAGTGTTGATAACACAGGGATCTTTTTTTATTGCCGAAGAGGACTTGCACAGCATCAAGTCCTTTCCTCCTTCTCACACCACCCTGCCAATGAGGGGATTCACAAGGATTTGGGAGGAGGCACAGCTGGGAGAGCTGATCCCAACTGACCAGACCATATGGTGTTGGGGTCATCAGGCAGAGCTGGGGGGAGAAGGAGAAAGGGGGTGTTTTTGGAGTGATGGCCTCTGTCTTCCAAGCCACCCTGATGGAGCCCACCTTTCCTGGGAGTGGCTGAACACCTGCCCAGAGTGAATGAATTTCTTGTTTTGCTTTCCTTGTGTGTGCAGTTTTTCTCTCCTTATTAAACTGTATTTATCTCATATTTTTCTCACTTTTACCCTTCTAACAGTGTCCCAATCCTGTTGGAGGGACAGTGAGGGAGTAGTTGTATGCGGCTTGTTGCTGGACGGGGTTAAATCAGTGACAACAGTGGTGGCCCACACCATAGAGGCAAAATCTTCTGCCCACAATTTGCTTTGGAACCTCTTAAAAAGAAATGGGAGGTCCATGTGACAAGCTGGAGAAACAGTATTCCTTAATCTTTAATGGCTAGAGGAGTGCAACTGACTTTATAGCCCAGCGAAGTGCAGACAGCCTTGAAAACCTCATTAATTATGCTCCCTCTCTTCCAAAACCACAACTGGCCTCTCCACTGGAGTATGCCAGCACAGCTCTCCCTGAAGGGAAGAGCTCTTATTTTCTCTTCCTCTCTTAACCTTCTGCTTCCTGAAAAAAAGCAGGCAGCTGCAGACACTTTTCCCCAGGTGTGCTTGCTATTATGCCAGGTGAAAAAAACTCCCTTTCTCCTTTTTTCCCCTCTTTTTGTTATCTCTGCTGCTCTGCAGTTTATCTTCTCACTGCCTGTCTTCTTGCCGCTGCTGGCAGGCTGCAGGGCTTCTCAAACCTAGTTTTAAAATGTAAAGTGACTTCTGGACTGTGTGGCTCTAGGCCAAGTCTTCACAGGCAGTGGCTAAGAAAACGTACTTATCCCCTGCTCTCTGACATGGGTCAAAGCTTATTCCAATAGGTGCTTTGGCATGAGGAGCAACTTCAGAAACTGACAAAGTGATGTGATTTGAAGGACTTAGGCTTTAGCTTCATGGGTGGGTGACTCCTGAGCAATGTACATGTAGTGGGTCTTTTTGTTTCTTTCCAGCAGCTCTCATGAACACCTCTGGCTCTGATAACGCAAGCCATGTATGTGGGTATATCCTGTTTATACAAATACATCCTTTCTCCTGAAGAGCCTTTCTCTTTCACTCTCACTCTCTTCTCTCTCTCTCCCTCTCTCTTTCACTCTCTCTCTCTAGGGTTGTTGAGGGAACTTTCCAGCCTGATCAGTCAGGAGTCCTCTCAGGGAGGAGCATGTACAGGTATTTTCAGTAAATCCACAGAATTAATCTGCATGGGGTAGGATGTTTATGTCCTCTGGAAGTGGCTGTGGTTCAACATCAGGTTTCAGAAATCTTCTTCTCCAAGAGCTACAGGGCTCTTGTGGGGCAGCCTGTCCTGCGTCTATTGCCTTCCCAGCTAACTGTGCTTACAGGAATCAGGTTTCTACCCAGGCAAACAGCAACACTTCCAAGTCCAAGTGCTTTCACTGAAAAAGGAGGTGCTCCATGCTACATTTATTTTTTTTCTTATTTTTGCTTCCCCTCAGAAATACCCGTAGTTTGAACTCCAGGCTGCGGGGAGCAGAGGGGAGAGAGCTAGCACAGACACTGCTACCTGGTACAGGATGTGTCCTTAAAGGATTCAGACTCCAAGTCTTTCTGTCACATTGATCATGTGAAGCTTTGTTGGAATCCAAAGTGCTGGGAAATCTCAAAATATTAGATCTGTAAGTCAAAACTTAAAATTAGAAACAGGGTTTAACCAGAATATTTGGGAAAGGCTTCCAAGTTTAGGTGCTAGAAGTAAGACTATGGATTTATAACTTAAAGCAGAGCTGAGTAGAGGAAAGTTTGGTTTTAGAGCCTAAAAGTCATAGACAAAGCAAAAGTAGCTACAAAGGTTAACAAGAGGTTTTAGACTGTAATATTGTAAGGTTTAGGTTTTAAGAGATGATTGGTTAAGAATGTTCCAACTGTAATAATACAAATTCACTTAGTTGGTTTAATAACATAAATATCTAGTTGGCAGAATTTTATTGGCCCATAAAGCCTTAAATAGTCTGATTAGCAGAAACCTTGTGACTTCTTTGCCGTACTGCTAACATCTGTAAGGGGGATGCATCCTCTCTCTGCCTCTGTAGAAGATAAGAAAAATAAACTGCACTTTCCCACAAAACTCAGGAGTCACATTTCTCTGTTTCAAGAAGAAATCCCCACAAATGAAACGTAAGGTGTAAAACTATTATGTGAGAAATCATACACTCACAAAGCTGGAGTTGAGGACAAAAAGATTTCATCCCACCTATCCTGATTTATGATTAACTAAGTGATGACTGTGGGTTTTACATCATCCTCACTAAACTCTTCCTCCCTCCTTGTAGTTCCACTGGAGACAGCTTTACCACTGACTTAGAGTGCTTTAAATGACAAAAATACTATTTTTAAAGATTCAAATCAACATTTGACACCACATTTATACTGGGCATGAAGGTAGCACTAAGAGAAGAGCAATTAAAACCTCAGGATTTGGGGGTTTTTGTTTGTTTTTGTTTGGGTTTTTTTTCTCATCCCACAAATTTTCTCGTCTTTACACTTCTAATTCTCTTCTCCATCCAGCTGGTGGGGCAGTGAGTGTGTGGCTGTGTGATTGTTGGTTGCCAGCTGGGGTTAAAATTTCAACATGTACAAAACTAGAAAGGCAGTGGATTTTATTGGGAATTCCAGGGAAGGAAAATCAGTTGCTCAAGTCTCAGAACACATTTTACTCTCCTCCCTTTCTATCTAGACTTCTAAGAAAATCCACAAAGAATCAGGGCTCTACTATACTAAGTACATGTACATAACACATTTCCTTATCACAAAGCTGTGCTTGTGTGCAGATTTTAATTTTAAATAGGTGCAAAGCCTACTGTAGAAACAATAAAACAGATTTGATAGTCACAGCTTTCTCTGCATGCACATAAATAAAACCTTACTGTGTTCTCCTTCAGTGCAATGGCTGATTCAGAGAATTGATGGAAAGCATGTTTTCCTCTGCCCACAGTCCTGTGTTCTTGCTGGGCAGCAGAACCCTCTGAGACAGGCAGCAGAAGCTGTTAGTGGGGAGCAGGGAACTTCACAAATTTTGTTTTCTTGAATTATGATAGAAACACTGCATTAATTACATCGAAAGACAACGAGCCACCGGCAGACTGACATCTGAGGCTTTGCTGTTCATGCAGGTACTGAAGTGAGCATTGTCCAGATGTCTCAGCCCACTCACAGTGACTCCCTGCTGTGCAGCTCAGCCATTTTCAGGTAGTTTGATGGGAGGAAAGCCGGGGAAGTCTTTATTGTTCTCAGATTATTTCACCTCCTATACACAGAGGCGCTCTGCTGCTCCACCCATCTCCCTCTGGCAGGGTGGTTGTGCTGGTGGCTCCTGGCCTTCTCAAAATAAGGACAAAACAGAGAAAAACAAGGAAAGAATGATTCATCAAGAGAAGCCTGCACCAATGAAGAGCCTGCTGAGGCAGCTTGTGACTCACTCCTTGCTTTGTCCACTTACTGACTGCCAAAAACCACAGGAGAGCTCCAGGTGGTTGTGAGGCTGGTTTAATCACCCAAAAAGGGCCTTTCCAAAGTCACAGTGACCTGGAACTACACAAGGAGATGGGTTGGTTGGTGCCAGAGCCACACTGAGTTGCTCTTAGTTGCACATAAACTGCTCTAATGTCTGTAGCAGTTGCCACAGGATACAGCCCTTCTCGAAGCCAACACAAAGAAAATATACTGTGTCATAAAGGCCTTCTTCCTCCATTGTTGTTTGGTTAGCTTGGTTTCTCAGACAGAGTTTTTGTATCATTTTTAACTACTTCCAAGCCTTCTTCCATACAGACATGCACCAACTTGCTGCCTCCTCCTCTAATGTTATATAGATTTATCTGGCACTGCAAATAAATGTAAGTGCTTTGGTCCAGCTATTGTTTGAAGAAAAGACAACATCAGCCTTATCTTATGCCTGGAGCAGCAAGAATAGAGTGTTAATATTGTATTTCTTGTGACTTTGAAGGTAGTAAGTGCCTTTAGGAAGTGGCCAGCTGAGGCTAGCTCTTAGTTTATGCTTCAGGTGTTAAGTGTAAGGAAGCACTATATTTGGTGGCAGAAGAAAATTGCTCTGGGGGAAAATCCTTCCTTAAAATACTAACCTTTGTTTCAAAGAAAAATTTGATAAAGAGATGCATCTAATTCTCCCTGCATGGAGATAGATTAAATGCAACTTCTATTTCTAGTATTCTGTGGTTGCCCAAGTTGTTCAATTATTGTTTTAGGGGTCTGAAGTATTTCCTCCTCCTCCAACTTCTTGCCATTGTTTCCTTCAGATAGTCAGTCTAAGACATTTCTTTTTGGCCTAAAATATGCAAGAATGTTAACTTTGAAGATATTCTTTATCCCCTCCAGCACCACCATCTGCACCAGGGCCTTACCACCCTCAGAGAGAAGAATTTCTTCCCAATGCCTAATCTAACCCTTCTCTCTGCCAGTGTAAAGCCATTCCTCCTTGCCCTGTCACTCTAAGTCCTTGTAAATTGTCTCCATCTTTCTTGTTGGCTACTTCAGGTACAGGGATTAGTTCTTCCCAGAGACTTCTCCTCTCCAGGCTGCCTCTCCAGGTTGAACAATCCCTATTCTCTCAGCCTTCCCTGGTATGAGATGTGCTCCACTCCTCTGACACCTTGGTGTCCCTCCTATGGACTCATGTTCACAAGAATGCTGAAGGAACCCACAAAACTGTGGAAATACTTCTCAATTGTGACACTTCCCCTGCATTTGCAGTTTAGAAAGGAATTGGTGGTTGAATCTTCCCACATAATCCAATCTGGAATTAAGAAGTGGGCCCCAGAACTTCAGAAATCAATTTAACCACCCACCCCAATACACTGCGGAAGGTTTCAGGGTTACTGGTACCCCTGGGTGTCTGACCACAGGCACTATTTCTGACCCAGCTGCCTCCCAGGCCAAGAGGTGAAAAATCCCTTTGGATTTTAGTATATTGTTTCTAAACTGTTTGGGGACAGCCTTGTCTCAATGGGCTAATGGTCATGGTCAGTGTTCTTGCCTCTGGACAGCCTGAGGCGTGGCATGACCAGACATGATTTTCTCTCCTCCTCTTCTGAGTGGGTGTAAATTGAAACCACCACTACCAGCCCAGGTTGTGGGTGTTAATTGGAAAAAAAAGAAGATATCAGGTACTTGGAAGGTAACATGAATATTCAAACCACAGCCAAGGCTCAGCCTAGTGCCAGTGAATGAAGTCTCAGGAGGTCTCTGGATGGAGCTGGGAAGACTGGAGCAATGCTGCTGCATCCTCTTGCCCTGGATTTGTGCAGTGCTGCTGATGCAAAAGGCACAGCCATGGTGGGAGGGGACTCACAGAGGCAGAGATGGCTTTAGAGAGGCATGCTTTGCTATCTTCACTGGCAGGGGGCAAAATCTCCCCATGGTGATGAATTTCCACACTGGAAGTGGGATTCTATTGCTGTGTCCATGCCAGAAGTGCTGCATTTTAATTACAGCACAGCACTCAGAGCTGCCAGGCAAGCACCATGCTGCACTTCACCCCAGTGGCTGCATCTCTGCCAAATGCTATCATCATGAAGTTACTATTCCTTTCCAACACCACAGCTTTGGAAAAAAATAATACTTCCTTACGATTGCATTAGTGAGAGGTGAGGTAAAGCAAAGCTGCCTCATACAGCCAACCTCATACAAACATCATGGAATGATGTCCAGAGAAAAGGAAAGGAGCTGGGGAAAGAGCTGGAGCACCAGGAGTAGCTGAGTGAGCTGGGGAGCCTCAGTCTGGAGCAAAGGAGGCTCAGGGGGGACCTTCTGGCTCTGCACAACTCCCTGGCAGGAGGGGACAGCCGGGGTGGGGGGAGTAAGGCTCTGCTCCCAAATCCATCTGGACCATCTAATGGAGGGACACCTGGAGCAGGTGACACAGGAGCATGCCACGATGGGGTTTGAATGTCTTCAGAGAAGCAGTCCTTCACAAGCTTGGAAAAAGATGACATTGTAGACGTATAATATATCAGAGGATCTCCTAGGCAATTTCCAAAGCTCTTGGTCACTTACGGCACAAGCATTTCTACTGCTGAGCATGGGTAAGTTGCATTGTACAGTAATTTCTCGCACAGCTGACTATCACGGTTTCCTGTGTTTAACAGTTCTCCATGAGCACGATTTTGACAGCCTCTCCTGTGCCACAGTTATTACTATCTTTAAGTCTCCTCCTTCACCTCTCAGTAATTTCCCGCACTTAAGCATCATTATTCCTTTGGTTGCTCAATTACGCAACCCTCATAAAATCCATGGTATATTTGGGCACGCCAAATACACTGTTGGATGCAACCATTCTTTTTTTATTTCATTTTAAACTGAAAATAACAAGTAATGAAAGGAATACACCCCCACAAAGTCTCAGTGTTGTCCTTTTACACAGCAGTCACCGAGATCCCAGGTCAAAAGTAGAAAAAACTTGCAGGAGAAGGAGGTTCAAAGAAATGTCGGTGGACGAGCTGATCTGCCACCCTGAGAATTA
>CM031878.1:68343079-68400705 GCA_018697195.1 Certhia americana
CGCGGGCGCGGGCGCTTACCCCGGGGGAGCGGCGGCGCCGGGAGCGCGTCCCCGCGGTGCGCGTCCCCGCGGTGCGCGTCCCCGCCGGCATTGCCGCACCGCGCCCGCAGACATGGACGAGGAGCGGGTGAGTTCCCGCGGGGCAGCGGCTGCGGGCCGCCCCAGAGGCCGGCCGGGCGTTTCCCCGGAGATTCCCGGCGCTCGGCCGGGGAAGAGGGGCCGGCGGTTGGAACGGCGGTGCGGGAGGGCAACGGCGAGGGGAAGGGGTGCTGGCGAAGTTTCGGGGGATCCCGGGTCCGCTTCCCTCCTGGATGTGTCTCTCGCTGGAGACGTTCCGGTGTCGCCTGCTCCATGTGAGCCTGCCCTGCCAGGGGGATTGGACTGACCCCTTCCAGCCCTGGCTCTTCCGCGGGATGGATTGAAGTACTCCCGCGGTGGTAGAGCTCTTTCATTCCGTGTGTTCCTGTCATAAGTAATTATGGTGCGTGCAGAAGCCCTTTTGTTTGCCATTGATGTGGTCTAGTGTTGAAGGGAACTAATGAATAAGAGGGTTTTGTTGGAGTTTTTTTTGTTTTTTTCCTTTGGTTGATTTTTTTGTTTGTTTGTTTGTTTTGTTTTGTTTTTGTTTTCTCCCCCTATGGTTGCTGCCCTGTAGTTCCCTCCTTCCCTCGCTTGCCGTCTCACTGAAGGGCAGAGATGTGCGCACCCAAGCGTTGAGGCTTTCTTGAGCAGATATTCCTCTGCAAAAACTTGTGGCTTCCAGTCCATCCGTGCAGAAGGGCTCCTCTGTCTGTGCTCTGCGGTCACTGCTTTCCTCAGCTTGGGAATGAGTCTGTGTGTGTGTGTGGCCTGGGTAATTTGGTGCTGGTAATGGCTTTAAATTTAGAGATTAGTGTAATTTTCCCTTGCTAAGCCAGGCCCCAGCACTGTAGGAGTTACTAAGAAACTAACTGTATCCCTGCCACAACAGAACTTGGTGTCAGTTCACAGCTGGCAGCCCAAGGCTTCAACTCATCTTAAGCAAGCAATACCCTAAATCAAAAAATACTGTAATTCTATGTATCTTATTTTACATGAAACGTATTTATGCTAAGCAGCTAATACCTCTGAAGGTGTGTTTTGGTAGGTGAGATGTGAAATACCATAAAAAGTGCGCTTCTGGTAGAAATTCTGTCAGTTTGGATCTGTCTGCTTTTGCCTGCTCTAGGTGAGATTTGTTCCTCTGGGGGAGAAGTAAATGAGGGCTGCCCCTGTTATGGATGCTCTGGGTGGATGTTTCTGAGTGGGGTCATTGATTATATTTGAATTCCAGTGGTTCTGAATACAGCAGTAAAACTTCATTGGATCTTGTATTTTACGGTACTTTCTCTACCAAGGGTTAATTTGGTAATCTCGTCTGTACTGTATGAAGTTCTTCAAACTCTGGCAACTTCACTGTGTTGACATATGCAGGAGTTTAAATTAATGGAAGCTAAGTAAGCATGTCCTCCTTGAAATTTGATCTGGATGTGAAGGTTATATATAATGTCTTGTGATTTTGTCCTAGACCCAGGACTGCTTCAGAAACTGTTCTGCATGCAGTCAACTCTTGAGCCTTCAGTATGATCTTGAGCAACTTTGCAGAACTGCTGTGATTGAATTTATCAAAAAATTTAGTTTTTACGAGGTGCCTGTCTTCTTCCAGAGGTGCCATGTCATGTTAGTTACTCACTATTCAAAGGTGGGTGTTCTCTTTTTATCCACCTGGCCAGACTACAGACTACATGTTGTAGGGCTTCCCTTTCTTTTTCCTACCTTTTTTTACTCTTCATCCTTTTACTCTTCATCCACACTCATGCTTTACCAGTGGCATGTTTGGGGTTTTTTTCCCTTTTTTTTCCCATCAAAGTGCATTCGATTCAGAGAGTAAGATTAGGGCACAACAGGGAAGAGCAGCATGAAGCTCACTGTCAGCAGCAGAAATTACCTCTGTAATAAACGTTTCATAATGCTTTGAAAATCCATTTGAAACTGACCTCACATAGAGGTCGAAGAGAAAGCTCAAAGAAAATTGCTTGTAATAGAATTCTGTGAAGTACTGCATTCATCACTGGGTAATAGAATTAAATGTCCTTTAGTGCAGAAATACCAAGAAACTTTACTGGGCTTAATGCTGTTAAAATTCTTCTATAAACTACTGTAAAATGTATGCCTCATCTGCTGCTTACATTGGTAATTTTTCTAGAACTCTTTGTTCTGTGAAACTACACTGACTTTTCAGAAATTCCCCTTAAAGGAAGAAATGACAACATTGCAGCATGTTTTTAATTTGGCATATAAAAAATAATGGCTTTAATTTAAATTGTATAGTACATCTGGAAGGAAATTTATTTATTGTGTATTAGTGATGACAAAATTATGTTGGAAAATAGAATAAAATAGCGGTTCCTAAAAGCTGCCTTTGTTATTCTGGTGGCTTGTGCATTGGTGTTTTAGAAAAATTCAGTCTTACTGTTCGTGGATGCTTTTAAAGTGTATTTCAAACTCATTAACTTTCACCAAACCTAGTTGAATTTCTTAACAGAGAGATTGGTAGGTTACTTAAAAAGAGCCATACCAACCTACGTTTTGTCAGTTAAATGTAACTTTGGGTTACATTTCCTAACCTTTAGGTTAGGAAAAATCTTGTTTAACAGCTGGCTTGCAATTGCTGCTGTGTGTTTGGCTGTGTAAAGGCCTTCTAAATGTTCCTCACATGTAGGTATTTTCCTTTAACCAGGATGTAGCTATAAAACCAAGCAGCACTGTTCAGCACTCCACACAAAAACACTTCTCCCCCATGTGTTGCAGCTGAGTAAGCCCTAAGATCCTGTGTGCTGAAAGAGGATTTTGAGTTCTCCACGTTCATCCAAATTGACAGTTGTGCTCATGGGATCTAAGGCTTATCTCCAGGCTATCTGGCCTGTGAAAACAATTGCCTCTGGTCAGTGGTGAATGCAGAAGCAGCTGGCTGGACAATGGCTATTCATCTGGCATTCTGACTGTACCAAATTGCCTTCAAACATGCTCAGTTTTCACCAGATGAGGAGAAGGTTCAATAATGAAGTGGTCAAAATTTTCTGTTCTTTTGTTTCTGAAAGAAGCCAAGGTCTAGTTTCTGTTCCCCCAGAGTCCAGACCTGAGTCATTGCTGTCTGCTCTGTTACCTCTGTATGTAACACCTTCAACACCTGTGGTAAAAGCACTAAAACTTGTTTTTTTCTACTCGCGAAGAGTAGAAAAAGAAGAGTATGACGTCACAAAACAGTCAGGGGCTGGAGTACCCATAAATACCTCATAGCATATTTGTTGGAAACTGCCTAGGAAGGGTCATAAGAAAGAGGAAGGAGCACAGCATAGGACTAATGGAGAAGTTCTTTAAATCTGGTGTCATGTTGAGGTTCACTGTGGGTGTTGTGAAAGGATGAAACATTTTTCTTGATTTTTAGCAAATAAATATGATCTCGGTAGTGCATGGTTACAAAGAAGTTGCTTTTGGGAGGGACTTCTGCTACATCTCTTTGGTGGTCTGGCTGTATCCAAGGTGTATTTTATTGTTTTTCTCTGCTATGGTTTCCTAAATTTTGTCAAGTAATGATATTAGGAGGAGAAATTGAAACTCTAGGAGAGCTGATGAATAATGTATTAAGACAGTGTTTACCTGTCTTTTTTGAGTTAGAGATCTTCTAAAACTTCTTATCAGCCAGCCTGAGTTAGATTACAGAAAATTCTTAGCTAACTCCTCATCTTATCCTTTTTTTTTACTTACATGTTGATATACTTTAATAATACAACTTTCCTTAAAATTCTTGAACAATGCAACTTGACTTAAAGTTAAGTACCAAGCATTGATGTGTTTTTCTCATATTCTTAGAATATGTGGCTATCTGCTCAACAAAATTAGACATGGTGGTCTTATTTAATTTATAATAAGTTTTGATGTACTTCCATAGTTTTGCTGGCTTGGTATATGTTTTGTAAGCTGAATTTACTGCTTTTTGAACAGCTAGGATTCACGTCACTGAAATAATGTTGGTTCTCTTTCTCAGCTGTCAGTAAGCTTTCCTCTTTAAGGTCATTTTTAATTAGAATATAGAAATTAATCACCCAAAACATTTTCCACTTTATTTGTAGAATAAGGTTACAAATCACTTTAACATATTTATCCTGCATATAGAATAAACTGTCAGCGTGGTTATTTCACACTGGCTTCTTTTAACAGGAGGAAATCTCAGCTTTTCTTCTGGGTTTCCTTTTACCAGCTTTTAAAGTTTTCTTTATTAGTTCTCTGGCGGCACAAGCACCACCTTTCTCATCTGGAGAACCTGTGGTGCCACTGGGTATTTTGGTGCAGATGACTCATGTAGGAAAACATGTGAAACAGTGGGGTGTCTTATAGCAGGTTCTGGTTTTCTCTCAAACTAACACCTGGAGATCTTTAATTTGGTGGAATGCCTCCTTGAGGTTTTGTATTCTTTCCCTGTCCTGAGAAAATGCTTTTCCTGATCCCATCAGCCGCAGCTGGAATGTCTGTGATGAATTTTTATGCATGTTAAAATGGTGATGATTTGAAAAAAAATCGCAATATTTTTTTTACAATTTCTCTCGCTTGTTTCTGTAATTCTAGGAGACTCTTCAAAGGATTGTCAGTACTCTAGTGAACAAAAATGATGAAATTCACAACTTCATTGACATGCTGAACCATACAATATCAAATGTTCAGGTATTTAAGGTTCATAGTGTGTATCTGAGAGGGGGACCCTTTTGTTAGTCTCAGACTGTGTAATGTCTAAAGGATTGGCTGTAAGAATCCACTTAAAAATACATCTTCATGTTGGAACTAGATAGAAAAACATTTTATTTTTTAAGTCTGTCTCTAGATGACAGGTGTGGTGGTCATGCATTTTGTGTGAAGAGGTTTTGTAGAACTTCATTTGTGTGGGAGAGATAATCTTTAATCTGATGCAAGAGCTGAGACTCCCATTAGTGGGAAATAGCTGTATTTTCAGACTTCTGCTCTGTTTGGTGGACTGAAAAATGATACTTGAAAGTTCTTTAGTCTTTCTGTTTTCAACAGTTTCAAATTGTTGGGCTCAAGTTTAGACGTTGTTAGAGCATCTGCATGAGGATGATGTTTAGGTTCCTTCAGCCTGTCCAACAGCCAAAAGTTGTTTCATCCTAAAGCTGAGCCAGATTTGCTGCAGAAATGGCAATTATCCAGCAGATCTTTAAATGGCCTTCTTAAGTGCAATTTTTAGCATCAAATGAAATAATTTTATTTGGAACTTGCTAACTTCCTCCTTCCAAACATGTAGCAATCTATACAGTTGTGTGAGGGAAATCAAGGCTTTTGGCATGGAACAAAGTTGCCAACAGTGCTGGTTTTGTGCAAGTTTGAGTGTCACGGAATTTTCACAGATTGCAGCATACAGTGTCCTGATGTAGAGTCTGCTTAGGAGACTGTTCAATCATTCCTAGTATTTTTCCCTTTTTGATAAGCTGAGAAGCAGTCACAAGGTACCCATGGCAAAACGTGTGGGGAATTATGTGACTTTGAACTTCTTCGCATTGTTCCCAGTAAACAGCGTTTTCAATTTTCCCCTCAGATAAACTCTTCTAATGCCATCAGTGAGCTGGATGAGGAGTTTGATGGTCTATATTCTGTATTGCATGAGATGAAGGGGAGCATGGCCAACACTATTCAGCAAGAAGAGGCTCGTAAAATTCAAGCTCTGCAGGTAAATAAATAACTCCTCCTAAAAAGTTTTGCAGCTGCATAGAAGCATTTTTAAACTTCCTCTGTTACTGTTATGCTATCCCCATTTGCTACACAGCAGTATTGATTTTTAGGATTGTCTTGTCACAATTCCAGAGCTGGTAAAGTCACTGCCTTTTTAAAGTCTATTGCCACACTGTCATTCATGTGAAGTGCTGTTCTGTAAATAGAAACTGTAGCGCATATGAATATAAGTGTTTATTTCTCTGCTTTCTGAAACCCTGAAGCTGGGGGAAACAAGGCATTGAAATGAAATTCGGCTTTAAAGTCAGACTTCAGCTTTTCTCCCCTTGGAGTTGGGGCATGTGCCAAGTATCACTGTGCATTTGTCAGGCACAGTGAAGTTAGGGCACTGACAGAGGCCTTGGTTATATAAGGGAATAAATTGTCACAAATGCATAACAAATCCATGTATTTCGTACGACTGGTGCCCACAAACTACTGTTTTAATGGGAATATATCACGTTATTCTTTCTGGTTTTGCTCCAGGATCAGCTAAGCCAGTGCAGCCGTGCTCTGGAGAGCTCAGAAGAGCTGCTGGAACTTGCTGTGCAGTCGCTGGACATAAAGAACCCTGTGGAGCTCTTAGAGGTAGAAAACATTGACTGGATGTGTGGGAGGCAGGTGTTGACATCTGACTCGATTTGAAATATTGGCATTACTTTCCTGGACGCTGCAAACTTACCAGGTGTACTTAGAGTGAGGCTAGACGGGCATGTAAAAATATGCTACTGCTCTGCTGAAAAGACAAGTTAAATGTTGTAGTCCTGAATTTTTATGCAATTTCTCATAAAACAAGTTGCCTTTTTTCTTATTTAGGGTGGTGGGAAGGGAATACAGTGCCTTCTCCTAGAAGCTGTCATTGTTAAGCAAACTTGCATGGATCACCCCAGAAAGGGAGGATGAAATAACCTGTCTAACTGGACGAATATACTCGTAAATTAAAGAAACACTTCCACATATCCACTGAATCAGTACACTAACGCTTGCTGAAGTAGTCGTGGTGGTACCAGTGGGATCAGATGCCAAATCCAAAGCCTAATTACTTTTTTTCTCTCTACATTTTAATGGGAACAAGGACACAGATCAGTTTAAAAGAGCGACAGGGAAAGCTGTCTTCCTGCGTCTGTTTTACCATTTGGTTGCATGTTTGTGTGCTGTCATGTTTTCTGGGTGTCAGCTTTGGTTTATTTGCCTTGAAGAGCAGCAATTCCTAAGCAGTATTTTTGTTTAGCTGGAGTTGTCCTTTCTGTCTTGTAGCAAAAAATTAAGCTGGCTCTTGAACTCTGTGGAAAATGCATCTTTGACTTTCTTGGAAGTTGCTCTATTTCAGATCTCTCTAATGCTATTTTTCCGATCAAATACACCAAGGAAAGCTGTCTGGGCCTTTGCTGGGGGGAGACCTCTTCAGATTTGGGAGTCTGAAGATTAAGATCCTGAAATCCAATTCAGTGAGCTCTAATATGTAGGATTTGATGCTGGTATTACACTTGTGCATTTGGGAATGACATTTTAAGGTAATACTGCTTTGGCTGTTAGGCAGCTAATTCTATTACTTTGCTGGTAGGAACAGCAAGTGTTTCTGACAGGGCAGCTCCAGCCTGACTTTTGTATATTCACAAATTTTCTTTGGACGCTCCAGTAAATCAGTTCAGAAGCAACTAGCATAGGAAATAAAAATTTAATCATCTTACGTTATTTTTTTATAGCTTTATTCTTAAGCCATAAAGGAGTTGACTTACCTGGAAGTCAAAAGAAATGAGTGGCAGATTGCAGGAGGATTCAATGTTTAGGTAGGATGTGATCAGGCAGTGCTGATCCTTCTCTGTCAATAGATTGGGAAAAAACTGAAGTCAGTGAAGTTCAGCTGGGACAGTCTTGCAGAGTATGTGGAGTCCTGGCTTCCTCATATTTTACAAGACACAGAGATTAAACCCAAGGATTTTGTTGGGAAGTATCTCTGTTTTATGTCATGTAGGAAATCAGTCAATAGTTCCTATAATAACTTTGTTTTGAGGTAAAGCAAAACTACCTCTTAAGCTAAATTATTTCTAAGCAATTGGTTTGATATTTTTTTTCTGCTTCCCAATTCAGGAATATGTAATCAGTTTTGTAGCAGGGACACCCTAATTTCCTTTTTTTTTTTTTTTTTTTTTTTAAGTGTGATTTGTATTTAGTGAAAAAATGGGAAGTTCTCCACTTTTTTCAAACTGGGAATCTAGATTGCCTGATGATTCTTGTCTCTTGAAAGGGAAAATAGTTCAGCTGAATGAGCAACTGGATCAAGGAGTAGTATTGAAGCAAGGCTTCAACAGACACAACCAAGTCCTCCTTCCAAGTCTTAGGTTTGCAGCTCGTTTTGCTGAATGAGAGAGATTTTTGTCTTTCCACGTGACAGTTGATGTTTATCTTTTAAATATCATAACTTCTGCATCTGCTTCAGTGTTATTATTTGAGAAGAAAGACTTGCTGTCATTTTTGAATGCTGACATACAGAGAAAGTCTTTTTTTATACTTTTCCAACAACACTTCCTGATTTTCAGAGGAAAAGTTAGAATAAGTCCTATTTTTTTGTTATTTATCAGGGCATGCATTCTGTGGTGTATTGTTCAGCAAATCAGGAATGGTTACATGCCACTAATAAGCAGTTCTTAGTTTCACAGAAAATACCATGGCAGTTAAATGCTGTTGGCATGGTCCTTTAGCTCTTTTTAAAAGCCATGGTGAGTAATTCTAACTGAATCTGAAAACACAAAGTCACACTCAGAAAATTGAGTAATTTGGAATTGGTTTGGTGTGGTTCTGGAAATCAGGGGTTTTTTTCTGCAGATGTTACAGTGTTGCTGTGCTAACCCATGCTATTAACATGTTTCACAGGACAGTTTATTTTGAGGAAAATGTTAAACTCATTTTGAACTTCAAATCTTAGCAATGCAGCAGAGAGTGTGCTCAGCCTTCTTGCATGTTACTGCCATTGATACTTGCATGGAAGTACTAACTACTTTCTCTCTCTTCTCCCTGACATGCATCAAGGCTTCCAGACAGATCAAAGATAGGTACAGTACAAAATCTATCACTTTTGTGTCTTTGAATTAATCTTATTTTTGAAAATGCATTTACTGTGAAAGGGCCATAGTCAGCTTTAATCAAATGTATTGACTCTTTTCTAAGTGTTAGTTGTCACAACTTCTGAGGGGGAACTAAAATCTTCTGTGCTGCTCATGTAGTGTTTTTCCTGGCTTTTCATAACCTTAAATAAAAAGATGTTTTTGATGCAGGGAAGTGGAGGTCTGCATCAACTGCTGCTGTAATTGTTATATCTTTGAATATATATGTATATCATTATTAGTAGTGGTAATTATTATTAATACCTCATGGCTGAAATTTCATGATGTTTCAAGCTGACTCTGCCCCTTTGAGTTGTTAGAGAATCTTGTTGGGTTTTTTTTGTTTTTCAAGTACTTAGACTTTTGCTAGCTAATTTTCCTTCAGAATGTAAAACATCTTTTAGCTGTTGAAGTACTTCTGGTGACACTAGTGACCATGAAATTATTATTTCTTGTAGCTTTTCTTTGAACAATTGTTTAAATAGCAAAACTTTTCTATTTCAAAATCAATTTTATGGCCATTTTTCTTCACTTGGAAGAATATTAACTCTATTCCAAGAGTATGACCTTCTGGTTCAGAAGACCTTCTATGATGTACGTAATATTTTGAGAAGCAGCTCACTGGATGTTTTTGCTATTGTGGACCAAATAGGTTGGCTTTCAATTTACAGGTTTTTCAGTGAAGGCCCTGATTTACTAAATTCTCTGAACTTCTTTGTAAAATGAGTAATTTCTAGAATTTAAATTAGACTTTGCTTTTCCAAAGGTAAGAATTTAGTATCCTTAACAGGTCAGAGGGAGAAAGTCAGTAATGGGACTCCTTAATACTTTTTGTCAGTAATAAGCATCCTCTTCTGGTTTCTTGAAATTATCACCAAATCCTTTGTGGTTCTCTGTCCAAGACTGGTGTCTAAGCAGAAGTTAAAAAGCTGTCTGAAGCCCGGTGTTCCCTAGTGTTCTCTTGCAGCTAATCAGAGGATTATTCTTCCTTAAGGAGAGATTTTCTCTACCCATCTGGCTGAGCATTGATGTGCTAGGCAGCCCATACTGAATTTCAGAATGTGAGCTCTGTCTTGGGAAATCAATTGAATTGTCTTTCATGATGTTCAGCTCAGTCTCATAATTGTCTCATATCCCAGAATTGCAAAGCTCATTGCTCCTGACTTGCATATATCTTTAATATTAAACTTCACATTTCCTCCTCCTTTCCCACTACCAGATTTTTTTGTTTTGCAGTGTTCTTTGTTGTATCTGTAGTTAGCATACAATCTCTTACAGACTGGTGGAGTGCAGGAAGGGGGGATATGCATTAGGTGTTCTAAAGGTGCCACATAACAGTGGGTGTAAAATGGATTCAGATATTGGCAGTTGACTTTTGTATGTATGTATTAAAGGGATCTCTGTGCTGAGTCTCTTGAGTTGATGTTACTTAAAATCTGGTCCATGGCCTGGTGTCTTCAGAGTTAGAGAATTACATGAGAGCTTTGGGGCTTTTTTTGTTTTTTGGTGATCTGGTTGAAGTACAAAAGTGTCTCGGGAGTTTTTGTAATAGTACTTAGCTAAGATTTCAGGAGTGGAAATGGGAGCTGTGCTTTACAGGATCTCAGGATGGGTCAGGTTGGAAGAGACCACAGTAGATCATCTGATCCCACCTCCCTGCTCCAGCAGGGTCATTCCAGGACCCGTTGCACAGGATTGTGTCCAGGTTCTGGAATATCTCCAGTGAGGGAGACTCCCCAGCCTCTCTGGGCAATCTGTTCAGGGCTCACAGTCACTGCACAGGGAAGAAGTTCTTCCTCACATTCAGGTGGAGCTTCCCAGCCATCGGTTCCTGCCCTTTGCTCTGGTGCCATTGCTGGGCCCTGCTCTGACCCTCCCTGCAGACAGGGACAGACAGGGGCTGAGGGCCCCTCTCAGCTGGGGCTCCTCTTGAGGCTGAACAGCCCCAACTCCCTCAGCCTTTCTTCATCAGGGAGATGCTCCAGACCCTTCTTCACCTCCACAGCCTTTGCTGGACCCACTCCAGGAGCTCTGTGTCCCTTCTGCCTTGAGGAGCCCAGAGCACTCCAGAGGTGCCTGCCAGGGCTGGGCAGAGGGGCAGGATCCCTCCCTGAGCTGCTGGCAGTGCCCTTCCGAGTGCACTGGATCCCTTGGCCTCCTTGTCCCCAGGACACTCTGCTGGCTCAGGGACAGCTGTTTGTCCTGCAGGACCTCCAGGTCCTTCTCTGCAGAGCTGTTTTCCAGCAGATCAGCTGGGCCTGTGCTGGTGCTTGGGGTTATTCCAGGTGCATTTCCTTTGTTGAATTAAGGTTCTTCAGTGCATCTTGTAAAACTGGTCTGGTTTTATGCATGTTCTAATCTGCAGCTTATGGAAACTCTTCATCCCCGATAAGGTAACAGATAGATATAAAATCAGCATAGTCAGCTTGTTAAGTGCTGTTTAGAAATGAGTCTTCACTACTTCAGACTTGTCATACTTGCTGAATTTATGTCAAGTGATGTGAATTTTGTTTTGTTTCTTATCCAGGCTTTTTGTCACTATTAAAAAGTTTTAAATTCATCTTTAGTCACCTCATTAGTATTTACTTGCTTAGTAATATGGAACAGCTGGCAGCTCACACCATTACTCTGAGATAGTCAGATTAGCAAAACTTTCTATTTTGAGTGTGTTAAATGGTAAACAAATACGTGCTAGAAAAATGTTCTAATCTTTGATTGGTAGTTTCACGTCAGTGATACAGATTGTCTGAGTCTGATTGCTGTTTTGGAAAATAGGATATTGGACTTGACAATGTGAAATACATTTTGCTAATGCTGCTTTCTTGGCTTTAGTGTCACAGTGGCTTCAGCGTTCCGCCTCTCTCTGAAACCAAAAGTTAGTGACAGTATGACTCATATGATGGTGGACTTTGCCCTGGAAAAGCGGATGCTCCAAGCTGTGAAGTTTTTGCCAGGTAAAAACTGCATCCAGCAGGTTTAATTTGTTGCTATGTGAACAGCTTGATACATTTAAACCAACCAAACAAAAGAAAATTGCACCTCTTGCAACCTAATAAGCAGATGTTTTAAATAAACTTGTTCTTAGTGATTGTATACTAAATTTAATACCTTGAGGATTAAAGTTTTCTAGTTTTATTGTGTTTGTTTCTACACAAGACGGCATTTTGGAAATCAGTGTTGATCTCAGAAGTGAGAGTGAGTCTTCTGGACCTTGTTTTTTCATGAGTTGTCTGTTCCTCTGTACTGTGTGAAGTTACATGAGGTTTCTTAGGACTGTCCATGCCAGCTTGATCCTGAGTGATACCCCAAAACCCTGCTCATATGCAGGAGTGTTATGTGTGGAATTGTAAGCTTACACATTGCACAAGAGTGGTGGAATGGTCTGAAATACCGGAGAAGGACAGTCTACTAGTACAGTGATACTGCCATATTACAAAATGTGTTTTAATACTTCTTTTCCTGTTTGACAGTAAACTTGGGTGCATTAGACCAGTGTGTATCTTTCATGCCTTTTTAATCCTATTGCTTTCCAATTTAAAGCAATTTGCCCTTGGCTGTTAGTGATAATATATTGACAAGAACACTGCTGACAGGGATGTAAAGTTTCATCTCTAGGTCATGAATCCAGATATGTTTAGGACTAAGCATCAGTTTTTATTTCTGGTCCGTGTGTTGCAGATACAGTATGTGATAGCAAGTGTAGTAAATGACCACTGTCATTCCTAGTGGTCAGCTGGCAGTGTCCAGGCAGAAATTCACCTTCTGGTGGACTGGACTCTGGGTGTTCATCACTGCCCTGCATTTCACAGTGCACCTTTTTAACAGCAATGTAAGTGCAAAGATCTAACAGCAAGTGTGAACAAACTTTTGTGTCTACATAACGGTGTTATTTAGTATGACCCTTCTTATACAATTTTCCTTGTCAAATATATAGGAATTTGAATTGTGTCTCCGATTTGTAAATAGGAAAATTGACTGTCTGGGTATCAATCTTGCTTTTTCTGCTATAGTGCCATGCTTCCAAATTACTCAGATTACACCAAAGGGTCAAACTGAAAACAGCAAAACTTTTTTCATTTCCAGCAGCAAAAGTCTTCCTTGCTTATTCTTTAGACCCTACAAATAGTATGTAAATGCCTTCTTTTTCCAAAACTTTTTTTCCACAGATTTAAGTGCTGTTTGATTTCATGTAAGTCGAATTCTGTTGCCTATAAACAAAACTTCAGTCTTTAGTGGATCTTGGGAACTTTGTCTTGAAAGGAGCACCCTTCTTTCAAGACAAGGGGGTGAAAATAAGAGAAAACTGGGTAACTGAAGAGAAATTAGTGGAAAATATTTGTGTCTGTAGTGATGGAAATAAATACAAGTGAAGATGTGTGAGGGGTGCAGCTGACCTGACCTTCAACAGACACAGGAACAGAAGTTTGCTTCTTGATGTTCTTCCTGTGTGGTGTTTATTCCAAATGTAGTTTCATAATTTAAGTCCACTCTACTCTAGCCTTCTCTTCTTCAAACTGACTTGTGTGCTTGTCTTTCTGCAGTCCCCAAAGCTCCAGAGATAGATGTAGCAGCATGTCTGGTTGCTGACAACTGCATAACAATATCGTGGAGAATGCCTGAGGAGGATAGCAGAATTGATCATTTTGTACTGGAGTATAGGAAAACCAACTTTGATGGGCTCCCTCGACTAAAAGGGGAACAGCGTTGGGAGCTGGTTGACTACATTAAAGCTACTCAATACACATTATCAGGTAAAGGGTTTTTATATTTTATAGTTCAAACCCAAGAATATACCTCTTGATATAAATCTGTATGCTTGGAAGTTTTGCAAAATGCCCATTTTTCTGCATGTAATAAAGCTGCCATTATATCACATCAATCTTGGGTGCCTTGTACAATTACAGTTCACTTTTATTTTGACTTTGAGGTTTTGTAAAAAATTGTGTGTTAAATTAAGTTCACACCAGTATTCAAGCATGTTTTTTGCAGATTGAGATAAATGAAAGACAGCTACATGGGGATAGATCTTAGCCCTGTAGGAGTCCTCAGTATTCAACACAATTTCAAGTTTCTAAACATTTGCTTTGTAGGTCTGAAATTTGATACAAAGTACATGAACCTTAGAGTACAAGCTTGCAACAAAGCTGTGGCAGGTGAATACTCCGACCCTGTGACTCTGGAAACCAAAGGTAAAATTTGAAAAACTCTTAAACCTTATCTTTGGTGAAAATCCTTCACTTAAACTTCTCTGCCTTCAGACATGAACATTCTCAGTCTGCATGAAACCTGCTGAAACAGTTCTTAAGTGGAAAGGGAAACAACTGTAAAGGATTAAGAGGCTTCTTGGCACAAAGCTGCCCTTTTGGCATGGAGACCCTGAAAAAAACGGGGCAGTTAATGTCACTTTCTCCAAAAGCTTGGCACTGATTGCTTTGAACTTTGGAGTGACAGTCCCATGTGCTGCTGCATGATGCTAACATACAGCAAGAAGAACGATGAATGTTGTGGATGACTCTTTGGGCATCTAAACAGCTGGTGTGATTATCCTGCTATTAGTGGCAGACACACAGCATTCTGTAGCTATAAGTTGCTGCAAAGGGTATTCTTGACTTTGTAGCTGCAGTTTCTATTCACTGGCAATATTTAAAAAGTTGGCAGCTTCTAAATTCTGACAGGTGTGTAGTCACAATGCTAGAAGTCAGTTGATGTGAGAATTGTTAGAGTGTCTTCCTAACATCATTTCATAAATAAACTAAAAGAGAAATTTCTTGGAAGGATGTTTTGTGACAGAACACAAATCTTAGCTGTTAAGGCAAGAGGGTCATCCTGAGGTTTGATTTACATCCAGATGTGGTGTAAAGGGCAAAATGACTGGTATCAACTGTATAATTTATGTAAGTATAAATTCTGCTCCTTTTTAATGTTATTTCATAAGAATAAAGCTATATACCATTTGAATGAGCTGACAGGCATTCTGGAAACTTTTCTGTAATTATTTTAATATTCAAGCAACAGTCAGTTTCAGAGACATAGTATCTGTTTGATAGACACATAATTCCCTAGTCCAGTACCTGAAAAGTAATTCTGGTTTTGATTGTCTGGGCAGTTACCATGCTTCCTGTATTATTTTTATTATTACTGGGTGAACACTTAGTTCACTGTCTTTAATACTCAATCCAGAGAAAATCAGTTTCCTCTTCCATGTGCTTAACCTGACTGTTGTTTACACTTATGCATTTTTGACCTCCAAACTCTTAAAAATCTCAAGTATATGTTCTTTCATGGTCAGACTGTAATATCTGGTGCTATTAGGATATTTATAGAAGTGTCTATAAATGTATTTAGGAAATTCAGCCTGTTGTGCTAACTTTTTTGATTCCAAGTGTTAGACTGAAAAGCTGTGTTTCCATTACGCCAAATAAAACTGGGACAATTTTACTACTGCTTCTGTCATTTACTGTGAATAACCATTGCACCATTTCACTGTTTTCTATTTTGTCTTGACCAGCATTTGTGTTCAGTTTGGACAGTACTTCATCCCATCTGAACTTGAAAGTCGAAGACACCTATGTTGAATGGGATCCTACTGGAGGCAAAGGCCAAGAAAAAATAAAAGGGAAGGAAAATAAAAACAGGTAAGAACTCTGTTTTATAAGTGTCTGGCATATCTCATTGGCAGTTAAAGAAGGAGGGGAGGGGGGAATTAAAGTACTTGGGGACAGTGGGACATGAAAAGAATTTTCATTCAGAAATGTTTCTTCAGAAGAAATATAATTTTCTCTTTTCCTTCCTCTGTCACACTGATGTAGAGGCTGGGATTTTTTGTATCATAGTTGCTAAATAATATTTATTTATTTTTAAAATGCGTTAGGGTATCATTCATACAATTCATACTCATTAGTACTGAGCTAAAGTGTTGGTGTGGTGGACTGACCTTGGCTACCCATGAGATGCCCACGCACCTGCTCTATGGTTTCTACTTCTCCTGGTACCAAAACCTTGCCACATCAGACCAGGACAGTAGATAAGGTAAATGGGAACAGACAGCTGTTGTAATTCTGTGTTTACTAGTGTTGCAGGTCAATTCTGGTGAATGGACAGCATTTCTACTATAAAAAATAAGGAAAGAGCTGACTTCCTTGCCCTTTTGAGAAAGAAAAGGTTAAATAGAACTGGTGCTATATATGGGTGGTGTATGAATTTATCTCAAGCCCTCATTGTAGCAGAAAAGGTACCAATAAAACAAAACAGACATCAGAAGGTAATGGATAATGAAACATAACTATTGTGGATGTGGCAGCTCTGAACATACTGCTTTCATCCAGGAAAAGCATTTAACTTCAGCAGAGCTCTTGTTAGATTATCAGATGTCCGCTATTCTGAGTCACTGAATAAACACTGTGGGAAGAATGTTTAACTCTGTCTACTCTGGCTGAGCCTTGAATATATCCAAGGACGAAGAATGTGTGGATGAAGAATGTGTTAACTTGCTAGCCCTCTCTTCCAGGCCACTTTTATGGGAGGGGAGGAATATCCTGGTACCTGACTGGAATTCCCCATGGTGCAGTGACTCCCAGGTGCTTCTCAGCCATCGGTGTGACCCCCTGTGAGGACAGCCTGGCTTGATCTTCTCTGCTCCCCTTCCTCTTAATGCATTAAAGCCAGCAATTGGTTTTTGGCTTCCTGTGGCTGAGCAAACCCAATTGTCTTTCTGTCCCCCAGACCCTTAACTGTGGTGTTGGCTCTCCACAGACTTGCTTTGGTGTGTCAGGGTGTAAAGCTGAGGAGCCCAGGCCTGGACACAGGAGGGTCAGTCTGACAACTGCCAAAAGGAGAAGTCACATGACTTGGACTCCTGGTCACTGTGTTGGTGCTACAGGCTGGGTGTGGCTGTCTTCCTCTGCCAGCAGGGCACGGGGCACTGTTGTCAGCTTCTGTGTTCCCAGCTCTCAGTGGCTTTTCTGCAGAGCTCTTCTTCATTGGGTGTCCCTCAGCCTGTCCTGCTGTGTGGATTTCCTTCACCTGGAGGGCTGTGAGCCTGGTGTTCAGCTGGATCTGTGCGAAGCCCATGGCCCCACTCCCAGTCCGTACCTCATCTCTTGGGCTTTGGGGATACTCTGTGGGAATGGTTCCACACAACTGGCTACCCCCTCAGCCGTGGTTTATTTGATTTCCATAGTTACAGTTTGAGATAATTAATGAAAAAATGCATTCTCCACAGGCGTATATTGGCAGAAGCATGATAGAATAACTTCAATTGGCATTTTAAAAATGGGGATAATTTACTGTAGTAATAGAAACAGTTCTTAATGACTACTTATTTCTGTCGACAGTGGCCAGAATCCTCTGCTGAAGAGCAATAGAAGGTGATAATATACCTCTTATTCCTAGGATCTAGCACCTAGTTTTGTTGGGAATCTATGCTATTTTGCTTAATGTCATGAGAAACAAATCTAATAGCCTTTATCAGTAACAGTGCACATGTGCATTTAGAAGTTATTTTGCAGTTTAATTTGGATTCGTAGAGATGATGTATATATTCTCTGGTGACTGGGAGAAGAGAGTCTTTCTGGAAGGATTCATTCTAATGTGTATGAAACTGATTTGATGGTTGGAAGGGCATAATGTATTCTAATATTGATCCAAAGATCCCTGTTATTTACAGACATATTGATGCTTTCTTTGGCACACTTTTTACAAATACAGTTAAGATCTCCTTTCTGAGAACTTTAAAATAGTTTTTCTGTTCTTACTTTTGAATCTCAAACTTCTTTGCTTCGGAACTTTTGCTGTAGCTGTTACTAGACATCAGAGGGTAATAAGTAAGTGTTTTTACATGTCTGAAGAGGATGAAGCATATTTTAGAAGCTTCATGGCCATTCCAATTGCATCACCAATTGTTTGAATGAGAAATCCTGTGGGTTTTTTTGAGAATTTAAAAAAAAAAATGTTTTTTTACATTTTTAAATGTAAATTTAGGCAAAATATACTTCTATTCTTTGTGCAGTTATGGTTTCTTAGTGTCACATTTTTTCATTGTTTTTCTAGTGAAACACATTTTGAGAAATTACTTTTCCCATTTTTGATCTCTTGCTCTCTTTTGCTGGTTTAGAAGTTGTGGAACTGAAAGAAATGCCCAGGATCCTAATTTCTTACAGGTTTTACTGCCCTGTATTCATCCATCAGGTGGATCTATCTCTGATTTGAAATCAGAAGTAAAGAAAAGCTTACGTAAAAAGCAAAATAAGCTCTTGAAGCCATTCAGTTTCAATTGTTCTACTACACAAATTATAGCAATTTGTGCTAAACTAAGTTTTAAAAGTGTCTTGGAGATACTCTACTTGCTCAGTTCAGGGAATTTTACACCTTGGTCTCTATTTGTAGCTATCAGTAGAGATTTTCTCTAGTTCTTGGCTCTGCTTTGGTAGACGGACATGGTCACACATTCAATTTTGCATCTCAGACTGACTTTTTCTGGCAGGAGATTTAGATAAGTTTTGTTCTTGTAGGAGGCTTTTGTTCACACCTAAAAACATCTGTGAGATGTCAGTGTTAGCAGGAAAGTTTGGTGCTGACTGCATAGGAGGTAGGGGAAAAAATTGCAGTATAGTTACTTTAAACAAAAAATGTGCAGTTTTTAAGAGTTGGAAATACACGATGGCAACAAAATTCTTCATTATCTTACATTTATTAGACCAGAAAAAAGACTCTCAATATTCTGATCTTCTTCCTTGACCTTTCTTCTCCACATGAGAATACATCTTGTATGGAATATATTCTGAAATGGATGAGTGGGGGACTAATTGCAGTGCTGTAGGCAACAATTATAAACCATGAGACAAGAATATCTAAATTGTCTTGTCTCTAAAAATGAGACAAGAATATTGGAAGAAAAGTGTCAATTACTGGCTAATAAGGACTGTGTTCTACTGGAAAATGGGCATGGAACTGACTTCCTGCTATGAAATTTGCTGCCTTCCATTGGAAGGGAGATGGAAGCACTGTGGATGAAAAAAAAAGCCTGGCAACTTTTTTGAAGTTTTTATGTCAAATAGTCAATGCATTTTTCTAAACTGATAAAGGCTATTAAATTTTGAGAGGACAAAGTACATGCAGTGGCCATTTACAGACTTGAACAAAGTAAATAATGCCAAGAAGCTTTTAATGCTTTCTTAACATTAAGAAAATTCTAGCAAAGTGCCTATATTTTTGTTATTGTGATTCTCTAAATGGCCACATTGCTACATTGCTTTCTGCATAGCCAATTTGTACTGGGTCTAATAGAGAATTTTCAGCAGCATTTGTTGGGAATGTGAGTGGATGATGCACATGAAGCAGGAATCTGCAGAGTGCCTCCCTCTGAAATGATGCTTTAATTCTTGGCTTTGCTTTTTTTCTTTTTTTTCCCTTCTTTTTTCTCATGCTATCACTTGCTAACTTTTTCCTTTGGTAAGTAAACTGCAGCATCCCGCATATTTACAAGATCTAAAAGCACTTGATGTGTTGCACCTGCTCAATATATACTTACCCCCTTCATGTATCTCTTGTGAGCAATTTGGAATATAGTTGTCTTCTGTTACATGCTAGATAGATATGCTCGAGTAATCAGCTTTTTCATCAGTAATCTTTTTGTAGACTTCTATAAATGGAATGAAACAAACTTGGTCATGAACTAGATTTTAGCATACTTACATCTGGCAGCTTAGTATCACTTAGGTTTTGATTTCCATGAGACTTTATTTTTGTGGTGCTTTTAGGAAAAAGGGACATGTCCTGACCCTTTCTGAAATGGTTTTTGAGAATAATGAATGAATTGGAACTTCACTCTATTAATGGACAGAAAAGTAGCAAGTAGCTTTACCAAATAGTAACTGAATAAGAAGTTGGAGAGAAAACTCTTCTGTGTTCCTCCGAGGCTAATGTGTGATAGACTCCAGAGGATGAGAAATTGAAAATGACTTCTCAAGTGTATTTCAGAGGCTGACTTCGTATTTTTTTTGGTTTTGTTAATGAAATTAAATTGTAAACTGTACAGCTATTTCTGAGAAGTTAGAATTCTTTGTTACTGATTGCCTTTAAAGTAGCAAGCAGATGTGATTCTCTGTCTGAGGAATATTGCAAATAGCCCTCACTTGGTTTAATGATTAAATTATTGGTAATTTTTTTTGAGGGCCTGAGTTTTTTAAAAAGTTCGAAGGACTCATTAGGTTAAAATTATTCTTTTATGTAACTGATTGCTCATTAGAATATTCTCCATCCTGAAGTGTTTCATTCAAACCACGTGCTACACATCTACTTTTTTCCCCCCCTCTGTTTCCATTCTCAGCTGCCTCTGCGCTTTTTTTAAAATAACATTCCATTTGTTATCTTCTGTCACCTTTCCTCTCAGCCATTGTGCATGCATACTGTTAGAGGCATCAACTAATGTGTCATTTCAAGAGTGTTTGTGTGTGACTCTTGCACCTGATGGATTCGGGGACACCTCAGTGTACATTTCTCAGTTTTGAGTGGTTGATCTCTCTTTAGAAGCAACACAGCATCTCCGAAGAGATCCACTAACAGCCCAAGAGCCTTGGCGAGGGGCGGCCGGGATCGCTTTGCTGGTGAATCCTACACTGTGCTGGGTGAGCTGAACTTGTTTGCTCTGTTAGGAAAGGGCAGATCAGGCAAGAATTAGAGGGAAAGTTTGTGATTGTTCAAGGCTGTGTACTCAACTTTATCCTGCCAGGAGCAGTTTGCCCATATAACACCAGAGTTTTGTGTCTTCAACTCTGCTTTTTATTACAAAGCTCTTAGTGACTGACATGCACTGCTTTTAAACATAAATTGGTGTTAAATGTATCTTGTTTTAGTGAGCATAGGTAAATACAGTCTCATTATTCTGTTTTATATTTATATTCTATTGCACAATTTTCTTATTCCTTGCACTTCAGCTTTCTTTGCCATAGAATAGAGAAGACATCACTGGTGCCTATTAGGAAGGCAGCACTGTAAGGTACACTCAGTTGTAATTAAACGTGTTTCTGTTGGTAGGAGACACTGCTGTTGAAAGTGGACAGCATTACTGGGAAGTGAGAGCCCAGAAGGACTGCAAATCCTACAGCGTGGGAGTGACATACAGAAACCCGGGGAAGTTTGACCAGCTGGGAAAGACTAATTCCAGCTGGTGCATCCATATCAACAACTGGCTGCAAACCACATTCTCAGCAAAGCATAACAATAAAGCAAAGACTCTAGATATAGCTGTCCCAGACAGAATAGGAGTATACTGCGACTTTGATGGAGGTAAATTACACCTTAGGAGATTTATTAAAAAGAGTTAGTTACCATTTATGTTGAGCTAGAGCAGTCCAAGGCTGAAGAAAGTGCATTACTTCCAGACTGATCCAGTCTTGGATGACAGCACAGACCGTAAGTGCTTGTCATGTCAAATGACCTGAGTTCATCTGTGTGACAGAGCTACTGAAATTCAGTGAAAATAGTGAATTTTCACTCTTGCGGACTGCACTTAGTGTGTCCTGGAAAAGAATCTATTTTTTTGTACAAGTTAGATACAACAGCATATTAGCTTGAATTGTATTTAAGCTAGATTTCAATGTGTTCTCTCCGTCTCTCTCTCTCAGGTCAGCTCTCATTCTATAATGCAAGCTCAAAGGCATTGTTACACACCTTCAGAACAAAGTTTACCCAACCATTGCTACCAGGCTTCATGGTCAGTATCTATAAAATCTTGCCGTTTCTAGCCCTGAATTCAGTTTTAATTATATTTTTATATATATAAAAAAATTTAAAAAATATATATATATTTTTATATTTTTAAAGAAGGAAACTGCAAGCAGTTGATTTGGCTGACTAGTTATTTTTAAAAGTGTTTAACTGTTTTCTTTTGGGTTTTGTATGGGGCTTATAGTGGCACTCCAACAGGACTCTTCACCTGGATATCTCAGCTATGTAAACAGAAGTCATTAAATTTATGTATGGGAAATTAATAGCACATTGCAGTGGCTGATGAGCCTATTGCAATAACTGATCTGAACTAATGGAGTCCAGGATGCTCTGAGCTGTCAGAGTAGGTGTCCTGAGACAGAACAGCACCTGATGCTTTCCAGTGGGAAAAAAGTCTCCACCTTTCACATCTTTGAAAGCTCAGTGGGATTTTCTTGCCAATCAGTTCAATGTTTTGCATAACATTTTTGTCACTCTAAGCTAATTGGCAACAACTTTCTACAGTGTTAAAGGCTCAAACCTTGCCCAAAACACACAGGAGAAGGTTTGGTTAGTGTTAGTTTTCCTTTAATTATATAGTCATTAATTTAGCTAAATTGAGAGGCTTTGGGAGTAGGTTGTGTAGGCCTGGGATTTTAAAAGGTTTTTTCATGGCTGTTTGTTTGCCTTACTGATCCTTTACAGTGTAGGGGAAAAGAATAGCTTCAGAACTGCTGGGATACATGTGTTAGCCATTCCCTAGCATAGCAAAGGCTGACTCATATAAATTCAGTTCCCAAGTCATCTGGGGTGACAGTTGCTTGCAAAAATTCAGGCTATCCGTCTGTATGTCAGACAGCCAACACCTCACAGAGTGACAGCAGCGTTACTGACTGAAAAGAAAAATGAAAATGACAAATTACTTAATTACAGCTCTAAAACTTACTAATAACCATGAAAATACAGCATGCTTTCATGTGTAGAATGGAAGTCACTGACACTTATGCCCATGAAGCTTCTGTAATATTTTTTTGGTAATGTGTTTATGTTGACATAATTTTATCATGACATGGCAAAAATAACACTGCTTTCAGGCACTGGTACATGGTGGGAGAGTTGCTTTTCATTGTCACTCTAATTGCTGCTGGCACATTGGCCTTCAAGGTATTTTAGTTAGGAGCAAGTGATTTGAGAACTACATCTTAGTTATAAACTTAGCTATGAAGCATAGTATGTGAAGCATCTCAGACTTTATGGACTTAAAAATTAGCATGTCTGTGATTAGAATGTTTTACAGAGTGCTGTGGCAGAAGACATGCAGCTGTGTTTGTGCTAGTTAATTGTGGGATGGGAGGAGAGAAATGTGTTTGGTTCATAATGCAGATTTTTTTCTTTTCCCCCCTCAGATCTGGTGTGGTGGGCTCACAGTGAGTACTGGATTGCAGGTGCCAAGTGCCGTGAAAACTCTTCAGAAGAGTGAAAATGGATTGGGTGGTTCAACAAGCAGCCTAAATAATGTTGCCTAGTAATGTCTGTTCAACGCTTCTCCTGCTGAATGTTTTTATTTTTCTGCGTAGCCACTACTCACAGAAGCTTGTGAACATTGGATTTTACTGGGTTTGCTACCTTCTGCTGTTTAGCGCCTGGGAACTAATAGTGAGCGCAAAGGTTTGGGGCTAAAACGTTAGGAACCAATACTGAGAATCCAGAACAATGTCAGAAAGCTGGACTGTTGCCTGTTTAACAAAAGAGAACGAACCAAGAGCTGTAACTACATACTTTTCTAGTAATATATTCAAGCATTTTGTTACAGACTTGAATATTAGTTTTGTTACAAATACTATTCTTCTGTGAAGAATATAGCAAATACCATTTTTTAGCTCTCCTAATGAGAATTACTTAACTATGTATTTAATTACTATTAGGCTTCCCATTAGAAGTTGTGATTTCTGAGATGCATTTTGAAAACAGACTGATTTGCTGGCCTAGCCTGGCAAAATACCACAGAAGCATGGTTTCAGAAGGATATTATAAGAATGTGTAGGCCTGGTATGAAGAACCAGTAAGAGCAGGCTGTGGTTATTTCCCATAGCGGTGTAAAATCTTCCTATTTTCCACAGGTAATTCCTTTTTAAAACTGTATTTATTGATATTGGCTCCCATTTATCACCATTACATTAATTGCATTCTAATTACATTAGAAAATTGTGTATAGATGTTCCATTGCCTTGACTACTATTTGCAAAACTAGTAAAACAGTAGTCAAATGATCCATAGTAATGGGAGAGCTAAAAAAAGAAAAAAACTCATGTTATATTCTTCATGGAAAATCCCAGCTTGTGAGTGGGAATTACTAGGTTATTATAGGCTTTTTTAATCTGCTTTCTTCCCTCTAATCATGCCGAGGAGCCTATAAATAGTTTTCAGGTACACTCTTGAATCAGGTGTTTCCTAAATGAAGATTGTTTTCTGGTATCACCTGAAAACTTTAAATTCATGGTCCATAGTGATTTGGCTCATTTGCTGGTGGGCCAATATTTTTCCTCTTGTGTATCCTTTAGCCCATAAAACCCATGAGCATCTAACCGTGTTAAACCTCAATGTTACAAATGGCTCCTTTCTTTCCATCACAATTTCTCGAGAGGAGAAATTTCTTGAGACACCTCCTAATAAACTGGCTATGATTTTAAGTGAAGAGTTAAAACTAACAAGATGTTAATTTCCTGTTCTGGAAGGTGTTATTTTTCCTGAGGAATCATGAAGTTGACAGGTTGGCAGAGCCCTAAACGTTTATTTTTTATCTGGAACTTGAGCATCTCTTAATTATTTGCATTGTGAACTTGTAATCCTGTTTTGCAGAGGAAAGTACAAAATAGTTCCCAGTTTAGCTGTACCTTCTTCTGCCTGTTCTGTTGCTTGGGCTTTGGGACAAATACTCAGAAGTGATGTGGTTCTTGGTGAACAGTGAATCTGTTTCACATGTTATCTGCAGATGTTACTCTTATGCAAATACTCTGTGTATAATGTTGTCTCTTTCCAGTTTACTGCAATGGACACCTGACTAGGAGTTCTTGGGGATAAATTGCTACAAACTCAGTTTTGCAGCCAGTTCTTGTCTGGGTCTGTAGTGCACAGACACCAGGACAGACTGGCACCTCCTCGTCACCACCCATCCACTTGTCTTGATCTTGGGTGTTCAGCTGCAGTTCCTCTTCAAATTTCCCTTTGTGGAAAGAAAGGGGATGTTTACAACCAGCTAATGTGTAGTGAGAACCATGAGTATTTTCCAGCCCTCTACAAGAGCATTTAAATTATGAAGTTTTTTTTTTGTTGTTGTGGGGTTTTTGTTTGTTTTCCTCTTTAGCAAGTTGTAGTGTATCCTGCAAGGTGAATTTGATATGCACCGATGTAAAAATGTATTTTTTCTTTTAACAGTTAGTTAGAGGAAAGCTTGGGAGTGTTTCATACTGTGACTTGTGACTTGCAAGTTTTCATGATGTCCTAGGTGAACCTTAACATATGACTTTTTACCCTTAAAAGGATGGATTTGTTATATAATAGTTTGCACAGATGTCAATTTTTTGCTGCTAACATCTAGTCCAGTTGTTTTTAGTAAATGGGGATATGAAGAATTGCCTTAAGCACTTTAGATATTTTTAGACCGTTTTTTCTGAACCAGAGTCTCTCCAGCACCCATCATCATAGGAACATGAGTGACACCAGACTGCTCCCAGTGATGCTTTTTTTTTGTTGCAGTTGGTGCAGGGTTTGTGCCTGCAGCTGGGCAGGGATGCCTGGAGCCTGTGGAGTTACCTTTTCCTTAGTGAATCCACTTTCAGGGGTTTGAAGAAGGGTGGCTCTTTGGCAGTGGATTAAATTTTTTTGAAGGTCTGTAGTTCAATCTACCGGTTTTATTTACTGTTAATTATTCTGAAGCTGATACTGCATGCTGGCTAAACAGGAGTTTTCTGCTTTATGACCAAAAGGAGATGCTTTTTTTTTTTTTCCCTCCTTTTTAAGTACTGACTGCTGGTATTCTGAAGTTTTTTTGACTCGGAAAGCCTGAGGAGCTAAAGATTCTCCTAGAGGTATTAATACATCAGATGAGCGTAGCTGTCATTGTCCTATGGAAAACGAAGGAGAACTGTGTTAATAGCTGGCCTAGGGACGTCAGTGTCAGACAGAATAATTAAAAAAAAAACCCCAACAAACAACAAACAAAAAACCATCCAGGGGATATAAATGCTTCTGCAAATACCAAACAGGCAGGACAGAGGTGGCAGGTTAATTTCTTAGAAATGCAGGAAGAGCAGAGGCTAGTGTACAAAATCCTGTTTCCTCACTCCTCCCACATTTCAGATGGAGACCGGGGGAGCCACCTGGGAGTGTATTGAGCTTGTCCGTGTTTATATTTTGAGGATTGCGGGGTGTTGGATGGACGCTGACCGTGACTTGAGTTGATGTTGTGCCCCAGCGTCGCTATTTTTGGGTGTCCTGTGGCAGGGACAGCCTGGCCGTGTGTTTCCTTCGGAGCAGTTCCCGGTGATCCCGAGCATCCCTGGGCCGCCCCGCGGGGACCCTGCCCGGAGCCCCCCGGCATGAACGGCAGTGGGAGCGGGGGGTGCTGTCCTCGTGTCAACGCGATGTTTCGTACTAATACAGAAATCTGCAACCCTGTGTGTCTCTCGCTGTATCGTTTTACCGTCTCCTGGTTTTGGGGGGATTTGGGGAGGTTTGGTGGGTTCGGGGGGGGGTGACAGACCCCGTCAGGGGCGATCACGACAGCGGGCGGGGGCGTTTTACGACGGCGGGCGGCGCTTTGCGGCGGCGCTTTGCGGTCTGAAGCCGCTTGGCTGTGAGGGCGGCCGGGCAGCGGCTCCCGGGCGCGCCGGGGCTGATGCAGAAAATCAACAGGAACGTGGTCCTAGCGCTCCTGTCGCTGACCAGCCTGGTTTTCCTGCTCTTCCAGCTGTGCTATTACAAGTTCTACCTGTCGCAGAAGGTGAGAGAGGGAGCATAATACCCGGCGGCTGGTTTCCTTGCGGAGTGCTGTGCGGGCGTTAATCCCGTCCCCGGAATTCCCGGGAGCGGCTCGGAGTGCCTGAAGGCTGGGCGTGGGGCGGGCAGGGAGCCCAGGCCGGTGTCCGGTGGCAGGGCTACAGTCGGATTTGGGTTGCCAGCCTGGTATCCAAGTCACTGTGTCAGCCAGGGACATCCGCTTCCTCCCGGGGAGAGTGATAGCCCGCTGCCTTCGAGTCGCCACAGCTTTTAACCCTCGGCTCCCGTTGCTCGGTGACTTATTGCCGCCGAGGTTGAACTGAGCTCTGTCTGAGGGCTCTGCTGAGGGCAGGCAGCATCTGCTGGGGGCAGGTTTCCAGCACTGATTTGGCAGAGAGAAGTTCCAATTTTTTCTGCTGTCGTCTTAGAGCTTTGTGACTCGGTGCTCCTAAAGTGCTGGATGTCACGGTTTAAATCCTGCTTTTATACCTGGAATGCTGTTTGCACCTCTTTTGATGTCTGACCTGGAATGTTCAGGCGAATGGTTTTCTGCAACAGCAAAAGAAGTGAACTTTACTGTAAATAAAGTTCTCTGGTGGCTACATAGTTTACAGTTGCAACTCTGATTCAATAAAGGAACTCCTTTTATTTTTACAGAAGAGCCGTGTAGGTTTCAAAGTGCTCTGAGTTGGTTTTTGGCTTTTCTTTCCTTATTAAATGCAGGCAGTATCACTAACGGGTGCGACCTTCAACTTCTTTCTCACCATTATGGATTTTTAAACAGCAACTGAGAAATTCTTTGTGCTTTTGAAAAGCCAAAAACTGAGCCATGAGCTGTCTTGACTCCCTCTTGTGAATATGCTGTCTGTAAAGTTGGATTGTCTAGGATTACACCTGGAAAGACTGAGGCACAGTCCGGCTGGCTTCTCCTCTGTGGTATTTGCCTGACAGGGTTTGTCATCCTCCTGTTTCATGTTTGCTGGCACATTCGCTTGGAAACCCAAGGCCTCACCACTCAATCCTTGCATGTATGGAGGTCCCTGAGGCCTTGGGTTGTCCTTCTAAATATGCTTAAGCCACAGCAGTTGTTTATGATTTCACATTCAGTGCTGTAGCTGAGTGACCAGAGGCATAAGCCCAGCCATAACCATAAACTGGATGAATTCCCCTGGATGTCACGTTAAGAGAATAAGGATTCAACTGAAACTTGGGGGTTTTTTCATTCTTTCTCCCTCCCCTTCTTCTCGTTTTGTTGTGGTTTTATTTATTTTCTTTATTATTTTATTTTTTTAATAGAATGGAGCATCTTTTTCCAAAGTCAGAGGAAGCCAGTCAGGCCAAGACAGCACTAGATGGGTATGTACAGTGTCACTGGTTTATACAGCTCTTCCACAGGTCTCACAACTCGCTTGGAACTGCGCATTCAGGATGCAGTTCTCTCTCCTCACTCTTCACTGGGAACTTTCTGCTTTGAAGGATGAAGAGATACACTTTGTAACTTTGCTCAGTATGAAGTAAAATTGAGAAACAGTTACAGCTTCACAGCCTTCTGCCGATGCAGCGTTGTTAAAGTTGCAGGAAGAAACACTTGTTCTTTCTGAGACAGAGTTGTTGATCCGTGGCTTTTTGTCCTTTCAGGCTGGGTATTGAACAGATTAGCTGGTTTGCCATGCAGCTTCTCTGTAGGTCTGAGAAGGTCCTGGTTCTCACAATCCTCCTGTGCCCACTCCAGGTGTTTAACCTGCTGGTCACTGTTCTGTTACCTGCTTGTGCTGAGTTGTAAAGCTCTTCCCAAGCAGTAAAATGTCACATTTCAGCATTCACCAGCTGCTGCTTTCCAGCCCTCATGACTAGTGCTGGAAGTGCTGTTGGGTGCTTGAAATGGGATATTTGTTGTGTCTTGCTTCAGGCTTGCAAGATTGAATGCAACCAAAATGCCCACCCTGGGGAATCAGAACGTCCCCTATCATATTTGTGGTTAGGATTTGTTTGGAAACAGTTGTACAGAAGACTTCCCTGTGACGGATCTCCCAGTGGAAAAACGGCACAGATGGTTAAGGAGATGGATGTGCTGGGAGCTGGCTGCCTTTCGGTTTGGATGCAACATGATAATGTTACTAATTAGCAGAATGTCCATTTAAAGGCCTGTTTTCTGCTGAGCAAGAGGGAAGGTGCTCTGGCTAAGAGCTGTTCCTGGAAATAATCCAAACCAACTGCTCTGTGGACTGCTTGGTTGTGGCAGGAATGCCTTGCTATTCCTGGAGGTGACACCTCTTGGAGCTGCCTACCAGGTGTGAGGTGTCACGGTCACAGGGGGCTTTCAGTCTATGGGCAGAGCTTTCCTAAAATTTTAACTTGCTCTTCTGAGATACTTCATGATCCTGCCACCTGCTGCCCTTCAGGCTTTCCTCAGAGTCCCTGCAGTGATGCGTCCAAAATACTAAGTTTGAACATGTTTCTCTTGATGACTTAACATCAAGGCCATGTCTTTCTACCATTATTTAAGGTTTTTTGAGCTTATTTCCATTTCAACTGAAAGCATCTGTTTTCCTTGAGAAGTGACTGAGTTGGGAAGGGAAAGTAGGCACTTTTGCACAGATTTTTCCTGTTCATCATTCTTAGCCACAGAAGTAATATGAGCACAACACTCACCCTTCAGCTTCATGTAGCTGAAATCACTATCAGGGTGGCTTGCTTCTGCCTGTACCACAGAGGTAATGCTGCTGCCAAAACCCTGTTCTTGACCCACATCCTGTGCTTGTGTTTTCATATCTCTCTGAAGCCAGAGCTTTAAAATCATTAAATTTAAATGCTAGAGTTGAATATATTTAAATAGCAGGTTGGCTGTGACTGCTGTAAATTGTTTCTGTGTGTCATGGACATTTAAATGTGCTTGATTGATGTTCTCTACTGAATCAAGTAAAAAACTACTTGCATAAGGCATAGAACATTCTTGCTGCAGCTTTTAACTCCTTATGCAACCCTGGGTAGACCAGAATCCAAATTCTGTGTGGCGCTTGCATCCTACCTTCTCACTCAGTCTCACAACTGTTTGTGGAAGTGAAGTGTACACTCAGAGGATGCATTGGGAGATAAGATTTCCTTCTTTCAGTCAGCTGGGGTTTCTTTCTGTCAAAGAGTTTTAATGCAAAGATGGTGTTTCTGTCCTCTGTCAAACAGCACGTGGTTAGGAAGTTCCTAGGATTAATATCCAGTCACAATATTCCAGTGTATTTGATCGACCCTTTGATTCTGGGACTGGTTGATAAAGACATTGAGCGGATCAGAAGCTCTCCTGATGGCCCCAGCCCAGAATGCAAATACTTCTGTGCTCCAAGAGACTTCACTACCTTTGCACTACTGGATAAAACATGGAAACATGAAGTAAGTGCATGTTTTCCATTCACATTTGTGTGCTTTAATGTATTCAGCTGTTCTTTGATGTTGTCAGTAATGCTTTTGTGTCACGTATCTGAATACATGTGGTCATAATATTGTAGGCACAGGAAACTTTGTTTTAAAGTAAAAGTTGCTTATTTACTAGCCTGGATACATTAGGAGTAATTTATAGCTAAAATATTTTAGAAGCTGTCTGCAATATTAAAAAAAACCCCACTGGTAGAGTCTATGCCAAAAAGAAAGAAAGAAGGTTTGTTAGAAATGAAGGAGGAGCACCTTGAGCCTGTAATGTAGGTGCAGCTGTAATAAATCTGGAGTTTGAGGACTTATCAAGAAGGAAATGCAGGTATTGATGTGACAAGTTTGGAAAAATCATCATAGTCTGCTAGTTTTCATTTCTTTTAGCATATCCTTGTACTTAATATCACTTCACTTAATGTGTTGGCATCTCTGCTTCTCTGTGGTGTTAGGACATTTTTTAATGGCTGTGTTAAAAATAGAGGTTTAGCATGTAATGAAGGACAAAATTAAATCCAAGCTTATTTCATCAACTAAGTGTAATCTGGAAATATTCATTAGATTAATCTCTACAGACTAAAGGTAATATTTTTTAAAAATAAGATTTTTTTATTTCTTTTTTCTTTTTTTTTTCCTTTTCTTAATTAAAAAAAGCAGGACACACTGAAATGGTCAATGACTTTCACTGCAGAACTTGAGTGAAGACTGGTGTCATTCTGGGCCTGATTAGGCAGCTGTTTTACCCACAGGTGTGAAGGAATTCAAGAAACTAAGACTAAAGCTGTGTGGCAGCACACTGAGATAAATCCATTTCCCCATTGCTTTGTGTCTCAGTGATATTTCCTATATCATTCAGAGGGGAAGCTGATATGCTTATACAAAACATTTCAGGAGGGGACATTGAAAAGCTCTTCAGATGCTGATTGGTTTGTTGGTTTTTGTTTCTTTTTTATTTTTTTTTTTTTTTTAATAAGCCAAAATTTAATTCTGTTTGTTTGTGGAAATATGAAAGCCTCTTACCTGAGTGCACTGCTCAGTGTTTGGTGAGATTTTTATTTGTTCCACAAAAGAAGGTTTTGGAGTAATCATTTTTGTGTTAGTGGTGTTGATATTCAAGAACTTAGGAACACCAAATTTGGCAGAAGAACAATTTTAGAGAATAGTTTGAGAGTGCAAGGTAGAGTGCAATGGCAAGGAACAAACCTAATCCCAAGTGTGGCTTACATTTTTTTGTTGTTTTATTTTGTAGTTTGAAGGACAAAATTTAAGACAAGGAAAAGAAGGTGGTTGGATTTGCTTGTGGCTGCAGATCTTCAAGCTCTTAGAGGTTTTTGATTAATTTGTGCTTAAGCCTGATTAAAAAATTAAAATGGGGAATGCTGTGAGTTAATAATAATCATTTAGCTTTCAATTTTGGTTTCTCTAATCTTTAGCCTGCTCTGCCTCCTGTCTTGCTCATTTTCAGGTGGGCCTTTTTAGAACTGCTGAGAAGATGGGGTTCCAGTGGCTAAAGATTATAAACAAGGACCCCCGCTTGGATGGAATGGATGACCTGTCTGGGATGGAAATTCCCTTGCACTATATATTCAAACTGGCATCCCATGCCATTCACGTGGTGGTCTTCTATGAGAGGAGTGGCAATTTCCTCTGGCACGGACCCCTGAGACTCAAGCAACACATGGACAGAAAGTTTGTGCCTTTCCGGAAACTCCACTTTGGTCGCTACCCTGGGGCGTATGAAAAGTGAGTTCACGACAGGGAATGAGAAGGTCATCACAGCACTCCCAAAATTACTTCCTCTGTGTGTAAAACTACTCTCTCTCCTGTAGTCAGGTTCTAAAATTCAGCTCAGGTATGATTCAGACCCCAAAGTGCAGGCTTTGAGAACATAGTTTCTGAGAAAATGAGAAAAATATTGAGACATTTCACACATCAAAATAAATCTGTTTAACTTTTTCTTTAATTTGACTCCTTGACATTCTTTCATCCATTTAAAACAGGGAATCTGTATGAGTTATATGCCTAGATGTTTGAAGTAAACTGTGTAAGCTCTTAAATAATCCCACTTCAATCATAATGAAGGCTGAATAGTTTTTAATTTTTGAAAGCAAATAGCCTCAAAGTACAGAGTAAAAGTTGATTAAGTGCGTCCTGTACTTAGACAACCAAATTGCCTGAATTTTAAAATGCACTGAACAACATCTCTGAACAAATTCAAGTCATGAGTCAGTAAAGCAATCAATGATTGGAAAACTTAACTTGGGGTTTGGAGGTGTAGAAATTATTTTTAAACAAAGTTTTGAAATGTATGGGGAATTTGGTGAAACTCTTGTTACTTTTTTTTCTAATTGGTCTTGGCTGTGTTTGGACAGAGGGATTACTGCCAGTAGTGCCCATTATAAACTGAGTTAAAGGAAAAATTGCCATGTGGTTTGTAAAGGAATTAAATAGGGTAATGTATTATCTTTCTTTCCATGCAGGCCAGAACTTCTGCTTGTTTCCATTGATGACTTAAAAGTTCAAATTCCAAAAAATCCATCCAATTTTCTAGAGGAGATGTCCCACTCTAGATTTCTTGAATGTAGGTACAGAGAAGCTCGGGCTTTCTTTCAGGTTAGTGGTAACCAGGTGGTGTCTCTGAGATGAAATCTGTGTTTTCACTGATTGATCCAAACCTAAGAAAAGTCCACTTGTTTTTTTTTTACCTAAATGGGACTGTTCACATGTACAAGGCTAAATACAACCCTTGATTCTCATTCCACAGAGCTTACTGTGTGTAATGAAACCAAAACTTTACCTGATGGTCATGGCTTTTTTTGTTTTTTACTTGTGAGCACATTATTTCCAAGAGGGAACCAACATATCCATAGTTCTTACACATTGTTACTGTTAAATGGATCTTATGTAAATAAAGCTAATTTGTTTTATTAGATGCACAAATAAAACCTGTGTATCTTCGTGGCTGAAAACTGTCCTCACGGCAGTCCGCAAAGTTTTGAGAAGTGTTAAATTTTATGTTTTTTAAACCATGTCCTGCAGTTCCATGTTTCTCATTTGGCTTATTTGAAATGTTCACATTCCCTAGTGACTGATTTAATTGCTTTTCCAACTGTGTTGATGCCTGGAAAGGCTGACCTGGAACAGAGACTAGACAGAGCAAAAGGAATAAAGTAGATATTTATTGCAAGGCCCCAAAAGGATACACCCTGGGTAGTGCAAGAGCCCGGCTGGGGCTACACCCAGCCTGAATCCAAGATGGATCCCAGTCATGAGTTTTTTCACTTTTTAAGTTTTGGTTCATCTGCATATTGAGGTCAATTGTCTAACCACAGCTTCAGGTTATGAAGTCTCAGCCCCCTGGCTTGCCCCCTTCCCTTCACTGTTGTTTGTGCTTTTTGGGTAATGTCTCTCCTTGATTCTGCAGCTGGGAAGGGATCGTTTTGTCTAACTACCCTCTGAAGAGAACTTACTAACGCCTAATATGAAGTTTTAGAGTTACACACCAAGCAGCAGAGAATCTGAAAAATATAAAAGCTAAAACCCAAGGCATCATTTCCCCCTTTAGAGGATTGACAAAGTTTTTATCTTGTGAAGTCTATTCTAAATATATACTTATAATAGATATTTAATAACAGATAAGTATCTAACAATAGTAAATAACTAACAACAGATAAATATCTAATAGTAAATAAATGTCTAATAATGGATAAGTCTCTAATAACAGTAAATAACTAACCATAACAACAACAGTAATAATAATAATAAAAATAAAGAGTAATAAACATCTAACAGTAATAGTGTCCTGTATAATCAGGTATCATGCAAAGAAAAATAATGATTACCATGAACAGTTCTTTAGGCACAGAAAAGAAATCATTTAAAGCATGTTTTTGTCTGCATCAATCTCTGTTTTTACAGTTGTTTCAGGAGCAGAAGCTTTCTTAACTCTGGAGTAGTGCAAGCTAATATTTTCACCACTATTGAGAGCATTATTTTTAGAATTTTGCTCCTTGATTTAGCAAATAGAAAAGTCTCTGCTGAAGTATGGGGGGGCATTTTGTCCTAACTTGGAAAGGAGATGAGTTATAAAGTGATCAAGAATTCACAGTTAAGACTGCAGAGTCAGAGTCAGGCCACTGAATCTGAGTCATCTCTGAGTTCATGGAAGGAGGAAAAAGGACTCTGGAAGCTCCAGTCTTCAGTCATTCAGGTGTTGTGGAAAGGGAGGACCACTCCTGTTCATTCTAGGAGGCTGTAGATCCTTATTTGGGTAGCAGGATGGTCACAGGAGCATCCATGTGTTATCCCTTCACATTTGGAAGACAGAAAGATACAATCCACTTCAGCCTTCAGGCAGAAATCACCAAAGGCAGAGAAAATGTGCCCCTAAATGTTTATTAAACTTTTCTGGATCTTTAACACTGAGACAAGCAGCTGCACCTGTTTTCAAAAGTTCATTTCAGCTGCTTGTTGCCCAAGAGCTCTTCAAGAAATCCATCACAAAGCCAAATGGTTTTTCCTTTGTTAGAATTGGTAATGTTTGCCCAGCCTTTCGTGTTGGTTTTGGCTTTGCATGTGCAGCAGACCTTGCCACAGTTCTATCTGGAAGATTTTTGTGTTCACACTGTTTCTCCTCCTTGGCAATTCTCCTTAAAACTCAACACCCAATTCTGACGCTTGGTGGCGCCAAGTAAATTACTCATGGAGTTCTGGAGGTTGGAAAAGCCTTGATGTGCTGGCAGGGACAGATTCTGTCCCCGTGTTCCCCTTGGACTCTGGGAATTGACTTCAGCATGTGCAGAACAAGGGCTCAGCCATGTTGCTGCCAAGTGCTGAGAATCAGTGTCTAATACATATTATCTTATTCTAGTCTACTGTGAATTTTCATTCTGATGGTTAGGAAAAAACAGACAGTTGATGATTCAGAGTTTTAATTTCAACTTGTCATTCCAGTACATGTTTTGAAAATGGACTCTGTATGTGAAAACAGATATTATCCCAGGTATTAGTTAAGTAAATTTTTTAAGGTAATTTTTCCCTCAGACACTGAAGAAATGAAGGGACAAGTTTGCTCTCCGACAGTGACTTGCTTACTCTTGCCTTCCAGCTGTATCCTGATGATGCCTCTCTTGATGCAGTGGAATTCAGGAAAAAGGCAAAATCCTTGCTTCATCTGTCTGCCCTGACACTGAATAACTTGGGAGTGAAGTTCTGGCTGAGCAGTGGAACATGTCTCGGTAAAAATTTGTGTTGTGTTACATTTTTAATCTCACCTGAAACTTTAAACACTTCATCCTCCACTGCTTATGATGTCAGCAGAGGCCAAACATGGGTTGGAAGGTAATAACTGTACTGCAATATGCCTTTTTGCTCCTGAAAAAATGCTTTTTCTTTAGAAACCTGAGCTGTGAAGATGCTTGGCAAATTTCCAGTGAAGTATTTAGTGTTGTTAGCAATTACTTGTGTTGTGTTCATCCCTGCCAGGAAGTAATCAAAAGTTCCCTAATTTGTGTGACTTGGAATTCACTGAAGTGCCAGCTGGAAAACGCAGTGATGAGCACATATTTCTGCTGTCCAAGTGCACTCTAACACTGTTTTTCTTCCCATGAAATTAGATGTTTGTCACTGACTTCTAAAATAGAGTTTACTTTCAAAGCAAACTTTTAATAAAATGACAGTCCATTAGAGTGTGTAATGCAAGTTTTCAGTTCTGCTGAAGGTGGAAGTGTCTTATCACTGGTGAGGATTTTTTTGTTACTGAAACACTTAATGAAAAATTGTGTGTTCACATTTGCCTTGTATTTATTTAATCCTAGGGAATATAATTTTCTGAATGAACAGTTACTAAAAGATGCCTTAATTAAACAGACAAAAGGATGTCCCTCTTTGTATCTTTCTGCTTTGCAGTGGTGATTGAAAGACGATTAACATCTTGGATGCAGTATAAAACAACAGCTGCAAATCAGAAGTACAGTGCTGGCCCTGTAGCTGTGAATTGCTGATTAAATTTGGGCCCACATAAAGAATTTTAGTTTCATTTTAATGTATATAAATGCATTTAAATTAGGAAACTGAAGATATTTTATCGTTGTTTTCTCTTGCATTCTTGGCTTTCTGAAGGGAGAGAGATGACTATAAGTGCAATAATATATGTATCCTTTGACGTATTTCATCCCATACTAAAAAAGGCAGAAGTCTTGTTTATGGCCTCAATCAAAGACTTTTGCCTGATGATCTTAGAAGAGTTCATTTCTGTGTTGCTTTAGTTCCGTTAAATTCATATTCCTGAATTAACTAGTTTGAGGTTTTTCTGTTTTATTTTTTTCCCCCTCAGGCTGGTATAGGCAGTGCAATATCATTCCTCACAGCAAAGATGTGGATTTGGGAATCTTTATAAGGGACTACAAAGCAGACATTATTCCAGCCTTTCAGAAAGCAGGGTTGCCACTGAAGCACAAATTTGGCAAGGTACACAAAAAATGAACAGTTTACTTCATGTGTGTGTTTCTGCAGATTTGTAACTTTGATTTCAGTTGCAGAAGTGTTTAATAAAGTTTAAAAATAATGCAGTGTTTAATAATAAGTGTTTTCTTCTGTGAGAAGAAAAGTCACCCTGTATATCTGATGAAAACTAATTTGTTTTCTGTTGACATAAGTTGCTTTGTATTTTTATGTGTATATACAGTGTGTATTTTTGTCTTCCAGGTGGAAGACAGTTTGGAACTCTCTTTTCAGGGAGAAGGTGATGTGAAACTTGATATTTTTTTCTTCTATGAAGAGGATGACCACATATGGAATGGAGGAACTCAGGCCAAGTCGGGCAAGAAATTTAAGTAAGAACTGGATTTGTACCACTAGTAGGAAAGAAATTGAACAAGCAAGTGTTTACTGGTGGCATTTCATGTGCTGTTGCCTGGCAAAGTCTGTGCTCTTTGTGGAAATGTGGATGTCAGAAGTGAATTAGGGGAGATTCTGCACTCTGAGACCAGTGAAGCAGAGAGAGAACAGTCCTGTGCCTTACTAGAGAGTAAATGTCAGATCTCTTGTGAAATCAAAAGCAGGGCTGGCTTATCATATATCAAGAAGATCTTATCTGTGACAGGCTCCTAGTTACATAAACACACAAGATGAGAAAATGTCTCTAAAACAGTGTTTATTGCGCAATCTAATTTTGTAGTAGAAGATTAATCCTTAGGCATCTCCCATCCTCATCTGTCTTGATAAGGAAACATTATGGCAAAAGGTTTCAACTCTCCTTACACAGAAAAGCCCACAATTTGGGAATTTGAGGTAGCAATTTGAAATTGACTGTAGTGTTGTGACAGCAACACAGACAATTCCTTCAGGCCTTACTGTTCATGTTCTGAAAATGAAATTTTGAATAGGATCCTGTGTTTCTTGTTTCACACCTTTCACACCTTTAAATCAGCAAACAAGCTTCCCTATCAACTCAGCAAACTGAATATAGGTTTTGGTAATTAGTTTTATTTCTTTCAATCACATACCTTCACTCAGAAGGAGATAGCTGCAGACTAGTTGAAAACCTTGTAGACTTCTATAGGATTTTATTATCTTTCCTATTTTGCCTGATATGTATTTGTTTGTATTTAGCTAATGAGAATTTAGTGAGCTGTCATCCAGATGGAGATAATGTCTAAATCCTTGTCTGAGTTATCTTTTTTCTGAAGTGATAAATAAAGACTGCGAAAGATATTTTGATAACCAATTTCAAAAGGCACATTTAGAAGCAGACTAAAGAAAGAGCTCTTGGAATATCCCAACAGAAAATGTGCTGTGTAGCAAAGTTTTGTTTTTTTTTTTTTAGAATACAGCAGCAGTTCCAGTTTTCACGTGTGGTGCATTCTGAAAAGCAAGCTGACCAATAAATTCCTTTCCTTCTCTTTGTGCTATTGTTGCATCAAAATTGCAGTAGCTGTTTCCATGCCAATGGAGTTAAAACTGCTCCATCAAAATTCCATCAAACCTTGGATACTTGAGAGATGTTTTTCCCCATTTTTTTGATAATGACCGGTCCAAGGCATGAGAATAGGGATTAAATGTGACCCTATGCTGCACTCCACCTTCTGTATCCTTGGATATTATCCTTTTGGAACTCCATCTTCCACAAAACTCTTTCCTCTTCATGTAGTCTCATACTTATTTTTGATGGTAGCTTATTAAAAGTTCCAAAAGTAGCTTTCTAGGTCAGTAATAACTTCTTTTGAGCATAGTGTCATAAGGAAGCCAAGCCTCTTAATTCTGAGCTGGTGTTTCTTAGTTTAATACACACAGAAAAGGACCAGGAAAACTGCTTGTTTACCACCATAAAGGCCCTGAGCCATGTCAGAACTGTCACTGTTCAGAATCCTTAGCCAAGTAATTCCAGACATGTGTTATTCCAAATATATCTGCAAAAAGAGAAAAGAGATCTAGCTTTTGTTACTGTGAGATGTGAGAGCAATTAACATGCTTAATCTGAGTATGTGCAACACCAGAATGACCCTCAGTTTTGCTTAGTCTCCAGCCCTGTCAGAATTTTGGAGGAAGGCAAAAGTGATGCAGTCAGTCAGAAGAGAAGTGATTGTTTGCTCATGCTGATTCCTAAGTCCAGTCTAACAATTTTAAGGGAATTACAGAGTCAGAAGAGATGTTGCTTGCATCACAGAGAAGGGCAGAAGTTCCCTTCTAAGAGTAAAACTGAAAGGTGGAAGGTGTTTTCTTCAGAAAGCTAAATATTTGCACAGGCATACTTTCTATACATCTAAATTAGAGGGTGAGGAACTGAAGCATTTCTCACTGAGTCCCTAAAATAGTCTCATAGTCATTTTTAGCCTCTGTTTCCTTGGAGAGCTGGTTTCTAACCCCCACAGTCTGGCAGTGTAGTTTGCATTTCCATGTGCACAAACACTTCCTCAGTACTCCTGACAAAAGCATGTATATCCTCCTGATATTGTGCTGGAATTGCAGCAATTGAGGCTTCTTCTTTGCAAATTTAATACTGGACACAGCAGGGAATGAGCATCTACAAAAACTGAGTCTGGGAATCAAATCCACACTGTTTTAATCCTTAAAGTGAGTCAATTCTGTAGGTTGTTGGCAAAGAGGACTTTGTGTAAGAGTTTAGTTTAATCACCAGTCTCTGGATATATATCCAAAAAATGCTTGATCACTTTGTTCTTTTGCTCCACTTAAGGCGTCAAGCAAAATTGTTTTATTTTCTCATGTTGTTTGCTGAGAGCTTAAAGATATTATTAACTTCATGCTTGCAAGAAGATCAGGGGACAGTTCTAGTTCATTATACAAATGTACAAAACTTTTTTAAAAGGCTGAAATGTTTATGGTTTTATTTTAACCTGTAGAAAGGAGATCTTTTAAGATCTTTTAAGATCACTTTTTTAATTTAATTTTTGTGTGTGTGTGTGTAGGTCTTCAGAACTTGAGAAGTGGGAGTGATCATCTGCAGGAGTAGTGCAGAATAGACTTTGGTATTGTTTAAAACCTCAACTCTGACACTTCTATAGGATGTCATTCTGGTCAAGCTGGGAAATTTACCTGTGAGCTGTCACTGCTGTAAGCATGTATCACCCCCTCCTTTCTAAAAGGGGCAGCTATTAAATCCCATTTGTAACAGGCAAAACAGAGGCAGGGACTAACCTATAGGTGGCAGAATGATGTGAGTACAAGCAACAAAAGAATTAAGAATGCTCCTTCCTAAGGACATGAAGCAAATGTTCACCACTTGCTGTTGATAACACCCTTGTTCAGTGTGTAAGAGAGAAAATAGTATAAAGGTAAAATGACCACTTCTTGCTGTTGCTTGTTTTCTCCTTGAACTTACTTAGAGATGCATTCTAGCCTTTTGCCAGTGACCATATCCTTTTGTTCTGGCACAGGTATCTCTTTCCCAAGTTTACTCTGTGCTGGACTGAATTTGTGGAACTCAAGGTCCACGTGCCCTGTGAAACCCTGCAGTATGTGGAGGCCAACTACGGCCCAGAGTGGAAGGTACCTGTGAAGATGTGGGACTGGAAGAGCTCTCCCTCCAATGTGCAGGACAATGGAGTCTGGCCAATTGATGAGTGGGACAATGTCATCCAAATCTACTGACTCCTGGCTTCTGACAGAGGCTGTTGCCAGAACTGTCAGTTTGTGATTTCCCAGTGCCCAAAGGCATCAACATCCATTTCCTTTGTAACCCCACATGTTTCCTAAGGAGATGGTTACATACCTTTGCTTAAAGGGTATTTTCTTCACCTTCATTGTGCTTTTCCCAAACGGTTAAAGAAGATGAAAAGCAACTAAAGGGAAGGGAAATTGAAAGAAGAGCTGCACAAAGGGAGTAGAGAGGACTGCAGTGGGCAGTTAGCTATTTAAATGTAAACAGTGGCTAGGTGGCTTCAGCATTCCTGGGATCATCAAAACTTTCAGACTGTTCAATTCTCAAGCTTGATTGAAGGGCAGGATGGAAAAACCTCTGAGAAGTTCCTCTTTCTTCAAAGGAGATCATGTGACTGTTTAACTTCAAAACACCGGAGTAATGAGAACCTCAAATGTGCTTGATTGGAGACTGGTACATCCCTACCATGAGCACCAGGTTGCTCTCTCAGGAGTGAAAAGTTTCTGTGTCACAGAACCGTGGGACCACCTGCTAAGGAGGTATTTGGTAATAGTGTAGCAGTGAATGGAAGAAGAAACTATTGGACACTTTTCAATGTGCCCTTTCTTCTTTAAGTGCATGCTGCTGGGATGGTTTCCTCATGAAAGAAAAATAAAATTCTGGTTTTATTGTCCCAGTCTTTGTGTTCTCCCTGTAAAATGTTTGACTGTTTTTTAGCAAATTACAGATATCCCTGCTTTTGTGCAAGTAGATAGAAATAGGGATTGTTCACAGTTTTCTGTTTCACAGAACAGAGGCTTCTCTTTAAGGGAAAAGAGAAATATGTACAAATACCAACTGTTTTATCAAATTTGCAGCAGCAAACCTCGAAGTCCTCTCAGTTTCAGTTTCTCCTGCCACTGAAAGACTGGAGTATGTTGTTCAGTTTTTGGCAACAACTTGTCACGCTGGCTCTCCAATTGGATGGCAACTTCATTTGCTCTGCCTCGTTAAGAAGAGAGAGATGTAAAATCCTGCTTGTACCATTCACTTGCTAAAGTAACCATAACATCATAAGGAACAAATTCTCAGGTAGAATTTTTTTGTACTTTTTCCTTAAAATGGTAAAAAAACCCCAAATGTTGTCGTGGTTTTCATGTTCATAACTCTGTTGTGCTGAACTTCTTGGTGTAATAACATGCAGTAAGCCTGTGAGTTTCTCAGATGTAATAAATGTTTAAGAGTGAAAGAAAGGATGCTCTCAGAAAATTATAATCTGTCAGATTTTTGACTTTGTAGATGGAAAGACTAATAAAAAAAAATGCACGTCCCTGAAAAGGAAGAGGTCTTGAATAGTTGATTATACCTGTAAGGTATTATTCAAGTTAAAATGTTTTCTCTTCAGAAGATACAAATGTGTATTTAACACTGATTAAAAGGAGAGTCTAATTTGCAACTTGAGATGCTGTTTCATCCTTTGTTTTGTCATCTTGGGCAGCATTTAACACACTTCATTGCAGTTACCATGACATAATGCACAGAGGAAAATGATGAAATGTTTATTACACTGCTTATTGACAAGCTGTCTTTGAGCATTTATTTTTTAAGAAAGATACTTGGATGCAATAAAGATACTCGGAGCAAAGCAGATGCCCACATGTAGGAGACAGGATCCTTCAGTTGCACAGAGAGATTGCACATTGCACATCTGTCACCCTCTGTGCAATGCTTGGGCCATAGATTTCCGCTTGGATGCAGACTGGATACCCAGGAGTGGGGTGAGCATCATGGAACTGCTGCTCTTTGAAGGCATGTCCTGAGGCTGAAGCTTTGGCATTCCCACAGAAACAGCCAGATTGACTCTTAGGTTCTCCTGAACTGCCTCATCTGAAATGGATTCTTAATTCTCTGTTACCTTCTTAAATAACTAACTGCCTTCATTTTGGAAGTGCTGTTCTAATGGTCTTAAGCAACCACATGAAAAGTCCCTTGGCTTCCCTGTAGCAAACAAGGTTTTTCACATTATTTATGTCCAGCTGTTAAGGACAGAAAAGTGTTCAAAGCTCCACAATAATGGCAAGGAAAGACTGAAGAAATAGTATTGCTTGAAGAGAAGGGACCATAAAAAGTTTATTTTTTTGGAAGGCTGCTTTCAAAAGCCATAAAAGATGGTTACAAGAAAAGGAAGGGACATGTGTGTTCCCTTTCTATGGGTGGTAGGAAACAGAAATAAATGTGAAGAATGCAAATTTATCCACCTGCATAGAAACTGGAGTATTTTACATGTAGAAATGTGTAAAACCTGTGACCTTGGGGGTCTCGGAGAACACATCAGGCAAATGCCAGCCAAAGCTGAGCTGACTGTAGTTAAGGATTGACTGTACTTAATCCTATCTTCCTGCTGGAGGGAGTTTCTATTTCCCATGTTTCTGCAGTATTCCTAAACTTTCTCCTTTTACACAGTGGAAATTGGAGTCGTCGTTTGTATATGAGCTTAGGAAAGGATCTATTTCTGGAATCAGACATTATATCTTTTTTGAGGAGTGATAGTGAATTGCCACTGGAAATGAGAGAAAACTGCAGCAACTTGAACACTTGAAAAAAATGTGATTGTTTGCAATAAACGGGTAAATGCAGTTCTTCCAAAAAGGGTGTGTCTGAGCCAATCTGAGGCTGCAGAACAATCCTGGGATGGACAATGCTTGGGTACACAGAGCAGGTAGGGTCTGACCGAGATGCTGACATGTTTTGTCTGTCCAGGAGCAATATTCTGACAGAAGGGCCCATGTCTGTTCCACCACGCTGCTCTTTTAACCTCAGACAGAGAAGATAGGGAAAGCTGTGTGATGCAGGCAGGAGAGGATCCATGGCTGAGTCTTTCTCTGCTGTCCAGATTAAAAAGTAGTAGCCAACCTTGCTGTTAAAGCAGAGTCTGAGAGATTCTGCTTGCTGGTGTTAAGCAACTTGCATCCTTTGCTGCTTTGGAATGCTCTAGATATATGAAGTCTGTCTGCTCTAGAAAAAAAACAGTCTCTGTTTAGCACTGCCCATGTAATTGTGTGTTTTGCACAGATGAATGAGATATGTAACAAAACAGACACCTTCCTTCCAAAGACTGGCTCACCACAGTGCAGTGGCTCCCAGGGACACAGTTCTGTCCTTTATTACTCCCCAGCAGAATCCTCTGAGTTCACACAGTAGTTCAGCAAATGCAGCAGCAGCTGCCTCGCTGCTCAGGTTTGTTTTCTACTTCCTCATGTGTTTCTATCATACCGTGAATTGCAGAACAGAATAAGGGAACGTGAGAACTGATCTGCAAGGACATCAAAGTCTACCTGGCACACGTGTTCACTGATCTACATCAGCTGTTTTGGTAAAGTGGCACCAGCAGACCATTTACACCAGCTCATAATCTCGCTCAATAGCATAGTGTTTCCTCAGCTCAGCCATTTTTATTCCTTCCACTTCAAAATAAGGATACGCCAAGCAGCTCTCTTTGACATAAAGCAAATAATTACAGTGCCTTTCACCCATCCAGGTCCTGTCGGAAAGGTCAAAACTCTTGAGTAAAGCAGCTTCCACAAGGAGTTACTGTTGAACTGTGTGGCCTCTCTTCTTGAATTGACACTAGCCCTTCTTTATCACTGCCACTGTCTAGAGCAGGGCCTCAGGAGCTGGTTGGGTGCAGGAGCATTTTCTGTTGAAAAATCTGTGTGTTTGCTCTTTTGGGCTCCTGTAATCATCTCACATTGTCAGCATTCAGGCTTGGTCACATGTTGGTAACAACCTTTTCCAGCCGCACTGGAGGAGGGATTTCTGAACAAACATCGAAAGGGAGAGAAGATTAAATGGGGAACAGCTGGTAAACACAGGAGCAAGGGCAGGCTCTTGGGGTTTTGGTTTTTGGTTTTGTTCGGGGGTTTTTTGTGGTTTGTTTTAATTAATTATTTTATTTTAGGAAGCCATGGTACATTTGTGTCATGTGGAAAGGGGTGCCTCTGTGACTGACCAGACATCTGGTGCCTTATTCCCTGGGAAAAAAATTCTTTATTGTCATGGTTTTGGCTTGGACAGAGCTAATGTTCTTCTCAGTAACTTGTGTGTTGCTGTATGAGAATAAATGTTGATAATGTGCCTGTGTTTTACCTCTTGCTGTGTAATGCATACCCTAAATCAAGGATGTTTCAGTTTCTCACTGTACCAGTGGGCAGGTTCCTAAGAAGTCATTGGGCCAGGTGAGCTGAACAATCCAAGGGTTTCAGAGAATATTATGCTCTGTGTGTAAACTGGGGGGAGTTAGCTGGGATGTGTGATCACTGCTGGGGGTGGGATGGGCATCAGTCTATGGATGGTGAGCAAACTGTGAGCAAAATGTGTATACAACATTTTCTTTTGGGGCTTGCTTTCTCTCATTATTATTATTACTATTATTATTGTTGTTATCAGCATTGTAGTATTTTACTTTGTTTTCAGTTATTGAACTGTTCTTATCTCAACCCCTTGAGTTTTATGGATTGTTTCCCCCTTGATTCTCCTCCCCATCCTTCTGTGGGGGTGAGGTGAGCAGATTATAGCCCTGTACCCCCACAGTTAAGCGATGCAGAGAGTTCCTCTGCATTAATTGGAAGAAAATGAGGTGTTTTTTTTCCTTGGAGCATGCCTTCTTAGCCCCAGGGTCTGACATCCTCTGCAGCATTGCAATGTACCCTCCATTCCTCCAAAACAAGGTATTGGAAAGCACTCTGCTTGGAGAGAAAAGTGTGTTTCTGTCAGTCCCAGCACAGACAGGGAAAAGAATGTCAGTATGGCTTTAGGCTTGATGTGGAGGTGTTCTTGGGTGGTGTTGTTTTGCTCTGTGATCCTCATAAATACATATAAGAGAATCAAGTAAGTTGTGAAGGACCTTTGGGATCATCAAGTCCAACCTGTGACTGATCATTACTCTGTCAGCCAGACCAGAGCACCAAATGCCACATCCAGCCTTTTCTTGAACACCTCCAGGGACAGTGACTCCATCACCTCCCTGTGAATCCCAATGTCCAGTTACCCTTTCTGTGAAGAAATTCTTCCTGATATCCAACTAAACCTCCCTTGGCCCAGCATGAGGTCATTCCCTCTCCTCCTGTCCCTGTTCCCTGGGAGCACAGTCCAACCCCCCCGGCTGTCCCCTCCTCTCAGGGAGTTGTGCAGAGCCAGAAGGGCCCCCCTGAGCCTCCTTTGCTCCTGGCTGAGCCCCTTCCCAGCTTTCTCAGCCACTCCTGGGGCTCCAGACCCATCCCCAGCTCCATTTCCTTCTCTGGATTTGTTGATCTTTCAAATTGTGAGGGGCCCAGAGCTGCATCCAGGTGGCCCCAGCAGTGCCAGCACAGTCAGAGTCACTGCCCTGCTCCTGCTGCCACACCATGGCTGGGACAGCCCAGGGGACATTGGAATTCTTGGCTACCTGGGCACACCTGGGCTCCTGTCCAGCTGCTGTTATCAGCCTTTTCCTGCCACTTTTTCCCCATCCTGGAGCTGCAGGGGGTTGTTGTGATCTAAGGACAGGACCCAGCACTTCCCCTGGTTGTACCTCATCCCAATGGCCTCATCCCATGGATCCAGGCTGTGCAGACTCCCCTGCAGAGCCCTCCTGCCCTCCAGCAGATCCACACTCCCACCCGGCCTGCTGACATCTACAAATTTATTAATGGTAAACTCAATCCCTAAATCTCCAACATAACTGGAAACACACAGGAGCACCACCAGTAAAGGAGTTTGGGACCCATCTCCATCATATCTCTCCATATGTTGCCTGTAGCTTCCTGTGATGACTTTCCTGCACTGCTGATGCCTTTAGCCCCTGGCTGTTTGCTGCAGCCACATCTCTGGATTAATAATGCCTCTGCAATGCATTTGGCGTTTGATCAGAAAAAGTTCCTATTCTTTCTTGCTGAGACAAAGCTGTTGCTGAGGTCAATGGGCTGAGACCATTGTTAGCCTCTTCCTTGCTGGTCTTTTACAGCCACTTTGCTGCAGCTAATGGTGGAGGTGTTCTAACCTCTGACTAGAGGCCCACAATATCTCCTGTGAACAAGACAAGGAAAGACCCAGAAAATATAACAGAATACCTGTTCTTTCTTTGACCACCAAATCTTCCAATCCCTCCCAATACCACTTCTGAAACTCTCTGGTTGTTATCCAGTCCTCAGGAATGTCTCACCTGGCAGGCTGGCATGAGGTTGGTTGAAGCCTGGAGATGCGCTCTTTGGATTTTGGCCAGAGTGGTGACCAGACTGCTGTATCTCCCATCTCCCTTTTTGAGGCAAGGGAGTTTCACGAAAACTTCCACTGAAGTGATACAATGCTTTCCCACTTTGACCACACAAGCCCAGATTTCGTCTACAAATGGGCCTGAAAAGGAGGACCCTGTTTGAAATGGGGCTAATGAAACTTTTACAGATGGTCACCAGTGCTCATGCTGAGGGTTGCAGTCCTTAAAAGGAGTGAGAGAGTCATCCTTACTTGTGGCACTAATTGTTGTGTTGCTCTGTGTGTTACTCCACAGCATTAGCAAGGACTTAGGTAGAAATGCAAAGCCCTAGCAGGATGCTTTCTGCCTTGCTAAGGTCTTTCTGACAAAAAACCCTAATAAAGTGAGTGTAGCAATGGCAGCTGGAAACAACAGATGATACAGATTAAGTAACTGTAATTGTGCTGGCTGTCAAACCATGGAAGGTCTCGCTGGTTTTGTGTGACTGCCTTTCTCTGGGACTCTTCATCCAAAGGGGACAGAAAAATGATTTTTGAATCTGAATTCGTGTGATAACCTGAATAATACCCAGGGTCTTTGCAGAAATGGGCATCCACCTCCTGGATGGCAGCACTGTCCAAACAGAATGGCCTTGTAAACACTACAGATGCTGGGAAAAAAAGAGGGGGAAAAGGTGAGCACCAGAGGGTGTTCTAATAGTTTTCCGTGATTCATCAAGGCTGTTTTAAAGCTAAATGCCTGTCTATGGCCTGTTTGAAGAGGGAGCAGGGAAAACTGACAGGGGCTTGGGAGTCCATAACTTCACATGTTAGGGACTGTGGGTTTTTTATGTGAGGAAGTGGAAAAAAATTAAATGGAGGGAAATGTGTATAAACTCCTCTTTCCTGTTCTGATCCTTTGTTGGTGCAAAGAGGGAAGGCTGCTGATGCCAGCCCAGCTGCCCTGGTTTGCACTGGAAAGGGCAAATCCAAACCACCCTCCGAGTGGGCACTTCTGCCCTCCCACACACTGTGGATCAGGACCACAGCACTAACAGTGACCAGTTAAAGCTGGGAGGTTTCAGGCTATTCTTCCTTGTCCTCCTCAGCCCTCCCCCACTGCTCCCTGGTCCGTGTTCCATCCCAGAGACCAGAGAAAATCTGAGACCTTAATTTATAGGGGGAAAAAAAATGTCAGTGCTGACAGGCAGAGTGTTGTGAGTGGAAATGAGTTGTGCTGATAAGTCCTTCTGACTGTATTTTATTTTATTGAGGTTCTTAACAAACAATCTTTATGAAATGCAAACCTGGCTTATCAGGCTAATGCAGATTGTCTGAAATCCTTATCTCCATGGACCAGTTAGCTGGAGTATTCCCTTTTCAGAAGGAATAGAGAATGAAGAGCTCCACACAAGCCTCCCCCACCCCCCCTTCCAATCACTGCCATTTACTGGCAGTGAACCGAACGGCTCTGATTTCCAAACTCATAAATAACGCAGGGCCTCCGAGCTGAGCTGTCCTGTGTTCCCAAACAGTTGTTCAGCTGCACAGGGAACAGGAGTCAGCCGGGAGGGGCCCGGGGATAGGGCTGGGCAAGGGTGAAAGGGAAGAGCCCCTGGTTTGTTGCACCATTTTGAGAACAGTCAATGTTTAAGGTAACATCTAATGCTAGAGCAGTACAACCTGCTCACAAGATGCATCCCTCCCTCTCACCACTGTGGGCAGACCTAGACCTTGACATTTGAACGTGTTTCCTTGGCATGATTTTTACTCCATAACTTTGCATGCTGTCTGCTGGGGAGGAGCTGCTTCTATTTGTATGTTGAAGATTTATTGTGAGAAATGTGCCCGCTGCTCAGGAGAAGAGATTTTCCCTTCATTGTCTTTGTGTTGCCTGTGTATTTTCTGTGCCTCATGGGGGTCAAGTTTGTGTGCCTGGCGAATGGATGGCAGTAAATAGTTCTACTGCTTTTTCTGGGGACAGAAGCATGGAAAAAAGGTAATAGCAGCTGTGAGGAAATGTTTTTCTTTTTCTTCTGGCTGCTGAGCCTCTGGGGAATATATATAAAAGTTCCTCTCTGGAAACACACGATGGAGTAAACAGATGCTGCTGTTGTCTCTGCTGTCTCTGTGATCTGTGGAAATGTTCTCCTTTCCAGAGACACCATGAGATGTCAGATGATCTGCACCAGCTCCTAGCCCTTCAATTCCTGTACTAAAGTAACAAGACCAAGGGAAGAAGGGGGCTGACTTTTACCCACCACCACATACAAGTTTGTTTCACATCTATTTTGTGCCTTGCCATTTTGAATGCTTTTCTGATCAGGAGACAAGGGTCTAGATTCAACAATCATGAGCTACAGTGGTATATAAAAATAAGGCTCTAGGAAACAGGTTTCCCACAGCATGTGGCACAGAGAAGTTCTAGTGGGATTGCTGTTGGTTCTTCATTCCTCTTGATGTCTGGGAAGATGCCAGCATGAAGGATTAGTTTACCAACAGAGATTATCTTTCTTAAAGCAGGCGAGCTTGTGTTCCCGAGGATGCAGTGTTATCCCTTTCTATAGATACCGCTTAACTCCTAAACCCAGGAGTATTAATTGCACCAAAGCATGGAAATATCTTGACAACATCTCTGCCAAGGAGAGGAGCATGGAGATATCACTGCCATGGACACCTTGGACACCTTGTTGGGCATCCCACAGGTGCATTTGCTGTCCAGCCTGGCAGGTCAGCCAGCAGCTGGCAGGGGTCATTATTTCCAGGCAGCACTGAGGGCTGAGCAGTGAAAGGACATTTCTCTGTGTCACAGATCCTTGAAAAAACCAACGCACCCAGTGATGATGGTTGTGCACACACAATGTGTCCCCTTGTGGCTGCTTCTTGGCCTTTGTTCTAGTATTTTTACCCTGAAGTCAGAAGCTTTTCCCCTTCTAAGAAGAAGAAGAAAATTGGGATGAGTAAACAGGCAGGATGACTTCACCACACTCTGCAGCCTCCCTGTTTTACTAGGCCACTGTGTTCCATTGTTCATTCACACAGGGGGTAGGGGTAAGGAAGACACACTGAGCTGTAAATCTGTTTAGGTGGTGTTTGTGAATGGCAGCTGTCAGCCAGGTCTTCAGAGACAAATGCAGCAGTCTGAGTCATGAGCGAATATGTAAAGCATCTCCAGACCTTGCCGAGGATGGAGTGTACTCCTGGAAACAAAGACTCACAATTAGTCTTGGGTGATTATATCACAGCATTTCTATGGGGGCTGTGTGTGTGGGTGGTGTGGTGTGTGGGGAGTGGGGATTAAATTTGGTTGTGTCTCTTTTCTTCTAGGAAGTCCAGTTGTACTATTCTTGAAATGTTCTAAAACCCTTTATACTTTCCTGCCTTGCAGATGTCCCTCTGGAAAACGGAGGAAAAAAAATCCAAATTGTTCCTCTTTCCCTGGTTTTCATGTGAATGTGTGTGGGAGGGTACAGCTCACACTATCTGGTTTTTTTCTCCTGAGCTGAAGACCTCTGTGTCCCAAATTTTTTCCATGCTAGGGTTCACATGTTTCTCAGTTTGGAGTTTCAACCCTTCATAATGGGCACATGCTTGGGGTGCAAACCTGCTTCTGTTGAAACCAGCAGATACTGAACACATTTTGTCTTGCCAGGACCTGAATTTCACCAATCTCCCATTCCTTCTGGGAGAGCTGGGCCCAGCCCCAGTCCATGCCCTTATGTGGTGCTGAGTTTTGTAGTGTGTTCAAGGAGCTATGGCATTTATCTGTCCTTTCACGTACTGGTTTTTTCAGCCTGCCTGCTGAATTGTTACAGGAGAGTTTGCTGTCCTCCACTATGACAATTGGAATAATTTAGCCTGAAGACAAGGAGGCATGGGGTGGGAATACCTTGTTTTTCTTTCAGTTACCTGGAAGGAGCTCATACCAAGGTGGGGATTGATCTCCTCTCACAGGTGATAGGAAGAGACAAAACAGCCTTAAGTTGTGCCCGGGGAGACTTAGATTGGACACCAGGAAAAATTTCTCCTCTGAGAGCTTTGTCAAGCACTGGAACAGGCTGCCAAGGGAAATGGTGGAATCACCATCCCTGGAGGAATATAAAAGACATGTAGATTAGGCACTTAGGGGCATGTTTTATGGTGGACTTGACAGTTAATGGCTGGGTTTGATGATCCCAGAGCAAGAGTTGGGCCTGATTTGCTCCCAGCTGAGTGAGGCACAGGGGAAATTATGCTTTAGGTCCTGGCATGTGTAGGACCCTTCTACGCTGCTCCTTTCATGGCAGGTCAGGATGGGCCCCACTGAACTGGCCACTGGGAACTTGGGAGGAGCCACAGAGGCTGGCCCTTTTCAAAGGTGATGGCTGTTCCTGATAATGCCAACTGGCTCAGCTTTCATTTCATCTTCCTAGTGACTAATGCAGACAGATCAATTAGGAGTTGCACACAAGGAGCTGGAGCTCCTCAACCCTCCCCCAGATAATAATAAAAATATGCCCCTGCTTTTCTCCTTCCTTGAAGTCCCCAGGAGAGTATTAGCTGGTGCTGCAGGTGCAGCCACCCTGCAGGGTGGTGAGAGCAATGAATAGTAAGGTTTTTAGCTCAAGCACACTAAGGCTGTTCAGCAGCCATTGGATAATCCTCTGTTAATCAGATTATGTAAATTACTACTTCAGCATCCCTATCCCATCTCTCGTCCCCCTGCTCTCCAAGCTGGAAATAAAAGGCCCTCTAAAAAGGAACATTTAAACTGCAAAAAGGCAGTGCTGCTGAAAGGGGCGGGCAGAGGGTGCTGGGATGAGGAGCAGAGGAGAAGGGCTTTGTTTCTATGCAGGCAGGCAGGCAGGCATTCTGCCCTGGCCAAGCAGTGGAAGACACAAGCAAAGCAAAGGTCAGGAGTGGGTGCTGCCTGTGCATGAACAGTGCCTTGGTGCTGGGCTGGGCAGGGTGATGCTAGTGCCTTCCTGGGAACCAGCACTTTGCTGGATCATATACCTCTGGTGTGCTAGAAAAGCATCCCCAACCTCCTTGGAGCACACAGACCAGAAGTGTTTGGACAATGCTCTCAGTCACGTGGTGGGACTCCTGGGGACAGTGCTGTGCAGGGCCAGGTGTTGGGCTGATAATCCTTGAGGGTCTCTTCAAACTCAGCTTAGTCTGTGATCCTTGCCTGTTACTTTGCATTTGTGATATGAGTTCATTCACAGTGGAAAGCCCAGCACCTCAAACAAGGTTTGGTTGACAAATGCTGTCACCAGCCTGGACTCAGCCCCTGAGCACAGTGACCAAACTGAAGGAAGGGACCAAAAATAATCTGTGCCTGCAAAGCTTGGACTTGTATTGGCCCAAACCTGTGTACCTGTGCTTTAGTGACGGCAAGGTAATCACCTCCTCTGGCTCTGGATTAGTACAGGCTTGTATCTTCCTGAAACACAAGCCAGGAGCCCAGATAGTCACACCAGCACCTTCCTCGAGTTTGACCATTGTTCAGAACGTGGTTTATGGCTCTCACTTGGTCTCTGACATTGTCTTGTCTTTCATCCAGGGAGAAGTGATGGTATTTTTTTATCAACTGGACTAGAAAGCTGGAGAAGGCAAGGGAGGTCAGTTGCAACTAAAACAGAGGAGCTGAGAGCTTGTTAATTCTTTGCATGCCCACTGAAAATGACCCAGAAAAACCAAACATTTGTGGGTAAGGTGCTCCTGGATGAATTCAATTAGTTTGTGACAAGATGAATTGCCTCTGTTGTAGCAGGTACAACCAGGGCTTTGCACTTGGCTTTTGGTACTCACAGATGGCCAAGAGAATTTGCTCCCCAGTCCTCCTCTTTTATTGAACACACATCCAGATATTTATGCCTTGTTTACCCAGGGTAGGAAAAGATGTCTTGAGGGCTGTTTAAATTTTGTACAAACAGGGTTCATGTCCTGTGGGATTGATGGGTCCAGCAGGTCACAGGGCATTTCAGGGTTTCATGGGCTCATGGGACAGACAGGTGGGGACAGAGTGCACACAAAGCACTTCTCTGGTATCAGTGGAGCTGCTTCCCTGTGCTGTGGTGTGACAGGCTGGGACATGACCTCTGCAGGAAAAATATTCATGGCCAGGTGGGGAAAATGAACACCCTGGTCCAAACTATTAGGAATCTCTGTATGACCTTGAAAAATTATTTTTAAAATGCAGCTGATCAGATACACATCTTGTACAGTTCTTACCTGGAGGAATTTTGTCTAAAATTTGTCTTTCTTTCCCTGTCTGATGTTGACTTCTGTAGAGGCAGTGGAAAGTAAAGGGACATTTAGCGTGGTCATATGATGCAATACAGGGTAATTAAAAGAGTAATAGGGTGATTCCAGCATGCTGCAAGTCAACACTGTTCTGTAGTCACTGATAAAAGTTCATCCCTTTGCACCAGCTGAGGATCTGAAATACAGAAATACTTAGAAAAGTACTGATCAAAATTGATAAAAATCATCAGAAAGTATTTAATAACAACAGAAACAAAGCTGTTGAAAGGAAATTTGAAGCTATACCATTTCTCTACCATCAAGGCAGCAATACATACATTCATAATTCAGCAAAATAATAGGATGGAGTAACTTCAGAAGTGAAGGAAGAAAGCTACATTTAAGAGTTAGGATAATGAGTACATCAGTTTTTTCTATATGAAATGAACAATGTAATCATAATGAACTACTGGAAGGCTGGCTTCACTGGAGTGTCCTTTTGCACACACATGCACTGCTGGTCCTGTAAGAAGAAGAGGAGCAGCCCCAAGCACCAAACCCAGGACTATTGTTTTGGAGGTCATTGGTTGGAGACAGAAATGAGACGGACTGCCAAGGGTCCTCAGCAAACAGCACTGAGTTGATTTTGGCCACTCCTCTTATAGGGGGTTTGAAACTCGCTGTGTCTAGATAGTTGATTGATCTGGTATCTCAGACTGCCCAGCTCTCTGACTAATGAGATGTCTGCAGCTGGAGATAGATTGCAGTTTGGTGAAGTCCCTGTCAGGGACCAGTTCTATTAATTTTCTGGAATGAACCAGGCCAGTTGGGCTGGGTATGTGTTATGGTCATATTTGTCTTGTCCAGCTACACCTGGGTGTACTGTGACACTGGACCTCTCCTTTGAGGATTACAACCTCAGCCATTCCCATGCAGCAACCTGCACTGAGATGTTGGAGAGATTCAGAGCAAATTCCCTCTTTTCTTACAAGAGTTCACTTCAAAGAGCAAGCTACATGGTTCCAAAGACTTGTACATAAAGAAAGAGGACTTGCCAGACTGTGGAAAATCCTGGAGATCTCCAGCACATCAAATCCACATGGCTGGGGGTTGAGGGTTTTGCCTGAAGTCATACTGGCAATTAAAGCGCTTGGTCTCTTGACAACTTTTTGTCATTAATTTGTACATTTGTTGTAGAAGGTGTGCCTGTGGCAAAGACCCTTTGGGGCTTTTAGTCTGTATTTTATTAAATTCTTTAGTATTTTCTTAAATTCAACTTCACATTTCTCTGAATCTCTGTTTTGAGTGATGCTGATGTGGTTGCCTTATTGCTGCATGCAACCTAGCTGAGCTTCACGTTGCATGCCCCTGAAAGTGGCAGCTGCTTATCCTTTCAGATGCCTGACTTGTTTTCCTCTGTTTTAGGTGATTTCCAAGAACTTTTAATGTCGAGGTGCATCTGTGTCAAGTGGAAAAAGGGCTGTTTGTCTCTCTCCTTGCTCCTAGTGAAAAGGTTTAGAGGCACATTAGGTTTTCAGTCTCTTTATTCTGTAGCTAAACATTTTCTTCAATGCTATCAGCAAGTTTCAGCATCAAAAAGAAGATTTTTGGCTTCTGGAATTAAGCCAGAAAGTGTGGCCAGAATTTAAAGCACCCCCTGATGTGTTTTGTTAACACTAATAAGAGATTCAAAATGGTATGAAAAAGCTTCAGATGATTAAAGTTTAATATTTCAGCAGTCTGCATGCAACTGCTATTCTGAACCTCAAGCAGACTCCTCCAGCTCAATATACTCAAAATCTATTAATCTAAATTATGATTTTAAAGAGCAGGAGCCCAGATGTGCATAATTGTTTCTTATTATTCCCACATGTAGAGCAGGGCTCTGAACTCACAGTGATAACACAGCTGTACGTTGGCAGCCTCTCACTGTTCTTTTCCTGACCATCACTCTGTGTGTGCTGCTTTCGTCAGGCTCACCTGAGTCAACTCACAAAGCAGAAAAAATTATTTGAATCCCCACCCATCCTTTGGAATCTCTGCTCAAATTTAGGCATGATTCTCTGCTATATCCTGGTCACTTGCAAGTAAGAGCTTTGCTAGAGAAAGACAGAGTTTGAGGTCTGGCCCAGTGGGAACCATAAACATTTGTTTGCCCATCTGACCATCACTGTGTCTTGGAGAGGCTTCTCTTGGCCCTGGAAGCTGTGAAGCAGGATAAAGCCTTTTGCTGCTGCTGGCATACCACACAGTCCCCTACGCCAGAAACATCTTTTCTTCCTTTTAGGAAGAGGAACAATGAGGGTTATGCCCGTAGTTTTTTTCAGGGTCTGGAACTTTTATCCTAGCATGCTGAATTTCAAAAAGAGACACAGTTTTGAGATGTTCACACTTTGCAGCCTCCCATATGTTTGTGACCTCTTCAAAGTGGCCAACTCTCCAGTGTCTCACTTCACAGAGTCACACACAGAAGTGCAGTTGCATAAGACAGAGCATTCAGTCCGCTGCTTCATCCAGGTCAAACAGTTACTGGTGCCTATGGTGAAGAGGTGAGGTGCTGAGGTGACCTGCTAATATTACACCTTAAAAAATGCATTTGGTGTCTTCTTCAATTTTCATGAACTGGTACTGGGTGGCTGCTGAAAACCAGACCTGTTGCAGGTAATGAGTTGCCCCAGACTCCAGGAAAACTGTTAGGATGTATCCCAGCAGAGATTTCTGTGGTGAGGAGCAAACCCAGGGCGCAATGTTGCTTCCACAGCTCTTGTTCTTGGTTGAGTTATACTATCCTGGCAACCATGGGTTGGTCTGTGGAAAAGCAATGCCAGGACTGCAGGGATGGATTGTAATCTGTTCCCCCTGCTGCCAGGTCACTGACAAGTATGGAGAGGAAGATGAATGAGACTGGTGTGCTTCATGGGTGCCAAGTAATCACAGCTCAATAGGAAGCTAAATAAAGGCACAGTGAAGCAGACTCTGACGGATGACCCCATCAGAGCATTTTGACAGGGTGAAAAAGACCCTTGAAACTGGTGTTAAAGTCAGCAACCCTGTGCCATCTCATCACCATTGCTGGTGCTGGCTCAGCACCTGGGACCTCCTGCCCAGTGCCTGGCAGTGGGTCCTGGTGTGCCCCAGCAGTGCAGGACAAAGTGTTGTCATATTTGCACCCTCTCCTGCATGGATGCCCAAGTGGGAATGCAAAGCAGTCCATCCTGCAAGGAAAGAAGCTTTCCTGACTGTGTATTTTATAGTGCTTTGTCTGAACAGGTTTTGAAAGCTCTAGGCAGTGAAGTATACAATCAGTTAGGGACCAAGAGCTTCAGTTCCCTTCCCTTTCTGGGCAGACAAGTCCCCTTCCTTACTGCTGCCCACTAGCTGAAGCATCTCAGGGCAGGTTTTGGGTACATAATAGGTTGGAGGAAGTAACAGACAGGAGGGGCACTTTCCAACTCTCCAATGTAAATTACATGGAAATTAGGCTTCTGTGAGGCCAAAGGCCCCTCTGGAATAGGGCCTTTAGTTAACATAACACTTGTGCTAAATGAAGCGGTTGACACAGCTTTCAGGCTGTAGTGCCACTGCTAATTTACCGTGTGAAAGGGCTGAACCTTCAGTGAGTTCTGCAGGGAACAGCTCTGCCCCGGCAGGGACCCGAGGCTCATTCTCTCAGGAGAGCAACTGCATCATTCCACTGCTGGCTTATTAATATTTATGGAGCAATCCTGTTAGCTGAAACATTCTCAGGGCTTTTAAAAACCATCTTACTGTTTAGGGTGAGCTGGTCTGGGTAATAGCTGAGCTTTCCTGGGACTTGGCAGAGGGAAGTGATGGAGTGTGCCTAAAGCTGCTTATCCTAGGTGCAGAAGTTTCCGTGCCCTATGAAAGTGGAGTGATGAGTTGGGGTTTCTCCTTCCTCACTGTTGTTCTCCTTTGTATCCTCAGGACATTTCTTGTTGCTTCAAGGCATAAGCAGGTCTCTTACTTTTGTTCTCCCTATTTGGTCTTATGTCCATCCAAAGCAAACTCCCAACACTTAATGAAGAAGTGGATGGAGGAGCAGAAAGGGTTGGATGGGTCCCAAAGGATCTGTATGATTGCAGTAAGGCTAGCTGGCCTGTGTCTGGAGCAATTTCATGGCTGCATACATAGAAACAAAGACTGGTTTGGGTTGGAAAGAACATTTAAAGGCCATGTAGTCCAACCTCCCCGCACAAAGCAATATCCTCAATTAGATCAGGTAGCTCAGTGCTGCATCCAAAATGACCTCGAGTGTTTCCAGGGATGGGGCACCCACCACCTCTCTGGACAACCCGTGTCAGTGTTTGACCTACAAATAAGTGGGTACCCAGGGCAAGGTAGAGGCTGGATGGACCAGTCTCTGTCATGGACACAGAAACATGATTGGGGTGGGATTATTTTGCAGGTTTGGGGTTTTGCACTCAGATGTCACTTTGCTTGCCTGCTGTCCTTGAGCAGAGAGGAAGCTTTGGGAACATCCCAGGAATAGAGAAAGAAGTGTTTCGATGACCCTACATCTTAGCCACAGCGCTATGGAGCTGACTCATCTTTGCTGTAAAAGCATGAGTTAAACCTTCAGGGCACTGCCTGGGCCCTGAAGTGAAGGGCAGGCTGGAAGAGGTGTGAATTCACACCTGTGGACTCCTGCTGTCACACAGAGTGAGGCAGAGGGGCAGCCAGGGCTTGGGGCAGCACAGGGACAGCAGAAGCTGTTGCTATCCTCTGTCTGCAGAAGGTGCCAGATGTGATTCCAAGTGAGAGGGAGCTTCCACCAAATAAGGGAGTGCAGAATCCACTTGCCTGCACATGGTCACCCCCCAGCTACACCTCACAACCTGTCAGAGCAGAGCAGGAACTTCTTCCTGCTTGGGAGTGCAATAGAATACACCAGCCTGTTTCTCAGTTCTGAGCCATGCTAAAGAAGGCTTTTGAAAAAGCCATCTCAGTCTCTGTAAACATTGACAAGCTCAGAGCTGGATAAATAAGTAAAAAAAAAAAAAAAAAAAAAAAAAAAAAAAAAAAAAAAAAAAAAA
>CM031878.1:68400805-68417949 GCA_018697195.1 Certhia americana
CTACTGCTAATGCTGCTTCCATCCTGTCCTGCAAAGTTCACTTCACCTAGACAGAGCCACTGAACTAAGTGCTGAAGCTGCTAAGGAGGAATCCAGCTACTGCCCCATACCAGCCCCAGAAAAAGGGCAGGGGGCATGTGGTGAGCAGAGAAAAGGCAAGACAGAGAGAAAATCTCCTGGGAGATGCAAAACAAGCTCCCTGGATTGCCAGGACTAGTGGTGACACGCGTCAGACAAAGGAACTGCTACTCTATAAATGAGGCAGCCGGGACCAGTGCTAGGCTGACTCGAGCAAGAGCAAGCTCTGTGGCTAGGCACTGGAAAAGCAGTCAGGAAAGAATCACAGGAAGCGCCTGCTTTTCCTGCCTCTTCGCCCCCCGACCAAGTTTCCAGAGGCACAGGTACCAGAAAAGTAAGTGACAACGGCCTCTTCTCTTTACACCTACCCTCCCCTCTTTTGGGCTTATCTTGCAATTTTCTTAGGAAAGCAAAAATTTCCCCTCAAAGTGGGAAATATCCTTAAAGAAAGATATTTCTGCAGTGGCCTTTTACCAATTTACTGGATTTTCATTTCTTATTGTAGCACTTCTGGGTCTTGTCATCAAAAATTTAAGAGTAAGGAATCTCAGCTGACAAACAGCCACTTTCAGGTGGCTGCACTTCATCAAGTGAAGAGACAGTTTGTACCTGAACTTTCCAAATTCCTCGTATCCACAGAGCTCAGTGAGTCAAACCTTACCAGAAGAAAATATTGATTGGTTTTACTGCTTTTGAGAGAAATGTTGTTGGTGAGATGTGGAGGAAACGAAAGTAATTTTATAATCAATGTTCTTAACTGTTCCTAGATTTTCTTCCAGCTGTATAATTACACACTAGGCAAACTCATTTATATCACTGCAAGCCACTGCAAATCAGAGTTATTGCATTGGTGCAAAAGGATTAGAGAGAGCATCATAGACTCCCTGAGTTCAGAACTAAAACTTAAGTGAATTCTCCAATGCTGTTTGATATTTAAAACAAATTCCTTGCAAAAGCACAAATATGTTCTAATTATTCACTAGCCTGTGTGGAAATTCAGTGACAGTGTCAAGAGGTAAAGGTGTAAGGAATCAGTTTTAAATTCCAATTTTCACATATTTAAAAATATCCCCATACTTTACTGGTCATCTGTGTTACAGCTGATGCAGATGTAAAATACATAGGCATTTGAATCTTCCTCAGTTCAACAGTGCATAAAACATATTTCTAATTCCAGGGGTCGCCTTATGCATAAAACTATTTGCCTGAGAAAGTTAATAAACAGCAAAAAAATTCATGTTTTTTTAAGCAGATGTGTCTATCCTTCCTATTTTCCTTGTAACACTACAGGATAATACTTAATTTTCAGAATCTTTTCCCATCATGCATTTCTATATTTTTTCACACAGACACACACACAGACACAAAAAACCCCCCAAAACAAACAAACAAACAAAAAAAAAAGCAAAAAAAAAAAGCAAAAAAAAAAAAAAAAAAAAAAGAAAAAGCCAAACAGCCACCCACAAAGCTAGCCAAACAGAAAACCCCTAAAATAAATGCAGCTTGTTTTTACTGCCTGTTTACATAAATCTTTACAGTAGTTGCAATATGAGCAGGTGATCCAAGAAATGAAGAGTGCTCACACAGCCAGCATGCCAGGCAGTAAATCTGTGGGCTAAACTCAAGGTGGTTGAGGCAGGTACGATCTTTGTGCTCCTGTTTCTCTCAGGAGCAGCCACACAGAGGCTGGTGACAAAACATTCAGGGGAAAATGGGGTTGTGCTCCTTGTCTTGCAGTGGTTTGTTGTCTTGCTGTGGTTTGTTGTCTTGCAGTGGTTTGTATCTCACTTTTGGAAGCTACGTTTTGCTGTGGTGGCCATGTCCCTCTGTGCTCCTGGTGACCTCTGGCCTTAGGCACAGCAGGCACTGGTGTGACCCGAGGTGGTCAGCAGCCTGGTTTGAACTTTGGCAGGAGGGCTCGGCACTGGATGCTGTCAGACCTTCAGCCTTGCTTTGGCTGCAGTCACAGACAGATTTGAAACCAGCCTCAGAGCAGACCTGGATAGAGCACAAAAGCAAATATTGTTTGGGGGCTACATCAAAAAATACAAAATATCTGTGTTTCCCTTGATGCATATGTCCTTTACAGACCTGGATTTTCCCCTTTCTGCTCCCACCCAGCAACTTCTCTGACAGAGCTGCTGCAGACTCTCTGCGGAGCTGTAGGACAGGCGGCATCTGGTCCCACCCCTCACTTACATCCTTTCTTCCAGGAAGGAGGATGTGGACTTCCCTACAAACACAGGGCAAATGTTTTATGCTATTCACAGCTGCCCTCCTGCCTCGTGGCAGAGAGAGGGAGGCAGGATTGAGTGATGAGATGAGGGGGGAGAAATATCAGTGTGGAACAGGGTTTTGCACACTGAGTCTGGGGAAAAAAATGAGACCTGAAAAATTCCTGGAACAGGAGAACCAAACTGTTTTTTCTTCTCTGTGTTTACCTTAAAACATGGTCTCTATGTAGTATTTGGGCTGTTAATTTGGCAGACTGTTGTTAAAGAAAACCCACAGGAACTGTCGTTCAGGATAGAGGAGCACTTTTCCAAGAGAGAATCTCAGATTCTCTGGAACTGAAAATAACACAAGTGCAACTATAGCAAATAAAGGCTAAATCTTCTGGCAGGTGTTTCTTTCTCAGCTTTGCAAGCTGTCATGCCCCTGCCAATGCCCTGGAACTCCATTTAACAAAAGCTGTTGCAGCCCATGAGTGCGCTCTTTTCTGTTTTGGTGTAGACCTGTGGTATAATTTATCTTTCTGCAAAGAACCATAGAAAGTATTGAGCAGAAGGGAAGAACATGAAAAAAATCCATCAACAACAACAAAAATCCCCGAACACCAAAAAAGCCCACTCCCATGTGCAGAGTAAGCCCTTTCTTGAGCTACATCTTTACCACTATTGTCAAGTTCTTGGCCACATACTTTGTGCTTTCTTCTAAATCCCATCTGGGTGACAGACCACTCATTGCTTTGCAGATCTTCCTTTCCCAAGGCAGACCTACAGGGCATGATGCTACAGTGTGCATGCTGTAGAGTCTGTGGAGTGTCTTTTTCTCAGGAAGCAGAGAGCTCTTTGCTGCTGAAGACCTGCATCCTCCAGGAGGGCAACTGGATTACAAATCTCAGCAACCCAAGGGCAGCTCTGGGTTAGGTGAAAGACCTGGCCCTTGAAACTGGGATCATGTGCAGTGTAGTTACCCCAAACACGAAGGATGACTTTATCCTGAGACCTTCATACAGCTGCTTTTGAAGACTTCAGTGATTTTCTTTTTCTAAAGGTTCAGTGAGAGCACATGTGTGGCTGTGAGAGCTTCTGTAAATGCTGCCTTTAGACAGGAGGGCTCCCAGAAGCAGAGATTCTACTATATGTGCGTTTTGTCCTAGATTTACAGACTCTCCAAAAGGTAAATCACTGTGTCAGCGTGGACTGGTTTTTATAGCGCTTTTGCTGCTCTGCTCTACTGTGTACCTTGGTGTGATTGCCAGATAACACCCCCAACAGAGGCATGAGGCAGAGAAAGGAGCCCTTGTTTACTCCTGAAGTAGTTCCTCTTCCCACATCTTATTGGAAATAAAATGAAGTTCACTGATAGTGTAAGGAATCTCTGGGGATGCAGGGAAAAGCTCTTCTCATTCATTATATCTGCACTGCAAGACTGGGACACCCTGTGCTCATGTCTGCTCTAACACACAAATTCTTACAAACACTTGACAATTTTTTTCCATAAACCTTGCAGAGGTTTATAAGTAGGGGGTAAAGGAGATACAGGGGAAAGAAAAAAAAAAAAAAAAAAAAAAAGGAAAAGAAAAAATAGGAAAAGGAATTTGCCTCAGGCAAGGGAAACACAGACAGAAGGTGAACTCTTTGGTTGAGCCAAGAATTCACTCTCAGCACTGAGATCTTCCTGTGTCCTTGTCCACCAAGACACCGTTTAGATTTCAAGGGGGAGGCAGCAATGTGGAGAGTGAGCTGAGGAAAGCTGGGGGGCAGCACCTGTACCTAGAGGTGAGCTTCTCCTCTTACAATCCATCAAGATGGGGTGTCCCCTCTGCCCTTCCTTCCCCTCCCAAAGAAAGTCCCTGTCCATAAAGAAATACAACTGTTGATACAGCAAGCTTATGTTTAACTTATGTGCACGGTTAAACCACAAGGAATGAGTTTATTCCTCCTAGGGAATGGGAAAAAAAAAATAAAGTCACATGTCAGCGATAGGTGGTGTTTTGTCTTGTGGTACCCATGCTCAATCTTGCCCTCTACATGAAACTGAGTGCCACGCTCTGAGGCTTGTGTGAAACCAAAGAGGGAAACTGTGAGTTTCCTCTTTCTCCTCTTGCTCAAATCATAGGGATGCAAAGTGAACAAAGCACAGCAGCAAGGAGTGATAGCTGGGGAATCTTTCCTCCCAAAGGCAGATCCCACTCACAAGCAGCTGCCTGGCAGAGGAAACAGGCACCATCTGCTCTTCTGCTGCAATTTACTTAAGGGCTGGGGGGACTTTACAAAATCCAGTGCAATGTGTTAAATAACCAGTTTTAGCAGACACTGGGTTTCCCCTGTGGAGTGATGGTGTGGCACCGCAGGTTTACTAGAAGCACTCCAATTCTTGGTGGCAGCAGGCATCTGCTGTCTGATTAAGATTTGCAGGAGCAGGTCTCCAGTGGCCAGTTTCAACATGGATTTAACTGCACCGAGGTCAGAGGTATAACTTGAGGGACGAACTTTCTCGTCCAAGATCTTTAGTTAATAGCATCCTGCTAATTATGACTGAGTGCCGGGCTGCCGGCGCGTCCCCTGCCAGCCCTCAGACATTAACCGCTGGCTCGGGGGCCATTTGCTGGGGAATGTCAGGCAGAGATGTGCTTTGTGCCTAAGCTGCTCTGCTGCTGCTGCTGCCTGAATTGCCTGAAAGGCTTTTGCACGGAGAGGCTGTGAGAACTGCTGCTACGGGGAGATCTTCATCTCTTCCGCCGTTCAGTCTTTTGTCTGGCGAAACTGGCGGCTGCATTAAAAACAGCCAGTATTCCGCCTACCACACATTTTTATATTTTTCAGATGGATAGGCAGGGGGTGCAAAGAGCTTCAGTTGTCTGTTTGGTGGGTGGTGGTGACTTGGTTTTCCTTTGTTTTTTTTTTCTCTTTCTGACTATTGAAGCAAATTCTCTGGGGTTATTCCTTTGCATAATTCTCTTTACATGCTGCAGATGTGCACCTTAGATTATGAAGCTGCATTTACCTCCTACTTCTGGTCATGCCTTCTTGACCTGAGTTAAATCCTTTCCTCAGTGCAAAATTTTTTCCTTCAAAGTAATTCCGCCAGTGAAAATGGTGTAAACTTCCAGATTTACATTGCTGAGAGTGGAATTAATCTTTTTGAATTTAAGCTGCTGTCCTCCTGGATTTTTAAGCATCAGCCAAATGTGGGGCTGGTAATCTGTGGTTAGAAAAGGTGAGCAGAAAGGACAGAGTTCAAACCTGCAGGTTAGTGCAATAAATATTTACATTATTTGTACAAACAGCTGATTTCTGCACAGATTAAAACAGACCAGTGGGATACAAGCAGCACACAACAAGCAGATGACATATATTTTATACAGTGCATCAGAGATAAATACATTGAAGAATACTAAAGAATACATTACTAGGTTGTGTAAAATTAGCAAAGACCTGAAGTTGCAAATAATATATTGAAAGACAAGTTTGGCGAGAAAGGTTGGAGAGAAGGAAGGAAAAGAAGGAAGGGAACGAGACAAAAGAAATGGAAATCAGATCCCTTGCCAGCAAACTGGCTGCATTTTAACTAGAAGGTGCTGTGGTTACAGAGATCTCGAGGGATGCGTAGGTGACTAGAGCAAAAAGCTGTGCTGAAAATTATAATTACTGCAGGATTGGACCAGGATAATTTTTTCTGTGTTTCTAATGGAAACTCCAAGCACAACAACGGGAAACCCATATCAGTAAAGACAAAAAGAAGAGGAATTTAAGGTGGAGAGACGTATTGAGGTGGCTGACACCTGAAACAAAGCTCCCCATAGAGCTATTCCTGCAAGAGGAGGAGGCACTGGGAAAGGAAAGGATCTGTTGTTTGCTGATCTCGAATAAATGTTTGAAATACAAACACAGGTTTTAGAAGTGTAAAGCAGGAGCTGTTCTCACAAAGGCATCTGTTTGCTGACAAGGCTTGTGATCATAAACGTAGCATTGTCCTTTCCAAAGGCACGAGTAGAGGGACAAAGAAAGCACGGCATGAAGGGCTGAAGGAGTAGGCTGGGTTTATTTTTTCACCAATAACACCACTAAGAGGACAAGAGGGCATGCTCACAGCATGGACTGGGTGTTAACCTGCTTTCCTGGAGTGCTGTGCTAGGGACTGTCTGCAGCAGGAGGAAGACAAGAAACAGACTCTCTCAAGGTATTTGTAGCTGAGATGTAAACGGGTACCCAGCAAACACTGACTCACATGGCAGAATTATAGAGCAGAGTTCCAAATGCCTGCCAAATACAGTCCAGTCAACACATTAGAAGAAAAAAGGATGCCCAAATAACCTCTTCTATATTACAAAAAAAATAACTACCTTTGAACAGATAAGCATGTCTTTAGAAATTTAAAAAAAAAAATGTGAAAAAAAAAAAAAAAAATTGAACAACAACATTAACACCAGAACAGAAGAGAGAAAGAAGCAGGTGGCATTCTGCATTTCACATGGATCTGAGCAGCTGCTTGGAAGAATAAATGTGTAAAGGCAAAAGTTTTGCCTTGGGCATTGAAAACATTGCAGTACAGAGAAGCACTGGAAGATAGTGTTTAAATTGGTACCACTGATGTGGCAGTATTCTTGCCAGAAAGGTACATACAGTGTGTTTGAGGAAGGTGCAAAGCACCAAGAAGATTTGTTTCCACAGCACAAACGAAAAATGATACACAGAGTAGGAGAACAACTTTAAAAAAAGAAATAAAAAAAGAGATATATAATCCCCATTTGGATCAAGCAATGAATCTTAATGTAATTCTACAAAAGACAAGAAAAACTCTCAGCAACCTGAAATATAAGAGTTTGTTTTCTAAAGGAGCCTTTCATGAAGCAAGACCATTTTGATGAAACTCAAAATTTTTTCATCCCTAAAGGTATGACAGTAATTTCCGACTCCTACCAAAATAGAAATGAATTAGCAGTGTAATGGCCAGGGCCAAGAGGAGCCTGTGAGGTGTCGTCAGCAAGAGCAGACTCTTACAGTGTACAAGGGTGTGCCTGTACTGGCTGCATCCCTGACCAGGGGTCTCCGAACACAGCTGTGACAGGATTTATAGTGCTGCAGCTGTGTTCCTCTGGCAGCTGGCAAACCATGCTGGACAGGAACTTGAAGGAGCTGGGCAGGAACTTCCCTCCCTTGTCTCCCTGACAGGGCATCCCAATTCTTTATTCCCTTTGACTTTTACTGTGTATTTTGGTGAACCTGAGTGTCTTACAGGGTGTAAGACTGCTTCAGATGGAAACAGGATCACAGCTGGGCTGTCATCCTAAAGCTTCCTCTTCCTGAGGATGAAGGATGCTATTCCCTCTGCTCCCCACTCCCTCTCTACAGGTCTAAAGATGGGTTTGCCAAGGAGTATAAAAAGATGAGGTTTTCACATGCATAAGAGGGCAAGTGGAAACATTTGTCCTTTAGTGTCTTGGCTGTGGATAGCTCTTCCCTGCTCCAACTGTCTGCGTGCCATTTGCACAAAGAGCTGCTTCAGAAATGGAGGAGTCTGTCTCTTCCAGGGCTGTGGGAGAGAAGGAAAGACATTTTTCCCATGGTAGTGGGAGAACGGTTAGGACAACACAAAGAACTTTTGTCAGTCTTTTTGGTAAATGGCATTTAAAATCACTGTGCACCCCTTGCCTCAGTAGTCTTCTTTGCCAGGTCTGCTCTGGGCATGAGGCTCCCTTTGCTTGGCTCTGTGAGGGTGGGCAGGGAACAACTCGGGAGAGGTTTTGTCTGGGATGCCAGCATGCTTTGTAGGAATCACATTTTCCTTCATGCACTTATGGTATTTGTGGCTTAAGTCTTGGCATTTCTCAGAGGCTAAAGCAGAAGCCAGACTGAGTAGCCAGCAGAAGCCAGCAGCAATTAGCCACCATGGGCTGGGCAGGGAACCAGACTGGTCCTGCCCCTGGAGAAATAACCACAGTCACACATGTCTGTGGTGTTGGCTGGCTGCTCACTGAAGGCCCATGGTGAAGTCTACCTGTTTAGTTTCAGACAGGAATCACCAAGCTTGGGCCAGCTGGGTGTAGGCTCCAGGGAGGTGTGAAATGAAGCTGTGAAAGTGTGTGTTTTGCACTGGGTCTGCCTGCTTTCCCCCATAAAAAGTGCTTATGGAGCTCTCATGCAGTCTGGTGGGATGACTAATGCATTGTCTGTTGGGAATTCTGTTGCAGGAGAATTCTGAGGAGTTGCTGGGCTTGTAGCAGCACCAGGTGCTTGTACTAGGAAATTAAACTCCTTTACCTCCTGTGTGAAATACTTACTGAACTCTGGCATCCGTTTGCATCTCTAAAACTTCTGATCATGACTTTAGGGTGAATCTGTGAAGGACACACAGAACAAGAGCACCAGCCAGGGAGGGTAAAAATTAGGAGCCTAGCACCACCACTCTGTGCTTGCCACTGGCCCAGAGGTTACAGTACCCCTAAAAAAGCAGCCTGTGTGAAAGCCAGGGGTATCCAGCATTCACTCACCATCCTCTTCGTTTTGCAGCACCTTAAGAATGACAAGGAAGATCTTCACCAACACCAAGGAGAGGTGGAGGCAGCAAAATGTCAACAGTGCCTTTGCCAAGCTGAGGAAGCTCATTCCCACCCACCCACCAGACAAAAAACTGAGTAAGAACGAGACCCTGCGGTTGGCCATGAGATACATCAACTTCCTCGTCAAGGTCCTGGGAGAGCCAGGCCTGCAGCAGACAGCAGTGGCAGCTCGGGGAAGCATCCTGGGATTCTTCCAGCAAACCCCACACTTGCAGAGCATGGAAGAGCTGACACTGATTGAAAACTGTGGTGTCTCCTGTCCCAGCATGAGTAGCAACATAGTAGAGTGTTGGTCAGAGGCCTCATCTCCCTAGCAGGCAATACGATGCACTGTCTCAGTGTTAGTGTGATAGTCCCTTTCTCCTGGCAAAATCTGTGTGTTGCTCTTCCATGTATAGTGATTATTTATTTAAATTTATTGCTTTTTAATTTGCATTTTTATTTAATAGGATAGGAAATCCTTGGTCGTGAAAAAACCTGGAAGTCCAGATGGGGAACATGCAGTCTCTGGGAGCTTGGAAGGACTTGCTGCTGTCATGGCAGAGTCCAAGCCAGAAGAGTCTTCTGCCCTGATCTCCTCCATAAATCACAGCATAGAATTCCTGCAGTGTTTCTGACAGGGAAAGATATTATTCTCCCATGCTGTTTCAAGGAAACACTGTTGAGATGAAGAATTATGACAGTACCACAAAATTTGTCCACAACAGACATCTGGTCTCAGTAGTGAAAGATTTTGAGAGATGTGGTATTTGACACAGCTTTCCATGAGTCGTTCTATGGGCTAATTGCACTCACTCTTGAACTTGTGAACCTTATTACTAGCTTGAGTCTTTTTTTTTTTTTTTTTTTTTAATGTAAGTCCCAGCCCTTGAACTTGCCTACATCTTTCTTCATCAGACTGGAGGGATCCCTTATGTCAGAGCAGCACACTAAACAAAATTAAATGTTAGGTTAAAGCAAGAAGTTCCAATTTAAAATGACAAATACGTAGTCATAGATGAGTTTCAGTGGGTTCAACAGGCAAAGTAAATCTCCATAGCAGCGACAGCCTGCACGTGAAGGAAGATGGTCAGCAATACCCCAGCTGCCTTAAAAGCCCATCAAAGAGGTTGGTGACTCAACGCCTCTGTTCTTCTCTAGAAGCTGTAGCAATGGGGGAGGTCCTTTTGGGAGGGAGGTCCCAGGACAAAAGCCTCAGTGATGCACTGTGAAAACCTTTGTGGACAAAACCATGTCTATGGTTATGCATGCATACTTCACTGACTGCCCATAAACTCCTTGCTTTTGCCTGCTCTAGCTGAGGTTCTCCCACCTGGATACACTGGAGCAAGGACAAAGAAATTGGTGCAAATATCTTCCATTTGTGAGTCATTTCCTACTAGGAAAAGCAGCAACCATCACAGCTGTAGGTGTTTACATGACAAGCTGCATGCAATGAAGTTTTGAAAGTGGCCACTGTTGGTTACTGATGCCCACGAAAAAATGCAATTTAATTTCCTGACTGAGTAATAACCTGCACTAGCCAAGGCCTGGTCTGCTCATGTGACTTATGAGCAGCTCAAAATAGTAGAGAAAATTATACCAGGTTTAAGTAGCATGGCTTTCTGGTGAGACCCTGCTCCCACTGACACAAGTGACTCTTGATTTCCATGTGGACCAAGGTACATGTCAAGGCTTAGAAAAGACAGTTTCAAGACTGGTGAAGAAATATAGCTCCAAGACATGGCCAAGACATGGCCCTGGGCTGTTTCTGTTTGTTCATGAGACAAAGAGGTGCTTTCAGAAAGCAGAACTAGGGTTTGTGCAATGCAGTATGTACAGCCTTTCTGCATGAGGGGGATTTGGCACCTGAAGCTGAGCTGCCTTTCAAAGCCTCACCAAGCACCAGGTGCACCAAAGAAGCCAGGGCTGGCTCCTGATAAGGGAATGTTGAGCTGTCCTCAGCATTGACAAAAGCCAAGGTTTGACAAGAATACAGCTCACCCCATCCAGCACTGGTGCTGTTAAGGTACAGGCATGCCAGTGGACAGATTTTGACCAAAAGAAAGAAAGAAAAAAAAAAAAAAAAAAAAAAAGCTGAAAGGGTTCGTGTTGATTTGGTTTCCTTTCTGAACACTGCCAATAGTTTGCTTATCCCTGGGTTTGTAAGCTGTCAGGATGGCCCTGGGCAGCAGCTGAGTGGAAAGGCACCAGGTGTCCTCTGCACGGTTAGTTTCTCCCCACCTCTGCCCACCTTAATATGACTAAATGGACCCACAGCCTCTTCTGCATGGCACCTCAAAGGTAATGAGCCACATCCTCCTCCCAGCTTTCTGCTGGCTTGCTGGAGTTGCAGCAGGATGAATTAGTATCCAAGTAAATCAGAACACTTCCTGCTGAGGCGTGGTGATGCTGTTGGGTCTATCAGTCACTTGCTATCCGAGGAAACACATTGCCAGGAAAAACATCTTGTGAGCAGCTGTCATACTGGGAAGGGGAAAGAAAATGTGGCAATTTTGTAACATAACATGCTTGTTGTATTTTGTATGCTAAAAAACCTTCCCTTCTTGTTATTGCTTCAGTTCATATCTCTGTTTTCTTTGATCTCCTTTCAGTTTAGGGGCTCCCTGCTGTCACATTCAGCAAGTATTTCCCTAGATCTCGCTACCAAAGATTTCTTTTTTTTGGTCAAGATTCTTCTTTGTGTTTTGGGGATTTCTTATCTGTGTCATCATGAACAAATACAGTGCAACTGATAATACTTTGTGCTATATGATGTTATTTAACACCTAATATATTCCAAATAAATTATTTAAGAAACTAATCTCTGTTGCTCTAAACTTCTCTAAAATTTCATTTTACATTTACACACCACTTGGTAGAGGATACCAAACACCTTAGGATGTAATTTCCAGCAGAGAATTATTCTACTGTTTCTTATGCCAGAGTCTTAGAAACAACATTATCAGATGATTAATAATGACAAGAATTCTTTGTTTATTACAATTTCTAACACTTTTAGTTCATATTGTATTTCCACCTCTGTGCTAAGAAGATTTTGACCAGCCCTTGAAAAAGACAACTAATATTTTGTTGTGCAACAAGTTATTTATCTCTTCCAAACACTCACAATTCAAAGGATTTTAATCAACTTCATTTTAAAAAGCATAAGACACTCTAAAGAATTAATTTGGAGTCCATTGCTATATGGAGACGTTCAGACAGGCACAACCTAAAGATTCAAACAGGAGTCCAGGTTCGGATATAAAAAGTAATTAAAAGTTGAGGGGAGTTTAGGATGTAAAGCTGTTCTTTTTGGGTAACATCTGGTGGGAGCCAATCTGAGGCTGGGAGAGGAAGCGCTAGATGACAGACGCAGAAGTAGTGAGGAAGTTGTGAGAAGTTGTAAGGAAGAGATGGGAAATCACTGGATCACAGGGACAATTTCATACTTGATTGGATGTCTCACATCCCTGAGACTGCTGTTCTGTCAACACCAAGAGAGGAATATCTGCACAAAATGTGTGTCAGGAAAGTATTGTCTCAAGGAATTGTATACAAGTCATGAAATCAGCAAGTGTGAGGTACAAAATGTACCTATGTATGATGTCCAGCATGTATTTATATTATGCAAGGCAATGTCACCTTGGAGAGAGCCCTCTGCTTCCAGCAGATGATGCCAAATTACTTTATAGGCTGAGGATCGTGTGGCAATCCCTTCTCTGGAAGCGGGCATGGCAGAGCCATGCCAACACAGTGCTGTGAGATAATGGGACCTGTGCCATGGAGATGTACTAAATTATTTGAAGTTGGCTGAAAATGTCTCAGATATGCTGTTGCAGTGGCAAAACCTTAGTACAAATGACAAAAATATCCCTAGTACTAAGGACCTTATTGTCCCCAAGCTGCAACTAGCAGTGCTGAATAGAGTTGTATGAACAGCATTTTTTAAACTTTTATAATTTTTTTTTCTGTGAAGTTATAGCTGTCAGGATTGCAAGGAATACCAGCTAAGGTGCCATTCCTTGGTACCTTCTGGTACAAAAAGGAGTGCTGGAAAGATAGAAGAGTCATGGTCTACTCCAGCCCATGGTACACAGAGGGTGTGAGGTGTACTCCTGTGAATTTGTGATGCAGAAACCTCAGTGAGACCCTCCTTTGCTTGGAATTTCTAACAGGGTCAGTGGAAGAATACAGCTCCACATTTCAGCTCAAATGAGGATTGTGTTCTTCAGAGGCAGGAAACAAGTTCTGCCACTGTTCACCTGCCACAGAGCCTAAGGGAACTGACACCCAACATGTCCACTTTTTTAATACCCCCACTGCGGCTGTGGAATGTAATTGAAGTTGGATATTTGGGTTGGGTGAGGAAAGGAATAAGTTGCAAATGTATCTTGAAAGGATGCTGGAGTCTTGTTCATGAATCCCAGTGATGGCCTGCCTGTGGTTAGAGGAAGGGCAAGTCTGCAGTCTGGGTTTTGGCTTGAGATTCTGTGGACCAAATCCAAATCCAAATCCTTGTGGATGTGAACATGCTGTGCCTGGCACTGGACAATGTACACTGAGATCCCACATGAGTGTGGTGCCTTGTGATTTCTGAAGTATTGCCCATGCTGAGGCAAACTTTGTGGTGAAGCTTGTACTAGGCAGCCTTGTTTGCTGTTCATTGTCTAAATCAGGGGGAAGGAAGGTAAAACAAGCATCACAGAGGGGGACATACATGATTCCTGGGACAGCCACATTAAATAGCAAAGCAGAGTTGTTTTAGGACACTAAGATGCATCCTAGGATCTGGTTCTAAACAAAAAGTAAAGGGGCAGAATCAATGTGTTTCAGAGGCATATGATTCACAAACCATTTAGCAACTTATCTTCCAGTATCTAACCAGTTCTCACAGATTTCTTTGCTGCTAGGGAACGATCTGCAGTGACCATGGCTAAAGTAGTGTGAGCAAGGCAGATCTGACTTTAGTTCTTTGAAGGCTGGGCGATGAAAGGCAGTATAGAGGACAGATGACTTAACTACTGACCTGTGGGGTAAGGATCCTTGGGATCCAGTCTTAAATCTAAAGGTCATCAACACAGTGACAGAGTCTAAATCCACCACTTTTCAAGGGTGCAATTGTATTTTTAATACAGCAGGTGCTGAGAGAATCAGAGGAGAAAAGGTGGGTGGAAGAAGCAGCTCAAAAAAGTACTTGTGTTACAGAAGGTAGAGATTGTCCTGTGCCCAGCACAACCATATCTGGTTGAATTTATTCACTTTTTTTCTCTCTGTAAGCCATGGACAGCATTTTCTTTGCACTCTGAGTTGGTCCAACTCTTCTCTGTAAGGAACAGAGCTTCATCCCATTGTATTCTCACTCCACTCCCGTTCCATATATGCACACAAATGTACATCCCATCCCTCCACAGTTTGTTTTGCTCCTTGGATTGCAAATCCAGTAGAGCACAAGAGAGGACTGCATGATAAACTTCATTTGGAGAAGAGACGCCTCAGCTCTGAGAGCCAGAAAGAGAGGCAAACAGCAGTCAGTCTTTCCTGGGTACATCTGTCCAGCTGAGTGTCAATGTCACAAAACAGCACAAAAGATGTTCAGGATAAAGTCAGTGAGACTCCTGTGATCTCATCATGGACTACACTGGGATTCAGATGAAGTCTTTGACTTTTATGCTGGCCAGAAATGCAGAGAGGTACTCATAAGCACAGGGCAGCAGAGGTTTCCCATGCATACATGTTTCTGCAGATGGCTGGGGGCCCAGTACCTTAGACCTGGGGAAGGTCCCTTACTTTCTCTGTAATTCCCTACTCTACACCTTGAAAAACAGACTCTTAGGCAGCCTAAAACCTTAATGAAAAGCTAAAGGATGGCATCCTGCAGTCAGAAAGTCTCCAGGGAGGTGTTCTGCTTCCAACACTGTCTGTAGACATTGATTAGCATTGATTCTCTCCTGGTGACTGTATTTGGCAAATCCTGGCAGACAGCAGTGCTCAGTCATGGAACTGAGAAAGGCCAAGAGCAGACAATATTAACTCTGCCTTCAGAACACAGCAGAATTGCCATGCTCTGATACATTGATTTACAACCAACCAGAACATAACCTGTGGATTCCCTCAGCTCAAGACTTCACAGTACTAAATTCCAGCTTTAAAAAGCTTTACACTTACTGGAAAGACCTGAACTCTCAAGAGGAAACTGCAATGTCTAAAAGCATTGACTGGAGGCTATCAGACCTAGTTAACCACAGGATCTCTGACCAGCTGACCATCACCTGAAATATTTTACTGTCTGTACGTTAAAAAGTATTTCAGAAGGAGGAATCTGGTCCTGCTGAGAGGCTTTGCAGTGATCTCTGTGGGACTGAATGGCAAAAAGTCAGCTGCCAGCTGAGTTCCTTACAGAGAGAGTGAGCTTGGCAGATTAGATTTGCCAAGAGCACTTGGTGCTGGCACAGCCTGCTTGGGTGGGAACTGAAATCCCTGCTTGAAAGGGAACTGAAATAACTCAATACTGAAGGGAGCTGCCTGCTCTGGCACTTTCTCCTGAGCTATGCTGCAAACATTTTTCCCAAATTTTCAGGCACAGAAGAGCAGCCAGCTGCTGTCTGGTGAACATGCCCAGCCACTGTGCTTGGCACAGGACAGCGCAATCTCAAAGGCCACATTTCTGTACAGACATGTGGAATGCAAACAGGTGTTCCCCAGCTCACAGGTTTAGAAGTGAGAATGTCATGGCAGGTAATTCCAGCAATATAATTCTACCTGTCAATTTTGAATGAAATAACTAAGCAGATACAGAAAACACGGAGAAAACAGACATGCCTGTCTTTGTATCTTTATGTCCATCTATTATCTGTTGAGCTACGTTACTTTTATCACCTCCTTGAGATGCATTTAACTTTACTTAAGGTCACATGCAAAAAAAATGCACAAATTTTGCCTTCATAATCAAAATAATTCTTCTTTCAGTCTGAAGAATAATATAAGTGAAAAAAATGAAAACAAGACAGATTGCCAGTGAAAGCATGGAGGATGAATTAACCATGCCTGACATGACCTGGATGGACACTACACTTGTTGTAGGGACATAGACTTCTCCATGACTCCTGTATGTGTCAGCTGCAGAAAACAGAGTATCATCACCTTGTTTCTCTTACATCTAGCAAGCAATTCAAACTGCCAGTTCAGAAATTCTGAAGTAGTGGCTCCTATTAATCTCAAATATTTCCTAAAAGTACAGGCTCCTGAACCAAAACAGACATACATTGATTATGTGTTTCTGATTATCAAATATGTTTTCTATTTCCTTCAACAGTACAGCCGTAAGTTGTTAAAGTAATTTTTTTAAATTCAAAGAAGTGAAAATACTGCTAAAATAATAGTAAAAAAAATAGTTCCTCTGCTATTTTTCACAAGTTCATCAGTTAAATATGTCCAGCACCTCTCTGTGTGGTGCTGTTAAGATAAATCAAACCAAATACAGTACTTCTTCTTGAAAACTGGAGGTTCAAGTTAGGCAGGAATTTGTCATAAATACTGCTTTAAAGCTTGACTTACCCTGACATTTATGTTTCCTTTTATCCTGACTCTCAGAAGTACCGCGAAAGTCTAGGACTAGGGCTGTCCGTAAGACTCTTGTTCTTGAGGGCTCAACTTGAAACATTTTAGGGATGTCATGAATGCTTTTTGGGGTATTTTCTTGTAATCTCTACATGCTTTTAAAATACATCAAAAATACGAGGGTGACTGGTCAGACAATTCAGCTGGAAAAGCTGGTAGTGTAGAAGGAGCCTGAAGATATTTTTAAAAACAGGCACCTTCAAGTCATTTAATCCCATGTTCCTGAATACACAAGCATATAGAGCCCCTAGCTGCTTTTAAAACCTGGGGCTATGGATTTGAGTCTTCAGTCTTCTGGGATCATTCATCTCCCAGCATGGGCAGAAAGAAGAAAATTAGGGCAGGCACTAAGGCAATCAAGCAGATTGTACACCACTCTTAGCAAGGCAAGTCCACCACAGAAAATGCCCTGGAACCACCCCCACCCCCACCCCCCAGACACATACCCTGCCCCTAGACAGATGGTTATTTTCCCCACCGTTTCTTATCAGTCCCCTGCAGAAACTCTAAAAGTCTTATCTTGATAGGCCAGATTACCAAAATGATCTCCTCTCCATGATGAATAGAAATCAAACTGGTTTTCTCTGTCAGCAAAGCATACATTCCCAGTCCAGATAGCTAAATCAAGAGAACTCCTCTCCTCTCCTCTCCTCTCCTCTCCTCTCCTCTCCTCTCCTCT
>CM031878.1:68417959-68433991 GCA_018697195.1 Certhia americana
CCTCTCCTCTCCTCTCCTCTCCTCTCCTCTCCTCTCCTCTCCTCTCCATCCAAGCACTCCTGTCATCCTTTCACTGCCCATACCCTCCCCCAATTAATTCCTATGCTTTAATACCATCTAAGAGTCCTTAGTGAGAAGAGGATCTGCTTGCGATGCAGGTGCAAGTTTTCAGCACCACAGCACAACAGCAATGCCACCCGCTCTGCCCTCCTCACGGCTTCTCTTTGTGAGCCACTTTTTCTTTTCTTCCTTTTCAGCTCTGTGCTGAACAACCCCATGCAGATAATCTGATTATGCTAATTTGTACTTCATGAACCCAAAGTAAGGGGATCTGTGGAGGGTGAGCTGGGCTGGGGATAAGGGTGGTGAGAGCAGGAGAGAGGTTTGGGCAGGAGGTGCACAGACAATGGCTTCAAGTCAGTTAACAGAAAAAGCCGTCTGTATTGCCAAACAAAGCACACTCCGGGTAACCCCTTGCTGCTCTTGACAATTTAGAGTGTCCCAAACTGGCCTGTGCCACTGAGCAGAAAAGGGACATGGAGAATATACAATGAAGGGGCACAATGAAAAGTCTGTTTCCTGTTGAATGTTGCTTTTTTTTTCTGCTTAACTAATCCTTCCCAGAATCTAGTAGTTGAAGTACAGTCCACAAATTGTCAGATGGTAGCTATGGCACTAGACAGTTTCTGAGCATACACACTCCTCTGTCCAATTAGACTGATGATGCACTTGAAATTTATGGAATAATGGGCAGACACAAGCTCACAACACTCAGCTTGGACTTGTCCCTCTGCAGGACCTGACAGAACCCCAGCTTGATTTTACATCATCTTTGTTGCAGATGGATCTGGACAGGAAACAAGTCTGAGAAAAAATATATAAAGGGTATGTAAAAAAATATTTTCAAGGTTAAAGTGATCCCAAAACTGTTTGCATTGGCAAGGACCTCCTGAGATCATCTGGTCTAAGCCTCCTGCTTGAGTCATGTCACCTAGAGTTTTTTTGCCCAGGACTGTGACCAGTCAAGTATCTCCACAGATCCTTTGCTATTGCAAGGGAAAATGGGAGATAGAAGGAAGACAGTTGCTCTGCACTCTTAAATAGGACAGCTCCTCCTTCTCATGCAGAACAGACTGCTTGTTCAGTCTGCAGCCCTAAGCAGAATACCTCAGGACACCATTTTATGAAAGAAAATGGAGAAGGAAAAATTACTATCCTGAAGCTGTCATCTCAGGTCCAGTCTTGGGTTTGGTTGTGTTTGCATTAGGGTATTACATGAAGTTTACCTGCCAGAGTAGAAAACATTCAATATCTTGCCAGCATTGTTCTTCTTTATTTGAGATCTCATTTGCTGAATGTGTAGTGCATTACAAAGGACATATCAGTATTTAACAAAATCAGCTCTAAATAACACTGTGAATAGAGTCACTCAGCAAAGGAGCAGAAAAAAGGTATCAGAAATGTAAGATTATCAGGTTAAATTCAAGTATAAAGAGTATTTTGAAATTGTCAGATGTTGATGGAAGCATCTACATTCACTGTATACATGGAAATGAGCCTTGCTTTTCTCTCTTTTCCCTGGGAAGCAGGGAACTTTATCAGATGTGATCCAAATTAAACAGTATTTTTATGAGCTGTGTAACATATCACATAAATAGATCTGATTAAAAATCAATTTTAAATCTAAGACAATCAGCAATCCCAAACCCTATGTTCCCTGATCGCCAGCTGCCTGGAGCTCTTGGAACACACAAAATCCACTGATATCTAATGAACTTTAAAGACCTGGGCTATTACCCTACTGATATATGTAACACAGAAAAGCCAGTGAATGCAGCAAGACTTAACTACATGGGAGTAGTTTAAGGTCATTTGTACTGTTTGAGGTCTTCTGGTATCCTTTTCTTTCCTTCTACAGCAGCTCTTGGGTGATACCAGACTGGCAAGGATTTGACAAAGTAGATGAACAGAGTAAGCAGCACAATCTTCAGGAGGAGGTCTTATTCTATCCCCTTGTCTTTCTCCTGACCTGAGGGATGACCTGCACCAGACCACAGCTTTTCCTAGCTTTTTTTTAATAGAGATAGTGAGATACAGTAAGCAAGGATGTTTATTTTGCTGTATATATATAGGAAGTTTAAGGTTTTGGCCTCATTGAAACTATTAAGAAATACTGTGACATATGATGTTAATATGTAACAATAATATGTGAAGACTGTATTGACAGCTATGACTGATGACAACCTTGAAAATAGCTAGCAGAAACTAATATTGACATGTGTTTTTCCAGAAAAAGAAAACCCCGAGCTTAGATGGAGCAGGCTCACAAGTGTGGCATTACCTACAGTGATGAAAGGCACAGTAGCTGTATTGAGCACCCAGTACAGAGAATCGTGCACCTAAGGAGAGAACAGGGAGGCTGCTCAGTGTTTGTTGGAACTAAACCACAAGTCAATACAATCAATAAAAGCTCTCCCAGGGGACATTACAGGACAGTGACAGTACAGCAATCCTGTATACCACTGCTGAGGAAAAGTCACAACTGCAGGAACGGGATCCTTTGAACCTTTGTTGGATCAACAGAGGGTTGGAGCTTGTCTCACTCCCATCAACTGATCAGCAAGTGATATATCTGTATCTAATGATGCTGTAGAGAGATAAACAAGGTAATAAGAGTTAAAGTCCACTCCACAAATCAGCTCTTTTCAAAAAGAATACTGTTAAGGAATAAGATGTGCTAAGGAGAGGTCTAGCAGCCAAGATCCTAACTTTTTTTTGCTAACCAGAATTCAACTCTATGTGAAGTCATGTTTTATAAACATGCAAACTCTTTTTGTATACATCCATAGCCTGAAGCACACACTTTTGTCTATTAGTGTTTCCATAACCTAAGGGTAGATGCCAGGGAGCTCTTGGATAGAGCCAGCAGAATTGGCTACAGCTGCTAAAGTCCTAGGCTTCACCCAGGAATGAACACAGTGCTGCTGCTTCAAAGGCAGCAAGAATAAGAAGAGAAATTTTAAATGGATCCTTAAATGCTTGTGAGAATCTAATCTGCTGTAAGGGAGGATGGGTCTGAGGTGGATGTAAGTCAAACAACACTGCTGCTCAGTTTAAAATACAACATTATTTCTGCACTTTGCAATTTAGATGTGCATTAAGCAGCATGCAACGAAAATAAACCAGAGTAATGTTGTGTTAGGAGAAAGGTGGCCATCTGAACTTCCTATGATTGATTTTCTGATTTTTTTTCAGAAAATCTGAGAAGAGACAGGACCTGACTTTCTGCCGGAAAACTGGAGAAGAAGGAGGGTAACTGGAGTGACAAAGCTGGAAGGTGCAGAAATGTAAAGGTGGGGCCTGAGTATATGAGTATTGACTGAAGGCATGCACAAGTAAGGTGACAAAAGTAGAATGAACAGCCAGATTCTTAGAGACAGACAGGAGACACAGGTGTGTCTCCATGAATACATGCTGAGGATGGTATGGAGAAAACAAGAAAACCAGAGAAGCTGTGGGGAGTGACAGTGAAAGAAATATGCAGGGTTAATGAATATATGGTACTGGTGAAAGAGGAAACAGATGAAAATGTCTGAGGGATTCTTCTTACTAGAAAATCAAAGCGTGACGGGGATAAAAGATTGTTTGAAAACAGGGAAACAAGACAGAAAACTGTGGAGCAGAGGAAGAATTTGATTGGAAGGATGGTACAGCAGTATGGTACATGGCTACAAATCACAAATACGGCAGGATGAGAGCAGACAGTGGGAATGTCCATTTCTATATTGTGACGAAGATTACTACTTTCACCTGACTTGATTTTGATGCACAGATTTGAGTTTGAGAGATCTTAGATTAAAAAACTTAACCTAATAATTCACAAAAAGATATTATTTCTCATTTCTTGATTTGGGGATGAAGAGTAAGATTTTTTAGGTATACTGATGAAATATACTATAGACGTTGTCCTCCTTTTTTTCCCCTAAGGCACCATTTTTGAACTCTAGGCCACTGCCTGTAGGACCCCAGAAAACATTACAAAATAAAACACTAAATAAACATATCCCAAATTAAGCAGCAACTTCATCACCTACACTTCCATGCTAAGTACACAGATCTTTTTATTTTTTCAAACACGAAAGTACTGAAAAGTACTCTGGAGAATGTGCAAGTTGGGTTACTATTCAGAGGTGTTTACAGTGGGGTTTTTTAAGGCCAGGATAACATTCCTTGGGCAAGAGAGTCAGTTCAGGCTTGTGCTTTGATTTCACGTTGAGCTTTCTTATATTCACACTGTGCTGCTCAGGTCTCAGTATTGGCCTGCTCCCAATAAATGAAGAAAGGGGCATCTGTTCTTCCAGTTTAAAATCAGCAAAACACAAAAAATCGTTACACACAGAGAGACACAGACACAGGTGTACTTAGCTTACACACTACTACCATCAACTCACATTGTCATAGTTCTCTCAGCATCTGTATGCTTGACTCAAGGATGAACAGGATTATTTCAAGTGTTTCATCCCCTGCTGTCTTTAAATTATTGCTGAGATATCCAGGACAGATGGAAAATTGATCGAATTTTAAGTTTTCTTATTTGTTACTCTACTTTTATTACATAGACTGTGTTTTGTGGCCTGATTTCTCTCTGGTGGCTTCCTCTGTTCTCTGCTCTGCTAAGATGCCACCCTGAACACACAGAAATCTCTCCCTGGTCACCAGCAATTTTAGAGAAACTGCTGCTCTTATTTCCTGCTGGGACTGGAGGTAGAAAACTCACCAAAACGTCTTTCTTTTTTGACTTGAGGTGGTGAACATGCTTTCCCACCTCACTGCTATGAGATCCACCTCCACACCAGCCACCTCTGCGTTGTTTAAGCCCAGTCAACAGCCCAGCCCTGTGCAGCCACCCTCTCACTCTCCCACCAGGGAAACTGGGGAGAGAATTGGAAGTGTAAAAGTTCATAAGTTGGGATAACAACAGCTTAACAGGGGAAGCAAAAGCTGCTCACACAAGCAAAGGAAAATGAGGAATAAATTCCTAGTTTCTCATGACTGGGCAGGTTCCCAGTTCCCTGGTTCAGCCATTCCCAGCAAAGCAGGGTCCCTTCACACAGAACGGTGACTTGGGAGGACAAATGCCATCACTCCAAGTCCCCCAGTCCTTCCCTCCCCTTCCCCCCCCCCCCCCAGTTTATACACAGAGCATGATGTCACATGCTCTGGAACACCCCTGGGGTCAGTTGGCGGCACCTGTATTGGCTGGGTCTCCTCAGCATGAGGAGCAGCAAAGGCCTTAGTTCTGTGCAAGCCCTGCTCAGCAATAACAAAAACATCCCTGTGGTCAGCACAAATCCAAAACACAGCCCCACACCAGCCTCCGGGAAGGAAATTAACTTTATCTCAGCCCAAACCAGCACAACTCTGCTTTGGAGAGCAACGCTTCAGGTGCAGTGACAGTGCAGTACTATGTATTTGAGGACCTGACTGAAAATTGAAAATTCAGGCAGGTATTGATGATCTGATGCAAAATAGCACCAGTAGAGTATCACTGCTGGCATATTAAAGAATTTGGGTATATCTACACAAGTTGCAGGCACAGTGGTGGCTGCAGTGCAGATTGCTGGCCCAAATTGTAACTTTTTTTTGGTGTCAGCGTAGGTTCCTTGCGGTCACTGCCATTTTCATTTCTGTCCCTCTCCTTCTATGATCATATACGAGATAGTCTGAACAGTTTCCACTGCCTAGCAATGAAACGGATGCCACTCGGTGGGGATGAACAAGTACTGCAAGGAGTGAAAAAGACTATACCGTTTTAAACCACATCAGTAGCTCCACGGCTGCAGCCGCACAGAGAGTCCTGCTCAGGGGTAACAAAATGGTGCTGAACTGATTTCTGCCACAGAATGCAGCTTACTAATGTATCATGTCTTATTACCCATAATCTGCGCCAAGGCAATACACTACTCTAGAAAACTAACTCTGGTTTCTGAGTCTGCACGCAAGCAGAAAATAGAATTATATTTGTTAAAGACAAGGCTAGTAAGAGACCACTTTGACTAAATAAGGATCTCTTCATGTAGATGAAATGAAGATGGAAATGGCCAGGAAATAGAAATGAGCTGCATGCCCATGGGTCAAATCTCAGGGAGCAAATAAGTCACTGGATGCACAGAAAGGAAGAGACATTGAGAATAGGAACTTATTCTGTGAATATGGTACAGAGAAAAGGCAAATCAATGAAAATAATAGCTGGCTATTCCTAGCAAGCTGAAATTATTCTGGGAAAAGTTCAAGTGTTTGCTATGTTGAGTGGCATAAGCCATATCCCCAGCAAGATTCTACAATTTCAGTTATTTCCTGAGATTAGTTCTTGGTAGGCAAAGAACAAGGTCAACAGCACCTGTGAAAGTTGTACATCTTCAGATTGCTTTGCTTAACTTCATCATAGAGTGTGCAAAACTTAGAGCCTTTAAGAGTTCTTTTCACCAGCATGTGGAAGGTGAATGGAAAAGATAGAAATGCTTCAGGGAAAATTTAGTAGAGAAACCGAGCCAAAAATTCACAAACTAGTAAACTTAACCTCCATTTTGAGAGGAGGAAAAAAGGTTAATATGGAGAAAAGATGAGAATAACAAACCTTAACAGTGTTCCATCAAGAACAGTGCCAAAGTTACTGTACTTTGGCTTTAGGATAACAAAACTGTGGGTTTCCAGTGCCTGAAGGGAGCCAGTCAGAAAGATGGAGAGACTGTTTATGAGGGCAGTAGTGAGAGGACAAGGGGGGAATGGCTTCATACTGAAAGAGTATAGATTTAGATTAAATACGGGGAAGAAATTCTTCCTTGTGAAGGTGGTGATGCCTTGGCACAGGCTACCCAGAGAAGCTGCGGCTGCCCCATTCCTGTGGAATTATCCAGGCTGGATGGAGCTTGGAGAAACCTGGGATAGTGGAAGGTGTCCCTGCCCATGAATAATCTTTAAGGTCCTCCCCAACACAAGCAACCCTGATTACATGAATTTCCTTCAGATCCTTCGAGTTAGCTAGTCTGGTGAACAAAGAAAAAGCAAATATCACGTATCTTGGAGTTAACAGATGTTTGAAAGTATTTCACTTAAGTAGTTCCTGAGCAAACTAGCTTTGCTGAAAATGCTGCGGGATTTGGTGCAGCACTGGATACAGATCTGTAAGGAGGCAGTCAGCAATGGCCTTCACTATCAAAATGAAGATGCATCAAAGCGTTCCTGCTGAGCTCTGACAGAATCTGGCGTACATTGCTACCATCACTAACTCAATAGATGGCATCAGCCTGGGAACAGCCACATGTGGAACCGACCGCACACGTTGGTACTGCTAAATATTCTTGATAAGCTTCAGAAATACTCAACCGGAAAGAAAAAAAGGAATGTATCAGGGTAAGTGTAGTGACCTGTGCACGAGGTGCCCAGAGAAGCAGCACAAACGCAGGAGGGGCTCTGAGGGAGGCCACAACCGATCTCAAACTGCGCACGGCGCAGGACTATCAATATTTTTACCAAAAATAGGCAAACAAAAGGCACAGGACACACCCTGCGAGCCCAGCAGCCGGCTGAGGGTCGGAGGGAGGGGACTGGCCCGTGAGGCGCCCCGCCCCGCGCTGACGGCGGCCGGCAGCGGCCAAGCCTCGGAGTGCTGAGCGCTCTGCCGTGCCGGCAGCCGCTCCGGCAGCTCCGCGCCTGGCCATGGAGCTGTGGCAGGTGCCGCTGAGCTTCTCCCGCCTCCGCATGTTCCCTTTCTTCGACCTGGCGCATTATGTCGCCTCTGTGCTGGCGCTGAAGGAGCAGCGGGGTGAGCGGGGCGAGACGGGACGGGGCGGACCCCCAGACCCCCACGGCGATGCCGGTGTTCCCCCGGCCCTGCGCCCCGTGTGTCCCGGGGGAGCACAGCCCTGGCAGGGCAGGGTGAGGATGGGACCCCGAGGGGAGCCGCCTTCCCGGTTACCCCATGGCCGTGCAAATGATACTGTCTGCCGCCTGCATTAGCCTGTCTGTCCATAAGCGATGTCTCACTGCCCGCAAAAGACACTCAGACAAGCTTTTCTCGCTTTCCCGAACTTAAGAGGCGCTGGCGAAATCAGCTAAGAGTTTTGTTGGAAACGTTTTAGTTCTTTACTCAGTTATTTGTTTGTTTCAGTTTTTAAAGTCTCAGGAGTAAAAGGTCTGAAGTTAGGTTTGTGGGTGTAGAGAAGGCGTGTGTAACACAGGCCGATATCTCTCTGCCCAGATTTGCATCCGACAGGAGAGATAGTACACTTTACATCCTTCACACACCCTGTTTGTGCAGAGGAGTATTAAGGCGGTTCTGCCTTGTAGGAAACAGCTTAGGATTCTCAATGGGTACGTCTTGTGCCAGAGGCTTGTCAGCATGGTATCCCATTGATTGTAAAGTGAAATTAGTAAAGCTTTCCAGTTCCACTAACAAGGTTTGATATGAGAGCACGTCATGGCATTTAACTCTCTGTATGGTCTCTTCCAGAAAACCTTTTGTACTGTGGCTGTTAAAACCAAGCCTGTTTGTGGTTTTTATTTTTCTTCTTTTGTTTGTTTTTTGCTTGTGTTTTTGTTTGTTTGGATTTTTTTACCTTTTTTTTTTTTTTTTTTTTTCACAAAATTTTAGACTGGCCTTGTTTTGATGTTTAGAATTAAGCTATTTGTGGTGTGGATTTAGTCTTGTTTACAGCAACTGTGCATCCCAGGTGACAACTCTGCAGAACACTGAGCTAGCTTTTGGGATTATAGTGCAGATTTGGGAACTGCTTCTTGCCTCAGATTTCTAGGGTTCTGCACTGTTTGTTTAGCGAGAGCTTGTTCTTTGGTCCCTTCCTAAGTCTTTCAAGGTGAATTTTGACCTCCTGCTGAGGAAGTGCACTTAACAGACTGTGAACACTGGTAAAAGTGCTTATGTATTCTAGAATCTTCACCAAACTTTGTTAATTCTGCTAAAATTTTTAACGGGTGCTGGGCTGTGGTATTGTGTAATATATCTGTTCTATTTGAAAAGGGACTTTCTGACACTGTCATGTAATACCTTTAAACTTTCCTCTGGAATGGGCACACCAAAAGACCAGGATGAGAGGCCTCTTTGCTTGGCATCAGCATAGTTTTAGTCAGACAACAGCTAGGGAAAGTAAAATTGCTGTCAGAAGTCTGGTCAGATCCATGCTCATATTTTTTTTTAACCTTCTCAGCTTAATAGCTGTTAGTTCAGAACTCCTGAGTATTTTATAATACTTGGAATTAATAACTGTAATCCAGCTGACTGCCTGCTGGCCTGTTTCTCATTTCCCAAGTGGTTTGAACTGACTATTAAATCATATCTGAAATAGCAATTATTATGAATACTCAGTATGGATATATTATTGCTGTCTAGGCTTTATGTTCTTTTTGGAAACTTACAACACTAGCTATATTTGACAGGGAAATAACGGGATAGCCTTGAGTGCCTGGTGATGTAAGAAGTATGTGGTCAAGTTACAGCCACATTTGTTTTATCCCAGATTACTGTCTCATTAAAATACCAACCTACCCCCACTGCTTAAAATCAGATTCAGTGTGGGCATTTGGATCATGAATGGGTGCACACTAACTGCGACTGTTCCAATCATCCTAGCCAGGCTTTCTTGCTCACTTGTGACTGGAAAACTACAGCAGTGACAACCAACTTGTTGTTTCCTGCATGTTTTAGAAGAAAAGTTCTTGATTAGTGCTTTTAGGATGGCTTAGGAGTTGCTTACTTATAACTCCAGTAAGTTGTAGAACTGGCAATTTTCTTTTTTAGGGATGGATGGACAGCAAAAGGTGTTGGTGGCTGAGGATGTGTCACATTTGGTTTGCTCCTTACATTTTTCCAAGATATGTTTCTGGTGGTCTGAAGAGTAATAATTTCTTCAACATAGTTTTGCTCTGTGAAGTCTGACTCTATAGATCTTTTGTCTTAATAATGATATTGTATATGGTTGAATAGGGTACTATACAAAATATTTACAAATCCTCCTGGTTTGCTTGCTAGATCTGTGTGTAGTATGCATTATTACCTATTTGGAACATGCTGAAAAATTCAAAGCAGATATAATCCTATTGACAGAAATAGTTAGTAGAGGTGTTTTTGTGTGTGTTTGTTTGGGTGTTTATGTTTGTTTGGTTTGGGGTTTTGTTTCTTTGTTTTTAAATGCTACTGTAGTTCAGGAACAATATTTAAAACTGCATTCAAAATTAGTCCTTGTGTTTTGAAACCTTTCCTTAGCTTTTAAAAGTGTATATCTGCAGGGCTAGTGGCCTTTTGACAGATCCACCATTGAGTGGTTGTGTGACGCCTCATTAATTTTAGAGGATGCATCAGAGGACAAGTATAAATGACCACTTTGTATAAAAACATGTGACCTACTTAAAACTGAATTTGTTTTCTGAAAGGCTACACCCCAGTCATAATTTAGGTGGCTATGCTAAGATGATCTTTAAATTAGTATCAATGTTTTTTGCCTTCTGTGTTGGGTAGATTCCTTGTTAGGAAGCGAGTAAGAATTGCTAAGAACTGGCATTTGAGCCATTTCTACTGCTGACCAACAGAAGAGCCTTGAAGTGCAGTACAGTTACCAGCTTCTTGACCTTTTACTTGTAAAATGAAGAAATTTACCTGTATTGTTGTGGAGTTTACTGGTAGAGGGCAATCTGGATGTGCCCTCAAAACTGAAACCCACTTGCTGCTAGTTGTGGGGAAAAGGAAGTGTGGAGAAGCTGGTGAATGTTAGAACACAGGAGAATAGATTTGAAGAGAGAACAGATACTTAATTTAAACCTACTCCAAAAGTAGTAAGCACAAGCCATTAATATTTTGCAAGTGGAGCACCACATACTGCAGTTTGAAAAATAAATTATTAAATAGTTAAAAATAAAAGAGATGTTATTTTATATTCAGGTATTCTGCAATGCTTAGGAGTTGTCATGTGGGCATTTAGACAGTGCTGCAATACTTGATATTTATGCCAGCACTAAAAGTGGAACAGTCTTGTTAATTTATTTAATGAACTGTATTGAGAGTGCTATATGCTTTTTTAAATGTTTGAACCTGTCATCATGGGTGAGAAGTTTCTTTTCCCACAGAAATGCCTGATAAACCAAAGCTTCTACTCTGAATTGGGAACAGATGTCAAATTTCATTTTGGGGCAGAGAGTAGTGCTTTTGTGAACTTCAGCCTTTGGACTACAGAAAATTAAACTTGTTCAAAGGCAAACAGCACTCAACCAGTTTAAAGGGGAAGCTTTGGCAACACTGAACTTCTAACGTGGAAGGAAATAGTCAAAACAACTACCTGAGGGTATTTCTAGCTTTGTTAAAATGTTGGTTTTTTTCTCTGAAAATGGTTAATACTTCCCATTACCTCCATTCTAATATTTTAATATTAGGCACTGTTTTCAGCATAGTTCATTTGCATTTTAAAAGGACTGTTCATTTTAAAGATAATTGAATAAACAGAGCTTTTAATAATGAGGGAAATTTACATTTATCATTATAGTTCAACCAACCTTACCCCCTCTTTCAAGAGTGCAGGTGAAAACGATTTGATAATTATCTTGGATGCCATTTTCATTTTGGCCACAAATCACAGCAGGGTGTTACAAGGAAAGATGGGAAAACACTTACCTTGAATTCTTGGAACTCAAAAGCAGAAATGGAATTCCTAGAATAACCCTCCAAATGTTAGCAATCCTGTTTAGATAAGCCACTTAGGTGTTTTTAATAGGAATTTGAAAGCAAGTGTCCCTGTGTCAGGCTGTTAACAATAAGACCTTGCTGCCATGCTCTGAAAGCTTTTTCTTCTTGGTACCCAGATATAACAAACTAATACACAAAAGATGTTCAGAGAACACTTTGTCAGCCTTTGACTTTGGTTTAGGAGGGGTAAGTTAAAGTCACCATATCCTGAGGTTTGTATTTCTGGAAAATTTTCCTGTAAGAGCCTACCAATTGCTGGAGGAATTTTCATTATCTGAAGGAACTAAATTGAAAAATACTGACCTTTAAAACATGATGTCATTCTCTAGTTTTCATTTCTGTTTATGCAGGGTTTTTTTGTTTGTTTTTTGTTTTTTTTTGTTTTTTTAACAGGAGTTGTGGAAGTGTCAGTCCAAAGTCCATTGGCCTGCTGGTTTAGTGCAATGCTTTATTGCTTTGGAGGTTCAGTTTTGTCTTCGTTGATGCTTGGTGAACCTCCAGTAGCATTTTTGGCAAAGACCATAAATATTCTACTGGCATCCTCAGTCTGGTAAGCAGCCACAGTTGGGTAAGATGAGTGATATTTGCTCTAAAGAAGCTATATGATGTAAACTGATACTGTACCATCAAGGTTACACATAAATCAGAATTTTTACTTAAAGGTGTTGTGGATTTGGATGCTTCACCCAGAAGGTCACAGCAGCTGTTATCATCCTGTTCTCTGGATATGGAGAGCAGCTCTTAAGAGCCATTACCCTTGTGTAACAAAGTGCTCTTTTGCTAGATTAGACTTGCCTTAGGTTTTTATAGTATTCCTGGTGAAACAGTGCAAACATTATTTTTAATAAAGTTAGTTCAGTTTCTGATTTGCTGAACGTAGGTATGTCATAAACACAGTTAAATTTTTCAAAAGTAGCTCTTGAAGACCAGAACCTGGCTAATATAAAATTTTCGGGCTTGCCTATAACTGAGGTTCCAAGACACATCTTTCCTCCAGTTCCTTCTACCAGACACATTTTTTTTTTTTCTGTCATTCCTTCCCAAATGGGTGGGTGTTGTGGTGGAAGTCAGTAGCGAGCTGAATTGTATGATTGAATCAAGTATGAAGCAGTTTGGCCTGCTTTGGAGTCAAAATAAAATTCTGGAATTATTTTCATATAAGTGCGGCCTTCCTGTGGAGTCCGTTTGTTCCAGAAAGTGGTCTTTGAAGGACTTGCCTTCAAACTTAACAAAAATTATGAGCAGTAGTGGGAATTTGAATTTAGAAAGCTCAATCTCTGTAGTTGGGTAGTCTGGCCTGCTTAAAATCTTATAGTTCCACTAGCCCCATAAGTTTTACAATTGCAAATTCTTTAAAAGTGAAAGCAAGTGTTTCTAGCATATGTATTAGTTTTATGGGGTTTTTTTGCATAGAAGATGACATATTTAATTTAGGTAAATGGGTGAAATTAATAATATGTATTATTAGTGAATTATTAACAGAGCTTACAGAACCTGCCCGTGGTTCTGTTAGTCTGATGTGGGCGGACTGATTGCTTGTTTCCTCAAGTGACATAAGCTAGGAGTACACTTGAAGAGAACAGGATTTCTGTTTAACTCACCACGGTCAAATGTGATTTGCTGTGCACAAAGTAAAAGAGGTTTTAGTGAGGAGCTGTGAATGTTACAAAATGTTTTAAGCTTCCAGCTTTACAAAATTCCCTCTTCCTGAGTGTAATGACCTTAATTCCTGGTCCCAGATCATGCGAAATTAAATTCCCTGAGCCACGCTTGGAACTGGCAAGTGAGTGGAGTTGTGCTGGGCTTGAGGAATGATCCTAAATAGTCTGTAGGACAGCGGCATCTGCTGTTAGCAGGGATTACAGGCAGGAATGCCGTGGTGGGCCTTCAGTGTCAGCCTCAGTCCTGTCACCCCTGCTTCAGGGTCCTAAACCCACATTCTGCAGATCTCAATTAATTCTGATCTGAGTTGTCTAGTGAGTAGGTGGCTTAAAAGGCTTTTTGCAGTAGCCTCTAAAATACATCCTCTCTTTACATCTTTGGCTTCATATCCGCTGAAGCCTGGTTGCGTCCAGAGGCTCCTGACTTTATAACAAGAAATAAAGGGAAAGGCCTCAGAAATTCTTGGTAGGCAGGCTTGAGATCAGGAACCTTAAGACAAAGGGGCAGTGTTTTATTTTTTTCTTTAAGCAAAGAGAAAGTTATTCTTCTTTTTAAACACTTTATCTGCTCTTTTGTAATTATTACTCTCTTACTCCTGAAATAATCTGCTTAAGATAACTTAATCAAGATACTTAATCTTGATTAAAAATAAAAAAATAGGTTTTTGTGAATGTCTCAGTAAGAACTGAATTTTGTTTATTATTGAAGAGCTACAATAAAACTCTACATAATCTAATATTTTAAAGTTTACTGTCACTTAGGATTTAACTGTTAGTCATCTTTACTTGGTTTTAAAAGCAAGTTGATCAAAGATATTTTGAGTAGTCTTCTTTCAATGCTTTAAATAAAGAAATGTGCTTGTAATTGGCAAGCTGGAAAAGCTAGAATTGGTGAGTACTAAGATGTTAAATGTGTTTAAAAATAGCCATGAATTTCATCTAGCATGACACTAACTACTGGAGGCATTCTTGCTGAAGTTACATAATTCCAGGTTCCTACAGTCTGGAAGCATGGAATCAGCATTTAATTTACCACCCTGTTGTAATCCTATTGAAAGAAAAAATGCCCAAGCTAAAAACCAAACCAAACAACCCTCTACACCAAACTAAACAAAAATAACTCACAAAATAAACTCAAACCACACAAAGTCAATCAGATACCACTTTAATAACTTGAATTAGAAAAATGTGATATATAAGGTGTAGAACAATTGGAAAAATGTAGAGCTGTTTCACATGGACTTTAATGGATTCTTCTCTGGGACAATGAGGCAATAGTGTTTTGTTTTGGTACAAAAGCTCAGGCATGCTCAGGAGCTTTTCAGATTTATTCCAAGATATGTACCACGAGACTCTGAGTTGTCAGTGGTGTATCAGGCATTGCTAGTCATATTCCAAAAATATCTTTAAAGATTATGAAAAGATAATTCCTTAGCAAAAATGTGGCTTATGGATTTTTCTGATGATTTTCAGGTATCTAGTGTTTTACTGCCCAGAAGACATATTCTGCCGCTGCTTTTCCTTTCTGCCTCTTCGTCTTCTGGTGGCAGGAATGAAGGAAGTGACAAGGACTTGGAAGATCACAGATGGCATTGCACACGCAGACATTGTCTACAAAGATGCCTGGCTTGTCATGATAGCTGTGGGCTGGGCCAGAGGTAACATGCACAGCATCTTATTTTGAGGGTTTGGGGTTTTTTTGAGTGGAGTTTAAATGACTAGTCCCTCAGCAGAACTGTAGCATCATCCTTGCTGTGCTGGGCATGGTAGTCCTGATGCAGTCTGATGTCTCCTCAAAGAAAAAGTCTGTGCAGCAGATTTTCTGCCTGGATTAAGGGTGATATTGAAGGACTTTGGGGGAAGTTCCCTTCAGAAGGTCTTAAGAAAGCTTGTAGGATGGGCAGTTGCTGACAATGAAGAAGTAAATCTTCTGTGTATCTGTTGCTGAACTTCCCAACATCATTGTTGCCTCAGAGCTGTGTCCTTGCATGAGGCTGAAGAAGAGCACTGGTTATCTTAGGTTTTTGGGTTGTATCCGTTACTTGGTTTTAAACACGGGGATGACTGTTCTTGCCTGCCTGCCATTTGGAATTCTGGAGTCCACCTTCCTGAGAGCTATATTTGCATCCACACCATCAGGGTCACTTCAGAAAGTAGCTGTGCAGCTCTTGTTTCTGCTTGATTCTGTGCTGCTGTGTAAAGCAACAAGTGTGAATGTGATGATTTTATCAGTTCAGATGCTGTCACTTACAGGCAGACCTGAGGTTCTTGCTGAGTATCTCAACCTCTGAGGTTTCATGGCCGTCTTTCATGTCTTGATTGCGTGAAAGGTTGGATTAAGTCTTTTTAAATCTGGGCTTTGGTGCCACATTTAGCACCTGGTGTAATGAGTTTTTCTGTGAGCAATGGCATAATAGTAGTAGCAGTCAGTGGAAACTTGCCATAAATCTCTGCAATTTCAGGTGCTGGTGGTGGTCTAATTTCCAACTTTGAGCAGCTGGTGAGAGGTGTGTGGAAACCTGAAAGCAATGAGCTCCTGCAGATGTCTTAGTAAGTAAAAACTGCAACAAGTTAGCTGGCTTTTTTTTTTTTTTTTTTTTTTTTTTTTTTTTTTTTTTTTTT
>CM031878.1:68434091-68458433 GCA_018697195.1 Certhia americana
TCAAAGAATATATACCAACTCAGTGTACTATTTTGTTTTTTTTTTTTTTTTTTTTTTTTTGCTAACTCCTTGTGTTGATGCTTACTTTCAGTGGTTGAGGCCAAAAAAAGCCCAAACCATATTGGGACATATTTGTACTCTGTGTTGGTATATATTCTTTGAAAGATGGGACAATGATCTTTGGGACTTTTAGATGTTTTAATCATTTTACATTCACAGCCCAAGAACTACTAACGGGATGAAAAGTCAATAAAACTTGTCAGAAAATAGTCAAGACCTGGTGGGAGTTGCTAGAAAGCCGTATTGGCCCAGTTTGTGTTACAGGGACATGGTCTTCTATCCAAAAGGAAAGTACAGTAGTACTAAAAATACACAAGTGGATTTTGGTGTATGTTCTAAGCATCACTAAGATGGCTTCCTGTGATCACTGTCACTCCTACTTTTGTTGCCAGTGTTATTTTCCTCCAAAGACATCAATTATTTGAGAATGTACAAATTGGTTATCCAGTATAGCAGAAATGACCTACAAGATGGGAAAAGTAACTTCTCCTGCAGAAGCAAAGAATGAGGAATATTACATGCCTCCTGTTTTTCTCTGTAAAATGACAATTGAAACAGGCTGGAAAGCCACAAGCTATTATTGTAAGTCAAGATAAGGTCACTGTGATAATTTTCTAAAATTCTTTTGATCTTTCCCAGGTTAGTCAGTTCTTTAAAAATAATAATTTTATTTTTTTTAAAAAGCTGTCTTGCTTTTCAGCAGCTACTCCTAGACACAGAATAACAGAAGAGACATTTTTAGTCTTCTTTGGCAATATTTCAACTTTTTGTTGATTGTGTTAGTTCTTAGCTAAGCTTTTTCTGAAATTCTAAGTATTTAGAATTTCTCTTTCTCTTGTCAATGCCTAAATGGCAGTCTTGAAAGTAAACTTCCAGAAGAAAAGGTCAAAAATAGCGCTGTAGACGCAAATAAAATTGTCTTTACAGATACAATACCAGAGCAATGCTTACTGATTGGCATCACTTGCATATATTCTCCTTCTCCACCATGGGTATGGCTCAAGATCAACTCAGAAAAGATTTTAAAAGTTTTCTTTATGTATAAGTCTTAAGAGCATGAAGTTGAACTAAGTTACAGAGTTAAATAGAGTTACCTCAAACGTCCTGCAAATGGATGAGATGCCTTTGTACACAGAGTTGTTTTTTGGGCTTCTTGAGCAGGAATTTGATGCAGTTTTTGGTAACTGAAAAGACAGTGAAGAATAGATCTACAGCAGATGCTCTGTGATAACATGAATGTCACCAGTACATGTCACATACAGATTAAGAAATGCACAGAATTCTGGATAACCGACTAAGATCTCTTGCTTTCTGGCTGCATACCTAGGAAGGGATTTAGTACCACAACAAAGATTGCTGTAAGCTGAAAATAGATTGGAAATCTTTGGATGTCTTAGGTCAGCACAGCTGCATTCACAAAACCTGGTAACACAGGCCTGGCTCCAGTCAGGTCTAAGCTGATTCGCCCCAGAGCTTTTAATCTCGCCCACAGAGATTACAGTGGACCAAGACTTGGGCTACGTTACTCTTTAACACCTTAAGCAACTCCTTGGAGTAACTAACTCCTGGAGTATAGTATAGGAACCTGTTCTTATGTCTAATGCAAGTAGTGTGAGGTCTGTAATTTAACTCTCCAATAACATGTATTGGGAGAAAAAGAAGAGAATCCAGCTGACACATAAAGTCTGTATAGAAGCATTGATTTGAGGAGTATTTGTCAAATAGGAGTTTGCTGGGTATGCAGAGTAGTGCTGGACTTGATGATTTATGGATGGAAAGCATAGTGATAGTATATATAATAGTATATGAAATTAGTTATTACTGGATTTTGTTACCACTGTTTCCACAAGTTTTCTTTAGTTCAATTCAGAAATAATTCTTTTGTACACTAAGAACATGTATTGCGTTCCAGGCAGCTTCCACTGTAGAGCAGAGAAGAGAAATTAACATTCTTTGTTTGATTTCTAGCCCTGTGAAGGTAACTTTGGTAGGAGCAGTTCTTTTCACCCTGCAACGCAGACAGTACTTGCCGATAACAAAACACAACCTTGTGTTTTTATACACCATCTTTCTTGTTGTCTTCAAGGTAAGAATTTGAAAGTGTTGCTAGTAACCAAATAACAGAAAATATTTTATTAAATTGTTAAAATGTGTGCTTCTGAATGGGAAGATCAGCTTTTGCTGAAGTCATGTGTTTAGTGTTCTATACGTGACTAGAATGGAAGACCTGTTCTGTTACTGATTCTGTTCAATGTATGCAGGGGATGGGGAGGAAAAGAAAAAAAAATCAGGAAATTTGGCACTCAGTACTTGATATTCCAGGCTTGTATGTCTGTAATCTCAAAAAGAGCTTATTCTTGTAGAAAGGAACTCTCCTGTTCTCTGTCTTTTGTGTGTAGCTGTGCAGTCACATGCCAGCTGGATTCTCATTTGATTTAAAGTGTTCACAAATAAGTATTTGGGTGGGAAGGGGAAAGCATACCAAAACTACTTTGAGGTAACTATAACTATTTTGTAATGAAATAGACACTACTCTGTTGAAGTCTTCAGTCCCTCCAGTCTTGTTCATTTCCACGATGATGCCTTTCTTCTGGATTACTAGTTTATAAGAAAACATAATCTTTGTTAGCAGATACCTGGCAATTTTAAGAATTTCAGAGGTGGTGTTGAACAGACAAGAGAATATATGGAAGTGTAGTTGCCAGTCTCCTTTCTGTGAAGGAGCTGACAAGTTTAATTCTGCATAAGTTACTTTAGGGAGCCAAGACTTGAAACTTGTGTCCTTGATTTTACACGTGAACTGGTAAAGGCATGGTTGAACTGTGGATGCTGGGAATGGAGAAGGAAAGGAACATTTTTCTGGAAATGAGAAATTACAGGTGTCCACAGTAGCTGGCTGTCTGGTTGCACTGGAGTTACTAAATCCTTACTTTGATGGTGGTACTGACAGTCAGGAACTCAACCTCCCACTTAACTTAGAAAGTAATAAAGCAACAGTGTATCTGGCATAGTCCTTTAATAATGTCTTGTAGAAACTTTTCATGTGTCTGAAAGCTGTAGAAACTGTTGCAATATAAACTTTTTGTATTGATATAAATAAATCCAGTACCCAGATTTGAAAAACATGTTTTTCTATCGTGATTCCAAGTTAATGTGTTCTAAGGGGTGCCCACCCCTCTGAACTTTATGGAATGAATATGGCTGTCTGGAATTCTAATTAAAGTCTGGTTATGTGCCTATACATTCAAGTCCTTACACATTCCATTCCTCCAGTTTAAGTGGAAGGAAGCCACTCTGTTTACAGTTTTTTAGGTTTGAACAAGGCACAAAACTTACATATAAAAGTTGTTCTTCACCTTAGTTGTATGGCATTATATGTGATTTTCTCTCAGGATGATTAAACTTATGGAGAGTTTTTTTGTGTACATTGTTTGTGTACAGCTCCTAGAATCATACTATGTTAAGGGCTGGAAGGGACCTCAAAGATAATCCCGTTCCACCCCCATACCATGGACAGAGACATCTCCTACTAGGCCAGATTTGACTAAGCTTTATCCAACTGGTCTTGAACATTACCAGGGTTGGGGTGTCAGCAACATCTCAGGGCTACCTGTATCTCACCACCCTTACAGTAAAGAATTTCTTTCTAGAGTCCAAGAAGATTAAATTTCCCCTCATTCAATTCGTCCCCATTCTCCCTTGTCCTGTTGCTACAGTTCCTAATGAAGAATCCCTCTCTGGCCTCCCCATAGATCCCCTTCATTGCTGTGTGAAGGGCATTGGTCAGAAAGAAAAGCATTCTTTGACTGATTTCAGTTAAAATGAGCAGACTTCTGTTAGTGGTGGCACACTCATCCTTGTGTAGAAAGTAAAAAATGCCATACATGCCTTCAGCTTTGAACTTGTTTACCTGTGAAGCCATCACAACTTTTATTGTAACTTGATCCTTGTTCTTCGTAGGTAAAAATGATGTTGACAAGATGTGCAACTTCTCCACTTGCTCCCCTTGAGGCTGCAATGGGCCAGATGTTTTTTGGCTCACGAAAGACACTTTCTAAAGTGAAGGGTGAAGGTGCCACATCTTCCAATGGCTCTTCAGTCTGTGACCAGCCTTCTGAGCAGCACCATGAGGGTGCTAAGAAAAAACAAGCAAAGAAAACAGAATAAGTGAATTAAAATCCTTGTGATGGTCTTGAAGATGTTTGTCTTCCAGATTAGGCTGGCTGAGAAGTTTCTCTAAGGAAATGAGAATGGGGCTGTGTTGTGGTTTGCCTTTTTGGAATGTGTTATGTTTAAGCATGTGTAAATGCACATGTTGGATTTGTAAGTTAAAACTACAAATTTTTATAGTGGCTAAAAGTTTACTAATTTCTGTATTTATGATAACTTCAAATGCTTATATGTTAAAAAGATAGTTTCAAAAATGTGACAATCACACTTTTTTTTTTTTTTTCCTACTGTATTACTTGTTTCATGTCTTCTTATTCCCCAGTTCTTAAGTTTAAGTTTGATAACACTAGTTTGTACTGTCAGGTGTTCACTGTAGCACATCCCAAATAAGAAAGTCATTAAGTAAGGCTTAATCACATTGCACTGTGTAAAACCATAAAAATGTACCAATTTAATGCCTATAACCAGAAAAGTAACGGAATTATTGTTGTAATTCACATTACATTCATCTGGATTTTCTTAAAGTAAATATTTTGAAATATTTTTCAATGTTTTAAAATGAGAGTATATTATCTGGCACTTCAAAAAATCTTTACAGTTAGCAAGTAGAAACATCATTATTTTTGTGGTTGGCTTACTTGGGCTTTTTATTTGCAGTTATTTGAGATGTAGGTGGTTTTTGCCACATCAGTGTTTTACAAGTGGTTTATAGTTATCTTTTGATTCATTCTTTGCCTGCGTTTTTTTTCCCAAGCGTATGCACTTAGTTCTTTTTAAAGACAAACTTCACTAGGAAGAATTCTGGACAGTGCATTTACCTGGCTTAGTCAGCACGCTGAGCTGCAAGACAGGGATGGGAGTAGAATGTTGCTCCCATAATCCATAAGGGAATGATCAGTGAGCTGCTAGAACACCTGGACACTCCCAAGTGGTGGGATGGGATCCACCCAGGGGTGCTGAGGGAGCTAGCAGAGCTTGCTGAATCACTTCCAGTCATTTACCAGCAGTCCAGGCAAACTAGGGAGGTCCCAGTTAACTGAGGGTTAGCAAAGGTGACACGCATCTACAGGAATGGTCAGAAGGAAGATCCAGAAATTACAGGCCTGTCAGCTGCCCTCAGTGCCAGGGAGGCCATGGAGCTGATGACCTTGAGTGCCATCAGGAACAGGACAGCCAGGGCATTAGGCCCAACCAGCCTGGGTTTAGGAGGGGCAGGTCCTGCCTGACCAACCTGCTCTCCTGTGACAAGGTGACCTGCTCAGGGGGTGAGGGAAAGGCTGTGGATGTGTCTGTCTGGACTGTACAAAGCCTTTGACACCTTCCCCCACAGCATCTCCTGGAGAAACTGGCTGCTCATGGACAGGGCCCTGTTCTCTGGGTGAAGAACAGGCTGAGGGCAGGGCCAGGGACTGGTGGGGAATGGAGGGACATCCAGCTGGGCTGGGCATCAGTGGGGTTCCCGTGGGATCAGTACTGGGGCCAGGCCTGTCTAACATCTTAAACAAAGGTCTGGATGAGGGGATTGAGGGCCCCTCAGTCAGTTCCTGACAGCACCAGGCCGGGTGGGAGTGTGGATCTGCTGGAGGGCAGCAGGGCTCTGCAGAGGAGTCTGCACAGCCTGGATCCATGGGATGAGGCCATTGGGATGAGGTACAACCAGGGGAAGTGCTGGGTCCTGTCCTTAGATCACAACAATCCCCTGCAGCTCCAGGATGGGGGAAAAGTGGCTGGAAAGCTGGAAAAAGCCCTGGGGGTGCTGATGACAGCAGCTGGACAGGAGCCCAGCTGTGCCCAGGTGGCCAAGAATTCCAATGTCCCCTGGGCTGTCCCAGCCATGGTGTGGCAGCAGGAGCAGGGCAGTGACTCTGACTGTGCTGGCACTGCTGGGGCCACCTGGATGCAGCTCTGGGCCCCTCACAATTTGAAACAAATCCAGAGAAGAGAACAGACCCGGGGATGGGTCTGGAGCCCCAGGAGTGGCTGAGGGAGCTGGGGAAGGGGCTCATCCTGGAGCAAAGGAGGCTCAGGGGGCCCCTTCTGGCTCTGCACAACTCCCTGAGAGGAGGGGACAGCCAGGGGAGCTCTGGCCGGTGGAACAGGGACAGGGTGAGAGGAAACGGCCTCCAGCTGTGGCAGAGGAGGGTCAGTTTGAATATTAGTAAGAATTTCTTCACAGAAATGCACTGGAACAGGCTGTCTAGGGAGGTGATGGAGTAAACATCCATGTAGGGATTTAAAAGGGTGTGTGGAAGTTGCACATGGGGATATGGTTTAGTATTGGCCTTAGTCATGCTGGGTTAGCGCTTAACTTGATGATCTTAAAGGTCTGTTCCAACCTAAACCACTCTTTAATGTCAGAAGCACTGAAAGTTTTTATTAGCATTTGCTGAAATCTTGCTGCTTTCTGCTTGTGGTGTCTATTTTTGCTCAAGAGGTTCTAAGCGGTTCTAAGTGGCATGCACTTCATAACTGAGAACTTTGGCATTTTAGAGATATTGCAATACAGAAGAATAGAATATTTTCAGAGGAATCTTTTCATTGTTGTGCCAATTTTTAGAATAAACTATTTTTACAAAATTAGACTTTCTACAGAGAGTACAGCTCTGAAGAGTAGTATTCAGCAAAGAGGGGTTAGGTTAATCTTTGTGCAGGGTTGCCAAAGAGAATGTGGAGAGAGATCTGATTTGAAAAGACAAAGTTCTAGTTCCAGGTACATATCTAAATTTAGAAAAGCTGTCACCAATGCTGTGCTTGAAGAAAAGAAAAATAAAAGTACCAAAGAAATTTCTTGTGCCTGAGTAGTCACATTTCCATGGTGATGACCAAAAGCATTGAACTCAGTTTGAAATCCAGCTTCATTGCAAATGTGCTGTACCTTGAAAGCTACAATTACTCTTTTCTTTAACCCTTAGGAATTAAAACAAAACACTCCAAACTCTTTGGACAAACTAGCAGTTATATTCCTTACATATTCCATACACTGAAACTTAGTGTTCAGTTACAAATGCTTGGAGTATTCACTTGGTGTCTCATTTTTTGTAGCTTGATGTCACGGATTAACTTGAAGCTTCCAATTTACTAGTTAACAATCAGCTAGTTATCAAGCAACACCAGCACATGCTGCCTGTACATGATTTTTTAAACTTTTGGATGTTTTTCTGAATATGTGTAATTGTATATTCTAGATCACATGAACCATATAAAATGGGATTGTGGTAAGAAACCATGTTGCACATCTGCGAAATTCTGCCTGAAAACTAGCTATTCCTAGCCCAAGTCAATGTGAAAATAAACTTAGACTAAGTCTTTACAATTAGAGAAAAAAAAATATAATCGTTTGTATTCATTTTCAGGGTTAAAGGCAACAATATTAAATTTTTTTTAAAAATACTTTCTTGTCTGAACACCTTAAAAGTAGTACGCAACACAAAAAATACATATTGTTGTGAGACAGAACACAAGTTATGCTGTTTTAAGCACCATGCAAGCAAAACTTTGTTTAAAGGTATCACATGCTACTGAAGAATGGGTGCTCAGAAGAGCTTCATGCTGAATAAGTACATGCAGATGTTCTGAGAATTACATTTTAGCACCCACAAAAAGATAAGCAGTTGCTCAGCGTTTAACCTGAATTCTGTGGGAGACATTAACACACTGTGTCCAGGATGCCCTAAATAAACAATTCCCAGCTTTCATGCTGATAGTTCTCTGTCTCTGGTAAACTTCCCTGTGTGAGAATTTCGTTAACAATTTCTTATAACTGTTCTGGTAAAGCGTGTATGATTCAGCACAGAGGCACACATGAACTAGTTGGCTGTACTAATTTTGTCATTAACCTGGTAAAATTAGAAGAAACTGCCTTGTGCCAATATAAACTAAGTCATTCAGAAAGTGCTTTATCAGCTCAATTCCTGGGCTAGAAGGGCATATTCCTGAATAAACCAATTGCTGTTCTGAATAATTTCTACTAAATGCACCTCGCTTCTGTAAAAAGGAATACCTTAAAATTTGCTTCAGGAACAGAACTGAAGTTTCTTTAGACAATAAATGTTATTTGCTTTCCTCCTCTGTTTTTTCTCTGTTTCATTTTATTGGAAAAAGTGGAGATGGGAGGATGTCACACAAGCAGTACCATCATCTGAAATGTGATTCTTCAGTGTATTGTTAGGCAAGACACAATTGTTCAAGAATTCCAAACATCTGTCTTCTTTAGGAAACTGAATCTGCTCAACATGGGGAATGCTGAAATCTAACTTCTTCCAACAGTCTAGACAGTGAATGCACGACTTACTCAGAATGAATATTCGTAATTTATAAGGTGAACCCTCATTTCTAAGGTCTAAGTAAAGTCTTAAAATGAGTAGCAACAGAGAAACACCATTTGACACCAGAATGAGAATCAAAAATGTGTTGTAAATAATAATTTGCATTTGTTCTGATAAAAGTGCTCTGTTAGGCAATCAAAAGCCTTTTGTGAAATGTGTGAAATTGTTCAGCCCCAGACCAGGAATAGATACTAATATGAAGGCTGACAGAGAAATACTAATAGGAAGGCTGACAGAGAAATCCCAGGCAAGAACACTAACTTTATATACAGTCAGGAAGTAGAATGTGGTGATCAAAATGGCATCCCAAATAAAAACTACTGCATTCTAGTGTGATAAACAGTGTAAGCACAGCAACCTGCAGCTGGGTTACACAGCCCCTGATGTTGATAATTGCTGGTGGGTGAGAGGCTGGACACAGCCAGCTGTGTTCTCTGGCAGCCCAGAAAGCAAAGCATGTCCTGAGCTCATCCTACAATTTGGGCAGCAAGGGAGGAGGGATTCTGCCCCTCTGCCCTGCTCAGGTGAGGCGCCACCTGTGGGGTGGGGTCCCCAGTGGGGTCCCCAGTGCAGGAAAGACCTGTTGGAATGAGTCACAAAAGTGATTAAAGGGCTGGAACATGTTTTCTATGGAGACAGGCTGAGAGAACTGGGGCCAAAGGCTCCTGGGAGACCTCACAGCAGCCTTCCAGTACCTAAAGGGGGCTTATAATAAAGATGGGAACAGATGTATTAGCAGGGCTGTAGTGAAAGAACAAGGGGGTAGTGGTTTCAACCTGAAGAAGGATTGAATTAGATAATATTAAGAAAAAATTATGATGAGGGTGGTGAAACACTGAAGCGGATTGCCCAGAGAGGTGGTAGATGCCCCATCCCTGGAAACCTTCAATATCAGGTTGGATGAGGTGCTGATCTAGTAAAAAATGTCCCTGCTTATTGCATGTGAGTTGGACTAGGTGGCCTTTAAAAGTTCCTTCCAACCCAAACTCTTCTGTGATTCTTTGATTCTATGAAAAAAGATTTCTTCAATGTTGAAGCATGTTGTCAGAGGGGTTGAGGCAGCCCTTACTGACCCTGGAAGCTGATACTGCCAGCTTCCAGTAGTTCTTATGAAAGGAACTAAAGGGCAAAAAAGGAAGAAACATGCAGCTAAAAGAAAGAGACGTGCATCTACTTTGTTGTCTTCAGCTGAAGTTTTATCAAGCTCTCTGGCATGTTTTTCCACAATAAATTAGATAAAAATTTTTTTATTGGTAGTCATTTCAATCAGAGTCACCTGTAGTTTTGTCAAATGTTTTTCCTTCCCCTTAAAAGAAGACTGTTATCAGACAGTTGAATGTCAAGGTTAGATTAGTTGGTTTTGTTTTTTAAGTTAGACTTTTTCATAGCCAAATTTGGAATAAAATCACTGGAAGGTACTTTGATCTAAAGCTTTTTGGCACTCATTCTGTTTTCTGAAAATAATACCCATTTATGGTCCTGGGGTGTTTAGAAATTATGTGGAAGTATTTTTGAGTGTCTTTCAAAGGAATTTGAGAATACCTTTGAGGCATTTAACAAGTAGATTACACTGAGCAAGATGAAAATACAGACTTACATGGTTCTATTGTCATAGCAGAATGTCAGAAAAATCCAAGGTGAAGAAACCAGTTTTAAATTGAAGAAGGTACAGTTTCATGGCAACTGCTTTGTCACATGAGTGACTTCTGCAGTTCAAATGTTGTTTGCATGAAAAATTTGGTCTTTTTACTTGCCTGCCACCCATCATGCACCGAAGTGTGGAACTGACTCTCCCAAAGTGAGCTGCTTTCCTTCAAAGGAGGTAGTTGTTCTCTGGTGTTTGCTTTCTAGCTCCTGGAGGCTTAAAACAGCAGGAGAGAGAGAGGCTGAGTGCTTTACTTGAAATTTTCAAGCTGAGCTGAGGGAAAGAGCAGGGCATGGGAGCAAGACCCATCTCTGTGAGCAGCTGGGACATGTTCTTTGGCTGTCATCCAAATATACCCAAAGTATTTTTAGTCACCTTTAGCTCAGTATAGCAGGTGAATATTAAGGAAAACTCCTGTCTGATCATTCCGGTGCTTCCCTGGGAGTCACTCATTCTACTTGAGGCTTTTAACTGCTGGGACTGAAACTGTGTTGGAATTTGAAATTAAGTAACTAATGTTCCAATAATTTGGGTGTCTTCTCCAAGTATACATGTGCTTTTTATTTATTCTGGATGTTATGGATTAAAAAGTTCAGGATCAGGTTGTATTCTTCTGAATCCATCTATCCAAGTATAATCCAGATGTTCTGTAGCTGTCTGGTGTTTAGAACTGTCTTGCCAAAAGAAAGGTTCCTTAGAAATCAAATGCATTGATGATTTTTTCCCTTCCCTTATCTCTACCAAAATCTCCTGCTTATATCAGACTGAGGTTTTGTTTGTTTGGCAGGAATTGGATCATAACTGAGTTTAGAAGAAGCTGGAACACAAAGGCTGTTAAAAACCCTGAAGTTTCAAGGCTGTTGTCTATTAAGTAAGAAGACACAGATGCCAAATGCTAGAGAGTTTACAAAAATCCAATAAAAAATTAGTGCTAATACTTTGGGAAAGCAGTGTATTTTCAGGAAACAAATTCAGGCATTGCTACTGAGAGCCCACACTGTATACAGACACAGGAACCAAGTTTCCAAATTGTACATTGCTGTGATGGTGTTCTTGTCCTCCAATGCAAACAGAATGCAGCACAAAGTTAATGAGCTTCAGATTAAGCTGAAGAAAGAATACAATAAGTCAGGACAAAGTGGGAATGCTATGCAGCATCTTATTTCATTGTACAGCAAGAGGAGGGAACCCAGACTGTTGTCAGAAATTAGCTAGGAATATGGTTCTAACACCAGTACAGCCTTATTGTTGCTGACCTGAGAGGTGACATACTGCAATCCTGAGGCTGTACCTGGTATGGATGTCTATGAAATCAGAGCATCAGAGCTGCAAGGAAAAGCAATGATTAAGAAGGTCAAGCTGGGTAGGACCCCTGGGGATACATTTGCAGCATGACCTACAAGAATGTGACCAGGCATTTCAAGATACTAATGAGAATGTTTAAACAGTGCTTGGTTTTAATATGTTTTTTACCTGGGGTGAAACAGTATGAAGAAGAGTGGGGTTTGAGCACTTCATTAATGCCAGAAAAAAAAAAAAAAAAAGGGTGCTGAAAATTATATTCCTGGAAAAATGCATCCTGGCTTCTAGGCATACAGTAAAGTAGTCACATCAAGCAACACTGAATTTAACAACCCCTAATGTGGGCTTCTTACTGCTCATCCAGGGGCATCAAACCAGTGAACCTACTCAATCGTCTTTATTCTGAAAGCAAAGAACAAGAAGACTGATGAAGGCTATAGGTTGGCTTTGGCACCGAGTGACTGACTCAGTAGATTGACTGCTGGCTCAAGACTAGAAGAAGAGAGAGGAGAAGAGTGCCCATTACAAAGTCTTTAAAATCAACTCAACCCTGATGCATGTGGAATGATTTTTGCATAGTTCTGCAGTTTCAAGTGGAACTGGTAAGTAATTGACCCTGAGCAAACAAATAAACAAACAAACAAAAGGAAGACATTTAAGTTGCACAGTGTATAATTAAGCTGTGGAACTCATTGCCTGCAGTAAAAGTGCTAGAAATGGAAAGCAGTTAGATACCAGTTGTGACTCAGGCAGGCCTCACAGAGTTTTGTCAGATGGTGGGAGAGTATTTTTAGAGAAACATGGAATGGCTGATGCTGGAAGGGAACTCTGTACATCACCCAGTCCAAACCCCTTCCAAAGCAGGTGAGGTTGGAATGTCACCAGAAAGGGAGACTCCACAACCTCCTTGGGCAGCTGTCTGAGTGCTCTGCCACCCTCAATGGAAAGAAATTACTCCTTGTGTTGAGTGGAAAAACTTCTCTTAATTTATGGCCATATGAGTGCATTGACCTGTTCTCCAGTATTCTCTTGGCAGACTTTGTCACCCAGGGAAAGTTGCTGACAGTTGGTTTTTGGAAATTACAGGGATCAGTACATCTGGAGAACGAAGGGTTGGCTTCACCCTAGAAAACCCACCTTCTATGACCCATCTTCCCTACCAGGAAAACAAAAGGCTTCTGGGATGGAGAGGCTCTTGGGCTGATGCTGTGCTGCAGCAGCAGTGTTTGTATTTACTTCTGAAAGTGGGCACTTGTTTTGTGAGTGTGCCCTCTCCTATAGAACAAAAGTCCTTCTCTTGCCTATGTGCAGTTCATTATTTGTAGAATGCTTTCAGGAGCCCACATGAAAAGGTATTTTAGATACATTAATTATTAGTGTTAAGCACAGCTTTGTCTGAGGGCTTTCTTCCAGCTGAAAATGGATTTGACTGCAAGGAAACATATTTTTGCTAGAATACAATATTGGTTTTAAGTCTGGGAAGCAGAGAAAGCAAATAAAGATATTTTGTTAAAAAATATTTTTTTGGGGTGAAAATTATTTCTCCCCTTATTTGAATTAGATGTATTATTCTTTATAAAAAACTGTTGTTTAATCATTGGGAAATGGCCAAACACTAACAAAATTAATAGCTTTTGGAAAAAAGTAATATGCTCAGTTACTTTCAATCCTTTGCTTAGGTATTGACAGAAAATTTTCTTGGAAGCTGTCATCTCATTCAGAAAGCAGACTTTGAGTTTAATGATAAGTTTCAGCAAATATCTGCTGCATGTAAAAAACACCCACTTTTTTTTTTTCTTCCAAGACAAAATTTTTCTTTGAGACCCAACATACTAGAGTATGGAAATTTTCTGTGATGATACGGGGTTTTGAAAACTTGGATGGTGGGGAGAAATTCTTATCTATCAGGTTGTGGACATGTGCTAATACTATTGATGACTTGCTTTGCTGTTTTGGTTGCAGATGAGTTCTACTTCTGATCATAAAAGAGATTTTGTTATTTTCTGATGTCAGCCACATTAAAATAAACATTGTTCTCCTGTTGAAGGGCCTCAAAAAGCTTCAATCTGAAAAAAGTGAGTGGTTTAGTCTTACTTACAGCAGTCATGTCCTTTTCCCCTTCCAATGTAAAGCTGATGCTAAAAGTACCTGTTTAAGCCTATCACATAAGTGCTAATAATAGGAAGAGGGTATTTATTTAAAAAAAAAAAAAAAAGTAGGAACTTATGCTATTGAGCTCATCATTTTTTAAGAAGAGAGCACCTCAAGGAAGTAGGAAAAGCCACGTTGTTTATCTGGCTTGTGCTTGGTGTTGTGGAAGCACAAACATTTGAAAAAAAAGCAATACAGGAAGTGTTGAAATGGCCATGGGTGCAGTGTTAAGCTTCTTCTTCAGCAACCAGGAGGAACACCAGCAGAGAAATTTTCTTATTCTTTGGTACTTGATGGATTAAGGGATCCACTTAAGGGATTACCTGATGATTCATGGGGCTGTGACTTGTGTGATAGGAAAAGCTGTAAAACCTGGAAAATGTCTTGGAGTCATGGCTGGGAGCTGTGTTTAGCATTAGCTGAGCATAAGGTTGGCCTGGATATGGACAGTGAAAAGCCATGGGTCACTCCGCACTACTCTCTTGGATCTAATTTAGAACACCTTGTTTTGTTACATTTGTCTTGTAATGTTTACCAAATCTGTGAAGGTTGGACTTCACAATTGGACCTGATGATCTTAAAGGTCTTTTTCCAACCTAAATGATTCTAAAAGAGTGAAAAACCTCTTCTTTACTTGCTTGGGGTGACTTTGCCTTGCATTTTTGTGATTGGCGAGTGGCTGTGCAGATGTTTTCACCTCGCCAATAAATGCAGGACAGTTCAGCACAAAGAGGGTGGGTCAGGCACTCCAAGGTAACCTGTGACATAGCCTGAATGCTGCTGATGTCTGGAGAGCTTGATGTGAACAGTTCTGCCATCTGCCAGAATTCTTTGCTAAATTAATTACAGATCAACTATGAAAATGTTTGAATGACCATTACCAACTATGGTGGCATTCTGCTAGCAAAAATATTGTCCCCATGTGCCCCCAAAACATTTATGATGTATTGTAAGTAGCAGGATCGGAAAATGCAGATCCTGTTTCCAGCTCTCCGTGTTTAGTCACTGGCAGGCACTGCATTGAAAGCTCTAGATCCATTTATGCTGTTTTAAAGCTTTGGCCTGAGCCCTTAACAGAGGAGGCTTGGAAAGATTCTGAACACATTTAGTGTTTCATTCCCCTTGGGTGTGCAAATTTCCAAAGCTGCTGTGATAATCTTGGCCTGGAGATCCAGCACAGAGCATGCTGTCTGTGGGACTGTGTGTCCTTGGCTCACTATCAGGTGGGAAGAGGTGCTGGGTTCTGGGTCTGCATGTGCCTCTGCTTTTAGATACAGTTTGGGCAAGTGGAGGAACAGTTCTGAAAGCCATTACAGTCTCTTCTGTACATGATGTTTGGGCACATTTTAAAGCCTTTATTTCATCAGCCATGAAATCTTCTTTGAATGGTTGCATTCTGTTTTGTAAGTACGCTAGTCAGGGCTTTTCAACATGTGTTTACAAGCCTCTGTGGGTGTGCTTGCCATAATAATTCTTGGCTACATTTTACTGGGAATGTCTTGATACTCATAGGGTTTGGAGAGAGAAGAAGCATTCCAAGTGGGAAATGACATCCACAATTCCCAGTGGCATGGACCAAAGCCAAATGCCCTAAGACTTCTTTAGAAAGTCTTCCTCTTTGTAAGGGATATGCATTCTTTATATTTTCTCTGTTCATAATAAAGTCATGCTATTTCCATCAATGTATACAACTGTTCTCATTTCACCTTTTGTCCACTTTATGACTACTAGGTATTTAATTGCCTGGTGAATTAAATTGTTCTTTTCACCTCTCTGTGATTATTTTCCCTTATCTTCTTTGACATTCATATTACAAAGCATCAATATTGTAATTATTTTGAAAAGAAAGAGATTACTTTGCCTGTGAGACAGTCAGTCTTGGTAGCTGTAACAAGGTAGAACTGTTGGGTGTCAGGCAAGAGTGTCACCCTGCAAAATATGAAAGAAAGGCACAAAGGGAATTACACACATTATTTAAGAAGGGAGGAGTCATCTTAATGTTGACTGAGACAGATATGAACCTGAAGATCACTGTATAGAGTAGGAGCATATAGGTTTTGTGTGCTATGGTTAAGATCCTGATGAAAGAGACCACAAGAGTGAGTCAATTACCAACATGGAAGGTGTTACATCAGCACATCAGCACACCAACACTTGTAATCCATTATTAGTGCAGTGTGGACCAGAGTGTGGGAATTGTTATCCATGGAGCAGTACTCCATCTGCAGTGACCAACACTTGTCTTCCCATGCTCACTTCCACAGTGGAGCATGCACAGCATTCCTGAGGAGCTGAAGTTATGAATGCCAAGGTGTAGTAGATTTTGCTGGGAGGCACAATAATCATACACATAAACTATATAAGGCTTGTGAGAGGAGATGCTGAGCTTGGGGTGGTGGAGAATACTACTGAGCTGCTGTCTTCAATTTGGGGGTGTTCTGGTTTAGGGCAAATTTGGGAAGAAACTGCCAAGTGGGGTCCCTCTAGAAAGCAAATCCAACCAGCTCCTCCCTCAGCTGGTTCATGAAAAAAAAATTTCCTTGGAGGAAAGTGGAAAAAAATAGTTTATTTAACAAGCAAAGCACTCCCCAGCACAACAAACGAACAATACTAAACAACTAAACCTCTCACTGCTCTGAAGAGGTGACAAATTCAGAAAGTCTCTCCCATGGGCTGTAGCTCAGCTCACTCAGTTGCTGTCAGTCCCTCAGTGCTGGGAAATGCCGGGCCCAGGCTAGGCCCAGTGTGCCACAGGTCTGAGCTCCTGGGGCTCTGCTGGGTTTGCAGTCCAGAGCAGGTTCAAATAGTTCCAAGGAAAAGGAGAAAAAAAACCCCAAAAACCCCCCACAGTCCAGAGAACAACTCTGCTTCAGCTGGCCAAAAACTAACAAAAAGCAAAGGAGAGCTCTGTTCTGCTGTCTGCACTGCAGACATCACAGGCTGTGTGTGTAGGAAAGCTGAAATCTCTGATCATTGTGTTTCGAAAACAACAGCTTCAGACATTCCACTGCTTCTCCTTCACTCTCAGATTCAGTTTTAAAGGTGCAAAACTTATTTCTGAACTAAACAGATGAATTGGGATACAATTCAGCATCAGCCCATGACAGAGCGGCAAACTCCATTCTTGTCTCTGTAGTTCTGGTAGTCCCAGTATCCTGGTGCCTCAAGAGGAAGAAGAGTCTTGTCTCCTTGTTTGAGCACAGTGTTTCTCCCTATGCTCTGCACACACAACCCTGGATGATGACTTTTAACTTCTGTATTTCAAAACATAGTAGAAAAACCCAATGTTTTGAACTGTTTCTAGATTCTCACCTGCTCTGCCTTATTGCTGGATTTTCTGTCACCATCTAGGGTTTTCCTAGGGTGTTCCCAGGTCTCTGAAAATAAAGGTGTTGGTCCAGTCATTTCCAGCCTTGGCTTATGGGCAGAAGTCCTTATTAAGCAATATACTCCAGGCAGCATCCAGGTATCCCTGTCAGCCCTGGAAGCAGAGGGCTTGGTTTAGCTTTTTCACTTGTCTGTCCACATAGAAGTAGCAAAGGGCATTGCAAACAAGTGGTGGCTGTTCACAGAGTGAGGGAACTCTCACTCTAAACCTGGAGGAGTATCTCAGGTTTAATGTAGAGTGTGAGGTGCATCCCGGTAGGTTTTGCCCGAATAACTTTGGTATGTAGCAGTCCATCGAGATGTCCGCCTGCCACACCCCGGGGTTTGCAGCTGCTCAGGTGTCTCTCCTCCGCCACACGGCCATACGTGCCCACCCCCGCTTCTGCACGGCCCGGGGGACATCTGGCGGCGAAAGCCGTCCTGGCATCTCGCAGGGAATCCCGCGGAATTCGGGACGCAGGAAGTTCAGGCAGCACGGCCGGGATGGCAGTAACAGCTCGTATGCCCAGCCATCCAGCGAGCAAGAGTTTAACGCGAAACTATGCAGATAACTAGTCCAGCTTAACCAGCTGACTCGTTGTTTGGGTGCAGTTTTTTCATGAGCAAATGCTGGTTTGAAAAGCAAATGTTCAGGCTCTCTTAGATGCAACCAAAAGGCGCTTTTTGACCTGTCTGAAATGGCCGTGGGATCTATTAAAACATTGTAGAGTTCATTATTTCTTTTGGTAACAGTAATTTTTAATTCGTTTACCAAAACTAATACACAGTATTAGTACTTTGAAATACCTGTGCTAGTCCAACTGGCTGATGACCCAGTCAAAAAGCTGTCAGATTATACTTTTCTTTTCCAAAGGTAGGAGAATATGGTAACCAAACATCATGCAGGTCCCTTTTTTGAGAACAAAAACCTTGTATTTCACCTCCTGCATTTAAGTTGTACATAAGTACAAAATAGTTAAGCTGAAAACCATCAACAGTAATCTAGATCTAGCAGTTGATCTGCATGTTTGTTCAATTCTTGCTTTAGGTTTGCATTAGAATTGACACTCATATAATTTAAATGACCTGTAAATCACATATAATTTAGGTCTCCTGCAAATTACAACTTGTCTTTCACTTAGCACCTTTGCTAATTGAAATACAGTCAACCAGTCACCAGCCATATATGAAGGGAAAAGTTCTGTTTCTTTCACTGAAATTGGGTGGAGGATAGAAATCTGCACTATCAAAACTATTTGCATCATAGCCAGAGATCAGAGATGTTTCACAGGGCAAGCATAAAGTCTTTGGAAGAATCCCCCACAACACATTTTCAACACAAGTCTCATCCCGACAATGAGTACCTGGGTCTGAAAATGGCCTGTCTCCAGTAACTGTTGTGCATCCCTGAAACTGGCAATATTATACAATAAACAGTTGCCTTCTCTGTGCCTTCCTGGATGTACATAAAATTTGCCATGGCTGAAGTCTGTCTTTTGGGAAGCTCCAGAGGTAATTGTCTGGAGTTAACTTACAGAGCTACTGTCAAAAGGAATTAGTATTTCAGTTATTCCTTGGACTATTCCATGGCACTACTAAAATAGCTGACTGCCTTACACATCAGCTAGCCTTGCTTAGGTGGAGCAACTCAAATGTTTTTAAAACATTTTAAAAGCAAAATAGTTATCATGCTTCCATTGCTTCCTGCAGCAAAATTCTCCTGGCCAAAAAGGTTTCAAGGGAACGAGTGTCTTTATTTTTCTCTCCATCTATTTCTATTTATAACTTATGAACATCGGGAAATGTATGACAAGAAACTGGGAGAGGAATGGATTTTAGGACTTGAAGGTCAAATATTTTGTTCAAGGGAAGCCTGAGTTGTTCTTGATGGAAAGGACAGCCTGATGGCAAAGCTATGTGCTGTGTTTAAGGTACACAGCTGCAAAGGGAAACTGATTAAATTCAGGATTAGATCTTCAGTGGACACAAAGGATTCTTTCTTACACACAGACCGTGCTCATCTGGAGTCCAGAGCCTCTCTTGAAGCTCTTTTTGATATGAAATTCAGCAGCCTTTATGACCAGATCAAGTGTTCTTTTTCCTCATAGTTTATAACAGTAGTTGCAGTATGAGAAAATAATACTCCGCACCAGTAAGAAATATTCAACTAAGTACAAATAAAACTGTGTTCCATCATGAATTTCTTTTCCTACAACACACTTTCCCATGGTCATTTTATCCACTGATGGCTGTATCCCAGCTGGAGCAAGCTGGCAAAATTAATCCAAAGACCTTGAATTCAAGATGATTTAAATGGACAAGGGATCTTTTTCTGAGGTTATCAGTTTAAAGATGTCTGGCACTTAGCCTTCAAACTATGAGCTGTATAATCCTTACCTTGGAAAAGTCAGCAGCAATGTCTTCACTGACTTTAGCAGAAGTGGGCCTTAGATTATTCAGGTTTTCTCTCATTTCCTTCTGTTTTTGTATTGCAAATGGTATTTCACCTTCACTGTTTCATATTTTACCAGTCTTAATTTGAAATGCATTGGTCTTACAATTTTTAACACTACCCATTCCTCCTGCTGCTTGTAATTTTCAATTCCACATTTGAGGCTGAGATGGTAAAACATCTTTCCTAAAGGTAGGGGTAGCACTTCATCTTGGAGCTCTTTGGAGGCAATGTCCAGCCACAAAATCTCATTCTAGCTACAAGTTTACTCAGAAATTGTATCTGGGATCTTGATTCCTTTTAGACATTCTAAAATAAAAAAAGGTGAAAAGGAGAAAAGTATTTAAGCTTGCATTATGTTGTACAAATTTTCCTGAACTATTGTTTTTCAAGTTAGAGATTTTTGTTTTAAAATTATGCTTCTCAATTTTGAGAAAAAAAAACCAAAACAAAACCAAACCAAAACAAAAAAACAACAAAGGTAAATCAACGAACATGAAATGTCTGCATTACAAGGCTCACTTCTAATTCAGCTGACAGGTCTGTGATCCCAAAGAAAACAGAGAAGGGTGGAAGGGTGAAAGTAACCTTCTACTGCTCTTATGTCACTTTGAATTGCATGTGTTCATGAACACACTCATTTCAGGCAGTGGTGATCTTTCCTTGTTAACTTAGAGGAAGCTTTGGTTCTGCTCTCTTTGAAATATTCTTTTGTGTACTACGCTGCAAGAGTGAAGTGTGTGGGTGCAATATACATATAATATACATGTATGCAATGAGTATTTGACTCTAAAATCAAAGCACTATAATATTTGAATTACGTAAAATAGAGGACCAAATGATGGTTTCAGCTGCACTCGGCTGGGTAGGTGGTATCAGTAATTGACAAATTTTATCTAATGCCTGTTTATTGTGATATCTGGTGTTTTTGGCAAACTACATAAACAAATATCCTGGTATTTTTCTTGGCAAACAGCATGAATACCACTCTTGCTTTATTCTCTTTGTCTCGGCAAGTATTATGGCAAGTATTCATCACCAAATAAAGTCTGAGATCATGTGCAGTGAAAAGCCCATTAGGTCATGTATTTTGGCATTCTGCTGGGCTGCCACAAACTTGGCTAAGCTGTGCATGATGCTGATAGTGTTTCCCAGGCAATAGGAATCAGATATCCTTTTTTCTTTGTACAGAAGTGTGTACTTGATGTGGTGAGTAGTGGTGGTGTGGTACAAGGTTAGACTTGTCTGCCTAACCAAGACTTGTGTGTAAAAATGAGACATGTGAAACTGAGATGTTTAAAATATGCCCTTGTTAGGACTTTTTAAGAACATTTACACCCATTGTTGCATTCATGTGCTTTTTTCCCATCCTGCCTTTGTCCACCATCTCTCTACCTTTTGTAGTACATCTCTGACACCTTCCTCTCCCTCTACATTCCCTGCCCCACTGGTGGCTTCAGTCAGCTTAAAATACCATCCATTGCTATGAGTAATGAGATCCTCTTGGAAGGTCTCCCTGGGAAATCTGAGACTTTAGCTTCTCCATCAGTATTTGCTCTGCTGATGGCTCTGACATGTGTCCTTCAGTTACCAGAGGAGAACTCAAGGGGTCTTTTACATGCTGAAGCTCCTTTTCCAGCAGTGGCCCCAGGGATATGAATATCTACCTGCCTCTAAGTCACTTTTGAAACTCTTGCTAACTGGCTGACAAATGGAAGTCACTTCAATATATCCATGGATACGACATTAGATTTTTAGAAATTGCAGTGCACTTTAGGAATTGCAGATGGTCTACGTGCACAATACTTCTTACTCTTGGCTTTCTAAGCATCAATCTTCACGAAACCCTGGTGCCCCTGATGACTGCTGTAGTCCACACACATACTTGGTTATTTTTCAGTGTTTCTCAGAACTACATGGATGCCAAATTTACTAGAATTAGTGGAAGAACTCTATCTAGCAGCATGTACCCTAATCAGTGGTGAAGCCAAGAAGTGTTTATGATGGCCAGATCAATCCTGCAGTAAGTTACTTATATGATCTTGGAGGGGGGGTCTGCTAGCAGGGTGAGTTATTGTTCAAAAGAAGTTAAAAAAGGTGCATACAGAAGCATTTTGATAATGTTTGTTTTTAAAATACTAATTTTAATTTACTTTTCTTTATGCTTTCCCTATTTTAAAAAAAAATCAATATTCACACTTTTGTAGCATGGTTATTCTTCACCCATGTAAATGAAAAGTTTGAGGAAATTAACTCAGTTTAAGGTAGAGCTTGAAAGGGTTATGAAAGGAACCATAAGACACAGTTATCTACGTTAATATGAACTCTGTGTGAGAACTGAGGGGGGGCCATTTTCAGTCATGTTTTTCCAGAACACATGCTGTAAAAATTCAAAATATACAAATCTGCATGCACCTGGTACTGTACTTTGATGCATTTACAATTTTATTCTAGAGTAGCAACAAGACTCTTGACAAATTCTTGTTATTTCTAGTGGCTGCTGGCTTCACCAGAAATCTTGGAGGACATGGAATATGGAGGACAATATTGGAATGCCTTGCCTATGCTGCTGCTGTACTTAGGTAACTGTACTGAAACTGAGCATCAAAGGGACCCATCTGTTCTGCTGTGCCTGGAGGGGAATCAGGTACAGGTGGTATATCAGCTCCTCAGTGCAAGTGGTGACATGACAGAGCTGTTTACATAAATCTTCGTAAATCTGCACTGAGGTGTTTCATGGCCTGGTACAGAATTGAAGAAAGAAACAATGTAATAAACATTTCAAAAAGATGGATACTATCAGAAATTATTTCCCCTTTATCTCTTGATATTAAGGATATGCTTGAAGAGGGCAGTTGATTGTTAACAGGTGCAAGTGTTATCCTGATTTAACTGATCATCCTGATGCTTCTCTCAGTTCTCTATTTCTTCAGTGGTTCTGGATTAAATCTAAAAATATGCCTTTGTTGAAGTCCCTCTAACAACTGGCAATAGTGTTTGTGGGGAATAATTATGCTGTTTACTGTGGCATAATTTTACACGATTTGTTTTCGCTGAATTTTGCACACTCTCCTCCCCCTCAAAAAACTCCCTTCTGGATGGCAAATGATCTGCCACAAAATCTTCTTGTGCCCACAGATGGCTTCAGGGTTTGTAATTATTCTGAAGCTCAGAGCCGTTACTTCTGAAAGACGAACACATACAAAAAAACCACACCCAAACCATATCAAACCAAAGTGTTTGGCATTCAGCTGGTGCTGCCATGACCCATGCTGGCCTTGTGGGTACTGGAATGAAGTGTGTGATAGTGTGATAGCTTCACCATGTGTGAAGCTAACCTGGTAGATCGGAAAAGCTGCAAACATTTTGATCACCCTATGTAGCACTACACACATTCTTTTGGATAATGGGGCTAAATTGGGCTGACAGTGCAAAGGGACCATGCACCCACAGTGCTGTGTCCAGTACTGGGCTCATCAGGACAAGGGAAATGAGTGACTGGAGAGGGTCCAGTGGAGACCTACAAAGATGGTTCAGGGAATGAGGGAGCTGGGCCTTTTTAGTCTGGAGAAGACTGAGAGGGGATCTCATTAGTGCAGATAAATATCTCCAAGGCGTGTGCCAAGAGGATGGTCTCAGACTGCTTTTTGGTGGTTTCCAGCAACAAGACAAGGAGCAATGGCCATAAATTAAACCAACTTAAGATGAGGAAGAACTTTCCACTGAGAGCGGCAGAGCACTGGAAGAGTCTGCCCAAAGGGATCATGGAGTCTCTCTCTGGAAATTATCCACCAAGACCTGGACATATTCCTGTGTCACCTGCTCCAGATGACCCTGCCTTGGCAAAGGAAGTTGGACTGGATGATCTCCAGAGGTCCCTTCCAACACTCACACTTCTGCAATTCTGTGATTTTTGATGCAAGAAGAGGCATGTTGGAAAAATAGAAAACCCAGCACACATGAAAGCTCATGCTGGCTAGGCTACTGCAGAGATGGAGAACACAGCCAGGGTTAGAAGTTTGGGGATGGGAACAAAGGGGAAGCACCAGGGGTGGCAGCTGGGGAGGAGGAGATGTGTCCTGGCTGTTTCTGGGGCCAGGCTGCAGCCTCTGCTCCTTTTGAGGGCATAGTGATGATGCCTGAGGGCCACAAGAGAAAGGGGTTGAGAGCATCTGAAGAGTATTTTCAGTGTTCTGTGTCAGAAATCGTGTGGCCAGCAGGACCAAGGAAGTGATTCTTCCCCTCTACTTACCAGTGCTGAAGCCACCCAAGTGCTGTGTCCAGTTCTGGGCCCCTCAATTCAAACAGACATCGAGGGGCTGGAGTGAGTCCAGAGAAGGGAATGGAGCTGGGAAGGGTCTGGAGCACAAACCTGAAGAGAAGTGGCTGGGGGAGAAGGGTGTCTTCAACCTGGAGCAAAGGAGGCTCAGGAGGGACCTTCTGGCTCTGCACAACTCCCTGACAGGAGGGGGCAACCGGAGGAGGGCTCGGGCTCTGCTCCCAGAGAGCATGAGATGACAAAGCTTCAAGCTGCAGCAGGGCATTAGGAAGAATTTATTCATAGGAAAGGCTGTTCGACATTGGAAGGGGCTGCCAGGGAGGTGGTAGAATCACCTGGTAGCGCTCAAGGAACAACCGGATGTGGCACTCAGTGGTCTGGTGGACGAGGCTGTGTCCGGTCACCGGCTGCAGTCGCTGTCCCCAGAGGCCTTTTCCAACATCATTGATCCTGTGATTCCGCGGGGGCGCGCCCCGGTCCGGGCGGCGCCACGTGGCCGCGCAGCCTCCGCGCTCCCGCCGGCAGGTGGCGCGCGCCCGCCGCTGCCCGGGGCCGGCGCGCTCCCGCCCCTGATCCCGCTCCAGCTCTGACC
>CM031878.1:68467641-68551688 GCA_018697195.1 Certhia americana
CGCTTCTCTCTTTTTTTTTTTTTGTTCTGGTTGGGGGGTGCGCCTTTGCTTTTGTGGGGGGGGGGTTTTTTCTTCCCCCCCCCCCCCCCCCCCCCCCCCCGTTTAGGTCTCCTCCTGCTGCCTGCTGGTGAGAGAATAGGGGATCCTCTGCTTCTTGTGGTGTAACCAGCTGGTGCATTTGCCTCAGGGATGGTAGAGAATGTCTCCACCAAGTCAATCTCCTCCTCAGAGTGCCTGATACTTCCTACTTCCTAATTCCTCCTGAAGCTCTGCCAGCAGGAGAGTAGATCATCCATCTGGCCACACCTCATACTGCTGTTGTCCCTACTGCCACGCCACTCATGCCAGGCTCTGCACTCCCTGCAGCCCAAGCCTGGATGGCTGTTCCCTCTGTGTCACCACATCCTTTCTGGTGAGTGCAGAGGGACCACTGAGTGGATTCCACAGCTGGAATCCCTTCTGAGCAAGGTGATCACCACCTGAGCTCACCTCTAGCTCTAGATGCACAAGCTGCCCCACCCTCATTACCTTGATTTCCTGGGGGGCTGCTTTTGTAAAGGTTCAAGGGGTGGCTGCTGTCCCTCCCTGTCCCTCTCACACTGAGTTAGAGCTGCTGTGAGTCAGAACTTCAGCACTTCAGCACTTGGGGTCTGGGGTGTCTTGCTGAAGACTTAGGACCAACTCTCAGTCTAAAATTTGAGAGCTTTCCTGGAGACAAGCCCATATGTTTTCCATTTTCCATTTTTCATTGTACTCAGAGAAAAAGCAAGGTTCTAACAGGTGAAACATGTTACGCTTCTAAGCATTTCCCAGCACCTCCCAAAGTTGCATTTGAGCCACAGCAGATTATTTTTGTTGAGACAAATGTGATGGAAATCAGATGGAAATCATGATTTTTTTCCCCTCCACTTGTATGTGCTCAGATGGCATAGCTGTTCAGATTCTTGCAGTCCACTCTTATCTTAGTGATACTCCTGAGAGGTGTGTGAGCAACATTTGGAGAAGCTGCTTGATGTTGTCATTCACTAACATTCAATGTTAGTCACATCAGAGATCTTAAAACAAAAGGCTCTGTGTGTTTTACCAAGGGAAGCCACAGTAACAGGTTTCAGTGTAAATGAGAGTTGTATTGCCTTCCATCAGAGATGACTTGAAAATAAAGTACTTTGATGGTAATACTGCAGATGTCTGCAGGAAACCCAGCACAGCCTTGAACACTGTAGTTAGATAGCTGTGCAAAAAAGTACATGAAGGGAAGAGCTAATGTGCAATACTTCTATTTAAGATAGAGGGAGGAAATAGAAATTGTGATAGCATGCTATTTCAAGTAATAATAGAAAGTACTTGGTGTTTACATGGTGAATGGATCAATACTAATTCTGTAGTCAGGGCACACACAGTAGTTTGGATTATACAAGTGATAGATGCACTCGGTATAGCTGAAATTTCCACCCTGCAACATTTATTTCTCACTGCGTGTTAGATGGAATTTTCCACCCAACTATCTGAAAGGATTTGCATAAGAATGGTGATAGAGCAGTATTCTTTAATGATGTGCTTTTCTTTGTTAAACTTCAAAAATGTCTACAATGCATGATGAGGTTCGGATGAATTGCCAAGCTAATGCTTTTATATTTTCTTTAAAGAGCTTATCTTCACTGTGTTGCGGGAGTTACTTTATATTGTTGTCATAAAGGCAGTAGCAGTAAAGCCGACTTTGCAGCAACCCTGATAGGTGCCCCCTCCTCCTTTACCTGCTGGTTCTTGGTGCTGCTGCAGGAGGCAGATCACAACACCTCTTACCCACCACCTGTTTGCCCCACTGTTAACTTGTTTGTACAGCTTCTGTGGCACTGTTCATGACATGACTCATGGCTGGCTCTGTGTCATTTTACTCTTAAAACAATGCTCTCTTGGCATTCAACCTAGATCAGCCCAGGCTGCTGTACTGTTTGTAGAAACTGGGTCATAACCAGGATCTTCCCAGAATGACTTCTTGGTTTAAAAGAAACTCAGGATTAAACAAAACATGAAAAATCTTCTGCTAGTGGTGATTTTTACAGAATGATAGAGAACACCCTTTGTTTTGTTCTTCAGTTCCTTGGAGCAGAAGTCCAATTTTTTAAAATATGACGGGAAAACTGCTAGAAATAGGTGAATTTTAGGAAAGTAACCTGTTGAGAAGCAATATTTTCTTCCTTGGCCATTGGCCTAGTGAGTCACCTTCTAACCTGCACTGTAGTGAAGCTGTTCAGAAATATCCTAGAGGAGGAAAAATAAGCAATACAAGTGACTGTGAGATTTGCCATCAATTCCAATTCCATGTAGGGTGCAATGATTCCACTTTCACAACAGCTATTAGACAGAGAGGGGCTAATTCTGCCCTGAATCAGGACTTCTATAGCACAGCATGAGTGTAATGGAGGAACAATTTGGGTTTTGTTGAGTTTGCTTTTTTGTTTTATATTTGCCTTTACTAATAACTATTTACTAATAAGACATTAACTGGAAAAAAATTTGACATTATTATGGAACAGAAATTATAAATTTTTCTCTGATGATCTGAAACACTGTTCTGATATTGGACCTTGTGTCAAAATCACCTATGTTTTCTTTTGCTTTTGCTTCTGAAAGGATAGTAGTAGCTATGTATGCTGTACATGAACATTCTACCTATAATAATAGAGCCCAGCATATCCCATATGTGTACCTTGGTAGTCAGTTATGCCTGCAGGACAATCACACGCCTTCCTGTGCTCTTCCCACTTCTTCAGCCTCTCCTCTTCCCCTCATTCCAAACTCCAGGATAACTCTGAGTAGGAAGAGAATGGCACGGGTACCTCAGATGGAAGCAGGGAAGATTTTTTTACCAAAATAAAGAAGATAATAAGGAAGATTTTTATAACAAATCTCTTTCAAAACCAGAAATAAGCAATTGCCAAAATAAGCACTGTCAGTAAAAGTGAGCAACTGAACCCCAAAATCTGCACAGTGACTTCCTTTGTGGTCACTGGAGTATTGCTGCTCCAGCCCCACTGTCTTAGTGACATCCCTATGTCCCTGTCAGTTTGTTGGTATCTCTCTCACCAGGCTCAGTGGATCCAAGGAGGACCTGCTGAGTCTTCCCCAATGCCCCTGCGGGTGCACGGGTGTCTGCTTCAGCTGCTTGGTGTCCCTGTTGGCACTTTTCTCCAGGGTGTTGTATATTTATGCACAGATATTTTGTCTAAACCATATTTCTAAAAAATGTGCTTGTGCTAATATTTAGACCAGCGTGTTTGAGGCATAACACTCTTAAATTCAAACTTGTAGTTTTAGTGTTCTGTTGAATTTTTGACGAGTGACAGATACTGTTGCTACTCTGTGTTGTGTGTAGCCTCTTTACCACAATGTGCCCCTTGTCTTGCATCTGGAAACTTTTCATGGTGATGGCACAGTGTGTTTAGATTGGAAATCCATTACCTGAGTTCAGGAAGGGAGGATGTCCAAGATGTGAAGCCTCTAGTTAATGGAACTGGCACTAGAATGTAAACAAAGATGACCTGATGGAGGAGGGGACACTAAAAAGGTCACTCTTCTGATGCTGGAGCTGAATGTGTGAAAAAAATGGAAATAAAGCAAGGTCAGCTTTAAAACACAAATGGTTCTCTTTGCTTGACTCCTATTGTGCTTACCCCCCACCCTCTGGAAACATGCAGAGCTGGTTTCTGCAATGCTCTTCCATTCACAGGGCAAAAGAACTGCCTCTGTGTCCTGGTTCCTCCCTCATTTCCCACTGCATATGTGCCTGTCCTGCAGGGTTGTTCTGTGGTGCTGGCTGAGGCATGCAGGTACTGGGATAGCTGTCTTCTTGGAGTGGTGTGGTCTTGTCAGATGTCAAATGCCTGGCTATTGTTGCTATCTCTGTCTACTAGAATGGCAGCATGGTTTAAAAAACTCTACCCAACTTCAAAAAGCATCCAGAGAGAGCATGAGATGAAGCTGCATGTGCGTTTCCTGATGTATTTTACACTCTGGTTGCTGTTCTGCTACAGCCTTGTCTAACACGTCAGCATGCCAGCTGCACTCGTTTTGCACAACAACCAAATTCCCAATTACTGCAATTGGTGTTGTGATGCCTTTTATACCTGTTTTCTGGCTAGGAACTCAGAGGCATCACCTTTCCCCAGGTCTGCGCCTGGTGACTCTAGGCTGGAGTGCTCTGCTATGGCTGGAGAGGCCCAGTATTTACTTTTTGCCAGTCTCCCCCTCTCATCCTGCAGGTGAGCAAATACCTGTTCTGTGAAATGTGAGAGGAAAGTGGGTCCCAGGCTCAAAGGCAGTTGTTTTGGGTTTAAGTGGCATGATGGGGAGTGGTGTCAGTTTATGTGGGATTGCATGTGACACTCTCAGCTTCATGTCTCTTTGCTTTCTGGATTTTATGTCCACGCCCAGTGCGGTTTTAACTTGGCATTTGTGTTTAGCTAACCTGTGTGGTGGGACTGAGAAGTAACTGCTGCCTTTGTATTAGCAGAAGACATGAGTTTGGAAAGCTATAACCATGAAGATAAAGATTTATAATAGTGCAGGAGAAAAAAATCCACAAAATTATTTGAGAAGCCACACTATGAAGGATAAATGTTACAGGAAGCATTAGCCTTCCATAAAAATTCCTTTGCCAGTGAGGAATGTAATGCACAACCTTGGTGAGAGAAAAAATTTTACCTCAGTGATGTTCTGAAATGTTTTATTTAAGAATTAGACATGAAGGAAACTTGGTTTTCTGCAGTTTTGACTATTTGTGCTTAGATATTTTAAACATTTTCTTTAAGCAATGATGCTGAGTAACTCCTGGATGCATAAAAACTGAACAGATATAAATTATATGTACTGTATTTTATACACATGCATGATTGTGTTACTTTCTCTTGTCTTTCTGTGTGTACAGCAATCTTCTGTGGGTTTTTTTTCCTCCAATAGGCACTTGGAAGAGGATTCACAGCTGAATTTCACAAGCCTGCTCCTTACTGCATGAAATGGCAGCAAGGTTTTTATCCTTGCAATTTTGAATCATAATTCTCTCTAAGTTAACAAAAAAACATAATAATTTTTTCCCCTGTTCAGAGGTGTTAGATGGGTGGTGCTGGAGACTAAGATTTCCTTTTGGATGGGTAGACCTTGACATCCATCTCAATGGCTTCTCTTGCTGCATTTGGCTTGATTTAAGCTGCATTAGTTTTTTTTGTGAAGCCTTCATGGAACACCAATGTGTTTTGGATTAAGACAGTTCAAAGAAAGAATTTTGTTATATTTTTTCCCCCTAGTTCTCATATTTCTGAAGTCTAGAAAAACTCAAGCCTCACTCTTATAGCTTCTTGAAAATGCTGTACTGTTATTTAGTTTGCACTCTTGTATCAGATTGGTCAGGCAATTATGCCCCATGATTTTAGACCTGGATTTGATTAAGAAATGCCTGACGGAGAGTGAAGCTTTTCGAAAGATCTTCCTGTAATGACTACCAGTAGTAGTGTGGTCTGCTCTTGGGGAGATTCTCATCTACTCCCTCCACAAACAGTTCTACAGTGTGCCAATTCTACCCTCTTAATTTTTCCTAAAAGATGAAATGTACCTCTCCATGCTTCCCAGACCCTGTTTCATCAGAGATTGTGTCCTCAGCTGCACTTCCTGGAGGTTTCTGCCACTTTTGATGGCAAGACAGTTCTTTGGTTGGTAAATACTGAGAGCATCCTCTCCTTGGTATGTATTTAGAACAAACTGCAGGTAAATGCTTACAAGTAATGATCTGTCCTGACTGTTGCATGAAGCTTTCCAAAAATAGTTGTCTATAAGCAAAAATAATCCTGAGTTTTGATATTAATGGAAAAATGCTTCAGGTCTTCTCTTTAATGCTGGTGCAGTAGAAGACCTGAAAATGAGAGGTCTAAAATACTTTCAGGAGAGACTTCTGATACAAGGGGATCTTAATCAAAAGATACTCAAGGTATTTTGATGGAACTTATGTTTTGAAGGAATGATGAGTATCCATCTTCTAAAAATTGAGTGATTTTGTGACAGTTGAAGTTTGGCATGAGTTGATACTGCTTTTTTTATTGTCTTGGTCAGTTTCTGTATTCATGTACTATCTCACAAGCTGTCCCCTGTAACAAGACTCATCTAAATGCTTGGTGTTTTTTCGATTTATTTTGACATTTTGAAAGTGGAGAAAGTTTGCAGTGAATGAGTTATTAACATGAAGAACTGAATGCATATGGTCCTTCTGAAGTATTCCCACCTGCCCCCATGAGATTTCTGTGAAAATAGTAATTGATATTTCATGTATTTGTCACTTGACATGAAATGCTTACCTTACTTGAATGGCTAGAGGCTGTGACTGAAATTTAGCTCTACTGTGCAAGATGCTGTACAGATGCAGACCATTTGATGTCCTCTGTATCTAAGGACTTGCATTTGACAGATGAAGGACAGGATGAAGAAGCACCAGAGAGGTTTGTATTGCCCAGTTTTTGGTGAGGTTTTTGTGGTTCCCTCATCAGTTTTGTATCTTCCAGAGGTACATTAAATACTGAACTTAGTACTCATCATGTTCACTGATCTGTCTGAGCCCTGGGCTCAGCTCTGAGGGAAGTCATAGTGGTGAGAATGAGGAGGGTGGGCACGCTGTGCTTTTTGGGGGACTTCCCTGGGTGCCGTGCCCCTGCTCCTGGGGAGATGCTGTGTTGCTGGATTGCTGAGGACAGGGTGTCCCACTCGTGCCAGGCTGTGGTGTCTCAGCCTGGTAGTCCTTCTGGGGCTATCTCTTGTTGCAAAATGGTCCCTCTGCCTTTTGATGCTGCCAGCTTGGGGCACTGCTTTGTGGAGTTTTGCTCACTTTCACTAGCTTGTAGACACTATCTTTTTCCTTCTCCTTTCTTCATACAGGCAATCAATCACCTCTTTGCTCAGTTACAGCTGCCTTTGGACCAGGGCTAATGTCTGGAAACACCCACACCACTTAAGCCTGTTCTCTTCCAGGGCCCTGCCTTTGCATGAGGTTTTGATTTACTGTTTACTATTTCAGGCTTGTAACAAGTAGGCATCCCAAAGCCTTTTAGACACACTTACTGTCTGAGTCAGATAGTCCAAGAGGTCATGTACAGATTGAGACTGAACAGTGAAACATCTGCATACGCTTAACCTTGCTTCACTTCTGGTTTTGCTCTTGAGTGTTATTTGGGCTTTGATCAGACCTATTTATTCAGCCCAGGATCTTTCCTCGTCCTTAATATCCTTTCACATGCCTGCTTCTCCAGACTCTGGAGTCTCCTCTTGTATCTGAAATCAGGTCTTGCTTCTGCCTTTTCACTTTTAATCCAAAATTGGCCAGTGGGAACAGCAACGTTTTATAACTATAGGTCCTCTTTGTCAAGGGGTTAGTTAACAAGACAATTCATATGCCCTCAGGAGCTGATCTGTTTGTCAGACTCGAAAAACTGGTTCATCTCGATAATAGCCATTTCTTTGTACAAGGGACTCTATCTGAATGACATGGGTAATTATCTATTTAGAGTGCAAATAACCTTCATTTTCATAATACAGTTTGCAGCAGTGCAAAATCAACCCATGGTACACAGATTCCCAAAACATGTAACCTGGCTTTTATTGCCCTATTAACTGTTTCCCAGTGTCTTTATCTCATGAGCTATGGACCTTTCTGTCCTCGGTGTGCTGCAGAACAGCACAAGCTTCATGCTCCTGAGAAGTTTCTGAATTGAGCATTAGATATTTTTATCAAATACTAGAGTCAAACCTAAATCTTTCACTAGTAGATGGAAGACTCTTAGGAATGAAATTTACAATGCCAAGATTTCTCTATATGCATATATCCCTTACGATACTCTCCTAACTAGAAGCTGCTATAATTCATTTTATTTTGTGGAGCTTTCTGGTGAGTTATTTTCTTTCTCAGTAATTTCTCCGTTTAAGAACCCTCCTGAGAAATCTTTACTGTATTAGCTTCAGCTTTGCTGCATCTTTATTTTTAAATAGCTCTTTTAAATTTGCTTAGGCAAATCTGGGGTTTCGTCTGTCTTCAGCAGTATTAAAATGGTATCTGAAGGGAGTGTAACCTGGGTAAGAAGACACACCACTAGACAATACTATAAATGAGAGACAGATGGATTGCTGCTCAGAGACAACAAGATTATGGGTAGAAACCTGTTTACCTTTTGCAATACAGCCACTGAGCTGAACAAGTCATCAGAACAGAATGGAGCTGAATAATGCATGTCTTTAACAGTCTCTAATTCTTCGAGCTACAGGAGAGTTTTTTACACTGAAACTCCTCTTGCAGAATTATCTATCTAGACCTGAGTGTTGGAAAGCACTGTTCGTGTGAGTTTTTTCTTTTTTTGCAAGTGCAGACTTGCTGTTAGCTACCTAATACCTCTGGTCTTTTGGCGAAGACTACCCTTTCCTGGGGATGTCTGGGCTCAACCTGGAGCAGATTGTCTCTCCCTTCAGAATGATTTTTTTCTGCAATCTTTGTGTGCCTGGAGTACTCATGGACCACAAACAGGAAGTTAACTTGCTGAAAATTTGGTACCAAGACCTGACAAAGCTCCTCAGTTGCACTGGGCCACCACAGGACAAAAGCCAGCACAAGCAACCCCTGACAGGCTTGCTGTGGTGTTGGCTTTTGAGCTCTAAGGCATTCTGGACTGAGTGTTCATGCATAGATTTTAATTCCTACAGGTGGGAAAAAGATTGTAGTCATACAGGATGTTTTTGGAGATGGGATTTTGCCAGTTGTGCACTGGATGATCGTCTTTGCATCCTGTATTTTTGCCATTTGAGCTGAAGAGGAAGAGGCAAAATACTGTATGTCAGGTGCAGGATTTTTTGTACCTACCCTTTGGAGAGTAGGACTGAAATGAGAGGTTCAGATGTTGGAATGACTAACTTGCAGATACCTGTGCTACTACTGAATGAGGGATCAGGATGGATTCCACCCTCACTCTGTGTGTCCATCTTTTCACAGGAGCTGCCGAATCAATGGCTCCCAGCAGATGGGTCCGTATGAGGAGAAGGAGCACCGTGGCATGAAAATCACTACCAGATTTCCATCTATTCTTCTTATCACTGAGGGAGAGACACTTGGGAAGGGAAGTCTGTGCCTTAATGATCAAACAGGGTGGTGTTTTACACCTCTTCAAATGTGGGACTTAGATGGATTAAGGATGTAGCTCCTGGACCACAGGGGTGAGAAAATGCACGAGGCTTGTACTTTCCATTTTGTGTAACTAATTTCAGCATAGTTAGTGTTAATCAGGGAATTACAAATAATGGCATAGAATTATTAAACTCCCTTCCCTTTGTTCTGCCCATGTGTGACTCCACAGGGTATCATCTCCAGGGACATCTTTTAAGAAAAAATGCTGTGAGGAAGCACATCTGTGTGGAAAGACATCTCAGATCTCAAAGGTTATGGTGCTGGAAATGACCTGCATGTCTCTCCTGACACTGTCCCCAAGTCACACCCATTTTTTGTTTGAGGTGAACCAGTGCTTTTGGTGTGTGGGCACCCTAAGGAATTCTTATCTGTGCACAAACTGAGCCACTACTCAAAAGGAATTGTGCTGTGGGACTCTGAGCTCCTAGTGGTCTTGGAGTGCAGGAAGAGCTCAGAAAGTGGCTGTGGCTGTTTATATTCTCTCTCCTTCTTCATCAGGCCAAACAATTCAGACAGAACAATTTTTCTGATTATAGTAGACCAAATTATTTTTAGTGTTCAGTGTATTGGTACACCTTGGGACTGAAACCCGCCCCAGCAAACAAAATCCCCCAATGCTGTGATGGCATAAGTGAAATGCCAACACACTCCTGGGGTCTCAATAGAGTTATAAATCCAAACCCTGCATGTCATCTGCCATAGATGTGGGGCCCTGAACCCAACATTCCATAGTTGGGAGCATTTGAAGGGAAAAGTGGGATCTAGAAAGTTGTGTAAGACATATGTGATATGATGGCAAAGTAACTGATTCTAGCTCTTCCAGGCAAGGAGAAAAGCAGCAGCTGGGAGTAATGGGATGGACTAATAAAATTATTCTCCTTTTAATCAGGTATTCTCCAAAGTACTGGGGGGTAGAGTGCACCTGGTGTCCCAGCCAGGGCTGTGTCTTTACCATTAGGGCCAAACTACACCTGTGCTCCTGCTGTCAGCTGTGGGATCATCCAGGGATGGGTTTTTGGAGAGCACATCTCCAGCTGACATTAGTGAGGCCTTTTTCTCAAAGTGGCAGCTATCAAAGTGCCGTTTATGAGCAAGACTCACAAACTAATTAGTCACCAGGCCCATTAATCAGGAAGACTAGAAATAATTCAGCAGAATTCATGCTGTCAGCAAGGATGAGAAGAGCCCTCTCTATGACAGCTTACCTTGCATTTTGATCATTAGGCGATTCGGAGTTTAGTCCATCCGTCTTGTTTATCTGCCCTCAGGGGAAAATAATCCCTGCATCCCAGCCATCTCGACAAGTTTGAAATTCAAACATATTTTCAGTTCTGTCAGTAAAATATCAAATGGGCACATTTGGATGAGTATTGACACACAACGGTGCCGCTGCCTTTTTTTTTTTCTCCAAATGTATTGTCAACAAATCCCTCCTTTGCCTGGTGCTCCCTGCATGCAGGAGTTCAACACCATATTAGGGAAAGTGAAGGTTGGGGTGCATGAATGGGGTCATTAAAAAAAGCTAAACTGAAATATTCTAATTATTCTTAGCAGCCTCCCCAAGACAAGCCAAAGGCATTCTCTGGTGTAACTCCACCTTCCTGTGTTTTGGGTGAGATTTATAACATGTGCTTGAGCAAGAGATGTACCTTAAAATAATCAAGCCAGTGTTTATTTTGGCTTCCTTTGCCTTTTTCCCCCCACACCAGAAATCCACACAGAGCCTGTGCAGTAAAATATTTCTTTAACAAATGCATACCACTCTGTTGGTTCAAAGTGGATTGGTCACTCTGGAAAGCGCACACTAACAAAGAAGGAACAGATGGTTTTGAGTCTTGGTATGGAGCTGTTGTGGCTACTGTTTTTTCATTAAGCATTAATTGCTGGAGGTGGAAATCATGCTTCTGAGTGTGCCAAGGAGATGGGTCTGACTGTATAACTCAGATGCGCTGAGTAGAGCAGAGAAGTCTGTCTGGAAACCTGGGATACCATGAATTCCTGCCCTGCACCAGAAGGACTGCCTGTCATCTCTGCTTTACGAGTCACCGTCTGGGATGCAGAGGAATTTCCATGCTGGCCAAGGGAAACTCACCAGGAGTGGAAGCAATCTTGGGGTATAAATTGTGTTCTTTCAAAAGAAGGTCTTCCTGAGAACTGTTAGGTGTTATCACCTAACAGTTGACAACAACTGTTGTGCTTGAGGTGAAGTGATGGGAATGTGGACCTGTCCAGGAGTATGTTCAGTTTTGGTTTTATATATATATGTAAATATTTTGTGTTTTGTAGTTTTAGCGTTGCCAGGCAAAACACTGGATCCTGATGTTATGGACACAAAGTTTCTATTGTCCTATAGAATTTCTGAGTATAAATGCTGGTATTAATGCCTTTTTTTACCTCCATAGTATATGTCCTTTTTCCATAGTACTAAACCTCCCCAGGTTCTCTCTGGATTTATCAAAGAAATCAAAATATTAGAAGAATCACTATCACTTGTGAAAGAAGGAAGCCTGTACCCCAGCTGCCATTGCTGTGTGCTCCTGTTTCGGCTGTTACACCCTGCCTTCATCCTGCCTGTGCTGTATTTTGGAGAACTTACCACAACATCATTACATTTTTCATCTGTCTTGAAGTCTTGATAGATTCATCCAGTTTCATTTTGAGCTGGTGGAGGGAGAACAAATCAAAAATGTCTGACAAATATCAAAATGTCCTCGTGTTGTCAGAGGGAAATGTATCAGTGCTTCAAATGGGAGGATAAAAATTTTATGTTCTGACTTTTGATATTATGTATTATAATGCAAAATAAAAAAAACCCCAAACTAGGTCAAAATTAATTTCATACTAGCATGAGCCAGTGGAGTTTTACCTGTAGGCTGTAATTTTTTTTTCAGAGTGAAAAGTTTCATGTATGTGTAAGAAGATACTCTTCTCTCTTTTTGTGATTCTTCTTATCAGTCTTATTGTGCCTTTGTGTGATCCTTCTTTGTGCTGCATCTTACAATATATTAGCATTTATTCCTTGTAATTCACAGACTCTGATAATTAGAAGTTTTCCAAGTATACTTCATTTTTAGTATTATTTCTTCTACCCTTCTTAAAAACCTCCCTAGAAACCACAGATGATGTAAAACTTGGAATATTCTTGTGTTTTGGAGCTTTAAGCGCTGCTGTTTGATTGGTTTGGGGCTGTCAGAGTGCACACTCTCCAAACCAACGTGGTGACTGAGCTTTCCTGATGATATTGTAAATATGCATCAGTTCCCAGAGGTGCAGATCTCAAACCTCTTCGCTGATGAATAGGAAAATCCTGCTGCTGCTTCTGTTACAGTAAATTAGCAGGAGGAGGAAATGTAGTGAGGCAAGAAGAAAGAGAGAGAAAGAGACCTGTGAGACTGATGATGGTGGAGAAGAAGGAAGGATAGAAATAATAAATAAGTACAATTGGTTTTAATAAAAATCCCACCTTTTAATGCTACTTATAGCTGCCTTTCACAGTGGAAAGATGTTTAACATCAATTATAGAAGAGAGTCTTTATTTATTTATTTATAATTGCACTGCTTGTTTAAGGTAACTCAGAGTATTACTTTTATTCCATCAACAGCCAGCCCTTCCAGCTTGGTGCAGGAGTCAGTTGTTAGTGCATATTTGACCATCCATCTCCAGTTATCCACTTCTGCCTCCTCATTGTGCCAGTGGCTAATGCACATTCTCTTGCTGGTAATTCTGTGAGCTTTCATCGTTCCCTCTTGCAGCAGTGGCCCACCAGAGGTGTGAGGTGTGCACTGGAGTCTATGGAAGAAGACTGATACACCCAGCAAGCACTTCCACTGCTGTTCTGGGTGCACTTCAGTCTCTCACTTACAGCCTCTGCATGCCTCAGTTCCCAACCTGTTCAAAATTTCCTTTGTCTCCTTATACTGCAAACTGTTCTTTTCCAAGGCCTGTCTTTAAGGGTTGTGTCCTTCACAGAGGTCTAAAATATTGAAACATAAATAAGATTGGATGAATAATTGGTGTAATGCAAGTTTCCTCTTATGTCTGTACATTTCCCAAAGAAAAGTTCATCTATTTGACTTTAACTGAAGATTTTTTTAATTCAGTTTGAAGTTGAAATTCTTCAAAAATGAGAAGATTTTTGTCATGTTGTGAAAATCCATTAAGATGACCAGATGACCAGCAGATTCTGGTGGTGTGTATTAGTTGGTCCAAAATCTATTCTGACTTTCCAGACTAAAAGGTGATGACCTTTTTCTTACCCATGGAAATTTTTAGAGCAATCCCCATACTTTTCTTCCTGCAAAACATATCAAATATTATTTAAAGCTTCTAAGGAGATGAACAGTGTATTCGGACCATATTGCTCTCCTATCATTTGGCATAATGGTTTTCTTTTTGTCATTTAAGATTAAAACACATATGGATCTTGCTTTAATTTGTCACTTTTATTTTCTGAGTTGCTGAGTTCCAGCTTCAGCTGGGATGCCACATTAATTCTGTTTAAATCTTGGGGAGCAAGCAGGTTGATTTGAGTTAACTGTGTACTGTATAATGATTCTGAGCTTAAGCAGCGTTATCTCCAGCAAATGTCTTTTCTACAATAGTCATCTATGTGAAGCCCTGGAGCAATTCTTGGCTTTTTCACTCATATCACTGCACTATCAAAACTGAAATGATTAATATTCACAGAAAAAAATAGATTTTCTCACAGCAAATCTTCCTTTCTATTTCTGTTTGGTAAGAACCAAGCCTTCTGCATACATTATACAGATCAGCTAGAACCAGTCTGAGGAGTGAGGATGTGTATCTGTGGCAGTGATACAAATACATCACTGTGATTAGCAGAAAGGAATGGTAAACATGCCCACATTCCTAGCACGCACACCTTTTTCATCTAGTTTTTTGTCCTGCTTCTTCTGTTGGCTGTGGTAGTAATAAAATCAAGGATGGTGCCCTTGAAAAGGCTGGATTTCTGCGGTGTGGAAAAAATGGAATTGCACCTCTTTTGTCTGTGTGAGAAGAGCAGCTCAGCATGGTATTTTCTGATGGACAGCAGCCACCAGGCTGGCACTCCATGTTGCAGCATCCTGGGGGTGACCATGGGGTATGAGGTATGACCTTTGCCCAGGCGTGAGCAGAACTGGCCATGTCTGGTAAGCACCAAGAGCATGATTGTTTCTGAGAGCAGATGCTAACTGAATTGTTCCCAACAGCTTCCTAGCCCTGAAAGTGCCCAGGACTTCTAAAATGAAAACAGTTTCCATCAAAACCAAGGTGTCCATCCAGGGGTTGGAGATGTCTGTTAATTAAAAACAGAAACAAAGCAGCCAGAACTTGGGTCAGGTGCATGAGCTGGTTTCCAAAAGCTGGTTTTAAATGAGATGCTTGGAGTGGTTTCAGATGTTGTTGAAGTCAGCAGTGAAATTTGCACTGGCAAGGTGGACCTTAGATGACAACCCAAGAGTCAGTGATTCACAGGAGGAGAGCATTCCTTTGAGTCTTCTATTGTGAAAATGGTGACTGCTTACACATTAAATCAGGGCACACTTCACCCTGCAAAAGCAAGCAGCCTCTCTCCTTTAGAAAGTCCTTTTTTGTCCAACCAGGTCAGCCTAAGGTATATATCTATATATGAAGTGTTGTATGTCGGTATAAATATTCATTGATTTATCTATAGGTCTCTCTCTATATGCGTATTTTTGTGTAGGTCCTCTTCAGGAGGTGAAACACTATTGTTCCCACATAGGAACAACAGAGGACCTCCTGCTGTGGCTTCCAATCAAAAAAAGTTTGGTTTTGAGTGACAACAGGGTTCAAGGCCAAAGCATTTTTGAGTCAAACCTATGGCCTCTCCAGCCACATCTTCAGCTTGGGGTGTGCTCCTGGACAATTTAATGGAGACCAGGAACAAGAAACAGTCACTTTTACTGTTGCTAGCCATTTTTATTTATTTATTTTATTTCTATTGATTGATTGATTGATTGATTGATTTTTAAATTTGTTTTTTAGCAAAAGTATAAAGAGAGGCTAGCATGAATTTGACCTGTCTGCTGGTGAGCCAGCAAATAACCTGAGCAGACAATGCAGGCAAGTACAAATCAATAAAAGCTGTGATGAATAAATAAGAACATTCTGCTTGGGGTGGAACATGTTTGCCAGAGCTCTAGAAAGACAACGGCCAGGGATGTCTTCCAAGACATCACTATGCCTGGTGGAGAAGGCAAGGCTGAGCATCAGGATATGTCACTTCGAGGGGTAAAATGGAAGTGAGAAGCATTGATTTGCACCTCTTTAGGAATTTGGTGTTCAGATCGCTCTCTTTGGGGCTGTGCAGAGGCAATGACAGTGTCTCTGGAGGAGGCACAGCATGGGAGAATCAGGAGCAGGAACAGCTCTCTCAGGAGGAGTCTGATGTGGCTGTGCAGGGAGCAGTGTCAGGCAGTGTGGGCTGTATCCTGCTGAGCCACTGAGCCTGTACATGGAGCAAGGAGGCTGCAGTTTGGTACTTCATGCTGGAAAGCCATGGGAAGCCAGAACTCACAGCGTTGTGCAGGAAGATCATTTCTAAGATGCTTGGAGAGGTGGGGATGGGACTAGGAGTTACATTGAAATTCCTGCAAATGGGTGTCTGGCCTTTTAACCGCCCATCCCCCCTCCCCCTCCCCGTGTTGTGCGCCTCTGGCCTGCCTGTGAGACAGTGAGGAGATGAAAATGTTCAGGAACTGATTGCCATCTTCACTGAGGAGCTTCTCTTTTGGCTTTGGCAGCATATTTGCTATATTTGTTTGCTCCCTGAGGACTTTTTTAAATTTAAAAGGTGAAGGAGAAATAAGCTTTTACATCAGAAATTGTTTGAGTCTGTAACTTTTCTTTTGGTGTTTGTTCTGTGGCATAAAAGCACAAGGTGTCTAATGGACTTTTCAAGGAAGTAATTATCTGGTGTACATCCTTAAAGCTTAAAGCTTTTATTGATATTTATACATGTAGTTAAAAAAATGCAGTGATAAAATATTAATCTATATTTTGCATCAATACAAAACAGCAGTCAATGCCATTCTTAGACAAACTTCATATTCATTATTTCTTATTTATTCATTATTTCTTAACCCGCAATTTTGCAGGGGGAGAAAAAAAGGAGGGCAAAGTTGTTCTGATGTAGCTATGGCTGTTGTTTAACAATTCATCCCTCTTGATATAATGATGCTTGATCAAGACATTTTATTTTCATTCATTATAATGACATCTTACTCCCCCTCATTTTAAGTTAACCATTCAATTTTTTTTTAAGTCCACAGAATAGCAGTTGTGCTCCAGCATATTTCCTGAACAGAAATAAAATCTGTCAGGCTGGTATGATTACAGACTGTGAGCCTTTAGCAGTGCCTTCCCCATCTTTTCAGTGGGGCTGGCTGCTTCTTTTTTTTCTTCCTTTTTACATTCCTCTCCCCCTAACTGAGGCCTCCATGCTCTCTCAACCTCTCTGTGGCTGCCTCTTCCCGTAAAACACTTGTCCACCCTTAATGCATTTGCTCTCATTGAAGTATATCCAGAAATAGCTTCCAGATGCTGTCATAGATGTCCATTTCATTATTTCTGGTGAAGGGATTTCACTTAGGCATAGCTCCACCAAGAAAAGCAGGAGTCTCTGCCTGGTCTACATCTGTTCATCTAGTTCATCCCTGCAATCATCTTGGCCGGCATCATAGTTTAAACAAACCAGCTTTTTTTTTTTTCTGTGTTCATGACAAACTTTTGGAAATGAGTTTATATGGTCCCAGACACCCAAACTTCATAGTGCTTAGCAAGGTTATTTTCTAAAAGTGGAACAGCCACTCTAATAAAATGTCTCAAAGGAGTGGCTGAAACCTGTTCTTCATGTCAGAGGTCTCGAGGCTCCCAAGAGGGAGGTATTTACTCATCCAGGAGGTTTTGATGGGGGTTTGAGTGTGGTAGGAGAGAGTCTTCACTCCACAGAGAGCCAACAGTGGATGTCCACTCCAGAAATGTATTTGTAATCATCTAATCATAGTATGCCAGACTGGAAAGGGACCTCAAGAATGATCTGATCTAACCTTGGCAAAAGCAGGTTCTGGACAAGATGGCACTGGACTCTCTCCAGCTGAGTCATTAAAGTGAGCAGTGTTGGGAAACCCACCATTTCCCTGGAGAGGCAATTCCCATGGCTAATTATTCCCATTGTGAACAGTTTTCCTCTTATGTCTAATTGGAATCTCCCTAGGAGTAAATTGTATCCATGTTTTCCATGGGATGACTTGTAAAAGGGGAGTCTCGCATTTTCTCTCTTGCCACCTTTTAAATACTATAACATGATTATAAGACCTCCCCATGGCCTCCTTTTCTCAAGGCTGAATAAACCCAGTTGTCTCAACTTCTACTCAGCTGGCAGCTTCTCAGCCCTTTGATCATCTCTGTGGCCCTTCTTTGTGCCTTCTCCATCTGGTCCATTGTGGGTTTTTTATGTAGCAGTGACCAAAACTGAACACAGTGTTCCAGATGTGGCCTGACATGGGCTGATTAGAGTGGGATAATGACTTTGTTATCTCTGCTGGCTGATGCAACCCACATCCTGTTGGTTTTCTGCGCTGCAGCAGCTCACTGTTCATTCTCATGGAGCTTGTTGTCCACCAGGACCCCCAAGTCCTTTCCAACAGAGCTGGTCCCAGCCAGGTTTATATTCCTATTACCTTTTTATTCCTGGATTATGTGTTCCCAGGTGCAAGCTCCTTGTTGAGCTTCATAAGTTTTTTTGTTGTCCCACTCTTCCAGGCCTTTCCAAGGTCTTCCTGCAGGGTGCCTTGAGACTATCTTCCAGGTCACTTAGGAAGATATTAAATTTAGGTGTATAACCTTATTTCTCTGATCACTTAACTCACACTACATTAACTGTGTGTAAGTCTTTCACTCTTTGTAATCATTGAGGTCTAATGATCAGGACATCAAAGGATGTGAGGCCCAGGACATAGAAGATGGAGAAATATGTCAGCTTGGTCTTGTAGATCAATTACCAGAGAAAATGGGAGATCTGTCAGGTGAATGAAAAGCAGATGTAGGTCATAGGGAGCTGAAGAAAAAGGTCTGAGAGCTGAGGGTGGACAGCTGCGTCAGTGGTGATGATGTGACCAGGACATCCTCTTTGTACTGGAATATGGCTCTGGTCCCAAAGCATGAACAGGAAAACACCTAGCTGCAATGAGAACTGGAACAGTTCAAGGTGTGGGTAAGGTCTGGGGCTGTAAGAGCACAGCCAGGGAAGCCCAGCATGTGAGGGGAGAGGACTGAGGGGACCCTTTGTCATGGTGTGGATAGAGAAAGGAGTGGCTGGTGAGCAGTCCCACTTGAAGTGCTGGTGGGGATGGATTGGTGAGGCAGGGCCAAAAAGTCTGTCATGGGTACAGGAGAGCCTTAAACTGCAGCAATAGTCCTAATATCACCCAATTCAATTTTTCTCCTTACTTTGGTGTTCCATGCTGCCTTGGTTTGGCACCTCTGTCTCCAAAGGCCAATACAGGCTCAATCCCATAAAGACCTGGTCTTTCTCATGGTAAATGCATGTGAACACCTCTTGACTTAGATGCCTCAGCCTGCTCTTGAAGATTCCTCCTTTCAGAGGTGATCTGTCATTCTCTCTGAAGAGGGATGCTTTCCTATCTTCCTGCAGTCCGAGGAGTTTTGCACTTCCCAGAGTCTTGTTTATTTTTAATAGATAATTGTACCTCTAGATATTCAAGATCTCTGGGTCTGGTTTTGAGTGTAGTCTCAGTGGGACTGTGTGGTCTGGAGAACATTATGGCTCTGTTGTCTGGTAGCTCTGTCGTGGTTTTGAATTGCCCCATTTTTGTTTACATTCATTCACCTCTTATACTTGATAAAAGGTATTTTTATTTTTTCTACACTACTGATTATTATTATATATATACACACACATACACATATATACATGTGTATATAAATATAAACACAGCTATATTGTGTCCACGCTAAATCTTTTTTGTGTCTCTCTCTCATTTGCTTTCCATTCTCCTCTCATAATCACCTGTTCTCTGTGCTTTTTGACAGTCCCTTTTTGGTTACAGTGTCTCAAGAAGGGTGTCTGGAATGGGACACAAGTTTAGCACTGAATGCATTGTTTATTTCCCCCCAGTACTGGCTAAACCCCCTGTTTAGGTCTGCAGGATTTACAGTCTGTGTCAGGGAATGAATGTATCTGTTACATCTTCCCTGAAGGAACGTTTACAGGCCTGCTGGTATTTTTGGCAGGTGAGGAGAGACCCAGCAGACCCAGCGGATCAGTGGTACCTGTTGCAGGCCCCAGGAAGGGTCTGTCTGCTGGGGCAACATCACTGGGCACTGTACAAACAGCAGGGGATTTGGGTCTCCCCTGAGTGGGAAGCAGTGCTGATCTGTGGAAAGCAAAACACAGGAAGATGTCAGTGAGTCTTTCAGTGCCACATGTTCTTCACAGGCTGAGGACTGCTGGAGGCAGTTCGGTGTAGCTGGGGTTGAACTGTCCTTTTAAAAACAGTCTTCAGTGCGCCTCGGTCTCCTCACAGGCTGTGGCATCCTCTGCTGAAAGCCCCCGAGGCTCTGCTGAGCTTGATGGACAATTCCTTTTCTTTCTTCCCCTTTGTGCTCTCTCACAAAGAGAAACTGCTTCTCTTCCAGGGAGAGGAGGGAGGGAGGCAGGGAGGAAAGGAAGGAGGGAGGGACGGACGGAAAGGAGGATTTTCTTCTCGGCCTGGGATATCTGCACCTCCACACTTCCAGCCCTGTCCTACGGCCAGGCTGGATCGCTGTTGGTATGGCAACGCTTCCCTGCACCAACCAAACCGTGAAAGGTGAGGGAAAATAATTATTCTTCTCCATTTAGCTAATGTTATACAGACTCCCAGAGATTAAGATTTTTTAAAGGAATTTATGGTATGGATGTGTCCTGGTGGTGTTTTGTTTAAGGCATCCACAATGTCTGGATCCCCCAGGAATCAAGGTACAACCAGCACTGATCTGAATCTTTAAGTGGCTTTGAAAAGTGTGTCTCAGGAAAAAAAAAAACCCAAAACATGGTGCTTTCTGGAGCCATTTGACATGGTTCTTGCTCTGCAGCCATTAAAGGGGCTGTCTCAGGTGAGCTAATCCAGGTCACAGAGGTTGCCAGGGCAGAGGTGGGAGTGAGCCAAATCTCTGCAATTTGAGTTGACTATCTTCTGATGCTTTCTCCTCTGATACCTGCTTTACAAATAAAACAAAAACCAATTTCTCTGCCCAAGCTCGGGTGGACAGTTTGGATCTTCTGAAACGTCAACAGCAATTGGGGAAAAAAAACCCTCTGCAAATGAATGAAAATTGACTGAATTTGCAAAGCCATCAGTGGAAAAGTAGAAGACAGTGGAGGAGACATCGTGCCTGGTCTGAATGTTGTCGATCTCCATGCCCAGTGGTTTAAATACGTTTGTGTGCTTTGAAGAAGAATTTCTTATGCAGGAGCCTGTTGCCTTGACCTGAACTTAGCAAAGGGGCATCTTGAGGCATTGTCACATCTTGGGAATGTGGCCTAGCTTTGCATCATTTATGGAGTGTGCATTATTCTGGGCTAATGTGAACGTAAGCCTTTGATCTCATGCCATTGCACCAAGTGAAATAGATGTAACTGTTGAATTCCTTCCTCTTTTATCATTCCTCAGTCAATAATACTACAGCTTACCATTCCTCCATCCCCCTCCTCCTTTGTGCAGCTTCTGTGGCTGTATTGCTTTCCTTCTGGTTTTCAATCCTGCTGCATTCCCCATGCTTTCAAGACAGGTTTTATACAGGAAAAAAGAAAATATATTTCATAATGCAAACATGCCCTGCTCAGCACTTTCTGTTATCTTATTTATACACTGCAGTACAGCTTTCTATGACCCAGTGATTATCATTTCCCAGAGCTATCATCACTTTAAAGCTACCATAGAATGTGTTTCAGCAGATGGTACAGCCCTACCAGCACTATGAGAGCCTGGAAGGGAAGGGATGGGGAAAGTTGTGCACACAGACCAGGCTGCTGCCCCAACAGCCAGAAAACCTTTACCTTGCACTGCTTCTCACAGTGTTCAACTTCAGCCTGTATTGTTGAATATTGTCAGGCTGTTAACCACCAGGGATATGTTTTTCTTGAGTCTGGGCCTCTCTACTCACTGTCTTTTTTTTTTTTTTTCCCCTGCATAAAAACTGAGCTGATTAATTCCAAGATAGAGTACCAAATAAGTAAGAGTCATTAATTATATGCAGTATTCTAATAGATTTCAGAGTGATCTTAACTTGGATTGAATGCTTACCCATTGATTGCTATTCAGTTGTTGAAGCACCTACTAAGCTGAGCAGTTGCTCTGTGTTATCCTTCTCTTTCTTCCTTAGATTTCTACCTCCCTTTCTCCACTCTTGAAATTGCTAACCCCTTGTCTATACATTTTGCTTCAGTGGATTGTGACCTTTGTGACTGACTACCAAGTATGCAATGGAAATGGTGGACAGCTAAAGTCATGAAAGATACTTATCCCCACGTAATAGGGTGAAATTCCCATGGGTATTTCACCAAGCAGAGCAGATTGTTATCATTCTTGTTGAGATGATAATAAAGAGGTGTGATTTACTGCTTGGTTGTTTCAAAGGTGTCATTTGAACCTAGGGGAGTGTGGTGCTGTTAAACAGACCTGGACAAAGCCCTACAGAGGAGTGATTGCACATCTGTAGTTGTAGTCAGGGGCATTAAAAAAATTATTATTTTTCATAATCCTGCACTTTTTCTTGTGGGTGCTTTCCCACTGTGCAAATGAGGCTCTCTGGAGTGTACATAAGTATGTGTACACATATGCATATGTATAGATACTAATTGAATGTGTTTATGTACTTTTATACATGTTAACATAAACATTTAAGGTCTTTTAGGGATACCCAAGCACAGTTTTTCTTCAGTGGTGAGTTAACTATGCTTGCTTTAACAGCTAAATAGGTGTTCAGGATATGTTGTGGAAAATGTGTCTACTTTAGGTATCTAATCCTGAGTTAGATATCTTTCTAGATTAGGTTACTGGGTTTGAACCTTCTGCCTTTTACAATTAGTGAATCCTGAATTTGTCCTTGTGGCAAACATTGTGAAAAGTCCTCATTCATTCACTTGTTGCTGCTTATACCTGAAGCCTTTTGATAATTCTATGGGTTCAGCTCCTTCCTGAGAGCATTTGGGAAGGGTTATTACACATGGTTGCCCGAAGCTGGAAACTAGATCTGGTGCAATAATGTGCAAAGAATCCTCATTTAAAAAAAAAAAAAAAAAATTAGCAGTGTATGGTTTGTTATGAATTCTGCTGACACTTCTGCAAAGTGTCAAAGGGAGGCTGCATTGTGGTATAAGAAAAAATCAGATCTCTTTCCTATCCACTACTTGGATGCCAGGAGTGGTTAGTGCCAATGGCCATTCTTGCTTTAACATGTTACAGATAGGAAATAGCTGCAGGGAGAATTAGAGAGTGGGAAAATAGTCAGCTGGCTCATGGGTTAACTGTGAGATTCCTGGTAGCAGAGAATTTCATTCTTCATTCTATATTGAAGCCCATGGATGATAAAGCTGAAGTTCTACATCATAAATTCCCATTTGGACATTCAGTTTTGAGAACCTACATCCAGCATCCTTATCATTTTGATGTTAAAGTCACAATCAGTAATGAAATCTGCTTGCTTTTCACACACTGAAATTAGCTTTGATTCTTTGCCTGGAACATATGTTTAAAAGGCAACATGCACATACTGTGCACTGACCCTATCAAAGCAATAAATACCATTGAAGTCGTTTTCCAAAGCTGCCTACAGCATTAGTTTATTTTTAATATGGTCCCTCTGAAGGAGTAGTGTAGGAAATGCCTATGGGAGCTATTTGAATTGTCGGTCTGGGGTGAAGTCCCTACTTTGCCCTGCTGAAGAAGAAAGTAAGAGGGGATACTAATTTCCCTTTGTTGTTGCTGCTAAAGATGATGTTTAATTCATTGGATTTAGAGCCTTTCTAAGGAAAATGGTATTCTGTTTGGGTGAGAAAAATGCTTCTTTGATACTTAGCATGATTTGAAGCAAGGGATGAGGGAGAAAGATATTGCTGTAACTGAGAAGGGGGTTTAGTCTATGACAGCTCTCCTGGTTTTTTATGATAGCTGCTTTAGTCTTTTTGCTCCATGCTATTTCTCCTGCATTGTTACCTGGACATTCCTCCCAGATCCTCTGTGGAGCAAGGAGGAGATGGGCATGCATCAAATGGCCATTTCCAAAATGTCCCCAGTCACCCAGGCAGGCTGTGCTCCATAGCACATTTGGGCAGCCACAGTATTTGGAGGTCAGGGGACTATGCCAGAGGTAGTGAGTGGGTCAGACCACAGGATTGGTTTCACACTCTGGTACCACTCTTCTTCTCCCTGTAGAGCCTCAAAATGACCAGCCCTTCCCCGTGTTTTGCTGTGCCAGAGCTATGGCAGGCTCAGACAAAGCGGACACCTGAGTGCATAAATTTTCTACCCCTTGACTGCTAAATGACAATAAGCATATCTTGGATTCTACAAACCTGAAAGATTGGTCCACTGGCAAAGGTAATGCATTTTTTGTCACTCATGGTCACAATTAGAATGACAAGGCCAGACTCCTCCATCACTGCTCTTTAACACTGTCAGCACCAGCTTTACCAGAATTATCCTGTCTGAAGCATGAATGGGCTTATTCATTTTCTCACTTTGTTTGACCTAGGAATCTAGGAACTACTTAATGACATATAGGCTGCTTTCTCCTGTAAAGAAATTATTAAATTAAAGACAGGGCCAAAAAATTTGCTCTTCTAGCCATGAAAGACTAATTTTATGTTTGTTTGGACATATTTGGAGAGTAACTGTCTTATGCACCATTCTTCTAAATATTGTTTCATGCTGAATAATGAGTTTGAAATCTTTTACCTTCCAGGGCTTTATTTGTGTAGAGAAGAGAGGGAAGCATGCAGGAGAAATATATAGTTTTTAGGAGCACATTTTGATTCAATTTTTTGCATTTTATTATGGCCAAGGCAGGAAAACACTCAGATCTCATGCCCAAGAAGTGTTTTCAGAGCGCAGTGGTTTCATTTTAAATGAGTCCCCAGAGAAGATGATCTCAAGGAGGAAAATGCGTGCAGTCTTTCCAATGAGATAAGAATAATCATTGCATTTCTGCTGTGCATTTCTGCGATGCTGTAAATACTCTGTAAATCTCAAGATGGAGATCACATTCAGCTGCTGACAGTGGAAGTCTGGCCACCAGTGTGGGGAAGAAGCAGTCTGGCACAGGAATCTGGTGGCAGGTTTACCAAGAAACATCTTGTTTTCTTAACTGATGATGCAGGTGCCCATGGGTGCCCGGGGTCTTCTGGGATGAAGAGAATTTTTCTTTGTTTTCAGGAAACTGTAAAAAGCAGATAAAATCCATCTGAGGTAGGAACCTGACACCAGGCAGTGATCTCCCTGTCCATGTGGCAGAGTCATGCGTAGCTGACCATTGAGAGAGCAGTGAATTTCTGGGGATTGCTGTAGAAGCCATTTGGATGTTTTCTGTTAGGAGGGTCTAACTCATCAACCTGGTTTAATTACAGGTAGATCTTGAGTCCCCCTGCTTATTGTCAGTATTCTCAGCAAAGCTGATGCCATCAGTCTTGCACAATGACCCAGCTAGCCTGTGGAGGAAGGTCATCATTAGTTTGTCCTCAGTGTAAAAGCGGCCACAGAGACTTCTTTTTTCAATAATTCATTTTGCAGAGCAGCTAATTGTGTTCCACTGCAAGGCAGGTTTCTGTTGCAAAGGGAGGTTTTGGTCTCTCATTGTCTTTTTGCCTAAGCTGTCCTGGTCCTGAAGCTCACATGAATGTTTGTGGAATTTTTGGAAGTTATCAGGTGTACCTGAGTCATCCATCATTCATGTAGGCCTGGAAGAAGTTCTGGGCATCACTAGGTAACCATCAGTCACAACAAACAGAGCAGAAGGAAGTTTCACATTTCTTTGGAAGAGTTTTCTGTGCATTCATGTGAGAACTGCACCATGCCAGACTTGCTCTAAACACATGGATTTTGGCCCTGTGGTGCTGCAGTTCTTGTTGGGTTTAACTGTGCACCAACAGACCTGAAAACAGACTACCCGGCTCTGAAAGTCTCCTCTTACTCAGAACAGGAGGACTGTTAAAATCCCCAGAATTAATGGCTTATTTTATGGAACTTCATATTTAATCTGAAAGGTTAATTTTTGTCAGAGGATTGTCATTTTAAAATATGTGTTTTGCAAACTGCTGTCCATTCTAAGTGAAATCCTCTGAATTCTTTTAGTGAAAACCAGCAGACAATGTTGTTAATTTCTCATCATGAAAACCAGTCCTGGGCTAAATTATGATATTTTATTAAATTAGATTTTAAAATTGAAACCTAATATAAGTTCAATGTAAAATACTTAAAAATTATTTTAAAGGAAAATCTAGAAGAAAAGATGGTTTATTACAAAGCCATCAAAAGAAAAATGCCTTGGTTTTTGTTAAAGGAAGATTCCTCCTGCTAACTAATTCTCAAGTCCCACATAGACTGGGTAGACCATATTGTTTGTTTTGTTGCAACTGGGTTTATAGGCAGCTTTTCAGAAGGAGAATTTCTTTACTTTTAGGATGGGCTAGAGGGCTTAATACTCTCTTGCAAATGATTCTGATTGCACAACTTATGGTGCTGTTTGATATATTGTTAAATACAGTAGCAGTCATCAGGTTAATCTTGATGTTTTCTTTCTTGCTCCAGAGTTTGCTTTTTGCAGCACCCTTGATCAGAAAGATGCTGCTCACCCCAGGTTTAGTCCCTTATGGAATGAGTATTTTGTGTTGGAGCCAACTAACACAGAATTTGGAAAAGCCCAGGAAATTATCCAGTCATTCTCTCCAATTCCACCTTTCTGCAGTACACAAGAGCTTTTGAAGACTTTCTGGGCTGCCTTTAGGCTGTAAAAACTCTGTGGGCAGCCACCATTTGGGCATAATTCTACTGAAACCTGTGACAAAGCCCCATCATTTCTCTCCTGGCTTTCCAAACAGAGCTGCAGCTCTGAAACCCCTCTAACGTGGCTGCTTATGGGATGCAATCACCTGCTAGAGGAAAAACTCATGCCCTAAGCAGAAGAGGAAAGGAATCACATCCCAGCAGAATGAAAAAACCTGAAATCAGTCACAGAAGAAGGAAAGGGAGAAAATCCAGAGAAATCATGTCTGTGCTGTCTGGTTTATCCTTTGTTAGTATTAGGAGTGCTGTCTTTAGGAAGACACTTCATGGGATAATAAAGATTGGGCATTTAGCAGCCTGAATAAAATCATATTCCTATTCCCACAGATACATTTTTGTCTAGTGTCTGAGGCTTAGGAAAGGAGTGTTGCAGATTTTACTCACTCATTCATAGCAAGCAACTAAATAGTGGTATTTAAAAATAAGAAAAAAAAAAAAAGGAGAAATAGAAAAATTAATCTCTTGTCAATTTGTCCCACCACTGAAAGCTTTTTTTCATTATTGATATATCTGTAATTTCATCTGCCCTTTATTCTGCATGTATATTTATATATGAGTATTTTTTTTCCACAAACCTGCAGTGCAGTGGAAAGCTAGATTTAAATATTTTCAGACCGACTGTACCCAACATTTGCATTCCACTGACTCATTCAGAGCAAAGACATCTGAGCAGAAATACAGCAGATAAAAGAGAAACCATTAATCCAGGGAAGATTACTGGCACAGAATCTTTATCCTGTATCCTCCCTGAAATGAGACAAAGATCTTACTATGTACATCCCTCTGGCTTAGCTTCAGAAAGTAAGCAATACAGTAGTGTAGACATGGTACTTTTTAAAGGCACATTACATTGGTCTGAAACTTCAATCTTCTGGCAGAGCTCGTTGCTGCTGAGGTGTTTTTCAGTGGTTGCTTTCTCAAAAGAGTCTTCAGCACCCCAAAAACTGCTTTCTGGCAAGGGGTAAGACAACACAGTCCCTGATCTGCTCCTAAAATGACAGCATGTGTCAGCTGGAGGATAAAGACTGTTCTGCAGCACATGGGTTATGCATGTATTTTGCAGTGTCTTGCTTCTGCTGACACCTCATCTCGATGTGAGCTCTAAGTGCTAGTTAGCTTTTAATGAGCCTAATAAGGCTAAAGCTTTCCAGATCCTGGTACTTCAGTTCTGGAAGAGGGGGGGGGTTGGGCTTGGCCGAGGATGTTGAGCAGGTTTGCCCTTTTCAGGAGACACTCATTCCAGGTGACTGGGCATATTAGATTTCAGAGTGCGGCAGGCTTTTATCTCCCTTCCCTGCGAATGTGGCAGGCTGCAGTTGCTTTTCTGTTTGCTGGTTGTTTGTCTCTCTCCCTCAGTCTCTGTGATATTGATCCTCAGTTAAAAGAGCTGAGAGATAGAGCACGGGAAGCATCCCTTTCTTCTCTGGCAATCGGTGGAAAATCCAATTGCCACGTGGTTACTGCACTGTCTCAGCTGCTGCTGGCCATTGACCATCTCCTGCAGGAGTATTTCTGAACCATAACAATAATAGAACCTACTTTAGTCATTTAGGGCTTCCACTTGAAGCAGCCCAGAGGGTTGGATGGTTTTCTGGAGGTAGCTCCATGTGTTTGTGGGCTTATCTTGCTATGGTGTGCATTCAGCTATGAAATAAAATTGCAGGAAATGATTCAGTTTTGAATCATTCTATTTAGACTGGCAGAAGCCGAAAACCCTCCTGTGAGCTACAACAATGTGGACTGCTATTCAGATAGGAAATGTGAATACTTCAGCATGCCTGATCAGTTGGACTAGGAATGCAAGCAAACTACTCTGCAGTGTGGATTCTCAACTTCTATTCCAGATAGTTTGTTCCTCCAGACCTTCTTGTTCAGGTGAAAAATGTTTTCCTTTTCTTCTTCCTGTGCAGGGTATATATATATTAAGACCTGTAGAAAACAGCTAAGGAACAAAAGGATACAACAGGAACCAAGATCTGGAGGAAGCTTCTTTCTGAACAATCCAGCATCCTCTTCCAGTTTAGAGCAGAATATTTAGGTACATGGAAATAAACCTTGCTGTTATGTAACGTTCAGCTTACCAAGAGTAAACCATGATCTCTTTGTTGTTTTGAACTGACAAAAAGTGAGGTCAGGAGCAAATCTTCTTTCTTCCACAATCCAGAGCCCAACGTCTGCAATGACTTTTCCCCTCACACTAATAATGTTCACATTATCCATTAAGGGTGATTTGATTTTAAGTGTCAACTTAGAGATCTGGGTAATAATCTCTTTTCAATAGCAACCTCTTCTTATTGGAGTAGTGTTTGCCTGTTTTTAACTGTATCTTCTTCTCCTGTAAATATCAATTATCTCTCCTGCTCCATTTTAGAGCCTATCACTTTTCCAAATGTTGAAATAGGGAGGTTTATTTATTGCACAGGATATATTAAAAAAAAAAAAAAAAAAAAAAAAGGTAAGGATATGTCTTTCAGTGTGCCCTCTTGCTGTTGATTTTTCTTTAGATCTGAAAGGCAAAAGTGCAGTTCTAATAACCCTGTGAGTTCTTCATGCTTCCTCCTAGAAATGTCCCTTTTCTGCCTCTCCTCTGGGTGCTATCTCCAGGGCCTGTGCCTTACATCCTCCCTTTGAACCACAGATATTTGTTTTGTATTGTGCCACTTTTGTTTAGGGTTTGACCAAGTGACGTTACAGGTGAGAGGTGGGAGGAAGAGCTTGCAAGAGAACTTCAAGTAATCTTAGATCAGCTCCTTGTCAGGTGCACTGTGTTCCTATGCAGCATGCTCATTCCTCTTTTGATGTCTCTGCAGATGTTTTAGGCTTTACATTAAAAAAAACCAAACCAAAACAAAAAACTTATATAGACACATTACCTCACCTGAGGTGGTGTCATTGTGCTGTATTCTTTACATACAGTAAAAATTGCTTCTCTGTTCCCCTTACAAACTTAGCATCTCAATGATCAAGACAGAAGAAACTTTGGAAGTGAAAGAGAGGTCCAAGGTCACCTCTGTAGGAAAGCAGCAGAACACATCTCCCTCGCATGGGCAAGTGACAGTCTGTCCTGTCTCTTTTAAAACAATTTTGATAAGAGGACATTTCACAAATCTGGGAAACAGGTGCTGCTCATTTCCACACTTGCAGGAATGGTGTTTTCAAGTAAGGAAGCTTGATACGAACTCTGCTGAGTATGCAAGGGTAAGAATGAAATATTGCACTTGCCACAGTCCTGATTTTTGTTCTTCTCTTCCATTATCTAAAGGAAATATGGTATATCTTTGTTCCAGTCACTGCAAACAGTTTTCAAACTGGTGCGAGAGAATATGTATGGTATGGGACCAGGACTTTTTCTTTTGTGTGTCTATGTGTGCACACATGACTGTGAAATATCTGATTTCTCAAAATCATCACATGCATAAAATTAAATCTACCAGCAAGCATTCACACATTGCAGGCTTGGGGTTATTGGTCACTTGCCACAGAAAAGAAATCTTTCAAGGTCCTACAGAAACCATCCTCTGAAGTTCCTTTCATCTCATAAGGCATCCCAGAGCACTTTTGCTAAACCGTGTTACGCTCTCAACTCATGAGGATGGATAAGGCTGAGGAAAGAGCTGCAGCATGGCAGCTTGGTGAGAAAGAGGATCTGAGATCCTCCCTACCTCACGTTGTAGTGATCACATCAATGCCAGGAGCTGCATGTGAGAATAGCAGATCCCTGCATGTTGCCATGGAGCTCTTCTGTCTGGACTTCAGGCATGCTGTAACATACGATCCTTCTCTTTGTCCCTGTTATAGGCAGCCCTAGTTAGTCTCAACAGCATTACTGTGCTCAGCAATCAGTGTTATCTCCATAAAACAGCTCCGTTAATGTCAGCAGAGCCATCTATGAGGCTTGCATACTCTCACTCTTTGCTTGTACACTGCTCCCAGACCACCACACTCTGCTGCTTTCTCTACCTTGATCCTCACAAGCACTCCTGAACCACCATAGAGCTGAACATACTGAGGAAAGCTCCTTAAAAATAAAAAATTATCTAGGAGATAGCCAAGATTTTTTTTTTTTTTTTTTAAATAATTTGTTTATTTGCCAATTCTGCTTTACCAGGCTTCCCTCTCATGGTGTCTGTAATTTGACAATATGAACTTATTAAATCAAGTGTATCTGAACATTAGGTGGTGGAGTGAAGGAAGAGCCACACATGTTTTCAAGGAAAATTCATACTGATAAGGTGCTGTCCTGTTATTGTTAGAATGCACATTTTCTCCCTAGAATGTAGAGCACCTTGTGATGGAGTGTTCCTTATGCTGTACAATGACAAGTGGTAAGGACTCCACACCACTTCATTGCTAAAATATTTACTAGAGAATGCTTGCTTCTTCCATCTGAAAGTGTGGTGTATTTATAGGAGCATCCTGTAATGGAGCATCCTGCGCTGAACAGTATTTTTAAGGAATAAGGCAATACAATGTGTGAAGGGGTGGGGTTAGGGTTCTCCCCTCTGTTTTCCCCTCTGTTAGCAGGTGCTGGCAGCATGCAGAGGATTGCAGGAGCTGATTGACTGGAGCAGATTCACTCTGGTATGTGAAGTCTGTGAAGCCCCTGCAGGGGATGGGAAACGCTCACAGGGTTGAGGAATTTGAGTTCTGGTATCTCTGTGTGAAATTGTCAGTAAGGATCAACTTTGAGCAAAAGGGGGATGTTTAGGTATTTTTTTGTTGTCATTAAGGTGTCAAATCACAGGGCTCCATCCCCATAAAAATACTGTAGGTCAGATCCTCACCTGATGTGCAGTGGCAGTGTGCTCTCTGTAACAGCTGGGAATCCTGGGCTGGTGGGCATGGGAAAATTCCTGCTCTACTCCGTGGCTGTTGGTGCTGGAAACAAGGCCCCACAGCTCCTGACCAGGAAGCAAGAACAATTGAAGATGGAGGTCACTGAAATGACAAGAGCAACTCTTGTGATGTGGTGTTGTCAGCCCAAACGCAGCAATTGATTGAAAAGTGTCTGCTAACCAGGCAGCAAAGGACGCAATTAGAACTGAAATTGCAAGAGGGTCTATTTCAGAGTTTTATGATTCCAGTTTGCACCACCCCACTAATTTTAAGTGCTGATTTTCTGTCTGGGCCAGAGTCAGCTGGGGACCAAGAGTCATTTGGGAACTGAATGAAACTCAGGATTTCTCAGAGCTTCTGCTGTTAAGAGCATGACATAAACTCACCCTAAAATTAAAATGCAGTCCTCTGATCTACTTGGGCATTAGCAAGGATCACTGCAGAGTGTGGCTGGGGACTACTTAAGCTTTTCTGGAAATCATGAGGACCGTTGGAGCCACCAGGTCTCCTGCATCAGAGATGCATGGTGTGAGTGATACTGAATACGACAGACCCTGTTAAGACTTACAAGATGTGTGGGGACACTGGGGCAGATTGCTAATGTTGAAGGTCAGGTGCTTGAACTCTGAGTGGGGTAAAGAAAGACTTTTAGGTAGTCAAGGAGGCTTTCTTGATCTCCTAGAAATGTCACATTTGAGAAAAGAATGGATCTTATGTCCGGTGGAGGAACAGTGGTTGGGAATAAGCAAGCAAGGTGAGCATGGTCAAGCTTATGAGTGCATCATCTGGGGACAATGAGCAGACAAAAGGGCAAAAGAGATTTATCAACTGAATGGAAGGCAATGGTGTCTACAGAAGGGAGCTCTTTGCAGGCAGCTTTGTGTTTGGTGTGTGTGCGCTAAGGTCTGTAGTTTGAGGAAGATCACATAGACCCCAGGGATGGGTGAATTCCACGTGTGAGGCTCTGTGGCTTGGTGCACCACCAATCACACTGCACAGCAAGTGGATCGAGTCTGACTCAGAACTTTCCACAAACTGTTCAGTGAGGAACACTGATTTCTTAATAAATATTAGCAATAACAGCAATGCAGTGCAATGTACAACAGTCAGTTACTTGAAGGGCTGCTTTATCAAGTAAGAATGTGTTAAAGAATTTCTTGGATTTTTGTGTCATTGCTTAGGCTGGGATGGCTGCTGCAACAGTCATAGTGTTAACCCTGGATGTATTCCAAGCTGAATAAAAGTAATTTTTAACCATCTACATTAAGGGTGGAATTTGCTGAATGCAGTTCTATACAGTGCTGAATGCAACATTAAAAATGGTCTGTGCCCATGACATTTGCAATCTCTGTTGACTTTATGGGGAAATACAGTGCCTCAGATAATGGGAAGATGAACAGAACTTCCTCTTCATGTTTTTTTATTACCCCCTCATCCCACCCAGAACTGCTCTCTGATAAAAGGTAAAACTATGCACCATTTATTCCTGTTGTAAACAGATGCTGTACTTTAAGAAAGGAACTGAAATCATCTACTCACTGAGTTGAATGTGACATTCTTCTGAAAATCAGCCCAAGTTCATTCCAGGGGTGGCTGCTTCTAGTTGGATGAAGCAGTAATTGTGCTATTTAGTTTGCGTGAAGGCGTATGAAAAGAAAGCAGATGTGGATTTGAGCACTGCTAAAACTTACACTGAGTGGCCCTGCACCTTGCAGCATGAGAAGCCCTGTTGCAACTGTGAGGAACTGCTGGTGGCTCCAGCCATTGCTTGCTGTGAGCAGAAGTGACTTCTGTACCACTCATGCTACCAAACATTTTGGTGCTGACTGTGAGCAGTTATCACTATTTTTCTGCTGTTGTTGCAGCCATTTTTGCTTGGCACCAGCAGTCATTTCTAACTAGCTGACAGGTTTGGGGGACCCTAGAGGTGTAATGCAGTGCTATTGCAAGAGAATTCTCGGTGCTTGTTTGAAACTAACCAGGCCAACATAAGAATTAAATTCCTTTTACAGAAGTCATTACCACAGAGTAGTGCAGTTGTGGTGAAAGCATTTCAAGCTGCAAGGAAAGATCACATAAAGATGTTCTTCAGTGATGCACAAATATGTAGAAAACACCACTTCCAAATGCCCAGTTCCTGAGTGGGTACTTGAGGAGCTTGCTTTTCCTGGCTTATTCTACATCATGATAAAAAAGGAGATCAGGTGATTTTATTCTGGAAAGCATTTTTTCTCTCTCTTCAGCTGTCACATATGTTTAACTTTAGTGCCCTCAAGGACAATGTGGTGGATCAGCATGCTAAGGTCTACAGTCTATAGCCTGTAGTTTTTCATTTCACATTGCTTTAAGAATGGTCTTCTTTGTTTCCATTTTGAGCCACGGCTGAATTCTTACATGTTGTCTGATCTTCAGGCTCAAATACCCAAGAGAATAGGCAGCTGTGAATCAACCCTCTGTGTGCTTTCTAGCAGGTAGTCTAGCAAAGAAGGCAGTATTCTTATTTCTTTAAATTGATAGGGATTTAAGGAAAAGACTTTAATAAAAATCTCATGAATGATTATTTTCTTCCTGCTGATGATTTTGAATTGCATGCAGAAATATAAGAACCTTTTAAAAGAGCCCTGTGGGTTTAAACCCAATTCTTTAGATTTATAATTAAAGCTCATTGTCTTTATGCTATCCTAAACCTTAAGAGAAGGATCACCTTTCTAATTACACAGTACTAGGAGGTCTGTCACATGCTTTTACTCAGTATTTGGGTACATAGTTGCTCTATTTTTTTTCTTCTCCTTTGCCTTCTTCCATAGATTCCATATTATGTTTTGAAAATTTGACATAATAATTTTTTTTTTTTTTTTTTTTGAGGACAGATGTTTCACTCCGCTATGTATAGTCGTCTTGACATACTGCCATGAAATGGAAACAACTGCTAGTTTTAACATTGCTCCATATCTTTATTAAAAGGTACGTCTCATGAATCTTAATTCCCCACATACATGCTCTCTTCTTCTCTCCTCCCCTCTCCCCCATTACACTTCTTTCTTTTCCCCTCCCTAAAGAAGGAGGAATATTAAAATTTCCTTGCTGTTCTGAGTGGTTAATGAGGTTCTAGATAGCATAATGAATATGCAGTGTTATTGATTCTGTGTGTGCATGCGCGTGCGTGTGTGTTTGTGTGTGCGTGTCTTTAATCACAGCTGGAATGTAAAATCAGGCTCCACCTTTCAACTCTATCTCCATCATGCTGAGAGAGTGAGAGAGAGCGAGACTGAGTCTGCTAGACAGCTCGAAAGAGATTGCAGCTCAGATGTCCTGGAAAACAGCAAATCCCTCAGACCTGGCAGATTCCGTTACCATGAGAACTGCAGATATTTCCATTGTGATGGCTTGCTGTAGCAGCCATCTGTTACACCCATTTGATTAGGAAGTACAGTTCAGCTTGTATGGGATTTTCACTGCACCTTATCCTATGGCAGTGTACAGAAATTCTCTCTCTCTTTTTATATGCTAAACTCAATGTTTTTAAAGTGCAGTAATTTACTGAGGCTGAAGGCATTTAATGAAATGCTGGGAGGAGGTCATTGAGGGACAGTATCTCTGAGAAGAAAGAAGCACATGAGATATGTGAAGGGGATTAGCATCCAGTATATAAATAAAATCAGCCCAGAAATTAGCTGTATTTAACAATTCCTCATACTTGCCAGGGAGAGGAGCTTGATATACAGACCTCATCAAGCCATAATAAAATTAGTAATTGCCTCCTGTTAGTTAATCCCACTCCATATATATTTATTGTATGCATGCAATAAATGCATGCGGCAGATATATTTCAGGTCTTCCGTAAGAAAGGGGAAGGTGATGAGTCTTCCCAGGTTCCTGAAGTGGAGCAGTGGCTGCACTGTGTAACGATTAGATTAGCTCTAAAAATTTAATGGTGCCATTTGACTTTTCATAGATGCAGAACAACATTAAACATTCTTGAAAGTTTTCTGTGATTTACTGATTAAAACAATTGTTTGGAGTAGTTGAGTCCCTCGGTGTAAATTAGTGGTGGAGGAAATGGTAATGGCAAATCAAATGGATATAAAAACAAAGGAGTCCCCTTCAATTAAAACTCTCCAGACATTCTTCCTAAGTGGCTGGCATTCCAGATTCAGGGTAATCTTATGTGTGGCATAGTTGCCTCGAGTATCTTAAAATGACTGAAGGTCTTGTAAACTCAGTGAAGCTAATTAAATGCTCACACACTGAAATGAATTTCTGATTGCTGCTAAGGAGACATTGAGGTCAGCTCCTCTTTTCACTGCCCACACTTTATGGCCAATGCCAGATACTAAATAAATCAGATCCTCAGAATCAGGGGCTCTGTGGTTTTCTTCCTCTTATATATTCTCCCACCCGGCTGAATGTAATTCCTTATCCGTCTTCATCTCAGCATGAAAAGTTTTCTCTTCTATTGTTTTTCCTCACATAGCACCAGATTACCATGGAGAAGAAGACTATGATATCATAAGAACTGAATGAGCATGTTTCTCACCATGGGTGAAATATACATTCCAGACCTAATAAAGTCAGGAATCATGTAATGGGCCTGGTAATATGAGCTGCTTAGTTAGTGTAAATAGAAATGGTTCTTCTTTAGGCCTCTCTTTCAGCTAAATAAGTTCTTAGGCACCTTGCTGAGCATGGATACACATAAGAACAAGTTTAAAAGCTTTTCTGAATAGGATTTGTTTTTAAAACACTTTCCTGCATCTGGGCCCACAAACATATTTTTTAATAAAGTAAAATTTCCTTTCTTTTTTATAATAAAACGTTTTCTTGTTGATCATCTTTAGAGCAAATTAGAACTTTCATTTCTTGCAGCCTACTATCTCAAATAATCCTGGAGTCTGACCTACAGAGAAGGGAGTCCCTTTTTTTTTTTTTTTTTTTTTTTTCCCTTCAGACAGGGAACTTGTTTTATGAATGTGGTATCTGCCTTTGACAGGCAGCAGATGTATGGGAGCCCTGAAATCTGAAACAATAAATACCATTCAGAGTCTCACCACTGAACCTTCTTATAGTACTGCCTTTGTTAAATGAAACATTTACAGGAATACCACCCCCCTCCCTTCCCACCCACCTTCAAGGATAGGATCTGAACCATGTTTTTAAAGTAAAGGTTAAGTACCTGAGGCATGAACAGTTGACATACAAAAGAAACTAAAGTAAATTTATCATTCGTTTGCCAGCTACAAGGTGTGTCGAGGGCTTTTTCTTTCTCTTTGTAATGCATGAGAAAACAAACCTGGGAAGTGTATGCAAGGAATATTTCTTTTCTACACAGGAATGTTAACATTTGCACCTTCTGACTTAATACTGTGTATTTCTTCAGAGTCATCAATCTCTTGAGAGTCATCTTGCCATCTGTACCAGCATTGCTCCAGGCTTCCATATGAAAGTCCAATCTGGCGGTATAAATACTGGATAATGAAGAGTAGGTGTTAAAGTTTCTGACTGGTTGGAAGATGAGTCTGTGTCTATGAAAGATCCAAATTCATGTGTTAAACAAACAAACAGAATCTATATTAACATGGAAGTTCAACCACAAAGAGCATGATGTGTGTTTGTCCTTGTATCCTCTCCCACTCTCTGTGGTTTTCCTCCATTTTTTTCTTTATCTTTCTCATTTTTATAGAGTTCACCCATGATGTGTGAGAAAAATGTTCACGGCATTACTCTTTGGAGATTACAAAGAGGGGCAGCATGTTGACTTCCTATAGTGTAAGGTTCTTTTTTCTCCCCCTCTCCTTTTGCTCCAGGAAAGCTATAACTACATAGATTAGCAAAACTTTTGCAAGAATGGATGTAAAACAGATTTATCTCAGTGTCAGCTTTATCTGATCCATTTGGTCTTGCAGAGTTTGGATGTTACAATAACCAGCTTTCAAACATCTATATCCTTAGGGTATTAAATGTCACCTCTAGTGTATCGTTCAAGGATAAAAGATTGACAATACTGAAGTACTTTTTTTTCTTCTTTTTTTCCCCCCTTCTCCAGCACTGGCAGAATCTTTACTCTGCATACTACTGCTGACCCCAGAAATGACCCACAGGAACTACTTGCAAAAGGAGTGAAAAGGTATTTCAGCTTTAGGCAGTAGAAACTCTCTTCATTAATGGCCTTTTTGCAGAGTTTTCAGATAGATTTCCTGTCATTGTGATGAGGATATACTTGTAATGTAAGTAAATGGCCAGTGGATAATTAATTGAACTAACTAGGACTTTCTGTACTGTTTTGTTTGGGGGGTTGGTGGTGTTGGGTTTTTTGTTGGGTTTTTTTTGGTTTTTTTGGGTGGTGGTGGGGTTTTTGTTGAGTTTTTTTTTTGTTTTTTGTTTTGTTTTGTTTTTGAGAAGGGGAGGAGAGAAGACTTCCAGATGGTCTCATGTTCTCTGTCCTGGGTGTACAGCTCTTTGCTATCTGTTGGCCAAGCATTTCAGCCCTAATTCAAATAAAACTCTTAGTCATTCTGTTGAGAGAGGTAGACTTTTTTGTTTTGGTTGGCATCAGGGTTGACTGCACTTCTCTGGGCAGGGGGGTGACTACCCTGAGCCTCATCACACTGAGAAAGTGTTGCTAAACCTGATCTGACTGGAAGAGGCAGCTCAGAAGACAAAATTTCGTTCAGTACTGATATCCACACTATTGATTATATGACCATAATTCTGGTTATAATTCACCTTGTCACTCCCATCATGCAGACTCCAGTCTCCCAAATATGTGACACCAGTGGAAATCTATGGTAAAGCTAAATTAGGCTTATTATTGTATTTCATTCTTAGATTCCTTTCTTAGCACTGGCCCTCAGCCTCCTTAATTATAAGTTTGCAAACATGCATTCCTTAAGTAATTTCTGACCTTCACAGCTGGTTATGAGGCAGCTGTAGTTGATGTTTTTGAGCAAAGTCTATTTCTCTCTGTCAGGGGCCTCCACTTTTTCAGTTTTGTAAATGACTTATTAACTTTGCAGCCATTGGGACAATTCTCCCAAGAAATAAAGTTTCTTGATGAAATGCACAATTTTTCTCTGCTCATCAAAGAATTCAGATTTTCACTCCACTTGTCAGAGACTACTGATAATTACTTTTATTAACCATCTCACAAATAACAAATGTATGAGGTCAAAAAAGTCTCATTTGAACTTAATGATTTCATGTGTGAAAAAGAAATGCTTTTAAGAGTGTTTGGTAAGGAGCCATAATTTTTTCAGCAAAACAGAACCCATTAAGAAGATAAAGATATTGGGGTGCTGCTCCAATGCTCTTGAGCATTTGTTTTGCCAGTTATTTGCAGGTATGTTTAAAACTACTTGTCTCTGTATGCTGCTTTGAGGAATAAATGTGCTTTACTACATCTTTCATTGTTTTCTGTTAAAAAGGGTATGCCAGATCAAAAGTCTCATTTCAGGCAGTTTGGTCAGGTATACAAGGAGTCCTCGCAGTGTTGGACATAAAACACAAAAACGTGAGATAATCCTAATCTCACTTGTGCCACTGTAAATCAGGGTGAGTTTTGCTGAAACCAGTGGAGTAATCCCACTGTTTTAAGCAAACTGAGGAGAGACAGGTATTTGAGTTCTGTGCCAGTGCTTCCTTCTGTTTGGCACTTGCAATCTGCTCTGGACCAAGCCAACAAGAGACAGAAAAAAAAAAAAAAAAGAAAAAAGTCACTAAAAATATGTCATGTAGGTGTCTAAAGGGTTGCCTCTGAATTTCAGCTGTGGAAAGTTGTGATCTTCTATAATTACTGCTCTAGTTGAGATCTTTAGACACCAAGTGTCCTAGAGCACATCTTCTCACCTCCCGTCCATTCCTGCTGAAAATGTCATTGCCCTGATGTTTTTGGACTCTTTAAGACCTTGTAGGTGTAGTTGGAGCAGTCCAAGAGTCCTGAATACAAATTCCTGATTCATCAATGGCTCCTGTTTTAAATATTTCCTCTAAGGCAAATGGGAAAGGGCCTTTCGTGTGTAATGTTTAAGCCTGTCTCTGCCTTTAAGTCTTGAGATAAATTTTTTATGGGAAGCAGACATCTAGGCTATCTTATTCTTTTCTTCCTTGCATTGAAGGCAGTGAAGGTTGCAATATTAATTGCTGCATCAGCAACTCCAAGATTTAATGTTTTTCCCCATTCTGCAGGCAATGTATCTCTTGCATGATTTCCCACAAAGTCTTCACTTTCACAGCCATCTGAATGATAAGCAACAATAATGTCTCTGGAAGTGATCCATAAATCATATTCAAATCCACACATCCAAACGATCCTATTTTTAATCTCTAAACTATACACAGACTATAGTCTCTTCTTGCTAGTGCATTTCAATTGGAAGTATTATGCAAGTATACGTGTTTCCTTCAAATTTGTGCTAATACACCCCCCATGCCCCCCCCCCAAAAAAAAAAAAGAAAAAAAAGAAAAAGAAAAAGAAAAAAAATATTCTACCTGAAGCTTGAGTAATAAAATGTGGAAAAACTAAGGACAATAAAGGCCTCCCCAAACAAATTGAAGTGCTTACATGAACTACAAATAACTCAATGTTTTATTAGGCTCTGTAAAGGAAATATAAATGGTCTTGGGTTTAGAGAATGGCATTAGAGTGGAGAGCACCTGTATTTTCTTTGTTCCTTTTCCACAGTTTCCACTCAAAGCCCCATCCAGACTGGCCTTGAGCACTTTCAGGGATGGGGCATCTGCAGGTTTTCTGGGCAACCTGTGCCAGTGCCTCACCAGGTTTTATTTTGTATCAAAAGGTATAAATAGTTCCAGGACACTCTGAACTTTTTCTCCTGTAACATCCATTATTTGTTGTTGTGGTCTTTATGGAGGTATTCTTGGAACAAATACTTTTGCTTTTTTGTGGCTACAGCTGACACTTCCTTTTCTTCTTTTGCTCCCCTCAGACAGTTGGCTGGGGACTTCTTCAGACAAAATTAGAAGTGGTGCCAGGCTTCACCCAGCTGATGGCTGGCAACCATATACTAGAATGGTTATGTCCCTTGTGAAGGTTTTTAGGGATCACATGCATCCCTTGCCTGTTCAGGTCTGCGGTCCTCAGCACAAGAAAAAGATGGACCTGTGGGAGCAGGTCCTCAGGGATGCTCAGGGAGCTGGAGCTCCTCTGCTGTAAAAACAGGGAGAGTTGTGGTTGTTCAACTTGGGGAAGTGAAGGCTCTGGGAAGACCTCATTGTGGCCTTCCAGTGTCTGAAGAGGCCTTAGAAAAAGGAGGGAAAGGGACTTTTTATACAGTGACAGACAAGGGGAAATGGTTTTAAACTGAAAAGGGCAGTTTTAGGTTGGATATTCGGAAGAAATTCTTCACCGTGACAGTGGTGTGAATGTTCCATTTCTAGAAGTGTTCAAGGTCAGGCTGGGCATGGCTTGGAGCTGCCTGGTCAGATGAGTGGCAGAGAATTTGGAACAGGGTGACCTTTAAAGTCCCCTCCCAACCATTCTGTGATTCCATGATCTGAAAGCTCACACTTATGTCTGGCCACTTCCTTGCAACTGGGTACCAAAGGAGAAAAAACTCTCTTTCATTATCCACGCCCACAGATGAGTTAAAGCAGACTGTGCAACTCTTGTCCACCCTGTGGGTGTTGCCTCTGCAGGAGGATGGGAAATGGGCAGCTCTGACTCTGCTGCTCCTGCATCTGCCCATCACATGGTAGGTAGCATCACGTGCTACCACCCAAGTAGCAGGTGCACATCCCCTCCACTGCCAGGGCACCTCATTAAGCTGACATCCCCTGAGGCACACAGCCTCCGTAGTGCTACCCAGGCTGGAGAGATGCCTAACAAACTCAGTCCTGACCAGAATGCTAATGGGCTTGTGCCTTCAAAATGTTCTGTGCCCACGGCACATGATTACTGTGGTTACTGGGGAGGGGGAATTTTTCTTCCTCTCAGAGAGTATTTTTTTTATGCATAAATGGGATTCTCAGAACACTTGACTTGGGGTTTCTGACTTATTTTCAACCAAGTTGTAATTCTGGGTGTCAAGGAAGTGCATAATATCTGAAAGGATGTTGGAATTAGTCTGTATTAGACAGGCTCCTGAACACAATCTTAGCATCAGTGCTGGACTTCCAAGCAGTCATGTAATGTCAGTTCTGTAACTCTGCCTTCTGAGCCTCCATGTTCAGTGTGCACCTGAACTAAATATGCAAACCAAACTGAGAAATTTAATAAAATCTCAGTGCAGGAGTTTTACCTCTGTAACCACACTAATGGGGGAATGTGAGTTTTTGTCTTGACTTCTGCATTGTCAGACTCAATGCTTTCATATTGCAGGATTTAATTTTTTTCTTGTTTGTTCTGTTGAAAACAAACCAATATGGAAGTTTTTTGATATGTTAATCTCTCTTAGCAATGTCAGTAGTTGATTACTTTTTGGGGTTAGTAAAAGGGAAATACTCCTTTATCAAATAGTGCAATCATTGCTTGATAGTATCTAAATTATTTATTGTGGATTTTCATATGGTTTCTATGCAGCATTAGCTGAGGTGGAGATTCTCAGGTGAATTCCCTTGCACCTGTCTCTAGCTTCTTTTTAAACTAAATTCAGTCTTTGTGGAATTGCAGTGGGTGAATGACCAAATTTTATTGCAAGTGAGGCTTCATTCAGCAGCAAACAAGTAAGGACTTAAACCAGATGTAATCTGCTGGATGTGTACACATCCAGAAATAGGTGTCTGAGAAAGAATAAGTTTTGGTAGAGTATTCTATAGAAGAAACCACAATTGGGTTCAAAGTCCAGGATGAAGATTCAGATGTCTATTGGATGCAGCTTTTTACAGGCCTCGAACATCTCAATATTGATGTTATTTTTCTGTGGATGTGCAAAGGGAAGTATTTCAGTGTTTCTTAGCTGATGGGAATGCAGACAAAAGCTTTGTTTTGGCTGTGTCCCTCTGAGTCAGGACTGACAGCTCCCCTTTCCATCAGACAGCTCTGTAAAGAGAGGTAAGAATTCCCATGGAGGCAACAGGGGTCCTAGTCAAAGCTTCCATCCTGCAACAGAACCTGCTGTAGTTTCCTTCCACAGTGCTTGGGGGTGGCAACATTTTCCTGCATCCTTGTTCCTTTAGGGCAAATAAAAGCAACACTACTTATTGCAAAGGGGAAAGAAAAAACCAAACCAAACCAAACCAAACAAAAAACCAAACAAAAACAAAAACAAAAACAAAAAGCATTAAAAGCATTCATATTTTTTCTAGTTTAAAAGTATTCAGTTTCACAGGGAACTCTGGGACTCATCCTGCTGTGAAGCCATTGCTCGATTTCTCCCAGCGGCGGTTCAGGTGCCTACAGTTCTCAAAGTGCTGAGCAGCCCCTGAGGAAGGCAGGGCGCTGGTGTTGAGCTGAGCCGGGATGTTGGCACGGCGCTCGGAGCACTGACGCAGGGCGGGGTTTTGCTCCAGGGTTCCCAGCGCTGACCCTTCCGTGTCAGGCTCCTGCTTAACCACAAGCTCACCGTGCAGGAAATGCATCCTATTGAATTGGCCAGCACCAAACAGTTAATTCAAAAGAGATGGCACTGTCTCTTGCTGGCCATCTATCCTGCTCTGATTTAAAAAACAAAAAAGTAAGAAATAAGGTTTGAACCCAACTTCTACTCTAAGGGTCAGGTAAAAAAAGCAAGGAAGAAGTGAAAAAATTATTTGTTTTAGAGATGAGGATCTGTTTAACAACTGCAAAAAAAAAATGCTTTCATGAGCAACAGAGTGAAGAAGGATGGGAAAGATGGCCAGGATAACTTATAAGAATATATGGTAAAAATAAATGCAATCTAATAAATTCCAAAGCTGAATGGTGCTTGGAGTTGAAGGTTTGAAAAGTAAACACCAGTTTTTGTTAAAGATTTATAAGCAGAACACACAGCAAGTCTAAAGAAGAGTAATTGGAAGGAGAAATTATTGTTGCGTCCAAGTGGGAGGCTCCAGCTCTGTTAGTTGTCCTGGACCAAGTAATGGAGGGAGAGAAAAAGGAAGAAATTGGTTAAACAAGTCATTTGGTTCTAGCGTCTTTTGTTTTTTTTTTCCCAGAAAAGATTTTTAGGATGTTGAGGGAAAGTCACAAACTGCCAGGAAACAGGCAAGCTGGTGGAAGGATTATGCAAACAGCATCATAAACCAGACTGTCTCCAGAAGACAGCTCCATGTATTAATTGCAGGTGTGCAGCTGAGCTAATGCAAAGCTATGAGTGGGAAAGAAGAATGCAAAGGAGTATTTTTCTGTTCTCCCCAGCTCCAAATCAGCTTTGAATTATGCAGTGCTGACTTTGACAGTTTTTCTGTACTCCAGCTCCAGTTGTTACCTCCACCCCAGACAGGCTCAGCTCCTCATAATTAATTACATTAGTCTGAGCACTTGGAGATACCCAAGCAGGTCTGGGCTTCAGCAGATTGAAACCTAAGAGCTCTCTTTATTTCAGAGTGATGCCAGCTGCTCTTCCCTGACCACCAGCCCAGGTGGAGACCATCCAGCTCATCCAGGAGGAACCCTTCTCAAGCATGGTGCTGCCCTTTCATGGTGACAGACACCAGGCTGCTGAGAGGAGAGTGGTCACATGAACAGTAGGCTCCTGAGGGTGCAAAAAAGTTTACCCAGGAAAATCTAACCTTTAAGAACAGAATGAAGTTTGAATGTGAGGCTTTGATTAGAGCTGGCAGGTAACACTCCATGAAGAGCCTATTTTTCCTTAGGAACAAAATATGTGTGTGAGAACATGTGAGTGTACTTGGAGGTGTGCACTCTGGTTTGTTTCCTTTTTTAATATGAGAGGAAATCTTATTTTCTTTCCAAAATGTTCTTATTTCCCCCCCCCCCCAATAAATTACTTTGTTTCCTCCCGTAACCAAAATATCTCTATAAATTGAAGAGGAGCAAGGGAATTGTTAAAACCTATTTTAAAATTCTCCATGAAAAATTACATTTTTTGCTCACTATCTCTGAAATAGATCTGTAGTTTTAGTCAATAAAACTTGAAATAGTCAAGTTTTCCAGTTACCTCTGAATACTTTGGCACTGTCATGTCCCTACTCCCCTTGCCCTTTCCTTTCCTCTAACTTTCAGCAGTATTTAGTAAGTTGGGTTCCCTTGCTCATACATCATACCTTCCAACCCTCTTATCTTTATCACTGCTCATAGTAGTCACTCTATTTTATTGACTTCCTTTTTATATTGAGTTGCCCAAAACTGATCACAGTTTTCCAAGAGAGGCCTCACCAGGGCTATGTATGGAGGAATTATTACCTCTGTAGTCTTGCAAGTAATTCTGCTTCACATCCCAGTATGGTATTTGCCTCTTTGTGCTACAGTGTCTCACTGTGAGCTCATATTTAACCTGTCATCCACTATCACTCCCTAAATAAGTCCTGCAGCACTTCCCCTTTAGTAATAAAAACACAGAAAAATGTTTGAAGAAAAAAGTAAGTCATCCCCTTGGGTGGCTCTTTGAGCAAACCAGGGTTTTCATACAACTGGAGAGACATGGAAACAGCCTCACACTACTTCCACATATCTGGATTTCACTGCTCTAATGCCAAGAGTGAAAGCAAAGATGGCATTTCCTATTTGTATGTTTTCTTAATATTTGCTGGTTGCAGCCCAGAGCACTGATAGAGTGGAGGAACACCGTATCTACTTTAAGAGTTCATATCTACAAGATTTCAGAAATCCTGCTTTAAGCAGTTTGGAAGGATGTGCTGTGAATGTTGTTTCAGCTACTTGATATTTTATGGAAATCAAGTGATTGCTGCTGTATATGTGAATAACTAGGACATGACTTGAGTTGCAAATTTGACCCCTATTGGTCTGGAGAGTTTTCCACTTTCCAGACTGGATATCTTTCAAGCACATGTTAGAGTAAGCATTTTCTCAGAACTGTCTGTCTTTCTTTTCTACTGCTGAATTTATTTAGAAGAACTATGTTGATATTCAAAGTTGAAAAGCCTGCACAGTGTTTAATTTCTCCTTCTTTTTGGCCAGTGAGTTGTCCTTCCAGAACAAAAATCCTTTCCTTTTTAGTCCATCTGATATTTCAACATAATTAATCACTGTGAAAAATACCAGAGAGGATTTCTAAACATTATGGGGGGGAGTATGGTGAGCACATATTTACCTTTTGAAGGCTACAGGAATTACAGTATGTCAAATCACAGTGTGTTGCATTTGTGGGTTGTCTGTTATTTTAGTGTTCAACCATTAAGACTTTCTTTATTTATTTTGAATCAACTTTAGACTGCCAAACCACAGTGACACAGATTTTACCTCCTTACAATTCTCCTAAGTTCTCACTTCCAGTCTCTCTTTTGGTATCCCTGAAGAAAGCCAAGCATCATAATCTACAGATGAGCTCTTGGAATTTCCTGAAGAATGCAAGAACTAATCAATCCAGGAAGAAAAAACCCATAAATGTACAGCACCAGCATTTTTAAAGTGCTCCCTCATTCCTGATTGCATCATAAGAGCACACATTCATAAGGCACACCCCCCTGAAATTGATGGAAACCTTTCTGTGGACTACACAATTTGTGTACTAAGCCTCCAGGTTCCTGAAGTGAACCCTTGCTGCTACAAAGAGCTCTTAAAATTACATTTAAATTGGAAATAAAAATCTCCTCAGCCCTGACATTGGAGCAGAATTACTATTTGCCATGCCCGTTTTCTCTTACTCAGGAAGCCACTGCAACATGAAACCCTCTCCTGATTATTCCTCCTCCAAATGCCTCTCTCAACTGCCTGAATTGCACTATTTCCTTGTGAAAGGAGGAAAAATATGGGAAGTTATGCAAGTGGAACAGTCCTTGTGTCCAGAGTGAAAAAGCAAGGTCAAGAAAGCTCTCCTTTTCCCAGCCACTGAAACGTGTTTACCTTCTTCCTTCACCTTGGCACAGGAACAGATGAAGTGCAACTCCCAATTCAGTAAACTGTTGCAGAATAACCAAGAGCTAAAGGGAACCCTCATGTGTGCTTTAGAACTCAAGAGGAGATACATTCCCAGCAGTTTAACCTTGCAGAACCAGTAAGAAGTGAGACACACCATCATACCCATGTGTACAGCTCTGGACATGCAGTTTATTTTAAATCAAAAAACTCAAGAACATAACTCTGCTCATCCTAGGGGGATGACACAAAAGAGGGAACATGACATTTAAATTGAAGTATAGTAGGGTGATAGGGGTAGTTGGGGAAGACAATTTTTTAATAAAGAACCAAACTATGACAGGAAGGAATAGTTACATGCTCACTGTGGAGATTTTCTTTTTCCTTAGGTGAAGATGCTTCACCCAAGGAACCTGAAGGAGGTTCTGGAGCAGTCTGCTGACCAGAAGTGTGCAAGAGAAAGGTCTGATTGAATTGAGTCCATTTCCAAGGGAGATTAGGTGGTGTTAATGCACAAAGTCACTCACAAGTTCTCCTGGAGTGTCCCTCAGGGCATGCCCAGCAGTTTAGCTGCTCATCTTGAGAACTGAGCTTTTCCAGTCTGCACTGAGAAGGAGACTGAATAAATGAGAATCAGGATGCATGGGTCAATTGTCACAATTGTCCATCTGCCTCAATTTACTGGCTCTGAATACAAGGCTGTTTAAAAGAATGGAACAATTTGTCTCCTAAGTTTTCAGTAAGATTTCCCCAGAAAGACAACATGATTAAAGTTTCAGATTGACTCACAGTGCTATTACTGAAATAAGAACCTTGTTTTCTTTGTGTTTTAAAAAGTTAAAAAGGAGTACTGGCATTAAGTCAGGAATACAAAATCTTGAGAGATGCTCCATGAAGGTAACAAGCATGGACAAGATGGTTGCTTGGCTTTCTTTCAGGTTCTTGAGTTCAAGTTCACAGTTTTCTTACAAGAATCAAAATGTCAGAATGGTCCCTAACTTTAAGTCTTAAAAGGGAGGGATGATGTGAAGAACTCACACACTTGTAAAGCAGGTACCAGGAGTCAGTTTTGCGCTCTCTTTCTTGATGGAGTTGGTTGTCATCTACAAAAGAATAAACAGAATCCAACAGTCATATTTTAGTGACAAAAAACATAAACAAGGAAGAGATGACTGGCTGTGTTGAATGTTTCACATAAAGAGTTCTCTCCTTCTTCCAAGTTGCAGGTCCTTCCACTCTGTCTGAACTTTGTTGTATGGGTTTTTGTAGTGAAAATTACCTTCCTCAGCCAAACTCATCTCAGGAGTCTGGAATATTCTCTTGGTCACATCCAGAGCAGTGCAGGTGATTTGGAGCAAGATTTCCTTCAACAGATGACATACCAGGACTCAAAAACAGAGTAGCTGTGTTGGGTGGTGCCACACTGCAGACATCCAGAGATGTCTGTCAAAGGCTGCAGTCCCTTGCAGAGGTCTCTGGCTCACCAGGACTGACCAGGGGATGAGGAGACATGGGCCTGTGCTCTTGAAGCAGAGCTACAGCCAGAACTGGACAATGTGAAAACTTGCTTCAGGCTCTGGTCACTTCTCTCACCACCATTCCTTTCCTAGTTTGGAGACAGTTTGGAACATTTCCTTCTTTTGTTTATTTCACTTGGGAACAAATGGTTCATTTCCCTCTGTCCCAGCTGCTCTGAAAGGTTTTCTAGTTTCTCCAGAATGCATTATGTAATACTGCAGACCAAGTCCTTTTTTCTTTTCAACTCTATGCCTTTACCATGTACTGTAATCTGTCTGCTGTGATTAGGTTCATCCTATAGAATCACTGCCAAATTCTGTTTTATGCAGCAATGTTTAGTCTTCAGCCTGGAAGCTATGTACAGTCCTTTTAAGAAGTTCATACATCAATATCAGCCCTGAGTAATCCCAAAAAGCTTTGGATGGCAGGAAGAAGAAAAGCTTCAAGCTAGCTGTGCAAGTTGCAGGACAGACACTGTGATCTTTGCTCTGGCCAAAATTCCACAAGCATTGACAGAAGTTGGGTTTGAGAACTGGGCTGCAAATCTGGTTTCTTATATAGTTGTGGAGGCCACTGCCTCACCAAGGACTGGGCTGTCCTGTTAAAAAGCTTTGCTGCTGATTTTGGAAGGGATTCAGTGGGACCCCACATTTGCACTGAATATGTTAATGAGGCTAAAATAGATTTAACCCATCTAATGCTCCTTTGTAAGAAGACAAAAACATTCCAATGTTTTCTTGTGATTTCCTTAAATATAGGTGGCTCCTAGATCAATGTGACTGGTGGCCTCAGTGACAATTAGTAACCTGTTATTCTGTATAATTAATGTTCATATTGCAGGAGTGTGTAGAATCCAGGCAGTCTGGAACAGTCCCATGCAAACATGCAGTTCCAGAGATCCCTGAACAGTCCTGGAAAAAAAATAATACTGGGACCTTTGCAAAATTGCAGGGGTTTTTTTACATCCTTATCAAGGCTTGGTTAAAATTTCAGGGTGGTGGAGAAATGGTAAACATTTTAAACATGAGAAGTGGTTATGGTTTTATGGGTGGATGCAACTGTGGGGGCTCAGCTGATGATGATGCCTTGTGATAAGAAAGGATGGGTAATCCTGCAGCGAAGGGCAGAGGGAATTAAGAAGCCACCGTTAACATGGGAGCTGTGTTGGCTGAGGAGGCCACTTAGCAAATTCCTTACTTGAGCATTCAAGGGCACTCTCTCGCAACTTGATCCTCACTTTTCCAAGTGCAGGGAGGAGAAGAATGTTTCACTGTCCAGAAAGCACCCGGGCCTTAAGATAAATGAGGATTGAAACAAACGTTTCCATTCATATCAGGGGCCCCTCCTCTCTAGCGTCCTCACTGATCTGTAAAAACCTTCTTTGTAAGTGGTTTCTAAAGTATAATCTGTGCTTTTAATACCATTTGATTGAATAATTCCAATGCTAGATTTGTTTTTTAAAGGGTTGGAGAAGTGTTACAAGTAGCAAAAGTTTTTAATAGAAACCTGAAGCCACTGACTGAGGAAAATTTCCTCACAACTCTTCCTGTTGTGGAGAAAACTGGAGAAAAATCAAGTCCAAAACACTGAGGGTCATGTGAATAGCTACAGAGTGGAATTCAGGGACTTCGTTTTGGTAATTGCAGTGAAATTGCTCCCAGCAGAGGCAAGGAGCAGAGGAGAAATTTTAAAGGTCCAAGCAAGAAATAACAGAGCTCTACCTGCCTTGCTAAATACACTGAAGTAGTCCTGAGCACAGACCAAGCTCAAAGAGCAGACTTTTCTTTTCAGAGCAGATTTCTCTTTTCCTTTCACCATCCAAAAGCCATGCCAGATTCTGAGTGAGTTTTACAGGGAACTGTATTTGTTTTGCCTAAAACCCAGGAGAAAACCAACATCCCTGAAATGGTAAAAGTAGAAAAGAAGTTAGAAGTGTGTTAGAAGTGTTAGTGTTAGAAGTGTGTGAAGTGTACGTGTGTGAGGATGGTTTGTTCTTTTTTTTTGGTTTTTTGGGGTTTTTTTTAAAGAGAGGTGAAAACAGTTTAGTGAAAAGTCACATTCACTGTTTGGTGATGTTGCACACCAAGGTTATGTTGCAGCTACAAAGAATTTGGAAAACAACATATAGGCTTGAAAAATGAAGCATTCCTTCACATATATAACTGAGTATATCATCCTTGATCATAATTATAGACAGATTTGGATTGAATCTATTATTGAATGCATTGTCCTTAGAGATAATCAGGGACATGAACACTAGTGACACTGTGATGGAAAGGACTAAACAGTGCAGTTCATCATCTCAGCCCTTGAAATGGCTGAGATATGCAAAAGTGCAGATTTTATCCAAGAAGTATAAAAAGCACAAAGAGAGGAAGAAAAAGAAAAGGTGAGCAGAGGAATCAGGTGGCTTCACAGAATCCTGTGTTTGAGGAGCAATTTGACAGACACAGAGCAAGATGATGATAACTTGGAAAAGTATAATTTGTCATGATTACCTCTTTTTTTCCCCTTCCTCTCACGCAGTACAGTTTGCAGTTTGCATCCATTGCAATTTATACCTGGGTAAAAAGATGGCTTGGGTAAAAAGACAGTTTACTTGGGAGCATACTTGGGTAAAAGATAGTCTAGCAAAATAAAGTATAATTTGTTCCCTACACTTACCTGGGACTGCAGAAAGTATTTTGGAAGTCTCAGTTAACTCAGTTAATGAAGCCCCTTGCATTAGTCCATTAAATACCTTGTGGGTGGGATTCATTTCCTGAAGGACACCAAATAGCAGGGAGGGATGATTTCTAAATGCAGTGTGATTCAGAAAATGCCGTACTTCCTCATCCTGAGGCAAATGCCTTGTGTGCATGTCTCTTCTGCAGTTTCATTAGTCAGTACTCGGCACTCTGTACTCTTTACACACAAGTCCCATGTATTCTTTAAGTAATGAGAGCAGTTGATTATGTTGCATTTGACTACCAGTAATTTCACTTTTCAGGCTTTTCTATCCAAAGGTAATGGCACTGATGCAATTGTCACTTTATATGAAGATGCATCTCTGAAAAAGACCAGAGAAAATAGAGAGTTTGTAACACTGGGATCCTGGGTAGCCTAACTATCAGCTGGGGATATGGCAATTGCCTGTTACTCTGCATTACAGTATGAAGGGGACAGAAAAAGATCCTCAAAGGACAATGGGCGATTACCATGCCATATTTTTAAAACTTTGAATAATATTATATTATTTAGAATGTTTTAGGAACCATAATATGCTGTTTAAAAGTTTGCAGCATGTGCAATGCATTGAAAACTCTCTGATCTGTAGAGTTACCTTTTCTTCTTGTCATTCCAGGCTCCTTCCCTGTTACTTGCTCTCCATGCTCTGCATTTACTGCTTCTGTACCTCTTCCACTAGCATGATTAGTTTTGGCACCAGCAGCCATCCAAATGCATGATAGACTTTTAAAATAAATACTTGAAGTGTCCTGTTTCCTCCTTCCTTCGTGTCTACACAAAGCAGTGAGCCTCCCATGCCTAGAAGGCTTCTTTGTACTGGCTCTGTGAACAGAAACCCTGCAGGGTAAAAAAAAAAAAAAAAGTGAGTAAATTTCAGACCCTCTGTCCTGACACTCTGAGGCAACTTGTGTTTTGCTTGAACACTGGGTCTTTCCTTGGGAGCTCACTGTGAACATCGTTAGTGAAGTTCTGTAGCACAGATGTGGGCTCCAAGGGGCTGGCTTGGAGCTGGAACAATGCCTTCATCTAATTTAGAGCCACCTGGAGGCTGTGAAACAGCTCTCCCTGTGTCTTTATCTTTCCCTCGTATTTGTCTTGCACTCTAAGGCTCAGCTCCACAGAGGTATTTGAGCTCCTCATTCCTTGATATCAGTGGGAGCCTTGACAGGAAATAGATAGCAAACATCTGTACAAGATCCAGGCCTGAGATTTTGAACCATCTCCTTCACTGTGTGTTGATGATGACAGGATTGAAAAGGGACTACAGTGAAGAAATGTTTTGGTGGCCTGAAATTGCTGAGATTTTGCTCTGCTCTGCAGGCTTAAAAACATTACAGATGATCCTGCTATAGTGAGTGATTTACAATGGTTGTCCAAGTCCTCTCTTCTGATGCGTGCTGGCTGGCTGGACTGCCATGGAGAAAGTGACTTTCCAAGTCTTGAAGTTGCACATTGAGCTCCCCTGGGGCTGGGGTCCTAAGTCCTTCACCCTTGCCTGCAAGAATTTGCCAAGGATACTCATTATTAGTTATTATTATTATAAGTTAGCAGCACATGGTCATCTTCCTCATGGCAAGCCGCTGATTTTGGGTAAAGTGTTCATTATTGTGTGCGTGACCACATAATTTTTTTTCTTTTTCACTTGTCCATCTTCTTTATTCTTCTCCCTTGGTTCCATCACCTTTTTTTCCTTTGTTCCTTCCTTGCTGAGGAAAGGAAAGCAATGGACCTTTTCCCTCACTTACTTATGAATTCATTCTCATATCACCCAGTTAAACATCTCATTAAACAAAGCACTCTCAGGAAAGGTTATTGACAGTAACCTCGCCATGTTAGACTTCTGAGTCATGTTTGAAATTAGTTCCAGAACAACAGAGAGAAGCTTCTGGCCTTGAACCATGATGTCCTTTGTGCTGAAAGCGAGTTTGTATTTACACAATCCTTTTAACCTTGTGTTAGCTCATGGCCCAATTCCCCAGTCCTCCATGGCTGATGCAATCACTTATTCTTAAACAGGGCTAGGAAGATGCTGGAGTAATGCCCCATGAGGCTGTTTCCTTACATTGCTGAAAAAGCCAGGCACTAAGCCTGTTTTTTTTTTTTTTTGTTTAAAAGCCACCTATAGCCCCATCTGTTCTTGTAAGCCCCACTTCTGTAAGAGACTTCACCTTAAGCTTGTGTGTTCCCTTGTAAACACAATGACCTCCTTATCTCTATGAACCCTAGCTCAAGAGCTGCAGCAAACGGCAGAAAAAGAGCCTTCAGAAGAGCCTTCAACCTTCAAGGTGCTGTTGGTGTGTCTTGTTCACATCCCAAAGGCTTCAGCAGGGAGCAGGAGCCTCAGGCACCCTTCAAGCAGGTGAATATATTTGCAGGGTTATCTTGACAAGCATAAACGGGGCCCCTGCCTAATGAAAGTTTTGTGTACTTCACTGCCTTTTTCTATTTTAGACAATCCTCACTGGTTCAAGGAGCTTGATGTTTTGGTGTTTCCAGTAATGGGTGAGGTGGCAAGGCATAGCCACACAATTGCCTTGCTCAGCTTGATTGCAAGGATTTACCAGTCTTAAGGAACTGCCCCTTCTGAATTTTCTCCATGGTTCAATTTGTGGGTGACAACCACAACTTGTACCTGATCATTACTCTTCCTCCAAAGAGAGATGTTGCTAGTTGTTAAGACTGATTACATTTATATAGGGCCACTAGAGTAAAATCCCAACAACTTTTGGGCTGAAGGGTGTGAAATATTCACACACAAAATCTGTAACTAAATGGGAAAAGCTATTGTTTAAATTTCAGAGGGTTTCCTTGCTAGATATGGCAACTATAGCTCATCTAGGGTGGATCATGGTGAGTTTTGGAAACACATGGTCACCTACAGCCCTAGCGTAGGATTCACATTTGTCTGTGCCTAGGAGAATAATACCCAGTGTTCAAGTGAGATGCAAAACCCTGTGGCCTCTCTGGCCAGCACTGCCCCAAGTTCCATGTGGAGAAGACTGAACCTGTAACTCTTCTGTCAGCTACCCAAATCTGGGGTTAACCTGATGTATTTATCTGTTATTTGCATGAAAGCTGGTCAAAATGCTAATTGAGATCACCATTCTAGTAAAACCAATGTAGCAGGTGCTGTACAAACAGAGCAATAAATGCTCTGTCTTGAAGAACTTATGATCTGAAAGTGCAGGAAAGAGACTGGATGGGAAAGGGGAAAAGAAAGCAAAATCGCTTGGAAGCTGCCAATGGAAAGAGCTGCTGAGTTAACTGTTGTCATACAAATTTATTTCAGTGGGATGGAAACTCTGCTGTGTCTGGTTATGTGTGATCTATCCAGACAAGGGAGTTTTCTTCCACACATCTCCTGTAACCCAGCCTTTGACAATTTCACTTCACTCTTTCAGCAGGTACTGGAGGAATGTAACTCATGCTAAATGTGCAAATAAAGGAGGGAAGGAGAAATTACCTTCTGCTGTGGAATGCTGTCTGGCACGCTGACTCCTGGGCATGCACACACACACATACACACGCACACACACAGAGACATATTCATTTATGGACACACAAAGAGAGCCAGAAGGAGGTGAGAAAGGAAAGTTTTTCAGTCTCACACTAAGCCTCACAGAGCTTAGTGACTGAATTCTCCAAGTGAGTGGCAAAGATTTGGAAGAGAATCCAACTGCAGCTTGGGTTTCATAATTGTGTTGGACGCTCAGATTTCCAAATTAAATCTGCAAGTTAGATGGGGGTCCATGTTGTCTGCTGATCATCTGTTTAGGGGGAGAAGGAGAACAGAAATGACAGAAGAAAAATACTTGCAAACAACAACAGTAATTAAAATCAAGCATTTGAGCACTGCCACCCCTCCCCCCAGACAGATTTGTCTGGGGAGAAGATAAATAACTTCAACTGCAGCCTCCATGCTTGCTCAAGATCTGAAATATTTAAACCAGGTCCCAAAAGCCCATACACATTTTTAATCAAAACCTGCTCTTTTTGGTTCCTTTGTCTGAATAAATACCCTGACTTGATAGAACACCAAAACCTCATTAAGTTACCATCAGTACAATAGAAAAGTTGAAAATTATCAATGCCATTTAAACTGCTGCAACTGTACACATACTGTGTTAGACATTTCTCAGGTTCAAGGTTACACATGGCATCATAAGCTCACCTCCTCCCCCACTTCCAGTGCTAAACAGGGTTGGATTCTTGCCAGAACAAAAGAATCTGCAGTCAGTTTCTTCAAGATTGAAAAATAAAGTTGGGTTTTTTTTTCCCCTGCAGGGGGAAAAAAAACCAAAAAAGCAAAACCCAACAAAAAACACACAGACATTTAAAAAAAAAAAAAAAAAAAAAAGCCCAAACCCTGAAGAAAAGCAGACAGCTGCTAACTAGTTGTCTAGCTGTCTATTTGTGGGCATTTTCTTTCATCTTGTCATACCTTTTGTGCTGTTTGAAATGTTTGGAGCTTAAACTTGAAGAACACTCAGTGGATTCCAAACTTGTATTAAAAGAAAGGAAAAGAAAGGCAGAAGAGTTCTGACAACAGATGTGTGTGTTTGTGTGTTGGGACCACATCATTCTGAGCATCAGCTTGGAAAATCATCATCATTGATTTTATTTTCATCTGACTGAAGGAAATTTTTCAGACAAGAAAATGTACAGTAACAATGCAATTTGTAGAAAAACATATATATCTAGAATGCAAGTGAGAGGGATATGTTGTGAGACCTCTGCAGAACAAGCAGAGACCATTTAGTCAATCATATCTGCTGCTTTTGCTGTTTTGATTATCTGTTTCCATAGAATGGGTAAAATCATCTATTTCTAGACAGTTTTCCTCTGCTTTGCCATCTCATCTGTTAGAAGGAAGCAAGGCAGAAATCTAATTAATGTCAGTGATCTTCAGTGAGCCTTAGATCAGACTGTGGTGTATTTAACTCTGTTGATTTTTGTTGCCTTCTGCTATGCAGACAGTGAGTGCAAAAGGGGACTGGCTCCTACTCTGGCTTCCAGATAGTTCTCTGGAACTTCTAATTTCCTCAGACTCACCCCTTCCTCCAGCATAATGAAGAAAACAAAACCAGCTGACAAGTGAGCAGAAGCAAAAAAAAGAAGGGAGGAAACCACTGAAATTTTTCCCCTGTGGTGAGGAACCCTTCTCATCCCATCCCTTTCCAACGGCCCTTCCTGGCACCCTGATGGTGAAGAGCTGTCTTCACACCTCCTCTCCCCTCAGGAGGAACAGGGCTTTGTGGCAAAGCCAAGGCAGAAGTCTTTTAAAAGGGGAGCTTACTTGGAGGGGCCTGAGAATCCCTAACCTGTTCCCATCAGTGCCTGTGAGATTAGTGTAAGGCAGGGAATGGTATCCCCTCACTGTTCTGTGCCAAGAGGCAGCTGAAGCAAAAAATTCCTGGTGCTTTGTGGCTGCCTGTACATCCTCTGACCCATCTGCCCACGTTTCTTAAGCAGGGAGAGCAGGATGGAAAGGCAGCATCATCACCATTAACTGTGACCTTGCTGCTTCTCTGGTGGAGTTTGGAGACAGGGTGACCCTAGTGATTCACCACTCTCTGGAGAAGGATTGTCCAAAAGGAAGTTCTCATGGGGTCCTCCACCAGCCTTTTGTGCTGCTTCTTGCATCCACCAACACACCAAAGCTGAGAGGACCAAAGAATGAATTATACTGGTTTCCAGCACCCAAGAAGCCTGTCTGCTTGGACCACAGGTAATCCTTCTTCATCATACAATACAGATGGCTTCTGCCAAAGCAGGGGTGCTTGCTTCAGCACCTTTAAAACAGCTTCTGCCACAGACCTCTCTCTCTTCAGGCAGAAGAAAGTGCTCAAAACTCACAACCTTCTTGAAGCAATCCCATGAGTTCTCTGGTGCTCTTCCACTTTGTCTCTGGAGTGACTGTGCCTGGCATGGACATGGAGTTATGGGCAGAGTCCCTCTTGTCTGTGCTGTGCCCCCATCACTTGTACCAGAGGTGTCCACGAGCTTCTGAGACTAAATTGATATGAGAGAACTCACAGCTTGAAAACTTAAGTGAGAGAGAAAAGCTTTAAACAAAGGGAATAGTTTTTCCTCCTGACAGCAGATATCTTTTTAGGAACTCCTTGATTAGACCATGGATGATCAAGAGGTTGAAGGGAGATGGGATATTTACATATAAAAAGGAACTCTACTTTTGGGATCAACTAGACTATTCAGGGTTCACACTATACCCCCTTTTTTTCCCAGATTTATACAGCCTATACTAGGATTAAGCCTCCATCGAGTAGATTATCTTTACATAGAGGCTGTATCTAGTGTTACAGGCTCTTTATTATCTCTTCTTTGAGGCTGTGTAGGCTATCTCCTTGAAGTTCTTAACCCTTAAAGCACTTTATCTAGTATTTATTGTTTCTTCTCCACAAGCATCTGAGATGGCAGCACTGGTATACAGACCCCACCTGTCCTCATTCTCCATTAGAGCATCACCTCTCCTCCCCCAGCTTTTTCTGTACACATGGGGCTCATGCCAGCATCAGGCGTATTTCCTAATCCCTTTCATCCCCCAAAAGTGTGCACCATTCTTGCTTGACTCGGGTGGGCTGCATTGTTCCTGTCAAATGCAAACATGTTCCAGCTGCTGTGATTTTGATGCATTTGTTTTGAGTGATGTAAGAAGAGCTGTCAGTAGCTTGGGTGATTAAAAGGTCAGGATTGACCATCTAAGGAAAATGGAGATAAGAGGAACATGGGGTGGAGGATTGCAAAGTGTGACTGGCTAAAGTTTTCTGCAGCAATGTTGCATCTACTGAGTGTTGCATGGTGTTTGAAGTAATGATTGGAAGTTCCTGGGTTCAGTCTTATGTTTTCTCCTAAAATGACAAGCTCTGGACAAAGCAAGTGCCCACATAGAATCCTGGGCCTGTTTTCTCTGTGCTTGTGCTCCAAGAAGGAGCTGGTACAGTATGCTGCACCACTGAGGCATCCCTCATTAGCCAGAGTCGCTGATTCAAGTTATTCCATTCTTTCTGTGCTGTCTGCCCTATCCTGATGAGACCACTGTTGCTGTTAGGACCCACATGTGAAAAGAAGGTGGGATTTACTGACTGGCAGTATCTAGACTTTGGTGACATTTCCTTCTCACTGTTCCTATGATGGACCAGAGAAATATTTTTCCTTCCCAGTCTCCTGCTCAGCAAAATGTCAAACTTTTCTGAGTTTATTCATAATTTTTTAATAGCTTCTGGCTGTGGATATTGGACTCTGCGCCAGTGCTATCATATTGACTTCTGTCTATTTTAGCAGAAGAAATTGATCAAGAATAACATCTTGCAGTGATCTCCAAATTGTCTTGCACCCTCAGCTTGTAAATGTCCCAGGCAGCATTTTCCTGGTCTCATCACCAGATGAGCTCCCCAGCTGGTGTTAGCTAATGCATGCTCACTATTCTAGTCTATTTGTGCCACTCTCTTGCCATGTCTTTTCTACCTAACTGGGCATGACAGAGCTGAAATAAACTGAGCTGCATTGATTTTAATGGTTTACCCTCTTCTGAGAAGGAAGGGGTGGCTTTCTTAGCTATCAGCTCCTTGGATGACTGCTGGCCATCAATTGAAGCATATATCCTCTTTCTCCCTGCACTAGATATGCTTCTCCTGCAGTCATGCTGCCCCAGTCTGAACAGGAATAATCACAGCTCCTCCTGCACTGGCTACTTATGTGAAAAATGCAGAACTGAACAAGCTACGGCTAAATGTGCTGGAAATATGAAGAGGAGAATGATCTTTGGCTGTGCATCAAAGAGCATTAAGGCATTCTGAAGCAGATTCCTCTTGCTTTCTGGGTTTAATTCAGAAGGGATTTTCTAGCCACAGAATCAAGCTCTTTACTGCATGATTTCTTTCCTGCAGGAGCTGTGAAAATGTGGGTTCTGTTTGGGACACAAAAAAGCCATAGAGGTGTCCAGGGGTGTGTAGGAGTTTCTGTGGAGATGACAGCAGACCTTCCTGCTGTTCCAAATGTGCAATGCTGTTAGACCTGAGAGGCATCATTCCTAGTGAATTCCAGAGAGGCTTGATCTCCATTTCTAGATATTCACATTGCCTGTTCTTAGTCAGCTCATACTTTTCTAAATATTTTTCCTCTTGATCTCTTAAAATAGTTTCCCAGGCTGTCCCTACTGCTGACGTTAACATACTCCAGTCTGTGTTCCTTTTTTATTATGTCTCTTTTGTCTCCTCTTTTTTTTTTTTTTTTCTTTTATTAAACAGAAACCACATAACTGCCTTATATAATTCAATTTTGAGTTGATAAGCAATTTCCCCTAAACACAGCCTTCATGTGGAAACATGCAAGGATGCTTCTTTGGATTTCAAATTTTTCTTTTTGTTTGTTTGCTTGGTTGGTTTTTCTGTTTTGTTTTTGGTTTTGTTTATGGTTTTTGTTTTTGTTTTGTTTGGGTTTGGTTTTTTCATAGTTCTAAAATTCTGGATGTATTATGTCACCTTAACCTGTGGCTTTAATTCGCTGCTAACAATTCAGTATTCCTTCTGCACTCTTCCTGATACCTTACCTCACTTTTCCAAAACTACAATTTCAGCTGAAATGCAGCATGACATCCTTGGTATGAGGATGCCATACTTAGACCAAAAATAATCAGAATTTATGAATAATTACACAATTACTATTGTTTTGTTGTAAAATACTCATTCTGTAGCAATGATCAAAGTATTTGATGTGGTTGTTCCCGTCCTATGCATGCTTATTTGTTGTTCATATTTTATTTCCCTGCTAAGACCTGCAATTGCTGGTTTTGATGTAACAAGTTGTTGGATATTTCTTGCTTTCAAGTATCAGTGTTTGTATGCCCCACATCATTGAGTGCTTATTATATATAACGCTTCCTTTTCTAGATCTGTTTACACCTATAAATATGCCTAGCTTATCATTTGATATTGTCCCCCATTCCTCTGCCAAAGCAGGTCTGGCTTTTATCTTGCATTTTAAACTAGTAAAATATGAGTGTTCATGAAAGATGAGGAACATAACAAACTTGTCTCTAGTTGTGCAATCAAGTATAAGTGTGACTGCCTTTAAACAGAATGTGTCAATTCTGTGATCTCTGCAATTTCCTTTAATAGGCCTGTTGTAAGTTGTCTCCTGTTACAGTGCAATACACATTAGGTGTATTCTTAGTAATGAGACCACTGTTCATGAATATACAAGAGTAGTTATTTAGCACAGGAGGGAAATGACATCTCTGCCTAGTTCCTAGGCAGGATTAAATTGATAGACTTTCCCTGGACAAGCTGGTTCTGCTGCAGTGGGAAGCATTCTCCCAAGTGCACCAGTAACAAATGGTTGGTGTCACCCCCTAGCACTTACCTGGCTAAACAACTCATGTGTATAAAGTAGTGTGTGATTTTGAGGCAATGCTTTTTCTTGTGTTTTGATTTGTCTCCTATCTCTCTTAGAGTGTTCCTTAGTGGTTTTTTGGATCCTGACCCTCCCCTCTGGTTCAGTTTTATCGGGTGATCCCTCCCTGCATGTCTCCAAATGGAGACGTCTGTTTAATTGGCATTCTTGGTGCCAATGTTGTCACACATCAGAAGTGGCAGTGCTGGTTATACCCCTCTGTGTGACAGTTTTGCGGGGAAGCAAAAAAAGCTTCCTCATGTGCGCTGAGCCACACCTGTCTGCAGGTGCAGATCCAGTGCTTCTATCACTTCATCCCACACAAATTCATGCCCACTGGATCCAGCTTTTAGGGCTGGGTGGACATTGCTGCTGTTTTCACCTCTTTGACTTCTCTTTTTTAGCATGCAAGTAAACACATAGAGGATGGGATTTAGAGATAATGTTGATTACTCACACATGGGGCCTATATTGAGTTCATGGAAATGAATGAATGGGATTGGGCTGGCTTTCAAGAGGGGGTTAGGTGGGGCTGGAAGGGTAACTGGAACACCAACACTGAAGAACATCTTTGGAGCATTTGCTAAAGCACTGAAATGTTGACATCTTGTGGAAAGTTAAATTTTAATTTATGTTTTCATTTTCTGGGCTAGTAAATGGAAAAAATAGCAGCATGCAGTCACAGCAGGTATTCTCTGAAATACAAACACACACACATCTCAGAGTGTATTTGTGAATGTGGCTGTTTGTGTTTTGTTGACAGAGCCTGCTCACTCTATGCCTCATGTTAGTCATATTCTGTCATGTGTCTGAGCTAAAATTCCTCACTCAATTAATTAAACTGAGACAGCATCACCTGGAAATGCCAGATCCCTCCAGTGGGACCAAGCCAGAAGTATATATCCCTACTCCATATATGCATTGGAGTATTGAAGCATGCCAAGGAGAAAATGGGTGAACAGGTCTGGAGTGAGCAGAGGAGGGATGTAGATCGTTGGACCTGCATGAAACATGGAGAAAACTATTCTTAATCAAGAGGATTGTTTAGGGTCCCTTTGTCTCGCTCCTGCCTGAATATGAAGGTTATAAAACTCATCTGAAGCAGCTTCTTCACAGTCTTCTCTGACTGTGAAGGTCAGATGAAGTGATTTCTCTTTTCTCTCCTGCCAGGAGGATCCAGAAAGACCCTTGGGTGAGATTTGGCTCCGCTGAGGCTTTCCAGCAGAGGTCACCAACAGTGATGATGGGTATAGAGGAAATGGCTGGATGAGCTTCCTTCCTTCTTGCTCTCTTCCATTTTGCAAGTTTTAATATTAGAGTCTGGAAAAATGCTCTTATAATAAATAACAGTGAGGGATGACAATATTTAAATTATTTCAGGACACCCTCTGTCATCAACATAACTGTTTGAAAGCTGGTTTTAAACTGTTCCTCTGTGATGAATTTTAAAAGGGATCTGTTAAGTGCATATCTGGACAGAGGAAATTCCACGCTAAAATTCACTGGATTAGCATCAGATCCAGAGCCCACTGGAAAGAGTGGGAGATCTCCTGATGAGTTTGGTGGGCCTTCAATTCAAGGTCTAAGTGTCCAATTCTCTGAATAATGCCTGTGACTATTTGTGTCCCTCCCTTCACTGATCACAATCTCTGCCTCTTGCTGTTGAGCCAGGACAAACCTTGCAGCAATTTGAAGGACTTACCTGGCAAGAGAGCAGCCTTGCTGTAAAAGCTGCATGTCTTCTTGTCTGCAGTGCTCAAATCAATCTTGAGTGACCACACAGAGTAAATGCACAAACAGTCTCATCAGACTCCAATTTTCTGTCCAGTGTCTACTACAGACCTTTAAACAATTCTTTCCCATAAGCCTCTTGTTTTGCTGAAATGTGAATGAAACAGAACTGGAGTGCTTTCTCCCTCTTGTCTGTAATTATTTGTAATATCTTGCATCTTAATTTTCAGCAATGGAAAGCAGACAAAGAGCCAACCCTGCTCCATCTGATGAGAGCTTTGACCTGCTTTTCTTGGGTGTAAACAGCTGTAGCACAGTCAAAGCAAAGGGCAGTCAGACCCCATTGCAAATTACTCCTAAATTCACCATTGGATGCTCTTTTTGAAAAATCCATTTTACACTGCTTGCATCTAGTTTTGAATGCTTACATTGAACTGTCTATAATTTGAAAACTATTTTCATTGGTCATGAATTTTTCCCTGGAGTGTCTCCCCAGGTAATCAAATGTTAGTGTTTTTTGTATTTCAGAGACGCTAGCCTTTATTTTATTAAGTGCTTTGCATTCCTAACATGATGCTCATCTTCAGTGATTCGGTGCTTAGAATCATAGAATACAATGATAGAGCAATTTGTACTGGAATTCAGTAATGTAAGATCATTGAGTCCAACCATTAACCCAGCAGTGCCAAGCCCACTGCTAACCTTGTCCTTTAGTGCCATTTCTACATGTCTTTTAAATACCTCAAGGGACAGTGATTCAAATACTTCCCTGGGCAGCATGTTCCAGTGCTTGACAACCTTTTTAGTGGATAAGTTTTTCCTGGTATTCAAACTAAATCTTCTCTGGTAAAACTTGAGGCTGTTTCTTCTCATGCCCATCCCTCATTACTCGGAAGCAGAGCCTGACACTGCTCCTCCCTGCCGGCTGTCCCCTCCTCTCAGGGAGTTGTGCAGAGCCAGAAGGGGCCCCCTGAGCCTCCTTTGCTCCAGGATGAGCCCCTTCCCCAGCTCCCTCAGCCACTCCTGGGGCTCCACACCCATCCCCAGGTCTGTTCTCTTCTCTGGATTTGTTTCAAATTGTGAGGGGCCCAGAGCTGCATCCAGGTGGCCCCAGCAGTGCCAGCACAGTCAGAGTCACTGCCCTGCTCCTGCTGCCACACCATGGCTGGGACAGCCCAGGGGACATTGGAATTCTTGGCCACCTGGGCACAGCTGGGCTCCTGTCCAGCTGCTGTCATCAGCACCCCCAGGGCTTTTTCCAGCTTTCCAGCCACTTTTCCCCCATCCTGGAGCTGCAGGGGGTTGTTGTGATCTAAGGACAGGACCCAGCACTTCCCCTGGTTGTACCTCATCCCAATGGCCTCATCCCATGGATCCAGGCTGTGCAGACTCCTCTGCAGAGCCCTGCTGCCCTCCAGCAGATCCACACTCCCACCCGGCCTGGTGCTGTCAGGAACTGACTGAGGGGCCCTCAATCCCCTCATCCAGACCTTTGTTTAAGATGTTAGACAGGCCTGGCCCCAGTACTGATCCCACAGGAACCCCACTGATGCCCAGCCCAGCTGGATGTCCCTCCATTCCCCACCAGTCCCTGGCCCTGCCCTCAGCCTGTTCTTCACCCAGAGAACAGGGCCCTGTCCATGAGCAGCCAGTTTCTCCAGGAGATGCTGTGGGGGAAGGTGTCAAAGGCTTTGTACAGTCCAGACAGACACATCCACAGCCTTTCCCTCACCCCCTGAGCAGGTCACCTTGTCACAGGAGAGCAGGTTGGTCAGGCAGGACCTGCCCCTCCTAAACCCAGGCTGGTTGGGCCTAATGCCCTGGCTGTCCTGTTCCTGATGGCACTCGAGGTGATCTGCTCCATGGCCTCCCTGGCACTGAGGGCAGCTGACAGGCTTTTCCTGGAGAATGGAAATTCTCTTTAACTCTCCTTTTACTGCTAATGAATTTATAATAATAATTATATTGTCAACAGCCAGATTAAGTTCCAGTTGAGCTTTGGACCTTCTAATTTTCTTCCTGCATAACGTCACAAAATCCTTGTTGTCTCCCTCAATCTGGCCAGATCCTTCATCCAAAGGTTGTAATCTCTCCCTTTTTCCCTGAATTCCAGACACAGGTCTCTGTTCTGTCTTCCCCACTGTCTCATCTTTTGGCTCATGGGGTTGATCTGCTCCTGCACCTTGAAGAACATCCAGTGTTCCTGGATTCCTTTGCCCTTCAGGATGCTCTCAGCCAGTCCCCTAACCATACCAAAGTCTTCCCTCTAGAAGTCCAAGGGTGGCAGTTCTGCTGCACCCCTCCTTACTTCTCTGGGAATCAAAAATCATCTATCCATAATCACCAAGCCCAAGATGGCATCCAGCTGTTCCATCACCCATGAACCTTTCTCTCTTCCTGAACAATAGGTCTAGCGGCCATTTTCCCTCATTGCCTCACTCACCAATTGAGCTTCTCTGCCACACACTTCAGGAACTTCCTAGACTGTTTCCTCTGTGCTCTGTTCTATTTCCAGCAGTCACATGGTCAATTGATGTTCCCCGCCCCCCCCCCCAAGAACAAGATTCTGTGAGCTGCCTCTTCCTCCTGGTTGTGTGGTCTACAGAAGTCTCTCACAATGGTATCTACCCTGCTGGCTCTCCCCCTGGTTTCTGTGCATAAACCATCAACCTTTTGTCAGCATCATCAAACTCTACGAAAACAAAACACTCCCTGACATACAGGCCTTACATCCCATGGAAAGACCAGTGTCTGAGAACTGGGAATTGTTTGGTTAAAACAGTAACTGCTGTAATTTTTTTTCTTACTTTGAGCCACATATGTTCTTGTCTCTCCTGCTTGGAGCATTGGATTGACTGTGGTAAGGGGAAGGTTTTATAAAATCATTGCAATTTAAGGAGCTATTACTGCATGCTGTTCAAAATTTTTCACCTGAGTCTCTTTGGCCTGAATCCAATACCCAGTGAATCTAGCAGAGTCTTTGCCTAGTCCGTAAAAACATTTGATCAGATTAACCACAAAATCAGCGTTTCAGGGAGGATCAGTAACATTTCCCAGTATATCCAGATTGGAGCATGACTGTCTGTGCTTATATTAATCACAAGACTTTTAAGGTTTCATGCATTGCACCTCTTTCTGTAAAGGACACTAAAAATAAGGTGACATTAATAGCAAAAATGCAGAAAAATGCTACCAGAGCCTCAATCAGAATGCCTGAAGTCACCTGCTGTTTCCCTGAGGAAAGGGAACTGGGAGTGAGTGTGTTGGAGGACAAACTCATTTCCTGTGGCCCCTCTTTGAAGGAAGTCAAATAATTTCAGGGTCATCAGAACTCACTGTTAAAAACTTCTGTGGTCTTTGAATACCTGTAAATCTAAAAGAACCAGGCTCTCCCTCCTTACTTAAACAGCCCGCAACCCTCCTCCCCCAGCAGTTTCTGTCATGACACTAGGGAAGGAATAACAACAACAAAAAGAGATGATGGCAAATAGTTTCTTATCAGAGGAAGTCTACTTCATGACTGACTCATAGGAATAATTATCTGTCAAGTTGTCTTTGTGTGTAGGAAGAGTGTGCGTTCCCTTTCCTCAGCATGAAGTCATTTATGGTTCTTACCAAACTGGACATTTCCTCAAGAAGGATTTCTTTGCTGTTTAACAGGTTCTTGGTGTTTAGGAAGGGAACTGATTCTTGGAGGGAGCTTTAAAATCCCAGTACTCTGCAAGTCCCAGTGTCTTACTGAAGTGAAACATGCAGGAACAATGTGGCTATGCTGGATTAGGCCACTGGTTATTTTTCTGATGACTTTGATGGAATCCAACTGCAAATAAATAAATGAAGGGCAAAATCTCCTAAATGCAGCTAGGCAGCTTGATCAAATGAGAGAGAACATTTTCTTTCTAGTTCTTGTGAGCTGTCCATGTACCTACTAAATAGTGAGGTATTTGTCTACCAGTTTTCTAAAGCTATTTTGGGAACTGGATGAATAAACAGAAGGAAAAAAATGCTGAGTTTCTTTTTGTCCTCTCCCATTCTTGAGGAGAGTATTTGACAAAAATTTTTCTTAAAATGTGAAGTTTTAAATCAAATTTACTCTACTCTTTGTTGCTAATGTAACCAGGAGCATTGCCTATAGCCATCAAGTCATTAATATTGCAGAAAACCCACAAATGATGTGTAGAGAGCCTTCACAAGAGGTGTCTATGATCATTAAAAACATTTTGACTTGAAGATTTGTCTCCATCCTACATCAAACAACAGGGTAGAAAACAGGACCTTAACATTATCCAGCTCACTTCCACCTTTTTATCTGATTCTTCTTTAAAGAGCTCTTGGATGGGTGATCTGTTGTTTGTCATTCATCACTTGTGGCTTGCTTTTCATTTTCTTCTAAGATAAGTCATCAAAGAGGAGTGGAGGTTAAAATGCAATTTGGAATAGCATCACAGATTGCAAGGCCAATGTTGCCTGACTTCCCATATGATTCAAGCAAGTGCTCCAAGCCTGCATTTCTCATTGCCCTGTGGTAGTAAATTACAGTAGTTGGTGATAGCAATCAGAGATGAGGAGAATAGTCCTTCTTTCTATTGGTTTGCAGGGTGGAATCCAGAAATATTTCTCTTTCCCAAAGAACAGCTCTCCACTGGGCACTGTGTGTGTTTAAGTAAACAGAAGGAGATTTACCTTCTAAAGCTCATGTCAAATCATTCAAACTAGGCATCATTCCAAGGCATTGCATGAAGAGAGGTTACACTCACTGTGCCTTAAACATTCCAGGGCAGGAATGTGGCTGACCAATCAGGCTTAGCATGTCAGGGACTCCAAAGCCATGGAAATTGCTATGAGTTGCCAAACACTTGCACCTTTATTTATCAACCATGAAGTTGTGCAAAGTCTTTTGAACAGGCTTTCTCATATCAGACCTGGCTAGGATGGACTCGTGCCAGGGAGTCAGTGGTAGCAGATGAAACCACCTTCAAGAGAAAACAATGTTCTAAGTTGAAATAAATCATATTTTAGAGGTGTCTGATGGCAATCCTCAGTGCTTATCTGATCTCTGCAGTGTAGAACTGACATGACTAGGTGTTATCTGCTCACATGGTGAAGAAATCACATAAGAAATATTCCCTCATTTCCTACAAGGATTAATTCTTTTTGGTACAAACATGGAGGGCTTTACACCTACACCAAATGTGAAATTGGAGGTCTATCTTTACAAATCAGTCACTTTACTCAGGAATTTCCTTAAAGGTGCAGTGGGACTGGGAGGCACAAACTGTACCTTATGTTGGCACCGCTAAAAGGATGTGTTGTTGCCACTAGCTTTGCATCAAAAGAGGGGAAACTGTTTAGGACAGAGAGGTAAGAAAGAAAACCTGGATGAAGGAGAAGCTCTGGGGGGGTCATTAGCAAGACAAGATGTAACTACCTTAGCTGGTGTCAGGACACAGGTGGTATTGTTGGTACCTATGTGGAAAATACAATGGGATACAAAGGTGCACATATATCTATATCATCTATATCTATATATATATATATCTATATCTATACCTATACCTATATATCTATCATCATCTATCTATATCATCTATATATCTTTTCTATATCTATGTCTGTATCTCTATCTCCATGCTTCTGTGTGTACTTACCACCTCAGCATGAACACTCTATGAAGAAACAGAAGAGGGGCTGAGATGTAGGGAACACCAGCAAAAATAGGTCTAATTATTTTCTGATTTTATTTCCCTTTGCTAGCTGTAGTTTTCAGAAGGAGTGTTTACAAGCCAGCTTGTAAACATGCCAGTTTAAAGTGTATGCAAACACAGCATGCCCTTTGCATGTCCTCAGAACAGCTGAGTGCACAGGTGAAAGCCTCTGTGTTGCAAATGAATCTCAGTGCTTTCTGCTCCTCTGTCTTGAATCTTGTCCCACTGTGGTTCAGAGAACATTTTTAAAAGTCTCCTCAATATCTTGGTTGTGGTGACACCCTGGGAAAGCAGCACTGTCTTTTGCTTCTGCTGGAGGGGAAAAAGGTGGTTTTCATTTAACATTCACAAAATAATGGATAGGCTAGATGATCTCCTAGTGTTTCCCCAGGAGCCAAGTTGCAGCAATGAGGACCTGACCAGAAGCTGCCTGACAGCATTAAAGGCAGTAAAGCAAGGCTGGGTTACATCAGCTGGGGATCTGACCACTGTCTATACCCTTAAGAATAACCCAAACAAACAACACAGACTCTGCTTGAGCCCTGGTGTGCTTTTTCAGATGGTTCATAAGTTTATTTGACTGGACGCCCAACGCAGACCACCTGCTATGTTGATAGAACAAAGAAACAAGCTTGAAGACTGCTAAAAAAACTGAAGGAAGAGAGGGAGCCCAGTATATGACTGACATCCTTGATAAGGGGCAACCTTGCTGCATAAACATAGGAAGCAGCCATTCTTTCTAATGTCTAATTTTCATAAAGGTCGTGTCACCAGCTGGCCTGTCAAGCTTGCTTTCCCCTGACAAAAGAAAGACATGCTCCTTGTCAGTATCAGAGGAGATGGAGGTAGAAATGAGTTTAGTTCTCCAGCCAGACCCTCAATTGTTTGAGACATATTTTATTATTTGAATTCAAAGTCTAGAATAAGCTCAGACTTTTTGTATTACTCATATGAGTTTCTATGTGAAATGCATGTTCCTTATCTTTGGTTCTCTTACTGGGACAGTCATTCCCTCAGAGGTGGATAGCAACCGAGACCTTTCCTCTGGTCCATACTGCCTGCTGTTCATGGTCAGGTTTCCAGACCATAACTAAGTAATGTGCTGAAAAATATACCTTGAAATGCATCTTCAGGAAAATAACACATGTAGAAATAATTTCACTAGGTTTTGTGTAAACCTGAATAGGTTTTCACAATAGGTTTTGTTCTGCATGGGTTTTGTTCTCCCTGAATAAAATGCAACTGTAAAGCAAACTACAAAATCTGCCAGTCCAGAGGCCTCAGCACAACAGATAAATGAGAATTTATCAGAGTTCTGGTGAATAAGATGAAAACGTCTCCTGCATAAGCAGGGGGAAGACCTGCATGGGTCTCACACCAGAGCAGGTAAATGAGAAGAGCTCTACTCTGTAGGGTACCTTTTGAATGCTTCTAGGTTTTCTGTAAACTTTATCTTCACAGAATGCACTAGGAGTTACAGAGAGGAGGGTTAGGTGCATTTGCTTGTAAGTAAAGGCCAGAGATTACTCGTTAGGACCTACAGTCCCAGTTCTTCAGAAAAGTTTGAGCATTCTCTGGTCACAGAAAGGCGATAGAATGATTTTAAGGGCTGTGAATTGCTTGTGCTTTTATATCAGAGGTGTTAGTGGAAGTCTTTTTTTGCAACTAATGACAGATAACAAGTTGTCTGTTTTTATGGCAGAATATATTTTGGTCCAATGGTCCTTTTTTTTTTTGTGTGCCTTGTAATAAGCTTCCTCTCTCTCTCGTTCTAGAGTTCATGAATCATTATATTTATCACTAATATGTGCTGGAGTTGAACATAATTGAAATAATAATTGAAATAATTTCTTTATTTTCAATCGTTCTCAGTCCTGCTGTAGTTATACTTGGCCTGGACTGCAACTTGGTTTCCAAACATCACTCCTTGTAAATGGAAAGGAATCTTAAATACAGGTCTAGGTATAAATGTTCTCCTTTGCTCTTCTCCACCCCATTTTCCCTCACGCAAAAGCATCTTTGGAACTTGCTGTTGGTTTATGTCTGTGATATTTGGCTGCAATTAAGATTTTTGGGGTATTACTTTGTGGAGAAGAGGTGTCTTACAGCTAAATAAAATGAACCTTTTCTCTACAGCACCGTTACATCTTGGAGACTGCTCCTCCAGGGATTCTTATTTGTAAAGCTGGTCCTAGACTGGATGGGCCATTGTGGGAATGAGAGAAGAGTTTAATGACATTGAAGATGTTTTCTCCCTGCAAGATTCCTCTCAAAAGTTCTTGCAACTCTCAGCTGCTCTGGTGGTATCAGGCCAGGGAAGTACAGAAATTTTGGCAGTTTTATGTCGTTGTGCCATGTACAAGCTCTTGTTGCGTCTCTGTATCAGCCATTAGCATTTACCCTCTGATCCTGCCCTTTTTTCCATCTTGTTTTCCTTTTGTGTGATATTGGTCTCTCATGTTGCATTCCTGACTCTGTAGAATCCTGGCTGGCTGGTACCAGTGCAGAAGTTGTAGCTGACTTGTTCTAGATGGCAGCTGAAGAAATGGATTGATGGCAACTTCAGAAAGTTGGACAAAAGGGACAAAAGGGAATGTGCGATGGGTGGGACAGGGTTGATGTAGAGAAAGATGTGTGGGCAAGGAGTACCAGCAGCTGGGCTCTCCTAGGAGGCTCAAGCTGACAGGGTATGGACACACCTGCAATGGGGATGCTGCTTTGAGGGAAAAAATGCACATTTGGTCCTTTGGGTGGTGGCCTAAACCAGGAACAGATTGCCCAGAGAGGCCATTGAATCTCCATCCTGGATTATTCTGCTCCTGCTAGCCCTGGCTCTGTGTGGGGTGGGCTGGAGCCTGCCTGAGGTCCAAGCTGACCTATTCCATTGCTGCCTGAAGTACAGACAGAACTGCTTATTTCCAGATTTTTTTTCTCTGAGAGTTTTTCCTCACCAAAAATTATCTCTTGAAATAAAGTAGCTTATACTATTTTCCACTCACAAGCCTTTAACTTGGTGATGTTTTCCTTGAGTATAAAAGCAGTGGGAGAATTTTATTTTTAAAGGAATCCCCACTTGAGTTACAGATTACATGCTTGCATGCTTGTGAAATGTGGTTGCTCAGAGTTCCTTTGTTTGCTGCTGCCAGCCTTGTGGTGATCTTGTGCCCATGTGGCTTCCTGGTGGCTTCCCCGAGGCTCCCTTGGGCACACACAGCATTGACTACCATGAAGTTCACCAGAAGACTGAAATGAGAATAATTTTGCAGTCTGAAAGATGGATTCCTGCCTGTCAGAAAGGCCAGCGTTCAAGGTGCATCCTCTTTGTTAATCGACAGGTGAGGAAACGTAAAGATTTCTTCATACCCTCCTTGCTGTGGATTTCTTTCAACCAAACCATTTTTTTCTGTTTCTGAGGGACAGAGGGAAGATGCTGTACCTTTTGTTTCAAGGCCTTAGGCTTTGGCTGTCTTTAGGCTGCTACATCAAAGTAGGCAGTAAGAAATTAAAACCACCAGGATAACATAATAAAAAAGAACAAACCACTTAGGAAAAAAAAAAATACACCAAAAAAATCAATATTTTGTCTTTTAGGTCCCCAATGAGAAATACTTCTGTAGAGAAGACAGAGGGAAAAACATGAACGATGGGCTTCTCCTGCCCTAATTGCAAGTATAGCAGGCATGTCAAGTGTGAATTTGAAAGACAGAGGTAAGGACTGAGGTAAGAGGGAAGACAGAGGTTTTGTAAACAAGAATAGAAACAGAAGGACAATAGCTAAGGATCAACCTGTAGCTAAATCTACCTCCAAGAAACCTTATTTGAGGAAGTAGGTGTAATTTTTGTAATTAGTAGAATTCTGTAATTTTTGTTTTCTCTCCTGCTGGATGCTCTTGCTGCATTTTATATGAAGCATGTTTGAAAAATGGGTGTCATGTTTTGTAAATACTTCCCAGTTTGGGAAAAATAGTTGGGGGAATGGCTGATGTCTGGATGTAACGTAAATAGCATAAAAAAGCAACTGCTGGTTTGCTGAGCTGCTGCAACTGGACCTGCCCTGGACCTGACCAGAGCAAGGGTCTTTGGTGACATGAGAGGGTGCTAAAATCTCCCTGGGCTTCACTGTCCACAGAATGTTTATTCTGTCCAGAGGCAGAGCAGCAGTCACATTTTGAAACACCATGTGTTTAGGTATAGGTGTGTCTTTCCTAGCCATTTAGTGAATTTAGCCACTCTTCTTTATTGACATTATGGAGTGAAAAGTGACTGCTCCACCAGCCAAAATAAATTAAACCCACCCTATTAGGATCGCTGCCTCTGAGCATTAAAAGCATGAAACACACTCTGGGCAGCAAGTTGTTAAATATACAGGGAAAAGGTGCAGAGGTTAAAGAATATTCAGATAAGTTATATATATGCAAGTCAGCAGAGCCTTGTGAAATTCACCCTGGAGTACTGGAAGTACTAGCTGAGGTGAACTATTGAACTATCTGAACTATTAGCAATTATCTCTGAGAGCTTGCAGAGGATGAGTGAGGTCCCAGTGGATGGGAGAAAGGCAAACACAGAACCTGTCTTTGAAAAGGGGAAATAGGAAGACCCAGGGAATCACAGGCAAGTCAGCATGACTTTGACACTTGGAAAAATGCAGGAGCATATTATTGAACAATCAATTTGTAAACACCTAGAGGAAAATAAGGTGATAAGAAACAGCCTGTATGGGTTTGTCAAGAACAAATCACATCAAAGCAATCTCATTTCCTTCTTTGACAGAGTAGCTGGCCCAGTGGTTAAGGAAGAAGAAGCAGATGTGATAGATCTTGACTTTAGTGAGGCTTTTGACACACATCCACATGTCATTTTCATAAGTAAACAGGAGAAATATGGTTTAGATGAAGTTATTATGTGATGGGTGCAAAACTGAAAAATTTGGCTTATCAGTAAAGCAGTTATCAATGGTTTGTTGTCAGACTGGGAAAACTTATCAAATAAGATACCACAGAGGACTGTCTTAGGTCCAGTATTATTCAATATTTTCAGCTTTTATGATGGAATATGTAGAAAACTTTTAAAAATTGCATATGATACTGAACTAGGAGGGGTTGCAAACACTTTGCAGAACAGGATTTGAATACAAAATGGCCTTGATAAATTGAGGAAACTGTCCTAAATCAATAGGACGAAATTCAATAAAGAAAGACAAGTGCAATGTATTACTTTTGGGAAGGAAAAATCAAATGCACAAGTAATAAATGGGAAGCAACTAGTTTGAGAGAGGTTTTCATAAAAGAGGCTTAGCAAAGAGCACAAGCAAAATGAAATCCAGAAGTGTGAAGATGTGTGAAAAGTAAATTCCATGATGGTATGAATTAATAGCAATATTGTGAATAACTGAGAAATAATTATCTAGTTCTGGTCTGAGTGGTGGAGCCTGACCCTGGAATATTACATCTGTGTGCAATGGTAATGGCACATTTTGAAAATCATTCTCCTTTAGAATGGAGAAAGAACAAGCCTGAAAAACAAGTTCTGTGAGGAAAGCTAAATTGACTGACTATAGGCTTTTTCTTAGGAAAGGGTGTAATGGATCTAAAGTATGCAAAATATTATTAAAAATGTTGCCTGCTTTCCCTGTTTGAAATGGTGTTAAAATAATAGATGGAATAAGCTAAAGCAGATAGATAGAACTCAGAAAGATGTTCTGGCTATGGGCATGTTACTACACTGGAACAGGGTTTCTGAGGATATTCTGGAATCCTTGTTTCAAGTCCTGAAAATGGGTCAGACAGACATCTGTCTGTGATGTGAAACAGATGTCCTCTGGAGGGTACTCCTACTTTTACATTTCCACAGTAATTTATACTCCTCAGTCAAGAGAAAAGCTCACATGAGCGAGATAAGCAAGAATTACATTCATATATATAAATTTCCTCCCAGACTCCTACTTTTCGCCTGCAAATTTCTTTTTTGGGGTTTATGTACGTTTACCACACAGTCCTCTGTTCTCCATTTCACCTGTCTTTGCCTTGAAACACAGGGAAGAGTTGCTAGACACTTCATAATTATATGAAAGACTATGAAGCTAGCTACCGCCTATGCAAACATGAAGTCACACATGTTATTTTCCCCAGGCTGGTTGCTAGTGCAAAATCAAGACCAAAAGACTTTAAAAATCACAAAACCCCCCAAAATTTTTGATATTGTCTGCTGTAAGCTGCTTTAAGAAATGCTTTGTTCTTTTCTTCTTTTTGTTTTTGATGAAGATACACGGCCAGAGAATGAAGCTTTATAAACATGCCTTCTCCCTTTTAATGATAGACATGATACAAACTGAATGGTACTCTTACATGTTTTATTGGCATGATTTTGAACTGGTGTGTTATTTATGGGTCCATCCTAGATGGAATGCAGCAATCCCTCTGCATCTTGTTTCTGTATGAGCCACATGCATCTTGAAATATAACCTTGAAATATATAGTGAGAAGTAGAATCTTCATTTAGGGCTGTAAGGCCAGAAATCTTACTAATCAAGTGTTGTTTTGTGTGAAGACTATGAGAGGAAAAGCTACTTTAAAATGGCTGATTTAAACTAACATATTTAACTGCAGGATTTGCACTCTGCATTGTGGAGGATGCTACACTCAAAAAGCAGAATGTTTCTTCTCCTTGATATTCTTGGTTTTGTGATGAAGCCTGCACAAAATAAATTTGTAAAACCCTTTTTTTGAAGGCTACAAGGATGTGCTCAGCAGTAAAGAAGTTTTTACCTGGCTGTGAAACTTGGATTCTTTCCTTTGTGTCTCAGTAAAACCCTTCTGGGTACAGGAACCAGGAATGTTATGTTTTGTGTAAATGTTGGTGGGATGAATGTACTTGCTCCCAAATTTGGGACTTCCCAAATTTTGATTCCTCCCAAATGTGGAGGTTTAGGAACAGGAATGTATGCATTTGGGGAAGTGGCATTTATTTGCCAGGTAAGCTGGCCTGTAGGTAACTGTGTTTGAGTGGGATCAGCTCTCAGTTCCTTGGGAGGGGTTTGTCCAGGCTGTGTGGGGAGTGTTCCTGTGCATCCAGAGGGAGACAGGTCAGCTGGAGCCAGTCTCATGCAGGGTGCTAAGGCTGCATTCATGTGATGCCCTGCTTCATAGGTATAGGCATCCATGCCAGGGTTAATAATGTTACCAGCCTTCCTTTTCTATGTTTTTCTCTGGCTCTGTTCAACTCACATTTTTAACCTCCTTTAGTTTTACCTGTTTTTAAGGTCTTATATTACCCTTTGTAATGGAGTGCTCGTCAAAACTGAGCACCCCAGGATCTAGTAAAGTGACAGCAATATTTTAAACACCAGTAGAGTGTTGCTAAAAGACTATTTTGAGGCTTTACTGGTACTGTGAAGAAAAATAAACTCATAATTAGTGACCCCTACATGTAGTGTGGTTGAACTGATAGGAAGATGCACCACTATTCACATTTATGGTGAGGTCTACAGTACGTAACTTTTAAGAGGGAATTTTGGAGCAGAAGGTTTTGGAAGGTCACAGGTAATACTGTCATTAACTTGCCAGCTGGAAGATAGAACCATATTTAGAGCCACTTTTATCCTTGTTTTCTGTAATATAATAGTTTTTGAGCTTTCATTAGCTACCACAAATGAAAGATTTGTGGTAGTATGGAACCAAGTGGGTTCTTCTGATCACTTGAAAAAAGTCTTAGTAAACATAAAGTAAAATAATGCTTCCTGGATCTAAATATAGGCAGGACTAAATTGGCAAATTTCAGTAAGCATGACTACTTAGAAATGCCGACAATGCTGAGTGAACTTAATAGAAGGGGAAAAAAACCTAATGTCTGATATGCTGCCAAAAATGCCTCTATTCCCCTCTATGAAACAAGGTTGTCCTTTTCTATCTCAACCAGCTAGAGACATCTCATTGAAAGACATCTTCCCCAGTCTGAAACATATCCACAGCCTGTTCCATGCTAAAATTATCAACCATACAAGTTGGGTCATGACAGACAGGAAAAAACCTCACCAAACCCCAGTGTAAGAGATCAATTCCTGACCATATTTCTAATTTTTTTTTTTTAATTTTTTTTTTTTTTTTTAGGAATTAATGCTGGATTCAGAGTAACTCATCTAAGAAGGAGTAACCTCGAGGTAATCAGCTGGTCAGGCAGCACAGAGGACATCCATCGTACACATTGTGCATCTTCAACTGTAAGAATGATGCTGATTAAGAGGAAAGATTTGTTCTTATCTACAGCATTGGCCAGGAGGGTTTAAGTCCATTTTTGAAGCTTCTGAAATGATCTTGCTTAGACTGAGTCTTTGCTTGAATTTCTCACCCACATCCCCTCAGCTCAAGCTTTCAGGCTGAGCTCAGTGTTGTGCCAGAGGGGAGCACCTTGGAGGGACTGGGTGAGCACAGCCACCCTTCATCTGGGACTCACTGTGGCTCTGCCCATTTTCAGTAACTTTCTGATCTCATTCCCAAGCCCTGAGTGGAAAGATGGTGTCTTCTGCAGATTCCTGGCTATGCCAAATTACTACAACGCAAAAAACTAGAGGGGACACTCATGCAGATGTTGCACGGTCATGCATGGAAAAGAAACAACACCAATGGGCAGAAACTCAAATTGTTGCTTGCTTACCCACGTTACTTAATTCAATTACATACACTGAATTGACTTTATCTGTAACAGCAGACTTTGTGGAGAGGTATGGCCCACCTGTGATACATATATAAATATATACATGTATATATTTATCCACTGTCATGGTGATAAATTTTAATGAGAGACTCATCACGACCAGCTGGTGTTGTTTGAAACAAATTACATTAATAATGAGTCTGAATTTTCTGCATAAGACCAAATAATGAGAGTTGTAAAGCTGCAACATAATGTGGAGTCAACAGTTTAGTGGGCTGGCACTCCCACCTTGGGCAAGGCTCTGAATCTGCCTCCCTTTTTAGGAGGAGGTTTAACCCTCCCTCCTCCACACACTGCTAGACTGTTACAGGCTTGCAGTCTCCTGGCACCGAGGAGAAATGCTGAGATATCTGACAGCGAGGCCTGTATTAACACTTCAGGTAGCATGTCTATTTTGGGGCCAGCAGGCTGACAGCTCTCTGCTGTGTGGCACTTCTCTGTCTCCCTGCTCTGGTGTGCTCTGGGTCCTGCTTATGCTACCCTGTGCTGTGTGGGAGAGGTGGTGGAACTCAACAGTACTCCTCTCCTTCTCCTTCTGGCCTGAAGTGGTGGAGGGGGAAAGGCAGGGTGTGTTTTCAATGGGCTGCCTCAATCAGGGTCCAAGAGGTCCAGTGAGGCATTTGGACAGAGATCTGCATCCTGCTGGCAGTACTCTTTCCATGGTGGAAAGGCTCCATTCCTGGTAATGTGGAGCACAGGGACTTTAATGTGGCTAGAATGAAATAGCGCCTCTGTGCTGCACACTTCTCACCCTATGTTGGAGCAAACATCCACCAGGATGGAAAGATTTCATCATTCTGGCTAAATATTCTCCATTCACATGTTTAAGGTGTGCTAGATCATCTTCCTTGCTTCTCTGTGACTTCTGACTGAAGGTCAGCATGAACTCTTCTGATTTTGAAGGTAGGCAGCTCTCCTGGCAAGCCCTGCTTTCTGCCAGGAAGACACGATTAAAGGCAAATGTGTGTCTCAATGTGTGCACAGACACAGAGATGCCCATGCCTGGGACTCTTGGTAAATATTTTAAGTGTAGAGTTTCTCTATACATAGTCTGTTCTCCATAACTTATAGCTTACTCAGTCACTCTTCTCTGTCTTGACACTTTACTCTGTGAATATTTTCTTTACTTTCTAAATCATAATTAATTAAAGAACTTCTTCGTTTTCTACAATACCTTTTTTTCTTTTTTTTTTTTTTTTCTCCTGAGGCTAATCTTCAATTAATAAGGAATTGTGAGCATATAAATAAAAACGTCTGTTGTATGTTTTTCTTGCAATAAATCTGATCATTCCTCATACTGCTGTTCACTATATCTCCTCTAAGGTATGCTGAATTTGATCAAATCACTACATCACCAGAATGTTGAGTGTTACTTATTTGTGTGCTAATTACTCTTAATCTGAGCCCTTTTAAAAGGGTCATCAATTAGACTTTATTGAACTGCCAGCCTTTGTAGCAGTAAAGGGAATCTGGTAGCTGGTGAAATGATGTCACAGATGGCTAAATACTCTGTAGTCTGAAGGGAAAAATGAATTAAATATAAGTTCAAGTTACATAATGTGGTGTGAAAATGTGGGAGCATGTCTTTTTGTGGAGAAAACTACTGTTCACAGCTGATTGAAGCTGTGACTCTAAAGACCATTTTTATGGCACCCTCTGTAAAGAGCTATGCATCAATGACCCTTTCTCATCTTGTTCCTTAAGGTTCACCTTGAAAGAGGTCTCTTCTATGTGGAGCAGAACTTCTGCCTTTTTAAGAACATCTCAAGGCCACCTTGTGCTGTTTGTTTTCCTTCACTGGAGGTTGGGCCGAGATGAAAACTTGTAGCATAGCTCAATTGCCACCAGTTCTAAACTTTAACCTTACTTCAGCCAGGAATTTTTACAGGTGTGTTGAGGACCTGGAGTAAATGAATCCATATTTTATAAGCCAGTCTTTTCATGGACTTGCTGTGTCGCTCCTGTCAGTGTGTGTCCAGAAAATTTTGTGTTTTCACGGAGTTTTTTGGTAAGCAGTTTGGTTTGAAGAAAATTTTGAATGAAGAACATTGTGACCAGAAGATAAAGGGCAATCAACACTTGATTCAACTTAATCTATGCCTAAAATTGTACTTACCTATACATGAGCACAGTAATGGTCAAAATTCTGACATAAATAAAGATCTTCTAAGCTTCTGATAGTGAGTTTCTTTCGTTATTTGACCTAATTTATTATTAGATATGTAATTTCCTCTGCACATTTGGCTCTCAGCCTTATTAGTCTTATCCAATTAAGAAAGAAATTCATACCCCTTTTATTTGTGATATTACACATTTGGAAAGTATTGAGAAAAACCACAGAGAGGAGATGTACTCATTATCCTGATCAGAAAACTGGGCAAAATGATCAGTCAATTATGTGTATCTGTACCTTACAGATCTCATTAATGGGTGCAATTTAGTTAGTCCTGATGTAAAGATTTTCCAGGTCTTTTTGACTGCATGGGAAGAGAGGAAAGAGAGGGTAACTTTAGAAAGTTACCACCTTTTCTAAAGTGTAGCTGAAGTTTCAAGAACTGAGAAATTCGAATGACGGGCAGGAATGGTTCCTGTGCTTTTTTGGGTTATTTTTCTCCTCATTCAACTAAAGAATGTATGGGATTGGAACGAAAGAACCAGAAACTATCTTCAGAAGAGACAGAAAGTTTCCAAAAAAGGTAACTGAGCTAGCAGAGAACAACACAATTGTAAGAACTTTCTGTGGCTCTGTTAGCAGGGAAGAAGGAGCAACAGTGGTGGTGGTAACTTTTCAGATGAAATTTCAGGGTTCCCTCCTGTGCACACATTTGGCTGGCTGTGCTGTAGATCATAACCTCCTTGGAGAATCCAGTACTACATTCCAGCCGCAGGAGTCCCTGGTCTCTGCTGAGTTCACTAATTGACGCCCATATGCAAATACCAATAACTCCTACTGGATATTTTTTGGTTGACAATTTTATGGGATACTGGAGGCTGGTGTTTGGGGATGGCTGGAATATCTTAGTGTGGGTAGCACTAGGGAGTCCTGACTCTTTTTCATGTTGATTACTGTGAGATATGGAATTTCCTGTTTTCTTTTAACTTTGGGATGGATTTGATTCCTTTGGCTTTGCTCCTGAGCTGAATAATACCTTGTTCCATAAGTAGTCCAGTTAATTCAAAGGGATCATTCATTGGTGGGAAGGTATAATTCAACATGACTACAAACCTTGGAATCTAGCCCTAAAATCAAATTTGCTAGTTGAACTTTATGTGTGTGTTTGCGTGCATGTCTGTTTTTTCAGCTGTTTTTTTACAAGGGACTTAGTTTGCCCTTTTGGACTTCACTGAAACCTTTCATTTCCAGTGCTACTGTTAGGTCACAAAGCTTCATAATGTTCTTCATTGTTGTTGTTTCATGCACTGAATTAGAAATTAATTCTCTCTCATCTTCTCTTGCATGTGCTTCTAAAACTATATTCTCCATTTAATGTATTCCATGGTATGTGTGTCTCATCAAATATGACAGATTGGGGTGATTCTGTCAATAATTCATATTTGATATCAAATAGAACAAAGTTAAGAGGGAATTGCAAGGTAATATAATCCCTGTCTCTTTTAAACAGATGAAGTTGGACTAAAATTGATGTATTCGACCAGGACACTTAACATTCAAAAGCCAAACCTACCAGCACAGGGAGTGATAGTTTCTTGTTTGGAAGCAATATGGTAAGCCAGGATAGATGATAGCAATTGAGATCTTCAAAAGAAGTCCTGTGGGCCTCACTTTTCAGAAGTGAGGAAACAACCACAGACCTCATCAAATTCCACTGGAGTCTCAGGTACTCAATACCTCTGAATTTCAAGCAGTTAAGTAGGGCATGCAAACTGGGATGCTGCAAACTGACAACAGTTGAGGCTGATCCACTTGAAGGGGCTGCTAAAGCAGTTGCTGAGAAACTAAAGGCAGAAAAGGAAAACACTGAAATCAGTTTTGTGCATGACAAAGACCCTTCAAACATCTTTGTCTTCTTTGATAGAATCTGAGATGATTTGATTAGTATAGGGAAATACCAGTCAAGGAGGTTTGGGTTTTTTTAAAGCAGCTCTAAATGGTCGGAAGATGTGAGGACAAGAGTCTGTTTCTGCTCTGTTTGGGAGAGGAAGTCTCCCTGCTCTATGCCAAGAGTTTGCTTCATGATGCCTGATAGAAAGCAGGGACTCCTGCTGGGCTGTGCAGGCTTTCAGTGAAGCAGCTGTTCTTCAGAAGGGGGGCAGCTGAAATTTCACATGGGTGTTGTGCACGCAGTTTGACCTCTAGTGCTTTACTAGGCATCTTTTTTCCTGCTACAATTGGTACTTCTTCCACGGGCATCTGCTAGAGAACTTCTCTTACTGTTTTGGTCAATAAGACTAAGATATGGAAAGTCACTTTTGAGTGTTTGTGAGAATCAGAAATGTTATGTAATCCCTTGGAGACCTGGAAAAATACAATTTTTCTGCAGTAGAAGCAGTAGCAAAAGTCCGTTTGAAATCTCATATGGTCGGTGTCCGCCCATGAGGAGCTGTCTGATACTGCAAGTTTCTCCCTAATCTCCTGTGGGATACTCCTGCTGTTCTGAGGCAATGTTCTGCATCTCATGATGCCCATCTTTTGTAGCTGGATATCACACCCTGAAAATGTTCTGTGATTTCCTATGGAATTGTCTGCTGAGGAAGTTATGCTATCATAAAAAGCACCTTGAGATTTTTAAAACTGGAAAGTTCTGGACTCATGGGCTCTTCCCATCTCCATGTTTTCTAAAGCCAGGCATAGAACAGTTGTCCCTCCTCTCCAACTGAGACACCCTCCCCTGGACCAGGACTGTTTTGCTGAGGCCTCTCAGGGGCTGATTTATGTACTGACAAAAGCAACCATGTGTAAGGAAGCAGTCTGTCTCCCTATATTTTCTGTGGGCTGAAGATTCCTGCTGCACAGATGCTGCTCAAGAAGACATTATGTAATTCAACTGCAGGAGTCTCAGAAGGCTGGGAAAGCAAAAATCTGGCTGGGACAATTGAACGTGGTGCTCTGTGGCCACAGAGATGAAGCTCTAGTGCCTTTGAGTCTTGATGATAAGATGCAGAGAGTCTTGTTGATGGGGCAGTACAGGGAAAATATGTTAAGAGTAGTGTGGCTGCCTCCACCTTCAATAGGTCTGACCCAAAATGAAGCACTTGTCACCTGTTATAGATAAATTTACCCTGCTGTTCATTCAATATTCCCCTTTATAAATGTGTTGCAGAGGTGATGAAGCCACATGCTGCAGCGAGGCTGGTGTTGATTGAAGGTTTTTCTCCTTAAGGGTGCAGAATGTGCGAAGGGAAGATGAAAATAAGGAGTGGTGGTAACCAATGTTCAGGGTGTCTAAGAATGTCAGGGTCTCTTTCTCATATGGGAAAATCAGAAATGCACCCACCAACCCCCTCAAATATAGTCTCGAAGACTCCAGTCCATTTTAGAAAACACACACTGGACTCAACATTTCAGCTCGGTGCTCAGTCTGTGTTACCCTCATGGTGGATCTACTTAACAACTCACAGTTAATTGGGCCTGATTCTTCTTTCTTTTGCAGTTTTAAGTCAGCAGTTATTTGTACAGACTTCATAGGATTATCCCTATTAAAAAAACTCTGTTCTTGTTTCAGGGTAAACTGTGTATCTGCAGTAGAGCAAGCATTGGGTTTTTGGTTCTTGTTTTGAAATTGAGTCTGATGGAAGCAACTACTTGCTGTTATTCACAATGCTTTCACTTAAGGCAAAAAAAATTAGAGTGAAACTGTGGGGAGAAGAGGATTATGCTTTTTCTGTAGTGAGGAAAACAAATACTTCATTTTGAGTGACCTGGAATGAGGGGGGAAAAAAAGGAAAATTCTGGGTAAGGATTCCAGTCACCAGGTAACAGGAATGCCTGAAACCAGGCATTTACAGGCTTTTATGAAAGCATTTTCTTTGTGTTTCAGCATAAAAGAATAATGATTTGAAAGACAGGAAGTTGCCATGGAACAGAATCATCACCCACTGATGAGCTTTATTGTCTCATAATGTGTCAGCCTACAAAAAGTCGCAACAAATGGTCAAGATACTCTCTGTGGTGATGGGTGAAGACCATGGCACTGTCTTGTGGTTTACTCAAAAGGTGCAATAATAAACATCTCTTCTGCCTGTCATTTTCTATTTCACTGTGTTTACCCCTAACTTTTCAGAAAAGAGTGAAAAGTTGCAAACAAGAACAAAAAAATATTTTCCCAGGGTAGAATATTCTGTTATATAACACACCAGAAGGAATACTGTGTGCTGGAAGGGAAAAACACACTTGAAGAGAAAGATGAAAACAGAACTCCAGAGAAGTGAGTTTTGAATGTATCCTTAATGCAAACTAGGAAAACTGAAGTTAGAGAATGTAGATGACACATCAGTCATGGCAGTCTGCTTGCAGTTTTAAATGTCATGTGCTTTTTTGCTCCCCCAATCCATATGAGAAACTCCACTCCTCTCTTCCCTCTGACCATCAGACTGCATCCTATGGTCAAGACACATTGTTCTGCTTTCGATTCTTACAGCTTTACTTCTGTGGTTCCAGACCAACTAAACAGATTCTTTTTCTTTGCAATCTGTAAATCCAAAAATCTCAGCCTAATGTTTCTGCTTCTGATGCCTTCCAAGTTTTGATGAGGTTGTTTTATCTCTTACTGTTATTAAAGAGCAGGTCAATGCTGCTCCACTTATTCTGTGGATTTTTACCACTCTATGGATGTCAGGAATATTCTTTTTATCTTTTCTTTTGAATCCCCTGTTAATCATATCATGATGCACTTTTTTCAAATCTATAGTTTTATTAAATGGTGTTTTTAATCTTCGCAGAACTCCTAACTAGTCACGTCCATAAAGAAATTAAAAAAACCCCTGGTATTTACATCACATGATGTGGTTGGTTTTCTGGGCTCTGCAAAGATTAAAAACACAATAAGAATTGAGAGTATCCTAGAGGGAATATAGAGGTGGCTATTAAAATGTTCTTCTTTTGAACAGAACTGATCTGAGAGTTTGGAAATAGAGGAAGAGTGACTGTTTAAAGGAATAGACAAGGTTGAGATTTTAGATGTGTGTATTATGGTGAGAAGAAACTGGGAAAATTAAGAAGGCTAGTGCTGAAGCTGGGTTCATCCTCATTTCCATATGCTTTGATGGGCCACTCTCTGTGGTAAGATTGCAGTAATGTAATTGGGGTGGTGTGAGTGGTGGGATGACTCCTCATGTGGTCATGGAGAGTGCTCTGTGGGAGCCAGGAAGATCACCAAAGAGGCTTTACTGGCTTGTTCTTGACCAGGGAAGTTCTTTCTGTTCCTCTTCTGGAGCTCCATGCTGTTGTTGCCAATGCTGATGATAGCTGCTGCTGGGGAGGGACTGCAGCCCTAACCCTCCCTGACACAGCTGCTTGGCCACCATCTATGACATCCAGACCAGTCATCACCTTCCTTTTTTCACAACTCCTTTGCCTGATCTTTATCAGCTGTGGGTTGTGGGTCACAGCTCCCAAAAAAATGTGGCCAAGAACTTGGGCTTGCACCAGCCCGGTCCTCCTGCAGGAGATGTCAGTGCAAAGTTCCAGAGGCTTCACAGAACAGTGGGAAAAATGGGAATGAGGGACAGAGAAGATACCAGGCAGGAATAGATGTTGTGTCAAGCACAGAGGAAAGGAGGAAGGGAGAGGGACAGGAAGGGGATAAGCTCTTTAAAGAAAGAAAGGGTGGGATGGAAACACACAAGGACAAAGAGCATTCCTATTGGGAATCCTGAGGTCTCTCTTCAGGTCTGGGCACAGATTTGTCATACAGCCTTTGGAAAGTCATGTCACGTTCCTGCCTGCAATGTGTCCTCAGGAGTCTGGAATGTGAGCTTAGCTGCTTATTATTGGACTCCCTATTTACAAAGCTAGGAGGGCCTGTTTTGATCTTTTATTCCAACTCTTTTTTGCAGTGGATGTAGTTGAACTTGCTAAAATGAATTTCTACTTAACCTGCAGCATATCTTCTTAGAAAAAATCTCCCGAATTTATGGGGAAAATTCAGTGCAAATCTTCAAATCTCAGTTTGGTGTGTTTGCCTAGCAGTTAATCGTGCTGCTTCTTTTTCCTACCGCCCCCCCCCC
>CM031878.1:68551736-68581129 GCA_018697195.1 Certhia americana
CTCCCCCCCCCCCCCCCCCCCCCCCCCCCCCCCCCCCCACCCACCACCCCCTCCCCCCGCTCTATATTGTTTTACCTTCAGTTTCAGTAGATGCTAAACCTCAACATCTCTTGTCTCCAGACTGAAATCTCCCTCGATTACCAAATTCTTATCCCTCATAGTTGGTTGTAATCTCTAATTTATTCATCCTCTCTTCACGTGTCTCTCCACAGAGAAAGACTTGATTTATTTAAGCCACCAGGCGCCTTTCCCGGCGCTTTAATTGTCCTCGCAGCTCTTCTCCGGTTCACCTCGCGTTCGCCACCAGCTCCTTGTGTCGCGGGGTGCTGGAGGAGGAGCCACTTCCAGCGGGAGCAGCGCACCTCACAAGAGCACAAAGCCCTGCTTGTGGGCAGGAAATCCTTTGTGACCGGCTCCCGTCCTCCTTCGCCAGGCAGGCGTGACCGCGGCTGCTGGCAGCGGGAATTGCCTCTCCTTCCCGGCCTCTGGAGCGTGCGTCCGCATCTTCCCGCCCCGGGCAGGTCGGAGAGGCTGCGAACATCCCCGGGATGCTCCTTTGTCCCAGATGGTTTCAGGAAGCGCTTCGCCGTCCTGAGGATGGAAGCTCGCTCTTCACAGCAGCGCTGTCTGCCTTTGTTTGGTCCAGTGTGTTTAAGCATTACTCTGCAGCTGTTTCCCACACACTTTTTTTTTTTTTTTTTTTTTTTTTAATCTATCATTTCCCTACATCTGCTGATGTTGGGAAAAAAATACGCAAAGATTTGTTAGAGTCCCTTAGAGTCCCCCTGTTTTTTGGGGTTTGGGAGGTTTTTTGTTTGTTTGTTGGGGTTTTTTTTCTTCCCCTAAATATGTTCCTGAAGTCTGAAATGAGGCACACACACACACATACACACAAATAAAAATAAAATATTAGTAGATATTAAATAGCTCAAATTACAAGAAGTCTGGAACCAAACTCTAGAATCAGAACAATACCAGACTCCATGGGAGCTGAGGCTGGACATGAGTCCAAAATCCACATGCTGTGGTTTGCTTTCAATTACATGATGGTATAAGCCAGAAGTGTCATTCAGGGCAGAATGGAACATAAACTGAATTGGGATCTGGGTCTGAATTTTGCAGTGCAGACCCCTTGAAAACTGGCAGTGACAAAATGCACTTGTAAAGGAACAAATGATGTGGGTGAAACATACTGCCAATGAAAAACCAATACAAAGCTGCAGGAGGAAAATACAATTCCAGCCTAATTGTCAGGGCTGATCTGGAGTTGTTGACTGGCAGGAGTGATTTTGCTCATGTGCCTCAGATATTTCAAACACCCTGGACCTTACTATCCTCTTGCAGTTTTTGCATGTTTGTGACTCTGCCGATTTCAGTGATTATTTCCAATCTACACAATTTTAAGTGGAGAGAGAATAGGTCTTTTGACATTAGCAGTGTCTGATCCATTTCTAATAAAACAGATTTAATAAATAAATTAAAAAATTGGTTTACATACAGATGTATACATAAAAATATATCTCAGAGTCCAAGTAAACAGGAAAAGGCTGCCAAATCCGCCTGTATAAATCTCAATATTTTGAACATTTAATTAAAAACGAGAAGTATTTTTCATATTCCTTATTAGGAAGGGAGGGAAAGGTTAGATTATTATCGCATTTTCAGAACAACCAATGAAATAGAAGTATCTGTTCCAAAATAAAAATATTAACATCTGTGATCTATTTAGAAGAAATGTAATTGATTTTTAGTTCAATTGCCATTCCAGAACAGAACAATATTTTAATTTTTTTTTTTACCTCTGCTATATACAAATATTTTGGGTTTACTGACTTTTTTTTTAAAGAAAAAACCCAAAACATTAAAAACAATGTCCATTATTCAGTTAATTGGCAAATAGTATAATTTGTAAAAAAGTAGGCATTATAAATAAATTTTTAAAAAATCATTGCAAATAACAGGTTTTGCTGCTTTTATATTCACAGCTGACTTGTGAGCTGATCAATGCTTCTGAAAACATATTTCACCCTCAAGTTTGCCAGTAAGTCTGGTGAGAAAAAAATTCTAAGAAGATTTTTCTCTCTGTATATATCTGTTGTAAGTCTTTAAAAGCTTGGTCTGTTCAGGAGATTCCGGTTTTGGTTTTTTTTATTATTATTCCACAATTTGAATCTGGATCCTTCCCACCATAAAAAATATATGTTGTGTCTTAAAGTTCATTCAGTCAGTTACTTCAGTGACAAGATGCAATTTCCAAAGCCTCTGTGCTGTGAGGTTCTGACAATTTTGCAAGTTAAACCCCTTTGTATGTGCCTTTTTACAGCATTTCAAAACACACTTACAATGGCAGATGCTCTGATTTAATTATTAGCTCATTCTCCAGATAGTTCTATTTTCTTACTTGACAATTTTTAAGACTGATTGTCTGAGGAATCTCAGCATTTTTCATAAATTTATTCCTTGTAATATCAAGTATTTTTCTTGCAATTTGCTTTTGAAGGTGTTTAGACATGTGCCTGTACTTCTGATGGTTTTCCAGGTTTCACATCCACATGCTAAGGTAGAAATAACATCATAAGTAAAAAAAAAAAACAAATCTAAACTTGAAGTCATAGGCTATTCATTAACAAATTTTGAATAAGCAACAAGCTGCAGTTTTCCCCATGCTTATTCATGATGCTGTTTTCCTTTTGAACATCCTTACTAGCCTCCTCATTGCTGTCAAACACAGGAAACAAATGAATTGTCCTTTTAAACATACACATACCTGGGAGTGGCCAAGGTTCCAATTTAGGTAAGTGGTTTTTCCTACCTGTTTATTTAGCCCAAAAGTTTTTGTGATCTCTTGTTTTCAGGTTCATCACATTACTCTGTCACTTTGGACAGCTTCTTTCCCAACCCAGTAGCATCAAGTTGAACAAAGTCATGCTTATATTTAATCTGTTTATGCTTTTTTTTCATCCTGGTGAAACCCCTTGAAATTAACGTTCCAGTCTGTGATCAGAAAGATGATAACCAATGACTGACTAAAAGACAAGTTTACTGCCTACTTCAAACACCCACAAAATTAAGGCAAAATAGGGTGTGTTAATTTTTGCATGCGGCAGATTTTGTGTTAAGAGACAACTTGCCTGAATTCAGTTGTTTGTATGGATGACAAGGAACACAGTTAACACTGATGAAATTATATAAAGGTTTCAGTAATGGAAAGGTGTTGCTTTTTAGTTTCTGTCCATCCCATTGGGGAATATGCACCTGGAGCAGCAACCAGAATTTCTCTGTGCCTCTGGTGTGCAAGGTGTTGGAAACTCTGGCTTTGCACAGAAGCTGGACCCTGTAGAGTACCTGACATCTCATACTCTTCAGTCCACATATTCTTTGTGCATCCTCTGCTGTTCATTAGACAATACTGCAAACAAAACACCCAATCAAATAAAAGTTTGCTTTAATCATAAAATAATTACAGAAATGAAGGAGTATTTGCCAGGGAAGCAGCTGGAGTATTTGACCAGCCAAATGCGTCTGTTGCTGTCAAGGCTGCACGAGAATTTCTGTGGAAGAATGGACTCCCAGACCCCTGCAGCTGCACCTATGATATAAAGCGAGGTGGGTGTTCTGATAATTAGCTGAGCATATCAGTTTGGTTGGAATGGGCAGATTCATTGCAAGGCAATTTGGCAGTCATGCTGAAGTCAATGGAGATACAGCAAATTACAGCAGTCAAGAGGTCTGAAGTTTTAGCCCTTGCTTTTCTGTCTCTAGATACTCTAATCATGGAGTCAGTGTGACCAAAATTTCAGCTTTTGGTACAATTTGGGTAGTAAGTCCTAATGCTGCTTTTAACATTACTTATGCCTGAGGACTATATTCAGATGTGGTGCCCTTCAATGAATTACAGCTGTGTTGAAGTATCTGCAATCTTCATGTGCCTAAAGAAACGTCTTTCTGCATTGTAACATCACAATTGTTTGCCAGGCAGAAAGTGATTCTTCACACAAGCATAACGTTTTTATTCCTTGTTTAAATAACAAAGGAAATAATCGTATCTTCTTATGATGAAAGCATCTTAGCTCACTTAATTCGAGATATCTAAATCTGAGCTAATCAACTGGGTTGTTTTTATAGGCAATGGAAAGGAATAAATCTTTCTAGGACACAAGCCAGTGACCTACTTGAGATGTGTATCTGAGGATGAGATGTTCTGTGGGTTAAAAATGCCTATTAAGGGAGGCCACATTATTGCCTCTGGTAGTGATGTCTTTAGCTTTATTTTTCCAACAGCGAGATGGTTTTCCCTCTTCTCAAAATCTCTGAGGAGCAGGCTTGTGCTCACTTCCTCCTTCTCAGCCCTTTTGATTGTATAGATCTACAGCCTCTACAGCTTGAGGTGATTGAGAATCTGTAGCAGACATATAAATCCGCAGTGGTGTGATCAGCACAGGCACAGAGCCATTTTGTGGGCTTGCACCCAGCTTTGGGCACTTTGGGCACACAGCCATTCTTTTCCTTTCCGTTGTCTTTGGCACTAGCTGTCCACTCACAACTTCTGACCCAGCAGGTTGGGTTTGCATATCAAAATACCTTTGTGTGACTGCCCTTGATTATGACTGGAATGCCTTAAGAGTGAGAAGAATTGGGTTTTTTTGGAGTCCAGATTTTGAATATTGCCTTTGTGGTGCAGAAGGCTGATAACAGCAGCCACTAAGTTTCTGTTGTTACACTTCAGGGACATCCAGATGGCATGTTAACTTCTGAAACTTCTGAAGGATCTGAGAGAAAGCTTCTGTGTTTGTGCAAATTAAAATAAAACAAAACAAAACAAAACAAAAACCAAAGAAAACCCAAAAAACCCATATATAAAATACTTGTGAAAGTTTTAAGGTCCTTTGCTCTCCTGTCATGCTGTGAAAGCATGGCACTTCAAAAAAGACACAGAGACTTGTGAGGCAACAAGCCCAAGGGAGATTGCTTTACCATATTATTAAAGTCAGTCAGTCTTATGAGTCTGATTTAAGAGTTCCATCTTTCCTTGTTGAACCTGCTGGGCTGATTAGTATCCTTAATTTCAAGCACGGAACACAAGAGATTATTTTAAACCTTTTATATCTCCATCGAGATCTTTGGTGAGCTTAAAGGTGAAGAGCTCACACGGGATGTACAAAGAGCATTGTAATACAGTTTAGTTTTAAAATGTCCCATTTGTTGTATTATTCGAAGAAATAGGAATGTGATTTCTTCCTGTAGCTGTGAAAAATTTTTGTCGTTTATCAGATGCTGTTACCTGGAGCTCTGTCCTGGACACTAAAGCTTCTATCTTTTCCACTGACAACTTGAGCACACTTAACTTTAAGGAACTTGATACTGCTGCAGTTTTGTGAAATTCTGCAGCTTCATTTGATTCTCTTGATCATCAGATTTTGCAGGGCCTGTAAATGCCTTGTAAACCACTTTTTTGCTTTGTACCAAGCCAGTTCCAACAGCAAAGAAGACAAGTGTCCTGGAAATGACTTCAGCCAGGAATACATGAAAGGAATCTCTATAGTTGTAGTTTCCCTCCTTCTTTTTTAATGCTGGCACTCAGAAAATAAGCGCTCAGTGTCCAGTTCTCTGGTCTGGTCCATGAATAATGTATTTCTAGGTTGTTTCCCCACCTCCTTTGACTCTAACTTCCTTGCCAGCCCCTTTTTTTCCTAGCTGATGTCTGAAAACATTTTCAAAGTTGCTGTTTGGAAATCAGTTTATGAAATGTCTGTGAAAGAATATCACTCTTCTCACTCTGAGGTCATCATTCCTGCAATCTTCTTATGCTGGTTCCAGTGCTTTGTTTTCCATGGGTCATGAGTAACATTTGTCAGACTGTTAGGTGGACTGACAGAGATCTTCCTGATCAGTAAGCACTGGATTTTTCTAGTTCTCAATCTTTCTGAGCAAGGCTTTGGCATCTTTGCAAAGCTTGAAACATCAGAGATTGCAGATGTGCCAATACCTGAACTGGAATTATCTAAGTGTTGTCATATCTCATGCAGGAACTCTGGAGCTCATCAGTGAAAAAGTTGCAAGTGGCAGCCCAAGGTCTGAGGCTAAATGCCTCTTACTGTCCTGTGTGTGCTTTTACTTGCTGATCTACCAGGGTTTTCTCAAAGAGTTGAAAATTAATAACATTTTCTTTCTGGGGTCAGTGCTGGCATTATATTCTAAAAATTTCACCAGCATCCTGTAAATAAGGACAGAAACAACAAATATGCAAACAGAACTTGTGTCTTCTGATTTTCATTTCAGAGACCATGGTGGATAAATTATTTGTATAGCAAGGTTATCATGTGTAAAATATTTTCTATGGAAATGCACAACTCCCTCCCCCCCGCAAAACAAAAGAAATCCCGTTCAAATTATTCACTTCAGCTTAATCCTTTAGCTATTTTCTTCCAATGGCTAGAGTTCTGGTTCAGAGAAAGATATGAGGTCAGTGTAGATATTCAGTGGTGAAACTGCTACATTTTGACTACAGGTGGAGCAGGTGTGTGTCTGTTATCTGAATTGTTATTTGATTACAGAAGCTGTTGTGTCTCACTGCCTGTAGAACAGCCCGGGGCTGCCTCTGCATCTTTGGCTGTCCTCAGGGGCACCGGTTCTACCTTCTGCTAAGCTCCTCTCTCAGCTGTATCACAAGTCACCATTTGCATCCACATGACAGAACATAAGGATGTCAGAACACCCCAAAGTCAAACACAATTTCTTATTCCAACTTTTGACAGCTACCAGATTCATGAGGAAAGAGGCAGGGCACAGGTCTTGGTCAGGTTTTTTACCCCCCATGTTCATCTGGCTTCTAACAAATCCTGAACTTCCTAAATTTATCTGTTTAAGGGTGTTAAGGGTAGGTACGTTTGGACTTAATACAGCACTATAGACACTGCCAAAAAACCCCAAGCAAAACTGTCTCATCTCAGACAGAATTAATTCCTGGGGGATTGGTTCCCGGGGCATCTTTCTCAAAGTCTTCCTCTTGTGCAGGGGTCTTAAACCAGAATTTTCCTCCTAAACATGAAATTTATTTTTAGACTCAGGTATGCATTTGATATCTAAAGCACAGTTGCAAACTGTGGAAAAACTGTGCAAAATTTGTGGCAGGTTAGTGGTGGAAACAAACAAAAAGGCTGCAGCTGTAGACACTTTTCAATTTGGAAAAATCAAAATCAAAAGTTTTAGTTGTTAGCTTCACCTCATGCTCAGTGTTGTAACTAGTTGCCTCCAAACTTCTGCAAAGGTTATTCTGCTTTTTTTGTGCATATAACTGGACTGGCCTCACTAGATTTAACTTTGTGTGACTGGATCTGTTCATGGAAGATTTGTTCATGGGTCAGTATAAACCAGATTTGATACAATCATCAGTGTGAAGATATCTCTTGGTTGCTATAGTGGAGATGACCAGAGTGCTGTTCCCTCTGAAGAGATGTATGGCAAGCCCAAGAAGACCAAATCTTTTTTAATTGTATCTCATGTCTAGAAAACAACTCTACTGATCAAACTCATGTATCTTTTTTTGCATTGCTCTCTCCCTACTCATGTTTTTGAAACATTCACTCCTGTGTTTAATGAACTTGGAGAAGGCTATTGATTGAAATGCAAAAATATCTAAAAAGCTCAATGTCCTCAGCTCAATAAAATATAAACATTTGTAGAGTCTAATTTTGAAATGCTGCTCTGCCTTGATTGTTTCTGAATTTTCAGGAGTTTTTTCTCCTAAATTGGTCACTGACTAAACACATAGCTACCACAAGTTTTTGATCTTGTTCAGTTTGGTATGTGGACGCTGAGATTTTCAGAAACCACCAAATATCTTCTTGCTCCCTATCAAGTCTGTTTAAAATACCTCAGATTTGATACCAAAGTCCTTGAAGCTCTGATGCCCAAACCTGAATCTGAAACCTGCCAATTCATGGCTCCTGCCTTTGCCTCTTTCCTTGGCAAACTTCGGCATGTCTTCTGAAGAAATTGTATGTAGAAGCAAGTGAGAAAGCCAGCCCCCCTTCTCTTTGTCTAGGTGTCATAAAATACTTATTGCAGTCACTAAAAAGGGTCCCACTCTTCTTGCAGGTGCTGACCTAAATCCCTGGGGTTCCTGTTTGTCTCTGTTTACAAGGGAAACTTTTTGCAAACAAGATTCTTCTGAGGTGGCTGTAGAGGCACCCACCAACCCTGTTCACGTGAACTGTGACTCAGAACTGCTCTCAGAGCAGACACTGATCAGAACAAAAATTAAACCATGGACCAAAAGCTGTCTGTTCTTTCTTGATCTCCCATCTACTGCTTTGGGCCTGTGGTGGTAAGGCACAGTCACTTTCAACTCCACCTGCAGATGTCTTCTCACCTCATGAAATAAATAAAAAAAAAAGGCAAAAAGCAATATGTTTTTTTTTTTTTTTTTTTTTTTTTTTTTTTTTCCCCCAGATAAAATACAGTTTACATATTTTATGAGATTAATGTCCCTTGTTTCTGATTACGAGAATCTGATCAGCATATTAATAAGTTAAAAATAAAAAACCCTCAAACTATGCAACAGCTGCTATTTTGCTGCTGAATATATTCAGGGTATGTAATTTTTTATGAGATATTTATTGTAATAGAGAGAGGGATTTGTCTGAGAGTGTGTCTATGCATGTGTATGTGACTTTGAAGCTAGCATTAATAAACCAGTTATGTTTCTTCTACATAACACATGAGGTCAGGCAAAGGAGGATGTCCAAAGCATCCTAAAAAAAGGTACAAAAGGCCCAGAGTTTTAAATGTGAGCTGTAGGTTGCAGTACTGTTTTGAACTGCTTCTTAGAGGTCTTGATCCTGGAGTGGAGGAAGGGTGTAGAAAATAGTGGATTTCCCTTTGAAGCCAACGGGACTCTGAATCACTCAGCATCTCCCAGGCTCTTTGTACAACAGCAGATTCACCTTTAGAAGGTAACAGCTGTGCTGCAAGCATAGTGAAGTGGTCAGTCCGTACATGTGCACTTTAGCAGCCACATTGTCAAACTGAATGGTGGGTGGTGCCTCTTTCATTCTCTTTTTCTCCCCTGAAAAGAGTCAAGGAGAGTGAGCGAGCTGGAGAGAGCGATCTGGAGAGTGGAAGACATGTGAATTGAATTCCTACATAGTCAAAACAGAAGTCTATTTCATCGTGATTGAAAGTTAATTCACTGTGTTGCTGTAGAAACCCTGGCAAATGCATTAACCTGAATGCCCAACAATTGCATTCTTATAACAGCTCTTTTTTAACACTTGTTTACTTAAGAACATGTTTCCGTTGTGTTACCATGTACTTTTTGTACTTCTGCACAAAGAAAGGTATTATTTCTTCCCAGGTAGGTTGTGCAAATAGCTCAACTAACTGCTGCCTGCAACTTCTTTACTTCCTAAGTGGTATATTCCCTGGATGTGCCCACTGATTGTGCTGTGTAATATAATTATCCAATCCTGCACAACCAAGGAAAGCACTCTTTTCTCCAGCATTCAGAACAACCCAGTCAGGGATCTGCAAGAATTCCCCTTGCCGGGGTTTCCACCTTCCTTTGAGAAGGACAGTAAATTGTGGAGACTGGGGAGAAGCCAGGAAGTTCTGCTGTTATGTTTTGGCAAGATACTTGTACCTCCACTTGTCTTTCTCCTCTCACCATCCATCCCCACCCGGGAGTGTTGATGCTGGTTTGGTGCCCAGAATACATGATCCCTCCACAGGCTGTTAAGAGACAATCTGGAATAAGACTTTATGTCAGCTGTTGCTTAAAGGAATGAAAAACAAGAGTTGGATCATGAATCCTGTGTTGTTCCTCACACAAACGGATTGTGACCCCCGGTATGCTTAGCAGGGTGTAAATTAGAGCAGGGTTAATTGTTGATGATAAACAAGACTAAGTGTAGTCTTGGGAGGCTGCGTCTTCCTATCACTCTTCAGATTGTTCACAACCCTTGCAGGTGTTTGCCCACTGTTTTGTGGTGCCTGATGGGTTGAATTTGTGTTGCTAGAATCCAACTCATCCAACTCCTGAATTCCTGTAAGGGCCCAATGTGAGGGAATGGCCTCAGGCAGCACAGAGGTCTCGCCCTCTGCTGACACCACTCAAATTCTCAACACCTTTCTGCTTTCCTGTGTAATTGCCCTAGACAGAGGAGGCATGATCAAATCGTTTAACCTGAGATTCTCTGGATAGCAGCAGGTGATGGAATTAGGAGGTAGACAGACAAGACTGGCGAATTACTGGGCCATTTTAACTCTTTCTAGTGTCTGCCTGAATAATTGTCACTGAAATAAGAGCTTTATAATGTTGGCTATACTTGAGTTCCTTAATGCATTTTTTCCCCATTATTGCATATGTGTCATGGACCGATGAGCAGTGTCTGTGGCCCCAAATGTGAAGGACATGCCATTTTTCTGTCTGATTTATTTAATTACTTTTGTGTCAGGGCTCTGGTGAGGGGCTTTACAGGATCCAAGCTCCAAACAGTGCAGTCATGATCCTCTGTCAGTCATGCTTCAGCTCCATTGTCAAAGGTCTTATGTAGGGCTGAGGACCCTAATCCCAATGGTAATTTCTTAATTGTTGTGCTTTGCCCATATGCTTAACAATTGTATTTAGCAGTCCTCTGTTAGTTTGCTGTTTTCTGTTACCTTTCACCTTAGATGTGATGAAAAACAAGCCAGTAATTTTGATAACCCAAGCTCTAATTGTAAAGCATATGATTGGATTTCTGTAATAACCTCGATGTCAAGGCTACTGGAAAAGTGCCAGAAGGTCTGTTCCTCTGCTGGGTCAGTCAAGAATCTCTTTGTTGGTTTTTTTTTTGTTTTTCCCCAACACTTTCTGGTCATCAGTTTAACACATAAGGGGGAAAGACAGGATTAGGAGAAGGAAGATTTGTCTGAAAGACTCAAATTTCCACCTGAGTCTTGTGTCCAGCGATTTGAACAGCAGTAGGTTATGTATCACAACCTTTATACTGCAGTTAACCAAAGTCCATGTTGATCTGTAATGTAGCAAAATAATGTTAAGAATTTCTTGATAAGCTGAAGAGGAGAGAAATTCTTCTCCTTTAAAGAAAAAAAAAAAATTTACAATAAAAGAAATTTCAGATGCAAGTCCGAATGTGTTTTTTTCTGCTGCTGTAACCAAACTTTCCGTATTTCTCAGCTCTAGTAGATACCTCTGAATGAAAACTGAAATGAAGTTCATGTATCATGGATGTAGAATCCAGTGAGTTTGGAGTGACTGGAGATAAAATTGGAAGTGGTAGAAAAATAAATAGTTTTATAATGTATTATGCTCCTGTCTTCCACAGAAAAGTTTGAATAGATACATGATATTGTATATTCAAGAAATAATGCTGTCGTCTGCAGTCCTGATGGTACATTGCTAAATATGTAACACAGAGAGGAAATGCTGTACTGTTTCACAATGTTATCTCTGCTGATCATCTGCTCCCTGGAGATTTTATCAAAAGACCATGGAAGTTACTGGAGATTTCTTCTTTCAGATAATTTTAGTCCATATCTGCAGCTTCTCTTTTGCGTTCTGAACTTTTACGTTCCTCTCATGTCTCCAGCAATCTGAGATGGGCACTGGGAAGAACTACTTAAGCTTTGCTTTTTTTTGTAATCTGTAGAGTATCCTTAGAAATGAGACACTGTGCACTGGATCCAGCTGTATTTTCCTTACTGTTGGCTTGGACAGGGTCTCCAGTTTCCACACAAATATACACAAGTATGCACTTGGATGTGTCTGTCAATAACTGCTCTTCTGGTTGGAGCAGTCAGTGACAGGTTCCTGCTTCCTGCAGTGTTTTCACAGTACTCATCTCCACTTCCATATCTGCCAAAGTCTTTCCTAGGAACACACCCAGATGCTTTGTGAAGGGAACTCATTCTTCACTAATGTAGACATCTTTTGAAAATAGAACATGTTTGTTGAGTTCTACAAATAAATAGCCATGATTGATTTTTTTTTGTTTGTTTGTTTTGTTGTTGGGTTTTTTTTTAGATGGGGGAGAGATTATTACGACCAGTTTAAGGACAAGAGCAATGGCTTCAGGTTTATATATGTTATAAAGACAGAATTGAGACACCACACAGTGGGAAGAAAGGAAGAAAATTGCCTGGGAAAAATATATAGATGTACCCTACAGCTGATCAACAACAGAGTCCCTTTATGGCAAGGAAAATATGTGAATTCTTTTTGGTCATGATTGAAGTCACTGTCACTTGTATTCGATTAACAAAATGTAAAGACTATTAAAGAAAAGATATGGAAGAAAGAATAGCCTTACCACTTAGGTGTAGGACTGGGAAACACTAGTGTGTACTTTAGGCTCTCTGAATGGTAATTAAAGTCTTCATGCCTCAGTTGCCTGACTGTAAAGTGAGAATATGTGTTTCTTCTATTTATATATCTAAAAACATCTAAGGAAGGAACTAATATGATTTCTAACCCCTGGGTGTGTTCAGTTTCTGGCACCGCAGGGATCTATCTTCAGCTGGGGCACTCAGGTATCCTTAATACAAATGCTAATACCACCTTAGCATCAATATACAAAATAAATTAATCTTTAAAAAAAAAAAAATTCCTCACATGTACTAGATCTCAAATGCATTCTTTATTTTGTATTCCAGTTTGTACATGATGTCATTTTTTATTTCTATAACCATGCAAGTTTAGTGGAAAAAAATACTTAACACAAGATCCTCATAAGCAAGGGTATCTGTGTTAAATACTTATATACCATGGTGAATTAGGCAGGCTTTCATCATACAGAATGTCCCCACACATTTTTGAATGTGCCAGACTGATGGGAGTCAAGAGTGGTCCAAGATCATTCTGATATGGAAAAGGCAGAATTTCTCATCAGGGTTATTTTTGCCAACAGATGTCCCACGCATAGGACCACATTTTTTGCTGTTCCCAGCTGATGGCAGCTCTGGTACAGAGTTCTTCCTTGTGGTTTCTAGGTGGTTTTGAATTCCAGCTGCGACCTGCACAGACAGTGGCATTTTCTCCCTCAAAACTAAAAACAGCAGCTGTGTGAATTTCAAGCTGACAGGTAAAACAATTGCAAGTAGACTACAAAAGACTACTTTAGCTTTTGATGATGTCTCAAGTCTGGAATTCCTGCCTTTCCAAGTCCTGTTGACGAATGTCCTTATGCCACCAGAGTGGCAGAGTTCCCCCCCATTCTTCTTGGTTTGTCTTAAATTTTCCTTTTCATTTTTCCAGGTGCTTTTGCTATAGAGGTCAAGCCATGAGATACTGAATGATCAAGGCCACACATATCTGGGAACTTGAAGCCAGATTACCCACACCCTTGAAAAATTCCTGAACTTTAGTTCAAGGTTTTCCTTTCTGACCCAATCTGTCCTTTGTCACACTATCATTCTTGGCTGTAGAGGAGGATTCATATGATTCAGTTATATATTATGGTTACTCAAACATCAGTCTCCAGTGAATAAAGAGGAACAAAAAAATACAAAACTTGTGCCCCTGGAGCCCATGCTGGAGCAGGGTCCTGGCAGGACCTGTGACCCTTTGGAGAGAACTCCACACTGGAGCAGGCTGTGCCTAAAGGACTGACCCCATGGAAGTGTGACCCACGTGGCAGAGTTCATGGAGAACTGTTGCTCTTGGGATGGACTCACCTTGGAGCAGTTCATGGAGAACTGTCTCCTGTGGGGGGAACTCCACGGTGCAGCAGGGGAATGACTCCTCTCCCTGAGCACATGGAGAAAAAATATGTGATGAACTGACCCATCCTCATTCCCTCTATCTTTGCACCTCCTGGGGGAGGAGGTTGAGTTGGACAGGAGGAAGGGGTGGGAGAAAGCTGTTTCTAAGGGTTTATTTTACTTCTAATTACCCTGTTCTGATTTTGTTAGTAACAATTAATTAAATTAATTGTTACTAACAATTAATAGTAACAAGTAATCAATTAATATCTCTAAGTCTGTTTTCCCCATGACAGTATTTAGTGAGTGATCTCTCTCAGCCCTTATCTCAATTCATGAACTTTTCATTACATTTTCTCTCCCCTGTCCAGCCACAGGGGAGTGAGAATGTGGATACCAAAAACTGGCCATACAAACCTAACACAACTGTAATGAACCCAATTCTCAGATATGGAAGAGCATCTTCAATGTTTGTGGTCCCAAAGGGCTGGAGGCAGCCAGAGCACAACTTCTGCTCACCAGTGAGGCCAGTGAAACGTCCTCCAAGCCTGATCTGACAATTCCTAGAGTGCCTTTCCTCCCACCAAGCAAGATTAGGATTATGTGAAAAGTTTTATGGTTAATGGCAGTTAAGAATGAGTTCAGGCAAGGCAATAATTTCCCAAATTGTAGTCAGGGAACCCCATAAAAAACTCAGTGAGGTTGTTAGTGGTGAGAAGTGGTGGAGGAGGCTTGCTTTCTTCCTTATCTTATCTCAATCAACCTCACAGTATCTGGTGGGACTATTGATTCTGACATGATCCTGCTCCAAAAGTGTGCCTAAACAGGTCATACCTGGCAAGAGAAGGCTGGTGTGTACCACTTCTGCAGACTTCTAATCATTTCTGCATGAGGATTTTAACTCGGGATTGTATTACTTTAAGTGTTTTAAATGGTCTCACTATTTAAAAAAAAAACAACCCAAAACCCATAAATATCTACAGATTTTTAGAAGGCCACAAAAGGGTAGAAGAGAGAGTCAGAAACTGGGCCTCTTATCAGTTGCAAGAAATGTCAAAGTGCACGTGCATGGCAAAGGATCATCATTCCCAAAATATCTGAAACTTGCAGAAATGCTGTACCCTAGGTGTGGTGGCAAGTCCCTCTATCTCACTGCTTACTCTATTTACTGCTTCCATCTCTCTTAGAGAGGGCTGATTCATAATAATCAGCACCCTTGTTTGCATTGTAAATAAAATAAAAACAACTCAATAATAGAAAACCTTGAGCTAAGGGTGTTGTTTTTGGGACTGTGCTCATTTTCCACTAAATGCACAAGTTGTGCATTAGAAATAATTCCCTCTGGCAACCCATAAAACAGAAACATCTCCATTCTTTCCACCCCAGGAAATGTTCTGTCAGCAATTCACTTGCAGTGCTCATCTATGAATATGGAGATGGGTTGTTTTGGGTTTTTTTTGTCTTGTTCCTAGTATATTAACACAAGGTGCTCTGTGTATCTACAGTATACTACAAACCACGTGAATAACTACAGCTTTAACACTAGTAAGCCAAATCATGAAAACAAAAGGCTGGAATGGAATTTGCAAGCCACAACAGAGCCTGTATCTTTATGAATTTACTCTTCTTCTGTTCTACCCCTGTCAGAAAACCAAATAGTTTTAAGGCCATGGCCTTGTGTATTTCAGTTTTTCTGCATCTTCTTCAAGCAAGTGGTGCTCAAGACTCCAATGAGGATGCAGGTCCAGGAACCTGTTGTGGTGCTGGAAATGCACCAGAACATATCAGCAAGGAATGGAAACAACTTCTGCATGTGGAACAACTACAGCACCCTAAATTTTGCTGCTGACATCTGTGACCACTGCAAGGATTCATGGCACTGTTTCACCTGTCAGTTAAGCCAGCAAAAATGAATGCAGCTTCCACATGGGAACAGTGTGAGCAACACTGGTGTTCATCTATTGTTAACTTCTTAAGTTGCAGTAACTTGGCTGTGACTTTTTCATCAATACTCAATACTCATGGCAGGAGGGGATGAGTCATGAGACAGTAGAATTCAAGGGGAGACAGGAAAATTCAAGGTATCAGTGAATCCTTACAGGAGACATGGCAGAGCACATGTATATTGGAGAAGGGTTTGTGCTCTCCAGGTTGAATTTCAAGAAGACACTTGAGGAGGAATGATGTATTTGCTATGTTGACTTCTATGGAGTGGAAGAATATTGCTGGGAGATAACTTCAAATTGTAAACTGGATTTCAAAAACCCCACCATCATGTTAAAAATTAACTTAGCTTCGTTTTTTTTTTTTTTTTTTGTTTGGGTTGTTTTTTTTGGTTTTTTGTGGTTTTTTTTCCTTTTTTTAAATTTTGGGGTTTTTTAATAGTGGAAGAACATTCTTTTCATTTGGTTTCTTATTTCCCAAGTCTGTCAGAGTACATTCTGTTTTTTCCTGTCTATTTATTCATTTATTTATTTGTTGTGACCAAACTCTAGAAAGATTTTTCAATTAAAAATACAAACTGTTGCATTCCTTCTTGAGCTAGGGCTTCAAGAAAACAGCAAGTGTCGTGAGATTCATTATAAAAAAGGGTAGCTTTGGCAAAACATTTAAACTGGGGGTAGGGTTTGAGGGTTTTTTTGTTTGTTTGTGGTTTTTTTGCTTTGGTTTTTGTGGGATTTTTTATTTGTTTGGGGTTTTTTTTGTGGATTTGTATTTGGGTTTTGAGTGATTTTTTTGTTTATTGTTTTGGGGGTTTTTTTTATTTGTTTTGTCTTTGTTTTGGTTTTGTTTTGTTTTTTGTTTTGCTTGTTTGTTTGGTTTGGTTTGGGTTTTTTTTCCATTTGATTTGGTTTGGTTTGGTTTTTTGTATTGATTCCAATAGTTTTACTTTATTTCCAGATCCTACTGACTTCCATAGAAATTATATTGGATAGCTGTTTGGTATCTGGGCTGTTGTCCTTCTGATGGCAGGATGCATACTTTCAGTAGCCTTCAGTTGGAGCAAGGTGCTTATTGCAGCAGATGCGGCTGCTGTCACATTTTCTCCTTGTGACCCACTCAGGAAGGAAAGCCCAACTCTGCTTTGGAAGTGTAGGGTGCCACTGGTGCACAGATTTAAATACAGACTAAGAACTCTGTTTTGTGTCTGGGGAGTTCTGAAATCCAGCATCCTGGTGAGAAAATGAGCTTCAGCTCCTAGAGCTATTTTAGATGACAGCAAAATTCTCAGAAACAGAAGAGAAGGGGAAGAAATCAGTGAGCAGACGTGATTAGGAATAAGCATGTAATCCCAGGAAGAGGACTCTTTATCCACCTGCATTCTTAACTATTACTCATCACTACTGGTTACTGCTAAGTACCTCCAACTATAAACAGTCTTTATTTTTCCTTTTTCTGCATCTGCTAGGTATAGAATATGTAGATACACCTCTGAGTGCTTCCATGTGCTTCAGGTGTGACAAAATACATGCTTGCACCAGACACCATGACAGCAGCAGTCAGTCACATGTGGAGAGAGCCTCTTTAACTGCAGCCAGCTAAAACACCGCCTCCTCCACCAGTTCTGCATGGGCAGGGCCTACAGGGTGGACAGATCTGCTCAGGTGGGTGGAAACAAGGCCTTGGAACAGCTCTGGGAGTGGACATGGAAATGTTGGGATGGTTTTCCCTCCCTGCGTGGTCCCTGTTTTGATGCGTACTCCCTGCTCAAGGCTGTCAAGTCTCCTCAGGGAGCCTGGCTCCCTGCCACCGAACTTTGTGTCTTGCAGCTGCACCCATTCCTGCTGCTTACAACATTTGGAGAAGCCACAGGAGAAATGGGATTTAGGGTTCCCAAGCATTTTCTGTCCTGAATTCTGTCCTGAATTCAGTCCTGTAGGACAGGTGCCACTCCAGAGAACTCATTTGTGTCCATATGATAGTCATAAATACACGGCAGATTTGTAGTCCAGTTCATCACATTTATCCAGTATAAAATGACAAAGGATCTCACTTGTGATTAATTGATAGTGATTCCTGCACGTGTACCTGTGCATTTTCCTCCACGTTCCTTATCTTGGTAAGAAAACGTATTTTAATGGTCTCACTTGGGAGGACTCTCAAAATTGAAAAGCAACCAGTACCAAGTTATTTATCTACAATAAAATGGAAAGAGTGAACAAATACTGTGCTGTTCTAACACCATGGTCAATTTTTGCCTATGATGTTCTTGCCTCTTAATTTTTAAGAGAATGAAACAGAGCCAACCAGAATATGGTCCTGGCTGTAGACACTGTCGAAATCCAAGCAAGTGTTTGCATATTTCCTGGTTATATTTTCTATCTCTTCTGCATTTTTACTTCCCAGATGCCTCTACCGTCTATCATGGTGCAGATTTTGTCTGCAGCTTGTGTGAATAACTGCTCTAATAATACCTTGTGCAAGCATTTGCCATGACAGAAGTACCCTAAAGTTATTTTTAAACTTCACCATATGAAAAGACATCTAACTGCTAGCACTTGTGCTGCTGCAGTTCGTATTCAAAAATATGTGCACGGTTAATTGCTGGTATTAAATTGCACCTTGCAATTTAGCTGGGACTGCACTTAATTTGTTCTTTGAAATGGATATGTATGTATGTGCACACCATGTGTTTCTCTTGAACATGAATGGCCAGGACTACTGTACTGGTGCATTAAGCAGCAAAAAAAAAAAAAAAAAAAAAAAAAGCCCAGAAAGATGTAGGTTTGGCCAGAGCCTGTGGCTAAGAGCAGCCCTGGGTTGCAGAACAATTGGGAAAACCTCAGTGAGGTGTGTTAGATATTCTGAGCTTGGGTGGAAGCTGGAAGTTACCCATAGCAGAAGCAGACTGACAGGTGCGGGATCAGGAACAGAGGAGGTCCTTTCCTGCCCTCTTTGCTGTGAGGGCTTCAGAGTGGCTTAAATGTAAATTTGAATGTTGTTTTCATTCTGCAAGCTGTAATAGAAAACCAAAGATTCCCAGAATTAATATGACTGCTCAACTACCTTAACAACCACATAAATTTTATTAAAACACCCTCCTGCTTCCTCTACTGTAGCCTGTTTCAGGTTTTCTTGGGGGAACTCTTTGCTTCAAGTGTTCCTTAAACTGAAAGAAGATAGTTCTACATTCCTGTTCAGTCTGGGGCCTCTTGGCTGAGCCTGCAGATGGTGTGATATGGTGGCTCACATGACACTGATATATATCCAATACAAGTGGAGGGGGAACCACACTACCCACTTGCATGGGCCACAAACCAGCCAGTGATCTCATATGGTTGTTGCCATTAGTTATTGACATGTTTGCTTTGCAAGGTTCTGCATGAATTTCATCATTCTAACAAAAGTCCTTATTCATCTTCATCCTCAAATAATAACCAATCTTTTTTTAAAGAAACATTCTTACTGTTTACTTGTTTTACTGTTATTTTTTATTCACTTGTTGATTTTTTATACTAATGACATTTCTGGGCTTTTTGGGTCACCTCAGCTTCTTATTATCCTACACAAGCAAGGCTCGCCTGTATTGTGTTTTGCCAGGGCCTTTCTACCATTGTACATTAGGATATTCCCCATGAAGCTGACTCCCTGAGCAGGAGAGATTGATTTCTCCTGAGTAGCCATACTCTTCACAGAAGTATCCTTTCCAGTTATGTTTTGAAAGTCATCAGACATGCTGTTACAAATGATCACTGAAGATTACTGGAGAAGCTGCAAAATAATAGTGAACCAAGCATCATCTGTAATTTCCACTGCTGGTTTGCAATCATTACTCAAAATGAATCCCGTCTCAGTTATAGGGCTAAACTTTTTTTTCCCCCTTCCTCTTCACTGCTGTGTAAGAAAGTTGAAATAGATAGTGTGTCATGAATTTTTATGCAAAAAGCTGAGCTGCAATCCTCTGTACCAGCAGCTAGCATTCTTTGTGAAGATCAAGACTAGCTTAGAAAATGCTGGAGAGAAGTCGACATTTCCAGTTACTGTGAGGCTCTGTTACAGCTCAAGTGGCTCTGAGATGTATATCTCTGATGCTCTTTCTTCTTAATTTGCCCCAGTATAAATCCAATACCTCTTGCACAGCATATTTATCACTATTCCTGTTTGTTAACAGAGGTTTTAGTGTTTTATGAGCATGGTCACCTCCATAGCCCTTGTTTTCCTGTGAGTCATCGGTGTCATAAATGCCCTCAGTGCAAAAGGACAGACATGAATCAATTTTAATGGAAAATGAGCTGCGATGCCTGCGTTTTTCTGTATCCTCTGTGCAAGAAATTGTCTCCACAACAATGCCTGAGGCCTTGCTCTGGTAACATGCACAGGCAGGTGTATAACTTCAGGTACAGGAGCAAGCCCAGTGGCTATTAAGCTATTCAAGATTAAATGCTTAATTCAAGGACATGATAAACATTCCATCTCACTTGGAGATATCCCAGTGTTTCTGGACTTTCTCCCCACCTTGGGATCTGGGGTTGCTACAGAGTTTTTAAGAGAAAACCTGATCACACCTGGCTGTCAAGAAGGGGCAGGTGGGTGGCAAAGCTCCAAAATCTGTTCCTATACTGCCACATTGAAAACTCAGGTGCTGCCAGTCAAAAGCAAAACCAGGGAAGTATGTCGTGCTAGGAGGTTGTCTTTTGATTTTGTATTTCACCCACAGAAAAGATTTTCTTTGCACTTCCTTCATCTTTCCTTAACTGAAATTTCTGTGGTGCCTATCCTCTTTCAAGACTTTGTGCATTCCATGTAAGATTTAAGGCCCATGGGAAGAGAGTGAGACTGCACCAAGCCATACTCATCTGAAGCCCATGTTGTGCTGATAAATTTATCTTAAAATTTTAGAGGACTAACTAATTTTAACTAACTTACTTAACTAATTTTAAACTAACAACCTGACCTCCTGAAATGGAACAGAAGCTCCACCTTCTTTTGAAACAGATAGAAAAGCCAGTACTGAAGTCAAAAGGGAAGGATGGATTTTAGTCCTGACTTTGGTGAAGAGGGAAAAGTAAAAAGCATAAGCATGGAAGAAAGGAATAGAAGCAATCTTCAGAGTTTGTCAGATATTGCATGTACAAAACCATTTTGTTCTAATACTCTTCTCTCCACAGCAACTTTTACATCTTCATCACCTGCTATTTATTTGTTGATGAGAGGGTCTCATAGTGATTAGCAGAGGGAACTCAGAACTGCTGAGTTGCATCTCCCTTCTTCCAAGAGATAAATGCTCTTCCTTCAGTATGCTACATGTTCTTAAGGCTGGGCTTATTTTCACATGCATAATAGATACTTTGGAGTGTTTTTGAAGCCCTCCAGCTCTTTGACTCCTGTGAATTGGATACTCTAATACACTTGAAAGTATGTCTGGGTGTTAAGTTTTTACTTTTAAACTTTTTTTTTTCCTCCAGAGCTCTGATTTCTAATGTTTGTTACTTAATTTCCTCATTTAGCCCAGAGCTTTGATATAAAACCCCTTACCTCTTTGACAAGGATTCAGAAAGTACTGTATTTAAAAATAAAAATAAGTTTTGGTTTTTTATTGTCAGGTTTGGTTTAAGTCAATATTAACACTTTCACATGGATCAAATTTAATGGTCCCTCCTTCACAGCTTAGCTCCAGCAGCATCAGAAGACTGATTCTATCAGCCCCCTGCTTCTCAATATGTGTAGGTTTTGTCAAGCTAAAAAGCTTGCAACATTTCCTACAAAAATTAAAACAAGAATTTCTGTTTATTTCTGACAAATCACACATGATGTCAAAGCAAATTGATTTTACCATATTTCCTCAAAAATTATTTTCTTTAGGGTTTTTTGTGTATTCCGTGAGAATTTTTTTTTGTGAATTCTGAACCTGAGATTCTTTAAATGGGCTTGCAATGAGATGGCTCTTTTTTATGAATTTGAGAGCATCACTGTCAATTCAAATCAATAATTCCTGAACCAATGGAGTTTTTTAATACAACTTACTGAAGAAGAAGAAAGTACTATGGATTTGATTGCTTCCTCCAGCTTTTGAAATGTAAAGAACAAACATGGTGTTTGAATAAATTTATTTTTTTCTCTTTCTCTCTCTCCAGGTTAGGCTTGTGCAGTGTGTATTTAGTCATTCTGGCTGATTCATAGCCAGCGGTTTGCATCTTGAAGAGCAAGCACAGGGTGTTCCTTGTGAGATACAATGATCAGTTCTGCAAACACTGCTAAAATGATATCTCTCCGTATTATGGCAGTTCCTGCCAAGCACCTCTGTAAGTCAGGGGTTGTATCAGCATTTCCATTATAAATATAACATTTACATTACTACCAAGTCCCTTGATTTATCTCATGCTTCTGTGCTATAACACAGAATCACATTTGCTTTGTTCACTGCAGCTGTACAGGGCTGTAGATGGGGCTGGGGGCTCGGGGGATTTTTCTTCAAGTGCTCCCAAATCTCTCTCCCACACTATAAAGCGTAGTGTTGCCTTTTCAGCAAATATTGGTGCTTTTTATTCTTTGCTACAAGACATTATTCTGTTATATGCTGTGTACCTGGGCTAAGGTGCATTTACATTTTACTGGTGCATGTACTGCAAGTACTTTAAATCCTTCTGTTTGTTATCTACATGGTCAACTGAAAGGAACAGATGTCTTTCTGCACTAAACACCTCATTCTGAATTTTCCATGCCCTGGTTTTGCCTCTGAGTCAGTACCCAGGTCTCAGAACATGGGATGTGGACAAGTGGCAGAAAAGGAAACCAAGTCTAGGAATGCAACTTTATTAAATCCATGCATAATAAGCACCTGCTGCATTCATGGTCCATTTATATATATCATTACAGATGGTGAATAAATCATTAATACATGACCCAAATGGTTACAGACCCAAATAATAAGCTATTATAAATGATAGCATTATTCTATCAGCAAGTGGTGTTGGGAATTGTATTTAGAAGCACAGATTTGGGCTTGCTAGTTTTCTGTGACAACAGACTTTCCTTTTTTTTCCTATTTAAAGCCATTAAAATATCTTATTGATCACTGCTAAGCTATTTAGAAATGTGTACTCTAATATTTGATGCACATCTTTATGGGATTTACTGAAATCTACTGAAATCTGTTCTCTGGTCTATTTTTTTCCCTTTTGTTCCATGTGATTTTGTACCTTCAGCATTTCTTCTGGAGAACACCATCTGTGTATTGCTTGTTTGTAAGTGGTGAATGTGTTATTGTTTGCTTTGTTTTTTGTTTGTTTTTTTTTTTTTTTTAATTTGGGTTACAAATCATTTGGGAAAACGCTCTCTACCATAATTTTTTTTTAAATGCATTTGTTTGTAAAACCTGGACTTGATGCCCTCACCTCAGGCAGTGTGCAGGGCAGGGAGGGCAGGGATAGCGTAGGCAAGTGGAGGCTGCTCAACCCTCCTTCCCTCACTGCAGAGCATGGAGGTAACTGCAGTGTGCAGGAATGTGGGGACCACCTGCCCCCTGGATTAAAAGAATAGTTCTACAGACTACAAGCTATGAATCCAGTATCTTATAAATAGTTACTTAAACTAAGACGAAGAAGAAATGAATGAAAAAAACAACCCTGAAGTCTATTATTATAAAAATTACCCAGGAAGGTCCCTACATTTTTTCACCTGCTAGTGCACCTGCAACTCTCTTCCCACCTCACGAATTATATTTACAGTTTCCTTGTGGTTTTTGCCCTGAAGTCAATTTTCATTCAGCAGCTTTTCTTCTGTACTGTACCTTGGCTCCTTAGGTCATTAACATCAAGCAAGGAACTTTGTCAAATACTTTGAAAAACGAAGTCCACTCTATCTCCCTTGTCTCTCCTGGTGGCAATACAGCACTTTCAAAGAATTCCAGCAATTTTCTGAGGCATGACCTGACTCTCCTGAAACACGCTGGTATCTTTGCAATCTTTCAGCAAGCTGTGCTGTACCAAATGTTCCTCCATTTGATCTTCTTAAATATTTACTCAACTGTTTCCAGTGACTCTCATTCAGTTAACTGGTTTCCAGTAACTTGACAAACTCAGCCAACTTGATGGATTACTTGTTTGTTTTCCACTAAAAATCTCAAAGTAAACAGTAAAATATATTTTATTCTCACAGCTTACAATCTCTCCTGGTGTAAAAATTTGCTAATCATTCAGTGGCTTTGGGGAAATGTGTTTGGTTGTGTGGTAGAAACAGCTGGATCTCTTAAAGCACTATCTGAGATCTAACTTAAATAACCACTGCCCATGCTTACTGTTATGTGCAATGAAAATACCATTATATTCAAAAATGCAGTAGAATTTGTGTTACTTGTGGAAATGTGGTGATCATTATGAAATGATAACATAATTGCTTTCTTAACAGTAAAATTCTTCAAGGAATGGAAGCTCAGGAGGAAGTGGAATGGCTTCTGTCAAATTTAAAATAGTAAGAGGGTCTATAATATTAATCCACTGGGTAACTGCTGATCTGAATGGACATGGTGGGCAGGTGGAGGCAGGGAATACTTTTAGTCTTTTTTTCAGGTGGCCAAATCATCAAATAAATTGGTCTGTGCTGCAATGCCCAGGAATTATTCTCCAAAACAAAAACAAAAAGAAAAATATTTTGAATGTATTTCTGAGCCAGACCCTCAGCTGTTTTCTTGAGGTATCAATCACATCATTGCCTCTAGTGCTTCCTTCCCTCTCTCCTGCAGGGCATGGCCCCTACCTCACCATCAGAGAAGATCATTTTAAGTTGCTAGCGAAAGAAATTTTTAGACAGCTCGGTTCCTCCCCGTGTTCCCATCGCTTCAAAGTTCACAGGCAGTGAAGACTCTCCTTTTACTTGAGCGCAGGGAAGTTTGAGTGTTCAGATCAGAAAATCCAAGCTTGCTCTCTGCTGTAACTGAGAAGCTTTGAATGGCTGCATTGTGAGGCACTAACCATAATGTCCTAGCTGGTCATTGATCTTTTCAGACACATTCTTCTAACTGGGGCATCCTTGTGGCATGATGAACAGAATAATAATTTAGGAAGAAAGAATGTTAAATCATCCAAAGGCATCTCCTTTGGTCTCAAAGATGGTTAGAGTAGGGCAGAAGTTTTCTGAAAGGAGAAGATGAGTGATGGATGCAGCAGCAAAACATTGTGGAGGAGAGAAAACCCAAGGACCTTAAAATTCCTGTATGGAATGGGGACAGCAGATATTTGGCATTTCTATTGGTGTTTTCTTGATCAGCAGAGAGAGACTGGTGAGGAAGTGATTTTTTTTCCTGGTGCTCAGCCTTTCAGCCATTTCTTTGACCCTTCTCTTCCCTGCTCCCCCTCCACTCATGCCATAGCCCTCACTGGCTTGCGAACTGAGCAGCATTTTTCTTCCAAAAATAAAAAAGATTGAGATCCATCTTCTTTGCATCCATACCAGGGGCAAATCTTCTCCTACTGTGCTGCTGTGGGTACAATTCACACCTCAAAGCATTACTCTTGCTGTTTGGCAATAACTAAATATGTTCCTCTGATGCTTACTCTTATTTCCTCCTGAATAAGTACCAGACATACTTGTTTGTTTGGCTACATTGGTTATCCAAGAGTCACCCCAATAAAACAGATGGCTCAATCAAGTGTGTATAGATTAAGCAGAATGAAAAAATTTTGTTGATAAAAATGTTTTTTGTTGAAACATTTTGGTTGTTTTTTTTTGTCAGACCCTAGCATTTCAATCAGGCTAATTTTCTTCTCTGAAATTTCAAGACTCCCTTATTTAATTATTCTGAAGCTGGGAAAGTTTTTTTCTTCAGCCAATGGAAATCTAAAATTTTCATGGATTTTTGAAAGAACAATTTAAAGGAAAACGTTGATATGAATGGAGAGAAATTCACTTTTTGATATACTTCTACGGAACCAAACTTCTCTTAATTAGCTTTTAACATGCTGTAGCTGTAAAGAGAATTTGAAATGTCTCATTTTGCACAGTATAGAAATTCTCCTTAAACAAACTGATATTGCTTAGATTGCCTGTTTTCATATTGATTTTTTTATTTCTTGAAAAATCTAACACTGTCAATTCACTCCAGATAATACAAGTATGGATACAGTAGTATTGCTGATCAGTTTTCTGATTCAAGGCTTTGATAATTACTATGGAAGACATCTCTGCAAGGCATTCACTGCTCCTGAGAGCCTGGGAAAAGGGGCAAAATTGAAGTAAGTAATGTTGTGTAGACATTATAAGTGTACATTCTAGGTCTGAATTGGAGGTTATTGCTGTTTTATCTGTAGTTTGAATGATTTTTTGGTCCCACTCTTGTATTTCTGTTACAGATGCTCCATCCATTTATATACCTGAACTCTTTCAATGCACTCAACACATACCTTTAACAGCCCACCCTACATTTTAATAATCCAAATCATCTTGTGGTATGTCCATTAACCTTCTAGTAGAAGGCTTCAAGTGGTAGAGGATCTGAGACTGCCCAGTAGTGCTGGAAAATATTTGCTTTCATTCCCTGATAAATGCTAAATGCTAAATCTGACACAAATCTATCCCTTCTTTTCGGCAAAGATGTGGCACACATTTGGTTTCAGCTGTGTGCTGAAAATCCCCAAACCACTTCTCACTGCTGCTGCTCTCTCCACCAACAGCAGCCAACAAGGATCTTCCGCACATATGTCTTTAAACATTCTCTGTAGTTTTTTTTGTCCTCCACTGATTAGAACTTTCCCATATTCTTCCTCTGCTGGGTTATGATTACAACTCCTGTAAAGTCACAGCTGTGCTCAGTGGTTTTGCAGCAAGAAGTAAAGGCAGGATTCAGAGGTTATATTGCTGCTCTGTACTTCACTCTGTCAAAAGTTATGGATGCATATCAACACTGGGAATGGCACAGTAAGAGAACTGCTTGCATCTGAAATGCATGGCTGTTTATTGTCTCCTTTCTCATTTCTATCTCCTGCATTCCATTTCTTAGGAAGCTCCTCTTCCTTCAATTATTCCTTCAATTTTTAATTTTTTTTGAGGCAGATATTAAGAGGTTTTCCACTCCTGCAGACTCATTTTTGTTCACGATCCATGAAACTTGTATTTGCTCTTCTCTAATAATTCAGCAATTCTTTTTTCATCCCAAAACCTTTTATTAATGTCTGATGATTCCCTGTATCTCTCCCTATATAAATTGTCATTTTCACCTCCTGACATTGGGAAAACTTTCCTGGCACAGGTAGAAATAGTTAGGAGAGGACACAAAGTAAGAGGAAGGTTTCAGTTTCCCAGCCCTCTCCTTGCCCAGTGTGTGCAGGCCTGATGCACTTTGTTCTCCACAGTGTGTTAGGGTGTCCATTATCAACAATGGAAACTTGTTAACACAGTAGCACGGAGACTGTCCATTATTCCTCCTGCTCCTTTATAAAGAGGCTATTAAAATAGAGCCAAGCTCCTTTCCCTAAGGTTGAATTTTGAACAAATTTAATTTCTGTTTGTTAGGGAAACTAGTGCTGCTGGGGAAAAAAAAAAAAAAAAAGCCAGATTGACAGTTCTGGAATATAAAGTCCTTTATTCATCCATCCACAATGCAGGTAGAGGAAGTGGCTGTTTCACTTGTCTTGCCAATTTTTGCTCATCTCTGACCTAGAGGTATCACCTCTAGCTTGGAGTTCACTCTCCACATCTTTCTAATCATTGGGCTCTCTGCTGAGGTAGGTGCCAATTAGCACAGGTTATTTTAGTGATGTGGACAGCTGACCATTACAAGGAGATGGAAACCACGAATTTTACGTTGTGCAATGACAGTTCATCATCATGGCTATGTTGGGCAAATTCGCGCTGCTGTCCTGAAAGAGTTTGTCTGGGCTTGAGTCACATTGCCAAGATATTCCAGGCATCTCAGTCCCACCAGCTGTGCTGGTTTTCACATGGGAAAGGCCTGTGTGTATTCTGCTGACACTGAACAAGCTATCACAACCCTGAGCTTTTCTTCTGTCCTCTTTGTGTCTGGAGGTCTAAGTCACCCTAGTCAAGCCAGAAAGTGAAATATCACTATCTGCCTAGAGTCTTCTAGAAAGAAAGGACAGATGACCAAAAATACCCAGGAGTGGCAAAAACACATTGAAAACCTCATTTTAAGTTCATGAGAGAGCTTGCTTTATAAGATCATCCTGGTGTTTCATGCTGGGGGATGGTGATGGTGGGGTTTTTTTTTGCCATCAGGCTGAGAATTACTGACTGCAAAACTGGGTGCTGATAGTCCCACTAGTCCCAGTTTGTTAGAAACTCAACCGAATGGGAAGAATATCAGGGCCTTCAGCAGGAATGAATAAGCTTGAGGTATTCCTTGGCTTGGACATAGTCATTGTTTTTAAGTCTGGGTTGAAGTTAATGCATACGGAAGAATCCACTGTGATTACAGATGTGTCCTGCATTGCTTGTTTGCACAGCAAGAGGCCAAGCAGTCCAAGGAGGCTTTGAAATGTGCTTCTAAGAAAGTGAAGAAGGGGGTGGACTCTTGGGCAGCATTACTGACATGCACACAGAGTTGCTCAGTCAAAGGAATTTGCAACCAAAGGCTCCTCATTGAGCCTGGTGGGCAATGGAAGCCCCACCTTGTTTGAAAACTTGAAAACATCCCAGGCTATAAATCGCATTCATTTGCATTTCTTTTCAGAGGATGAGGTAGAGCGTAGAGGATAGCAGTATTGATGAGGATTAAACTAGCAAATGGGATGAGCTTGTGGAATACCTAGTGCTAAGCCAAAGTGCTCTGCTTCTGATACATGTACCAAGTGAGAAGAGGAGGCTGCATGTGGCATGGTTCAGTGTGTACTGGATTGTTCAACTGTTTTCATAAAGATGGAGAGAAATTGAGTCACCGTCCAGAATATGAAGTATTTTCTTTTTTTTTTTAGAAGTGAAATTTACATAGGTTGAGGTAGTATTTTACAAGTGTCTATTATTTTTAGTTGTAGATGTGTTGTAACTTGATTTTATGGACTTGTTTGTTTGTTTGTTTGTTTGTTTGTTTTTTAAAAAAAAAAGTTAAAAAAACCCACCTCTTGAATTTGGAAATTTCCCAATCTCTCACACGTTTTTATCAGCAACATCCATGACATGGCAATGATGATGTAAAGTGGACTCAAGGAACTGGATGAGACCCACCATGTGGAGCGTGGTGTGTCAATCTGGTGTGTCAATCGGACAAATGTAAGAGACATTGTTTTCTATAACTCGATTTATTTAGTTTTGGTGGTTTGTTTTTTTTAAATTGCTTTTTAGAAACAGCACCAAAAATACCAACCTTAAAGGAGACAATTAAAAGGAGTGTTTGGTTGAATGAAAACAAGCAGGAAAATATGAATGAGAACAAGGTGAACTGTTCTCCTGCCTTGAGATGGCAATAGATACGCGGCCTGAAGCACTGGGGAGAGAAACTGATGTGGAGGAGCACACATTTTGTTAGCTCCATCCTCTTGCTCCCCCAGTGTTTCCCCCAAACTGAACAAAGTTGCCTCTGTTTGGTGTAAGAACAATGTGTGTGATGATAGAGCACAAATCAGGTGAGGTCTCCCCAAGTCAGAGGAGAGATTCCCCACCAAATTGCCAGCATATACAGGCTTTGAATGAACCTTCAGAATACAGTTGCAGCCATCACGGAAATCTGGTAGGTCTCCAAGACTATAGATATAGCTATGGATAGATATAGATATAGATATAGATATAGATATAGATATAGATAT
>CM031878.1:68581229-68623079 GCA_018697195.1 Certhia americana
ATAGATATAGATATAGATATAGATATAGATATAGATATAGATATAGATATAGATATAGATATAGATATAGATATAGATATACAGATAGATACATATATATATGGATATACACAGAGAGAGAGAAAGAGAGAGGGAGGGAAGGAGGGAGGAAAGGAGGGAGGGATGGAGGGAGGGACGGAGGGACGGAGAGAGATGCTGCATAGTGAGATCCTGACAGTCACCTTTATGCCTGTTACAAGGAATCAGGAGGGGAAGATTCTCAGAACACTGAAAACAAATCATATAGAGGTCTCTGTCTTTCATTCTTCACTGAAACTTGGTGTGCAACTTTTCCAACGTCAGCCTTAAGGTAGTAGATTTTGTGTTAGATTCCATCCAAAGCAAGGAGTTTTGAAACCACATGCTCATGAAATGATTCCGTCTTTTCTACTCATGCTCTGTTGGTTTTTTTCCCTGTTAAAATATATTGCTATATAAAGACTCTGCTTTTTGGCAGCTGCTAAAATCACTTTGTTATAAAGCATCCAGATTTTATCAGACAATTAGCAAGCCAGCTCAGTGTTTGTGTGTGTGCATGTGCGTGTCTGTTTGCATGTGTCCGTGTGGTAATTGATATTCATGATGTATGGCTGGCTGGCTGGAATATCTCACTACCCACACAAAATGATTGCTGGTGAGAAGGCCTTTTCCAGCTCAGTATTAGCATGCTTCATCTGAAATTTGCTTTGTTGACAACCCTTTTTGCTCCTGATTGTGTGCTCCTGATGCAAAATGCATCATTGTGCCTAATTTCAAGCATAACAGTTCTGTAATAATCTCCTGAGGAGATATTAAGTTATATCTATTTGTGCTGTCTTGGGTGATCATGCAAGTTGCTAGCATGACAGCAGCAACAAGACCTGGATACAGAACAAACAAAGGAAGGGCCTGCCAAAGCCACAGATGTGTGCTCCAGTTGTGGTAGTAATAGATGAGGTATGTAAGATGTCTTTTTAGGAATGCTGGGTTCCCGGACTCTGCAGGTTAAATATTCCCCTCTGCCTCACGTCAGCTGAATTGATGGCTTTGCCACCCAGCAGCCCCAGGAAAATAATGACTGTCAGTCACCAGTAATCTACACTGCATTTACAGTAACAAATAGGACACCAGTTTGGGGAGAAGATGATATTTGTACAAATACGTGGTAAGTGACCACATATTGGTGCAACAGTTGTCACCCCTTTATACATTTATGTATGTCCAGCCTTTTTTTAATTTAATTTATGTACATTTATTTATGTATGTGGGACAAGTGAGTGTCAAACACACAACATTCAGAGCAGGATCTGGGCTTTAACAAAGGCATTGTAGCAAAGTAATTTCTATACCTGTCTTGATGAAGAATGCAACATGGATGCAGAATCCCTGCAAAGAAATGTATTATGAGATTTTTTTTTTTGCTGATTCAGCCCTATTAATCTGTTCAGCATGAGCTTAAGTATTTTAATAACAGGCATGGAATATTATGCCTGCTCTGAAATAGCTTGTTTTTAAGCACAGCTTGGGCTGTGTTTGTGTTAACCTAGTTGGGGGGAGAAAACCCAGGTTTTAAGATTATTCTCCTTTTCTTTCAGTAATCACAGCTACAGGGCAAAACATACCAAGGCTCTAATAGGAGAAATAGCATTATCATATGCTAATTTACAGTAATGTTAAGAATAGCACAAAGACCAAGCCATAGACTTTCAACATGTACATGTTAAAAATTCATACTTGTGAATAAACTTGTGGCATGGCTGGTTGGCCTTTTGGGGATAGAATTTGTGTTCCCGAGTAAACTGCATTTTGGGAATTGCTGCTGATATAAGAGTTCTTGTTCAGAAAAAGATTTAAAATTTTTTTTTTCCTGGTTTTACCTGTATTATTTCCTGCTGAATACTGCTGCAGAAAAGGTACTCAGACTGCAGCCAAAGACTATCTGCTCTCTATGATCAAGAGCAATCTCTCCATCTCTTACAGGAATAGACACTGACAGCTACGAAAAGAGTATCTGTTTGTTCCTCTTCCTCAGGAAACTGCAGGCTGCACTAGAAAAGTCCAAGGGTGAGAGAAACTGCAAATGGAGAAGGGAAAGGACATCTGAGAGTCTTCACTAAATAATCAGATGACTGATTGATTTCAGACAAAGACAGAAGTTATATAATGCATTCCTCCTCTGTGAGTAATCATATGCAAAGATCGACATGTTTGTGAGTATTCCCATAACTGATCCTGGGCTTACTGTGGCTGTTCCTGCATGAAAAAAACATCAGTCAGAGGGAAAGAGGAAAAAAAAGAGAAGGAAAAAAGGAAAGATGTGTGATTGTACTCCTAGGACAACATCCTGAATTTTTCCCTGGTGGACCCTTGCCATTACCATGGCAAAATGCCTGGAAACTGCCGTTCTTTTCCACAAAAAATTTTTTGAAGGAAGAACAAAAGAAGTTTGAGTTTTTGGCAGATCATTGAAGATCACTGTGTTCAGATCCTCAGCTGGTGTAAATCAAGATAACTGCAGTAGTTAAAAACTGACTGTCTCTCCCATCCATCATGGCTTGCTGCTATGGGGGGATATTTCTTTACAGTTTAGATAGAGGAAGAAATTGCTTTTACTGCATGGTGCGTGTTTTCCTTTTAAGAAAACATTTCTTATCCTTAATTCCTTAAGCTCTCTTGTATCTGTAAGTTGGTGGTGCCTTCTGGAGATGAAAATAGAGACATTTGCTGTGTGTGACACCTTGCTTTATTTCTTTGGTTTGCTAGCTGAATGACATGTTAATCTGCTGTGAAGGTTAATAACAGGATCAATGGAAATCAAGATGTATGTTTGAAATTAAAAAGAGGTTCTTTTTTTGCTTGATTCATATTTCTGTATCGCAGCATGTGTGGCCAAAGAATATTCTTACTAGGCCAGGATAGCCTGACGCTGGTCAATAATTAAAAAATAATCTGTAAAATTGAAAGTAAAATTTATGTTTCAGAGTGGAAGAGTGTTATTGTGTCTAATGGTAGTCAACCGGAAAGCACCCTGAGACCTCCATACATGCAAATACCTCATGATCATTCAGATACAAGGGCTTGCAAATCCATTTTTACAGTTGCAGAAGGACGAAATCTATAAACCCTCCTTTGCTTACAAACCAAGGTGCAGTGCATCTGACTAGTGTGCATCAGTGAGCTGTTTTTTGGGGGTTTTGAGGGTGGGTTTTTTTTGGTTTTTCAGTTTGTTTTTTTTTTTTTTTTCTCTTCTACATAGAGAATTGTCTTGGGGAAATTAAACTCTTCTGAGCTATGTCAGGAATTACATGTGCCCACAAGACATAGATAAGCCTATAAAATTCCATTATCTGTTCCTATTACTCATTATTTGATGTCCTAGTCTAGTTTTGTGATGTTGTTGAGGTTTGATCACTGAAGCAAGAGAGGCAGGTGTATACCTCAACAAGACTGTGTGGTGAGTGGTGAGTGGCTGAATCAGCAGCAGTGTTCCACATTCAAATGAATAGGAAGCAGGCACAGGAGTGGAGAGGCAGTTTCAGAGACAGACCACACATTCCCTTACATTCCAAATTCACTCATCTCTGTCCACCCTTCGCAGTGCAAGGGCCCAAGGTTTTCCACTGCATGGAATACTGCAGCAAAATTTATTTTTAAAGGCGTTCTGGAAGACAGATTTTCATTTCTGTTGAGGAACGTTACTCCAGATCTGCAGCCTGAGTTCTGAATTCTGTTTATACATGTATTCACTTTTTTGTCTTCTGTTGGTAAAAGGCAATATTTCAGGATCACCTAGCAGCTGATTTGATTACCTGTGTTATCTTCTAGAGAGCTCTAGTGCTGCTTTGTCCTCAGACCAAGGGAATGTGAGGTTACCAGGGTAAGAATCATAGGTAGCAAATAAAATATCATTAAGACTGGGAGAATTGGACTCAGGTAAGGAATAGTAGCCCTCTGAACTTTCATTTTTCCCCAAGGGTGTCCCAGATGGCACCATGGTGATAAGGTGGTTGTCTCAGTTAATCCAGGAATGAGAATCTTCTCCCTGAGGAAGCCACAGCTCTGCCTTCAACTGATACTGTGCCTATGCAGTGGTATCTGACTGGTCCGGTGCTCACCCAAAGGTCACCTCTGTGATGAGCATCGTTGTGAGGAAAAATGTGTGGGCTATTCTAAACCTCTTGTGCTGAAAGAAAACACACAGGTTGAGAGAAATATCTTTTTAATGCATTTGGAATTAAGAAAAAAATTATTTTGTTACTTACTCTTGCCTAAATGTAGGTCTCAAAATAACATTGCTCCTGCACTCTCTCTTCTATTACCGTGTTTGGTCTCAGAAACACTGCAAAAATAAATAGAACGTGGAACTATTTATGGGGAAATTTAAATTTTCTTTTTGAATCTACCTATTTGCTACTCTGTTACCTGAGGAATATCACACTATTTATTTCTGCCTTGATTAACTTTTTCAGAACAATAATTACCTTTTTCAGTAAATTTTACAGCCTTTTTAGGTAGCTGCTCCATTAATGCTCCCAGTTGCCTTTGGACCTCTAAAGAAAATGGAAAAAACTCAACAAATGAGAGATTTCTGATCATACTATTCAGGAAACTGTGAATTCACTGAGGCAAAACATGGCTCTGGGAAGCAATAGAATACTAACAGGGTTGAAATCCTTCTGAGTGTGTGGTGGGGAGAAACCTTGCACAACATGCATCTGGCTGAACTCCTTTATGATTGGAATCATTGAGAGATTGATAGTAATGGGTTTGCATGATGTTATGGATTGTTACACTTCAGATGGGGTACCAATCCTGTTACTGCTGTTTCCCACCATTCTCCTTTTGGCTCTGAGCCTGTCCTTTAAATACCCAGAACCCACCTGAGGGTGAGGCCTCCTTCCTTATTGAATCCACCCATCACCTTCTCATGAGGTTGCTCCTTATAAGGTTCTGCCCACCAGCATTTTGTACTCATGCTTTCTTCCTTGTTTTCCACAGAATGTTCTGTCCTGTGTTTTCAGTCAGGCCCAAGGAGAAAGAAGTTTCAATACAATTTGTATATGTCATACTTGAAAACTTCCTTTCTGTGCCTGGTGCTAAATCACAGAATAGATGGGGTTGGAAGGGACTTCTGGAGATCACCCAGCCCAATCCCCAGCCAAAGCAGGTGTCATGGGACCACACCCATGAGTGTTTGGAGTTCTTCCAGAGGGAAGAACTCCACAGCCTCTCTGGGCAGCTGTTCCAGTAAGTTCTTCTCCACAGGGAGAAGTTCTTTCTTGTGTTGAGGTGGAACTTCTTTTGTTTTTATTGATGGCCATTGCTCCTTGTCCTGTCTCTGGGCACCACTGAAAAGAGCCCATTCTCTTGGCACCTGCAAGAATTTTATATTCCTTAATGAGATCCCCTCTCAGTCTTCTTCAGGCTAACCATGCCCAGCTCTTGCAGTCTCTCCTGGCAAGAGAAATGCACCAGCACCTCCTCATCTTTGAGGCCCTTAATGACAGCACCAAGTTTTCTAGCAGACCAACCTGCATAGTTTGATCTGCTTATTTACAGCTGGTGTGCCGCAGCCCCTTCTCTCCCCATGTATTGAATTCTCCCGCATGTGCATGCCAATTTTGATCTGCCTGCTGCATCCAATGCATGACAACCTTGGAGCACCACACCCCTGTGAATGCTGCTTTTGATCACCCTGCTTCTGAGCTGTGTCTTTGGTCATTCACTGAGGCTTCCTGCAGTCAGGTCCTACCCAGATCCTGCCTGTTTTCAGAACAAAGTCTTTGGGGATGGATGTCACTGCTACCAAAGTGTGTCTGCTGTATTTTTACTTCTGAGGACCCTGGAGAAGAAAATTAACTCAGAAACATGGTATAGTTAGGCTGAGTTATCTTTGCAAGGCATCTGCTCTGCTGACAAATGGACTACTCTGCTGTCTCCAGAACACTGGGGATTTCTGAGGGCCAAGCTGTTATGTGAGAGTCTTTATTAATAATAAATGCCTGTCACCTCCAGCGTGGACTAACTTCACTTCTGTCTATGTTAGTACCTTCCAGCATCATCCAGCTCCTGTTGAAGCCAGGAACAACACCTTCTTCAGGCCAGGATCACAAGCTGTAGCCTCCTCTGGGGATTTTCCCATGCCTTGAATGCTGTATTCATTTTAAGTGGACTCTTGATCTTCCAGGGAGAGAGCTGCAATGAGCGGTGAGATCTGAAGAGATGAGTGGTGGAGCAGAACAAGTGTGCTAGAGGGGTTTCTGGTGTTTCTTTCAGGTTAATGCAATCACTAAAGATAAAACCTCTCCAGCAGAAAAATAATACAGCTTCCCTTTCTTTACCTCCACATTAAGAGTGCTTCTTACACACGCATAATAGATCCTAGAAAAATATGTGAGATGAGACTGCACAAGCTTTCAATAATGGCTGCAGAAAAGAGTAAGTTATCTCAATCAAGAGGTCTTGAAAATGTAATAGGGCAGCTAGCATTTCAAGAGGACTGTTATGTTTGTCTCTGTCCTTACCAATCATTTCCTTCTTCCTTTCTGTACTCAGGGCCCCCACAAAGCCTCTGAGCATCGTTTATTGTTTTCTGTCTGCTTAAATAATTTGAGAAGAGGGATTACATTGTGGTAAAACAGTTGCAGTCAGGTTTGAGGGATCTGGCATAATTTTCAGATCCACAATATTCTTCATTCCCAAGCTGTGTTCTTCCTGTCAAAGACAGTAGTGGGTGGCAGAAAGTACACTACCTTTCCTTCCAGAAGACTGTAATAATTTTAAGATGGATACCGCCTGGCTGATTTACTGGATATGAGGAACTATTAGCATGTTTGCTTTGAGTGATCACTTACGGGGCCACACTTCCCCACATTTCTGAGATGGATTGTTCAAAGCTATCTGTGTGCGTGATATACTGCCATGAGCTTACACCCTTCCTGTCTGAAAGCATCTCCTCCCCACCCAGATACAAAAGCAGTGGCATGACTGTTTTCCCAACCTCTGTCTCTTTTACTTATTTTCATTAGAAGTCTTTTTTTTTTTTTTTGCATGGACTGTCTCATCTGCTGTCATTTTTTTTTCAGTCCGCCTCTCAGAAATGTCTTCCATGAGGAGGGGAGGATGAATAAGATGGTTGTGACTTACAAAAAATTAAAAGAAGCAAATCTGTATTTTTCTGCCAGCTGATGCAGCTATGCTACTTTGAAAGCTGATTGTGAGGAGAAAAAAAGGTCTGTGATACAAAGTCAACAAGCTTGTCACCCAAGAGGTGACATTCTCTCTTGGAGTGAGATACTTTTTGTGGTGCACACCTGAACGGGTAAACAACCAACAATGAGACCATCATAATGCACTTTTATAAAGAGAGTTGTGCTTTTTAACCCCTGCTGGCTCAAAGGAAATCTATGATCATGTGTAACCATGGCAGACAAGCCATTACAAGTGGGTCAAGGCAGGTCCTTGAATGCTCCTTTCCCTTGGCACATCTGTCAGAGGGTGGAGTCTTTTCCCTTTAACATTGAATCAACTCATCTTTGCCATGACTGAATTCAAGAGAATATGAACAATTCTTCTCTCCCAGTGTCATTTCTGGGACTTAAATACTGGGAAACACTGCCATCATTTACCTGTGCATCCCCTCTCTATCTTATTGTTGCCCCATAAAACAGAGCCTCAGAAAGGATGAACACTTGTCAGTTCATTGCCTGCACTGTCACTTTGCAAACTCTAAATAATAGTGAGATTATGGCATGCTATAAAAGTACCTAGAGATAAACCTGTCTGAGTACAGGGCTGATATTTGCTTTTGGATTAGATTTCAGTATGATCGCTTGATTGCTTTCTTTTTTTTCTTTTTTTCTTTTTTTTTTAATTTTGAAATTTTTTTTTAGATTGCTCTTGTAATGCTCTTAGAAATGCAAAGAATGGCCTTGAGAGTGAACCTGCAGAACACATTGTTAAGCCCAGAAAGGAAGACTGAATTAAGTTTACTTTCAACTGGTTTGTTTGTGCTCTTAGCTGAGTTACTCAGCCTTTCATGTAGTTCTCCCATGCAAGTACTAATCTGGCTCACTGGCTTTTAAGATCTTAAAGGATCCTAGCTCAAGCCCAAGCAAAGTACATGTGGTGTCTAGACAGAGAGTTTAATTCACACTCAGACTGCAAAAAAAGTCTAATGTTGTTTGCCTTTACATTAGAAAGGTAAAAAGGTAGAAAGGTTTTTTGCTTAAAACTTGAATTCAAGAGCTTGAGTTCTGACTTTCCAGAATTAGAAGTTGTTCTTAGTAAAACAGAAAGAAAAGGTATGACTCAAGCAAGAAATACGTTGGTCATCATAAGCTGATGGACAGGCAGACCCTGGAAGGTAAATATAAATAAATAAACTATCAATCAAAGCTCTTCTCCTTGTTTTGTCCCTTGTTCAGTTTCACTTTCAGAACTGCTCCAGAAGGAGCTGGTGATTCTTGTTATACCTGTGTCTGGTTTTACAGCTGTCGATGGCTGACTTCTTTTTCATTTATTTTTTTCAAAATGAAATCTAAAAAAGAGGAAGACTATTCACCAGACACCACCAGGACAGATTCAAAGGTTCCTCTAGCTCCAGAGAGATGCCTGTTGTTTGCCATCCTTGGACCAGTGAGTTAATCTCCAGGGGATGGTCAGGAGGGGTAAGCTTGGTGAATCTTTCTCCTTAAGAAAAATGAATTTTTAAAAGCATTTTCTGGAAGCTTAGCAAAGCTGTCCAGCTTGAGTCTGAGATCTCAGACTGCCTCACAAGCTCAATTAGGGAACCCTGTGGTCAGTTCAGTGGTGAAATACTATTCTCCAAGTCTTATTCTTAGGTGCTGCTGACAGACCCTCTACATTCTCTAAGTGCTACAAATCCCATCAATGAAACTGTGACAGTTTTGTTGATGAAAAGTAAAAGAAAGCATGTATTTGGTGAGCTTAGGCTGGAGGTCAGTGTGGGATTAGAATTGAAAATGGGAAAGACCTTTCACTTTTCTTGCCCAAAGTTTGCAATTAACTCCACCAAATTCTGGTGAGAACAAGTGCCCATGGGCAAACACAGGTGGAGATTCCAGGCTGCCCTGGTACTGAAGCCAGCAACCACATCAACTGCCTTCATTGTTTTTGCCAAACCCTTCCACAAGTGGCTATGAAAAAATCCCCAAGCCATTTCATGTCATCTGACAGACAGCCACACAGGGGTTGTGACTTTCATGATTTATTAACTTGGAGTGGCAGTGAATTGACCACACAGAGGTACAAGGCTTTGTATCCTGCTGTCAATTCCTTGGGCTGCAGAGAATACGTAAATATATTTTAGTGCTCAGAACAAAGCCCTCCTCTGATACCCATCGTTAACCCTCTACCATCACCTCCACCACATCATCAGCTGGAAAGCCTTGCTCTCATCAAATTGAGAGAAAAACAAATAAAACAAACATGAGAGAACAGCATGTGGGTGAACCTGAAGATTTGTTCAATAAGTATTGTCTCAGTTGAAGAACAGGAGCAGTGCTTTGGAAATGAAACCACATCTTACTTGACTATTTGGCTACATTGTCCTAGGGGCCTTGGTTGAAGTTCTGACAGCATTGTCAGCACTTTTCTTACTTCAAGCTCACTGAGTTTCCTGCTGTGGAAAAAAAATCTGGCTAAAAAAAGAAAACTGCTAGAGCTTAAAAGCCCTCTGATAGCAAAAGCCAGCAGTGGAGGCCTTGGTTGATGAGTCACTTCACACAAATAAGTGCCACTAATCAATGAGAAATACTATAAGGGGCACTCATGGGCAGGAAAAAGCAAAATCAAAGACGTGGGAATGTTAAGAGTGGGGAAAATGAGGAAGGTTGTGTTCTGGCATGTGGGTTCTTCTGGATGGGGTCAGAGAGAAGGTGGGACTTGGGGAGTGGAGCATTTCACTGGAGGATGCTGTTCAGAAGGTAAGGACAGGTGTCCAACACCCCCTCTGGCCCAGTCTTGTTTGTGATAATACCTTATCCAAGGGTTTCATTGTGAGGAAGAAAACCTGACATTTTCATCACATATTTATGACCTGCTGTGGAGATTAATGTTTCATATGTATTTGGAAATCCAGTCACTAACACAACTGGCTTTGTTAATGCTTAGCATGGATTCTGTCATTATATATCTGTTATGTATGTATTTGCAATTTATTGACATTGCTATTCAAATTAAATTCTTGAGTAATTAGTCACCAGTGGATTACTTTCCCAAGCTGCAGCAATATGTCTCAAAACCTTTTCAAGCTTCTTCCAAGCTTCACTCATTGGCATTTTTCCAAGATGTTTCCTAAGAACAAGCACTGAAGCTGATATTTAGAACATATGGTGATGATGTGTTTGTATGTTCATTAAATCAAGATACCAATGAAAGAAAAGTGTAAGGCTTTCTATACTTTTAAATGAAATTGTCAACCTACATATCTATTGCCTTTGCTGAAATCCAGCCTGAAATGACTTGTAAGCAGTGCTCTGTTATGATGACAAATTAATTCACATCAGACTTTGATCACTGCTTGAAAAGTTTTCAGGCATCAATTTCCAGCAGTTGCATTTTGAAAATGAGAATTCAGTTTGGAGCCTCAGATTCAAAACAACAGAAATAAAAGTGCCTCCATGTCGCTGCTATGCAAACCTCCAGTTAAAAAAAAAAAAAAAAAAAAAAAAAAAAGAGCAGGATATTCAGTAGGAACTTCTTCTGTGTGTAAGATAAAGAATTTCAGCAGCAGTGACTGATATGTGTGTTTAATGTTCTACATATGGCTTGCTTTTCACAAAGCCTCTCATGCTGCTGTTGCTCATGTGCACAAGTTCATACACTCACACAGAATATATCCGTCTGTCTGTCTTTCTGTCTGTCTGTCTTTCTCCCATTGGTCTGTCTCCTTGCCATGTAACGTGTCAAAAAGAAATGAAAAAGGGGGGGAGGGGGGGATGGAGGGGGAAGAGAATCTGTCTTAAAATAGAATGGAATCATATTAGCCAACCTAATAGTGAAGGTGCATTTTGGAAATGCGGTTCTGTATATCTAATGTTTACCACTTGACTACTCATGCCTCAGGCTCAAAATGCATAATAACGCAAATTAAAGCACTGCAAATGGAAGAGCCAGAATCTCAGAGATAACCACACACCTAATGCAAAGTATGACAGGACATCTGCTCTTTAATTAATCTTACATAAAGATTGAAGCTGTGTATTAAGATGCAGACTGCTTATGACAACTGTTTTTATTGTAGTTAACATGCTTCTGGCTTCCCCCATGTAATTGTTTCTTCTTTGTAATGCACATAAAGCTCTGACAAACAACAACAGCCACCTAGAAATAAAAATGCTGGGCGAGGGGTGGTTCAGAAACACGAAGTCAGAATGCTTCCAGGGAAACATAGGAGTAGCATTTAAGTAAGTGGAAGTGGATTTTGATGATGACAAGAAGAATCTAACATCTGGTTTTGAGAGTACACTGATGACAGCTGAAATCCTGTGATTAAGATTAAAAATAAAGAAAAGCAAGAACCCCCCTGAGGTCCTCAGTTCTTAGGTGGTTAATTTGAGCTCTGCTTTAGGAGTCAGATATTCAGAAAGCATTCTGGCCTCTTTTCCAGTGCTTTTTGGAAAGGTAGGGTTACATGTAAGTACTTGGATCCAGCTACCCCAAAACTCTACTGATTTCTGAAACTCTCTACCGCTGATCCCATTTCCCCTTCATTATTAATGTTTGCAGGTGTTTGCATGGATATAGTTGCTACAAGGAGCAAAATGTGTATCTGGAACCTGCTCATTCCTCTTGTTAAAATAGTTTTCTCATTCCAGGATTATTTATTCTATTGAAAAAGCAATTTTGAAGTTATCCACATGAACATGGACACATTGCATGAAGATTAATTTGGAAAAAATCTTACACACTAACTTGCTTTAATCAAGATAATTCTAAAAACAGTTAAAATCCCTTTTTGGCCTCTGTCTGAGATGAGGTATGGGTCTGCTCTAGGCCTCGGTATAAAGGTGAGTGAGGGAGTTGTCACAACAAAATATGAGAAGGTAGATCATCCTTTTAATCGGCTGCAGTGCAAGATGCCATCACCACCAGGGGCTTCAACAAGAATTCATGAAAGCTAACTGGTTGGCTGTCAGTGTGGCTTAGACCTCTGGAGAGAAGGAAAACTTCCTTCATCTTTATCCCCTTTCAAAGAGTGGTGCAGGCTTCGACACAATCTGACACTCAAGAGGCAGATACTTCCTGTGCATCCATCAGAAGGAAATACTTGTGAATCCAGATCTCATCCTATACAAATTAATTCAAAGACTGAATGAGAAACTTAACTTTGTGTTATTAGAAGATGTTTATTTGCAAGACATATACTAGTTGTATCATCTGTGAGGGAAAAGGAAAGGAGGCGAAACAACTTTTAAAATATCTATTTTGCAACTTGGTTGTGTTTTCCTGAAGTAATGTTTGTGGCTCTATGAGGCACCTTGAAAACTTTTCACTTGGTACAAATGGCTGGAGTCCTGAATAAAAATTATAGGATTCACTTTAAGCTGAATGAAAACACGTTACCTGCAGAAAATGTGAAGCTGGCATGTCTGTCAAGAATAATTTTTATTTGCCTAAATATGTATAAGGGAGGAAGACAGATAAATTGAAAGAAAAATGCCATCACAGTAGCATTCACTCTGGCAAAAGGTTTGTAAACAACATAAAATAGCTGCTTCTCTGAAATTATAGTTTTATTCAAAGAATGTCCAATATATATGTGTGTATATATGCACATATATATAATCCAAAGGTAGACTTTTTGCCATGGGAATTGTCTGCAATTATTTTGCCCTTCCTTGCTGTATTGTAATTAGCAATTTCTGTGTCATCATGGGATGATGCAATGTAAATGCAGGCTTTCTGCTTATCCACTTCTTCCCATGTGTAGTTTTATTCCTCCAGCTGAGCCTGTGCAGCAGATGCCAGCGTTCACTGTAATGAGGGACTGAAGAAGGACTAAGCTTTACCAGCATTTGAATTGCTCTGGACTGCTCATCACCATTCCTTTAATTTATACCCTTAGAGAGATGGCAATAGGGTCTATGTCTCCTATGGAAGTGATTTGAAATCTTGCCAAGAAAGAGCCTCAGTCCCTTCCTCCTTATAGTCCTGGCACGTAAAACCACAGGAAAAAACAAAAAGCATTTGTGAGGAGTCATCCAGGAAGAAAGATTAACAATATAAGCCAAAGGAGAAGAGAGAAAAGACCCTTTCCTCATTGAAAGTGGGTCTGTGCTTATTTTAATGGATCTTTTACAGTCCCTGAATGTCCTCTAATCTGAACGTAATGCTCATTGCTGTTTCTGCTGCTTCTTTGTTCGACATCCTGCCTGTTCTGCTTGTGGTTGGGTGAGGGGAGGGGGGAAGTGCAGTCACTGGCCAGCTTTATCTTTGTGTGAGGAACAAATGTTGTTGTCATCCTCAAGGTTATGGAGCATGTCTGCTCTACAAAACAAAGGAGTAGCCAGGGCCTTGTTTGTCCACCTAGTTTTCAGCGCACCCTGGACCTCTCATGAAAAACCAGGAAGGTTTCTAATTTTTTCTTTTCCTGAAACACATCAAAGACCGTGAGTAGAGGAGGGAGATGCTTCCCCCGCTTCCTGTAATTCCCCCTGGCTCTTTCCTCCCTCCCCTGGCCATCTCTTTTGGTTCTGAAAATTGTGAGGCTTTAACCTTGCTTGTCTAATAATGTGTGACTTTGACTAAAGGTGGGTTGGAAGGAATTCAGTGCTGGTTTTATCAGGATTAGCTTTTCATCTGTACAGAAGTATCCAAGGAAGTAACTCATCTCATCTTCTTTCACCTTAGACTCTGAGCTTTTTCCTTCAGTTCTTAGAACAGTGAGGAGAAAATAGACTGAATTATTGCAATGGGTATGGTGATATCACATTCAGTGCAACACATGAAAAGTCAAGCCACTGCATGGTGTGGGGCTTGGGCTCGGTGCGGTAGGGAGCACACAGCTGCCTCGTGCAGTTCAGAGCTCTCCTCTTCCAGCACCATGTACTCCTTTTCATGTGCTCTCTGCACAGGCAGCCTGTGCTCGGGGAAGAGCAGAGAAGGAGGATTGTGGAAACCAAGTAGAGAGGATTTATGCCTCTTCATGTCTTCTCTGCTTCTTGGAACACAAACTGATTTTGAAAGATTGGCTCAGAAAATGAATACCCAGGACATTGCTCTCTGTTACTTTGCAGTGAAATTACTTTCCTGAATGAAAATATTTAATTCCTTTGAAAGCAAGTGCATAACATCTCTGGAAGTGAAAATGCTGTGGAAATCACAAAAGAAAGAAGGAAGAGGGACATAAAAGCTTTATATCTCTAAATGTTAGTGAGGTTGAGCTTCCTTTAATTGTCTTTTTGTGTGTTTGTGTGACAAAAATCATAAATGCTCTTTCTAATTTGATATGGTCAGTGCTAGAATCTTCTTATTTCTTACATTAGATTTAAGTTTCATCTACAATAACAGCCAATAATGTGAGCTTTAATGCATTGGAGAGCTTATGAACACCCTGAGCTAACAGATTCCAGTTGTTTAGCAACCCCAATCTGCTGTCATCATACCTTGTGGAAATTACTGCCTTTCATGGAGGACTGCCTCATCCAAGATGGCATAATATAAAGTTTACTTACAGTGGGCCAACTCCTCAAGACCTTAGCCATGATCATCTGTTTCTTCACGTATTCTCCATGCAGCTTCCATCAGAGCAAGGTGTTATTCCATATGGGAGAGCTGGCAGGATTCACAAACCTCAGTGAAGACTGATAAAATGCATTGGACAGATTTTTAGATGTAGCTGGCACCTTTCTTCTTTATATATTCTTACTCTATCCATCCCAGGCATTAAGGGATGAAGTTGTACCCCATAGACAAAACTAAATAGGCAGCCCTAGAAGCCAACAGACAGTCTGAGCACCTAAGAGGACTGCACCTTGGTGGCTGTGGCCACCAGTTTTCTCTTGTTCAACTCACTAGACTGCTTCTTGGAGGCAGCCACAGCCCTCTGTTGTTCACTGCAGCTCCCTGCCTAAAGTCTGGTATGTATAATATACAGAGAGCTCTGACATGCTCTAAATCAAAATGTCCAAACAGCTCCTGGGTATTCCTTTAATGGAGTGACAGAGGTTTTGTTGTGTGGGAAAGGGAAGCGAAGGGATGCTGGATAATGGGTGAGGGGTCATGCAAATTTGGATCTAATATTCATAAATAAAATACCTTGGGCTGCAGATAAGTAACAGAAATCTTTCGAGGAAAGGGAAAAGTGTGGTTTAACTGTGTCTCCTCATCCTCTCTGTAAGTTTTCACAGGAAGGTAAGTTCTGCAGTGCAGGGTATGGATTAATTAATTCTGTATTTCATCGTTCTCTTGCTCATTCACGTAATCTTCTTGCCTTGCTCCTGATTTACATCAGTGAAACTAAATAGAGCATGCCTTGAAATGTCCAGCTACCATTTTATATCACCATGATTCTCTTTCACGTTGAGTAAGATTCTTAAAATCTTACAACTCTGCAACTCTGCCCTTGCTAAAATCAGAGGAAGATGACTGTGAAGAGTTAAATTAACATAAAGTTCTTTGGAAGATTTCCCTTTTGGACTTGTGATTCAGCATTATTTTTAACTACAGAATGAGAACACATTTTAGGTCAAATTATACCTGTTACTGGCCATTGTCAGAAACAGGATACTAATGGTCTGGCTCATATAGGTATATAATATTCTTATATATGTACATACACAAAGCTACATATGAAATAAAGAACTGATGTTTTCACTTTCCAAAATTCATATCCTGCTGACAAAGAGATCAACACTGCTACCCAGACCTGTCTTCTTCACTCTGGTCTAGAATCTAAGCCTGTTTCTGAAATCCACTTGGGTGTCTAGTCCTTGGGCCAAGGTATACACATCCAAAACAGAGTTCTCAGGTGTGCCATTTGCTGAGCTTCTTCATCAGCCTGTTCAGATAATTGCAATGGAAAATCACCAGTCACATTGGGCAGTGTCTTCAGCTTTCTTTACAAGATCTGTGTTATAACTTAACCTTCACATTGTTTTCACATCATATTTTACATGACTGTGTCTTCTCTACCTACATCACCTATGACTGCTCAGGGTCTTCACATCTTATGCTGTCGCTCAAATATTCTGGTCTTTGGCAGAGATTTTTGGCTATCTTATCTCCTTCTTATAAATCTCTCCAACCTGTCATTTTGACTGAAATGCCCTTCAGTTAGTATCTATCCATTTATTTTTCCTTCTTTAACATTTGGCATATTACCTGCTTGCCTTCATTTACAAGACCCTTCAGACCTTTCCTACCTATTACCTCTCATTCACTGAAAGATGCATCATTAAGATAACATCTCCCATCCCTGATCTTCACATTTGGTATTTAATATCTCCAAAAGGGAATCTTTGTGCTTTCCTTGTGCTGCTGCATTAATTTGATATGAGGTCTCCATTAATGTCTTCGTCATCTCCACCACAAATTCTTCAATGAAAACTTTATTTAAGACAGTTTGTATGGTCCTTGCTATGAGGATTGACTGGTTGGTATGTTGCTTCTCCTCACGGTCCCTAACAGGACTCTGCTGTTTCTTTCTCGTCCCCCATCAAACATTTCCATGCTTTCTTTCTCCTTCCCTGCTGTAGCTGTTTTTATCTGTTGGCTTTCTAAGGCTTTCATATGTTTTTTTATACTGAGTTTGGACAGAACCTACAACAATGAACTCTTATTTGAAACTCTGAGAACTCCTGTGACCTCTTGGAATACAAACCAAGTGTATGCATTTAGAGAAAAACTTTTGTTACTTACAGGTCTTGCAATTAGAAAAGATAATACTGTCATAAATTCTTTGAGCAGGAACGGAAGCTCTGTACTCAGCTTTAGCTGCAGCAGCCCTCTTATACGACCATTACAGAGTCATTTAATCTCACTGTTTTTCAACACTCCCCTCAAGACTGATAAACATTTATTAGTATTTTGTTATGTTATGGTTTGAAGTTATAAACTAGTGCACTGCCAAGTCATAGCAGTATTTAGATAAAAATGCAGAGAAAATTCTTGATCATCTGGATATGCAGTGGAGAAAACAAGTTTATTGCAAGTCACAGTATCTTTGATAGTTAATGTCTGTGAAGAAGGATGATGATGACAAGAAATATCTTTCCAGTGTCTCAGCAATATTTCCTTAATCAAGAAATTAGAGTTTCTTGCTTTGTGAATGACTATTTCCTCTAAGGATCTCCTGTAATCTGAGATGTGCAATAGCTCTAAAATTTCTTTTCCCATACAGAGTTAGTTTCGTAAGCAAGAAACAAAATTAAATCCAGGCACAGCAGTATTTTAAAAGGGAAAGGCAGGAGCCTTGAATTATCCATGTTGATTTGACAAAGCCAGTGATGCTGCAGATATAATGCATGGAGCTGCTGTCACATCATCAAGTGACATCTTTTTATCCAAAGTGAAAATGAAATGTCAAAGTGAAGGAGTTCTGCAAATCTTCTTGTGCTGTTTGCAAAACATGTAAAACTCACTTTTGTGGAGTAAGGTGGGTGTTTACTAGAACTTCTATTTAAATTAGAGGTTGTTAAGATAGCAAGGTCTAGCTGAGGTTCCCTAATATTCTTCTTACCTGCGACTCTGTTGTACATTACTTTTAACCTTGCCCGACATGAGCTGTTTGGCTTGAAATTATCAATGTTTTATGAATTTGCATCTTGGGTTTGCTTTGGAGATGCTTTCACTATTTGAACATTTTTTGAGAATGTTAGCAATAGGAATGAATCTATAATAAATGATTTACCATTGCTTTCATGGTAGTCCTGTTCCCCTTTGTTTTGGAGATTTTCCTCTGATTTGCCAGGAATGCTTTCCTGTAATAGGGACCTGTTAATACCCACATGGAAACTTCCTCCAGAAGCCCTTTTCAGTTTCTTTGTGATCAGCAACTTCCTAAATTATGACCAACCTTCTGTGGAGATTTTGTCTGCACTGAGAGATGGCTGCCATTGACAACAGCATGTACAAACCATTGCCAAGAAGAGGCTGATCAAGATACAAACAGCATTGTTGAGCTTTCTTGCCAATCACTACCATAGCCTGCTGAAACTGGAATTTTTAAAAAACCCCAACAAAATGGCAAAAAAACCCCCAACCTCAGAACAACAACAACAACCACACAAACCGAAAGCAAATAAACCCACAAAACCCAACTAAACATAAAACAAACTGGAAAAAGAAATAAATAAAAAGCAGCTCTTAACTGGGCAAACTTGAGCTGGTCAAGACACACAACAATGGGACATGTGGAAGTAAATAGGGTTCAATCCTTAAGTTAAGTGGACATTATAATAGATACTCAATGGCTTCTGCACTGAGATGTTGTTTGTGAGAGCTAGTCTTATATTGTCTTCACCATTGTGTGTTTGACTTTGCAATCTTAAACATTTTGCTTAGCGCTGCTCTTGAAATAGACACAGAAATCAGGATATGCTATGTGCAAGTAAATTCGGGCCAGTGTTTGCCTTGTGGACCTTCTATAAACTTGTTATTTAGATGCAGTCAAAAATGGAAGCTTGGAAAATTTCCCCAGCACATATGACTTCATCAGCATGAGAGGAAAGCACATTTGTGTACACAAATGTGTACATGAATACAAAAAGGAATATATTGGAACTAATTTAGTTTTCCCAACTACTTCTAACAAATTTTTCAACAGCTAAGTGATACCAAATCACAGTCAGAAGGGATGACCAATTATGAGCAGTACCTAGGTTCATGAGATTAACAGTGCTTGGTTGACACCACCACATTCCTTGCTTGTTCTCTAGTAATTCTGAACCTGTTAATTTATTAATATCTCACCTGTTAACTCTTACATAAGGAGGGCAGAAGCTGTAAGAGATTTTAGCTGGTATTCTTCAGCTTGAATCAGACAGTTCTTGGAGGTAGGACATGAACATTCTGTTTGTGTTGCTCTTGGGGTCTGTCCTGGGACTGCATTTGCTTTTGTTATAGGACTGCCTGAGGTCCAAATGTGTTGCAGGTCATATATAAAGAGAATAATTTCAAATGCAATTTACAGGTAAGGAACTGCGTCATGAGGAGGTAAAAGTGACTTAGCTTAGATAGGATTACATTGGAAAAGCCATGAGATGAAACAAGTCCCAATCCAGTGCCCTAATCATGCAACCAGCCTTCTACTTCAGCTGACATTCAGTCTTGAGGACATGAATACAAAAAAAGAATTATATATGGTGTGTGAGAGACAATACAACAGAACTTAAGTGAACCAGGAGGTTCCTGGAATGTGCTGGTGACAACTTCCTTCACCATCTGACAGAGAAAATTATGAGGAGAGCTTCTGTCCTGGACCTTTGCCTCACCAACAAGGTGCAGACAGGGGGGAATGTCAAGCTCAAGAGAAGAATTGGCTGCAATGACCATGAAATCCCATGATTCTATGAAAGGCTGGATTTCAAGGTTCTTTAGGGCAATGAGGAGGGTCTGCAGCAAGCTCATTGCCCTGGACTTCAGGAGAGCAGCTTTTGGCCTCTTCAGGGATCTGTTCAGTAAAGTCCCATGGGATAAAGTCCTTGCAGGGAAGATCAGCCCAAGGGAACTGGTTGATATACAAGGATTTACTCTGAGATCAGGAGCAATGAAGCACAATGAAGAGGAAGGCAGACAAAAATCCCAGGAGAGCTGTGTGGATGAACAAGGAGAACCTGGACAAACTCAAACACAAAATTTATGTTTGTAGGGTGTGAAAACAAGGAGAGGTAGTCTGGGTGGAGAAAAAAAATTGCCTGAGAAGCCAGGGATCAGGTTAGGAAAGCTAAAGCCTGGGTAGAATTAAACCTGGACAGAGACATCACATGCAAGAAGAAAACTTCTATAGGTACATGAGGGATAAAAGAAAGACTGGAAAATGTGGGCCCTCTCCAGAAGTAAATAGGAGATCTGGTCACCTGGGACATGGAGGAGGCTGAAGTATTTAATGACTTTCTTTGCCTTGGCCCACACCAACAGGTTCTCCAGCCACACTAGAGTCACAGAAGGCAAAGGCAGCAGGGACTAGAAGAATAAAGAATCATCTTCTGTAGGAGAAGATCAGGTTTGAGAACATTTCAGAAACCTGCAGGTGCACAAATCCATGGGACCTGAGGAGATCCTGATGAGATCCTGATGGAACTGGCAGATGAAGGATCTAAACACTACCCATTATATTTGAAAACTCGTGGCAGACTAGTGAAGTTCTTATTGAGTGGAAAAGAGGAAACCCCAGTTTTAGAAAAGGGTAGAAAGAAAGACTGTGCAAAGCATTTGACATTGTCTCTCATAGTATCTTTGTCTCTGAACTGGATTTGATGGGTGGAATACCGGGTGGATAAGAAATTGGCTGGACAGTCACACTTAGAATTTTTTCCAGTGTCTCAATATCTGGGTGCAGAGCAAGTGGCCCCTCAGGTGTCTGGGTTGGGACATCTCTGTTGGTGACATGGACACTGGCATCAACAGTTCTGCAAATCTTCTGAGCTATGTGTTGTGGTGGACATACTAGAGGGAAAGGATGGATCTAGAGCAACCTTGGTAGGCTTGAGAAGTTGGTCTGTGTGAACCTCATGAAGTTCAACAAGACTAAGTGCCAGGTCCTGCAGGTAGGTCAGGAAAATACAAAGCACAAACACAGGCTGGGCAATGAGAAGGACTTGGGAGTACTGATTGATGAAAAGTCCAACACGACACAGCAGTGAGAGCTCACAGCACAGAAGCCTACAGTGTCCTGGGCTGTATCAGGTCAGGGGAGGGGATTCTGGACCTCTACTCTGCTCTTGGGAGAACGATGCTGTGTCCAGCTCTGGTGTCCACAACATAAGGATGTGGAACTGTTGGAACAGGTTGGAACAAGAATTATTATATTATTTATGTTGGAACAAAAATTATTAGAGGGATTGAACTCCTCTCCTATAAAGACAGACTGGGAAAGTTGAAATAGTTCAGGCTGTAGGGAGACTGTATAGCCCTTTCCACTGTCTAAAGGAGCTACAAAAAACCCAGAGAGCCTTTTTACAAGGGCACGTAGGTACAGGACAAGGGGTGATGACTTTAAAATGGAAGAAGTCAAGTTTGAATCAATCATTAGAAAGAAATTCTTCACTGTGAGGATGGTAAGAGACTGGGACAGGCTACCCGGAGTTGTTGCTGCCCCATCTCTGGAAGCTTCCAAGGACAGGCTGGATGGAACTCTGAGCAACCTGGTCTACTGGAAGGTGTACCTGCCTTTCCAGTTAGAACGAGATGGTCTCTAAGGTCCCTTCCAATCCATACCTTTCCATGGCTGTCTAATCCTAGTAATCGTTTGTTGTGTACAGCTCGGAAGTTGGCATGGCCAGGCATGGTCATTCTGCAGCCAAAGGGAGGGCAGGAAGCAATCAGGCATCAGGAAGTTTCCAGGTGAGGCACTGTATCAGGTCACCCTTGCCCAATACCTTCACTGTGGGCTGGAGAACTCTAAACTGTAGTTTATTACTGAAAACTTCTCCCAAGAGAAATGATCTGCTGAAGAACAGAATGTTGAGTACTCAATCCAAGATCCCAGATTCATACTTATTGTTTACTTATGTTCTCAGAGTATGGTGGTCCAAACATACTTTATGCAAAAATAAAACTTCACTTAACTAAACTCATTTTCTTCTTTGTGAAGTCCAATTTGCTGTAGCTCTGTTTATGTAAGATACAGATGAATCTTGTTAGAAATATTGGATTACAGTAGTCTTGACAGATTAAAACAATTGCAGGAAAAATTTGGACCTATTTACACATTGGAATGTACAAGACTGTATTATGACCATACCAACATTACTCCAGATCAGTAACTGTTAGTAAAAAAAGTCAGCATTTAACACATGGTGATACTTGAAACTTTGGGGGTTTTTTGGAAGTTTCAGAGAACTGTGGGGTATTAAAATAAAAATTATTGTATTGAACAACAAGATTTACTGAAATTCAAATCCTTTTATAGTGCAGTATAATACAGATTTAGAAATTAAGTTCTTTAACTCTTCAGAGATGGAAGAAAGGGCTGCTTATAACATACACACAATACAGCTGTATTAAATTATTTCATCACCAGAGAGTCCCATTCTACATTTTACTGAAAGACGGTGAAATCTGTGTCTATCCCACTGGGTAGAAATTCTTATTTTGTTAAAGTCTTCATACGACCAGTGGAAGTTAAGACCAATAGTTAGTATTTGGCCTTTTTATTTTTAATGAATCTGTAATACATACTAATTAGCCTGTCATTTTACCTATCTTCTCATGACATGTCTTAACATATACAACCCAATGTCCCACATACTTTATTTAATTTTTATAGCTGCCTTAAATAAGAAGGTTTTGGACCCAAACATTTTTTGGTTCTAAGAAATCCCTTCTTCTCCTTTGTGAACAAAACCATGGAAATATACTCCACTCTTACTAATTCAGACTCTATAGGCTACTTTACTAAGCATTTTCAATGACTGTTTTTAAAGGGTCTCTTTCTTAGTTGCTGTTTTAGATAATTAGTGTGAAGGAAATTTCAAATTGTTTTAGGTAATCTTCAAGAGTTACTTAAAAGACAAAATTTGATTAGCCATGTGCTTCCTTTAAACTGGCTTTCTACCTGTATCACCTTATATAGACTTGGTTTTGGATGATAAAATAAATAAAATTAAGCAATGGTACACAAAATCTATAAAACTCCTTTGAGCTTGAATGGGCATAGTAACAAGAATCTCATATGTCTAAAACAGGAGAATTGAATATAAGAGTTTTATTTAAAAAAAACCCAAATGCAATCAAGAGATACTCAATAACATTTTACGGTTTTCACTCATTCTTCTTGATGATCTTTTCCCAAAAATTTGGCATCAAGGATAAATAGTGTACTGATGTAAGCATGCTTGTGTTATGCATATGCAAATACTTATTCCACCTTGATGAACTTTGGAGAATACACTATGACTTGTGTGAATTTGTGAAACCACCTGTAAAATGAGTTGCCAGCAGATGTGCACAAGGATATCAGAAACTTGTCCACAGAGGAGTAATCTCAACAGTGGTAAGTCAGGCTGATCCAGCTAGGGATGGAGAGCTCTGTAAGCACATCTCTAGGACAAGGCCAGGTGAGACATCGGAGTGCCTGGTCACTGAAATGTGATTTCACCCACTCCCTTGGTCAACATCCAGAGAAGAAGTCATTCAACAACAGTGATTAAAAGCCTGGATGTAGGTCTGAGTGTGAACACCCCCGCACCTCCATGCCTTGATGAGGATATCCTTTCCACTTGCCAGTCAAATTCCAGTCTGCAACTTTGGCTGCTCTGTGACTGTGGTTTCCAAACATGACTGTCAACCTGTCCTTGGAAATTCTGGAGACAGGCATAGTTGCAAAAAATCCAACCCTGCTGAGGTCATTCACGTTCCCTGCTTCAGAGACTGCAGCCTTTGCAGCTCACTCAGCTCAGCATCCCCAGAGGAAAGCCTGTGTTTTGTCCCTCATCTCAGTTTTCTAGCATATATCTGAGTTTAAAGAGAGATTCCAAATCCTGTCTGGTTTGTAAAGTTTTTTTCTCTTGGTGGAGGTGGACAGGGAACAAAAGTCACTAGACTCACTACAGTCAGTGAAAACATCACTGAATATCTGGGACTAAGAAAGTGTTGACACTAAAAACAGCCACCATTTAAAGTGCTAGCCCTCACAGAAGTTGACGTGTTGTGGCATCGGTATCAGGTAGCTGCTCCCATACGCAGAAAGGGAGAAGTTTTGCGGTATCTCATTTAGTCCTAGTAAGTGCTGGGCACCAGGAGGTCTCTCATGTTGTGTGTGCTGTGTACAGGGCTGTACCTTTCAATGGATTCCCTTCCCAACGCTCTGCTCCGTTAGTAGAGAGAACTCATCATTGTTCACTGTCTGAGACAAGATAATGGGGGAAGGCAAAACTCCACCCCTGCTATCTCCCCACAGAGTTTGAACAGGTAACTACCTGGAAAAGTCTTTGAATCTCTTAGAGGGAATTCATGGGTCTCCTTTGTCAAGCTGAAAGAAGTGTGCCTGCTCTTGCCAATGCTGAGCTGTGTGACAGCATGCTACTAAACCTGCTTTTAGCAGCTTCAGAGGTATGTGAAGCAAGGAAGAAAGCATAGTATCAGTGGGTGAGCTTTTAATGGGGTGGGAGACAGACTGCTACTCTTTTCTCCATCATTCTGGAGACCATCACAAAAAATGTCACTATTTCCTTCTCTCTCCTGAGGTTTTGCACTGTTACTGTAACTTCACTCAAAATCGTCATTCTCTAGGTGTGCCACCCTGAGTTTCTTTGCAAGAAGGTGTGATATACACAAGTTTCATCTCCACCTTGGTGAGAAAAGAACAAATACAGCTCTCCAGCAGTCTAAAGCAAGTCCTGCAGTTTTTCCACCCTTAATAATATTAGGCTAGAGTTAAAAATACAGCGAGATAGTAAGAGTCACTAGACATAAATTTGTTGATTGCAGCTTGGAATTCCTTCCGCTGAAAATAAAGCCAAAATCCAGCTCCATGTAACTATTCAGTGTTCCATCACCCCTTTTACGTATCTCTACGCATTCATCTAGGGCATCTAAAGTTGTCTTTTTTTTTTTTTCTTCTCTTCAGGAGACTAGTTTAATGTTTAGCTGTCTTCTTTACCCAAGTGAGTTTTTAGAATAAATGCATTCAAAATTTTTCTTGCTTCATTTGTCATAGTGATTATACCTGGTTTTGTTCTTACTGATTTGAACAGTTAAATAGAAGTAGTTCTTGCTTCCTGCTAGTCTTTACCTCACTGCTTTGTACAGACAGTGCTGGGCCAGATTTGCAGCAATTGGGAAAAGAAACCATTCTCTAGCTCTGCCACATTTAGCCTGATTTTTTTTTTTAAATGCCATCTTCTCTTTCCATCAGAACTGCTAATGACAGCAGGCCTGTAACATACTATTTGTGCTTGAGGTGAGATTTTTGGCTCATTGTACATCTCCTTGAAGATGTGGAGTCTATTCAGAAATGCAGTTTTTCTCCTATCTAGGTCTTTTGCATTCATTGAGCATTTAATGGACCATGCTGAGTGGAGAGTGGTAGCCGCGGAGACTCCTGGTTTTCTAATTTTTTGTGGGTTGTGGCTACCACCAAAACAACACCCGGTCTGCTCTCTGGAAACCTCAAAAGTTTGAAATGTAGCTTAAATTGAAGATAATCCGTATGATTTCATGGAATATTCTGTCACAGTCAAGGGCTGCTCAGCATGGTTGTATCTGCTCTTCTGGTTTTTTAACTTCCATCCCCACTGAGGGGCACCAATTCCTGACAACATGGAGATGAGGAAACAAATGGCCCAACAGAATCACTGTGTTCATGATGACAGAAAGTAACTAGTAACAGAGCTCTGACCTAACATTTCAACCCCAAGAACAAACCCAGAGTCTTTTACAGCTCTCAAGTTTTATCAAGCCTTTCATACAATTACTCTTCCATGACATCATCTAGAGGCAGAATCACAGTGCGTTTATGCAAAAAACAGAATGTGGCCCATGCTTAATAATCTCTTAGAGATTTGTTGTTACAGACAGTCAGGTTGGAGTGGAGCATCACCTCCCCAGCAGCAGATTTTTAAAAAGCACAGTGTGATTTTTTAGTCTTTTTTTTCACATTAGAAAAAGTAGGCCTCAAATACTTGTGAAAATGTGGATACCAACAAGAATTTAGGTTTCTCTCTTTTGTGAGAGGAAGAGATGCTTAAGTCTAATAATCACAGTTATGAAAATTCATTTTTTTTTGAACAAGAAAAAAGAAAATCAATGAATACAAACATCCATAGCCTGTTACTAATCCTACACTTAATCTGACTAAGCGCTGATTTTGCATGAGAGAAGATGTGTCTTTGACAGGGAGTTTGAGAAAGTGACAATTTAACTGGCAATTCCCCTGTTGCTACTGAGATCAAAGGCACACCAAAGCTGCTAACCTGGAATATGAAGTGTGCTAAGAAAGTGTGAAAAAAAGCAACAGAAACCTCAGGAAAACAGCTACTTTACAGTATTGCTGCAAGAACTAAATTTGTTCACTTGTTTTTGGCTTTGCTCCCTGTGTCTGACTCAGTGATATTTTCCCAGCTAACCTTATAGTATTTTTTTTGCTCCTAAGAACCAGTCTGGATAATAATGTCCCTGTAAAGTGTGTCTTGCATGCCTGGTATTTGTCATACAATCTGTAGTTCTCCCATATAGGATGGCTCAGTCATTCTGCTTTGACTGTGTAGATGGGCTTAAAAGAGAGTGCAGGTGCAATATCCTTCCTCCCTCCACTTGCTGATGAAAAGCTGGATCAGATCCCTGGAAATGTATCTCTTCTAGGTGGGCCACATGTCCCACTGCTGTGAATGGTATGGTGTTATGGACTTGCATGGAACTGACGGTCTCACCTTTAACTGAACATTCTGAATGTGTCTCTCTGCTGTAGAAGAAATGTTTGCTCTCAGCTGGCAAGGCAGGACTGTAGAAAGAGGAAGTGAGTCTGTTCTCCTTATTGAAATGTTTCTCTTTTCTCATTAGCTGGTTAGATTTTTCACTTCATTATTCATCAAGCCTTGGTGAGCTGCCTACATGCAGAGTCAGCCAGGGATCCCCAGAACTGCGTCTTTACCTTGGTAATCCAGGACCTATGGAAATGCTTTCACCCACCTCTGACTAAGGGCAGACTTGAACCTTTTTCAGGGCTTTGAAGTGTGATTTGTTCCAGCCATCAAAAGCAGGGCAGTCTTTTCTGCAGAGGAACTGAGCTCCACATGGTCATCACTCTTTGCCCAGAACTTCCCCTGCCACCACTGAGTTTGGAGTAGCCCGTGGAGAGAATTCAGGCCTTCTCTGACAAACAAATGGTACAGGAAAAAATGGACGTAATGAGACATGGAGAATGTTCTCTCTTGTGCGGACAACTTAAAATTTTTATTGTGTTTTTTCTAAAGAAAAACCAGCCCTACTCCGCAATGAATCAATAAAGATTTAGTAATATGAACAAATTAACTTTGAATTGTGCAATTGCATCTTTCAAACTTCACTATCAGGAACTATATTGTCTGCATCTCTTTAAAAGTCCAATTTGCTCCTGAGCCACAAATAGTTCAAATTGTCAACGATTTTGTAAAAATCAATGAGAATCATGCAAACAGAACTCAGAGTATCATTTTAACCATAAATTATGCACCTGATGAATTCTATCCCATGGTCACAATAGACAACAGAGGACCACAGAAATACAGTATCCTTGTTGCTTTTATTTCCTTTACATGTGCTACTTCCAGTGTTGGTGATCAGGAGGAAAACATCAATTACAAACCTCTTGGCTCTGAAAAACAGGCAACATTCTTAGTGATGCATTTGAAAAAGTGCTTTTAGATAAATTGTATACAGCATATCATTCTGCATATAATTTATCTTTCAAGTGTTCTGTCAATTTGCCCATTGAGAAAACTCCTCAGTTTTTTCCAAAGCTGATATTCTCTCTGTTGAGCTCTGTTTTTTTCCCAACAGTGGCTCATAATGTTTTTTTGAGCTATAAGAAGGTGATTAATCAGTTTAACCTGATAGATCTTAAGTTTTCAAACTGCTAACCTCACAAAAATTCCAGCAGACTCCCAACTATATCTTGATGTAATCTTAGTAATGTGGAGCCTGATCCTCCAATTCTTGCAGTTTTCTGGCAGTCTGCTTGAGCTGGTGGTATGCATGGTATGTGCATGTCCCCGTACAAGGTTATCAAAACCAAACTTGATTTCCAAACTTGTGCATAAATTCATTTTCAGATGAAAAAGGGGGGGTGGTAGCATGGGGGGAAGAAAAATCCTTATTGCTTTAGTGCTGAAGAGGATCAGAGAATTAAACCCCACAATTTTTTTTCTTGATGAACACCATAAAAATTCTTGTATCAGTATTTTCCTTTCTTGTTGCTCTGGGTTTTGGTGGAAGGGTGGTAACTCATTGCTGAATTTACATGAAGGATGTCCTCTTGGATCAAATGGGAAGAGTTTTACCTGAAGCATAGTGTGTGTCTGTGATGGCAGCAGCTTGGACCAGAAAATTCCTCGTGGATTCCTCCCAGAACAGGAGGCAAGGGCAGGGATGGAGAGACAGTGATGGACTTGGTTCAGAGACACATGCTGTGTTCATTCTCAGCCAGCAAGAAAATTAGCAAGTGGCACAAAAAGCCACACAGAGATGTAAACAAAATCATATCAAATAAAAAATTAAAAAAAAAAAAAAAAAGTTAAAAAGCAAAAAAAATCCAACAAACAAAAAACACCCAAACAAAAAAACCTCATAGAAGTTAAACAAGACCTTGCAGCAGAAATTTTCTCCAAAATCTGTCACCTCTTTTCATGCTGGAACAAAACAAAAAAAAAAAAAAAGAATGAAGCCTTTCAAATCTCTTCTTGGCAAATCCTGTTCATGGCATTCACAGTTTTTGTCTCCCAAGGAGGTCAAGAAAATATAGAAGGAGAAATGTCCATAATGAAGTTTCACAGTAGGCCACTGATATAGGAAGCAGCATTGGCAAAAGTACATCTTGCACATGTCTAGATCACATAGAAATCAAGGCCAGTTTCTTCCTTAGAGTTTTTGGCTCCAACCCACATATTCCTCATTTTTGCATAAAACCTGCTGAACTGTTGCTGTGAGCAGTGTCTTCTTCATTTGAGTCATCCCCTTTCAATACACAAACCAGACGGTGGCTGTTCTTCATGAAAAGAGCTATTGTTGCATCTTTTTATTTGTTTTGTTTTTTGTTGTTGTTTTGGGGTTTTGTTGTTGTTTTGGTTTTTGTTTGTTTGTTTGATTGGTTGGTTTTGTTAGAAAATGTGATTTAAATTACTTGAAAAACAAATTGAAAATTTTTTATTGAAAAAGTTTGTATCTCTCAATTTTCTGCTTTCACTGAAATTAAGAAATTACTTAAAATTTCAATTTGCCAAAACCTTGGGATTTTCCTGCATAATATAATTATTCTCTAAGTTTTGAAAACCTGTTTTGAAGTTTTCTGGTGTTTGTTTCAATGATAAAATGCAGAGAGAAATAAAATAATTTTTTTGCTTGTTATTTTAAAGTCACCATTTTAGAGCTGTTTGAAGTGAACGCAGTTTTAAACACTTTGTAGCAAACCCCTTTTATTTTCAATCAGCCCCAGGGTACTTTTTACTCAGAACAGAAGACACAGACCCTCAAGTTATGAAGTTAGGGTGAGTTAAACTCACATGTTATGGTTGCAGGTCTGACACACTAATTTTCATTTTTTTAATATTTTATGTGGATGCCTGAAGAGTCTTACAAAACATCCCCTTAGTGCTACTGAAGACAGCTAGGAATGGATTATAACAGTTAGAGGGTCTCCATCACTGTAAGGTCTTATAAAAAGGGATTTAATGAACCTTTGATGACAATAGTTTTGGTTGTCCTGACACAGTTTTAGGGTAGTGGAACAGGATAGATAATGTCTTTGCATCTTTGTCTCCAAAAAGGATGATCTTACTGAACACTTGTAAAAGTCAGCAGGCTCCAATAATTCAGGAACTGCAGAACTCATAGAGCTCAGTGGAGGCTGCAAAACAGATATGTAGAAAACCAACCCACCCTGATATCATGCGGCTGTGGTGGACACATTATCTTATCAGAAAAGGGCATTGAAATTTTGATTTCTATGGACAGGAGCTCTGCTGTTTTTAGTGGACAATTCTGACCAAGAGAAGGTTTTGTCCTTATAGTGGGCAGCAGCATTGCATCTTGTCTCCCATTTTCTTTACTCTGCTGTGCATATCCAGTGGAGGTTTGGTTTACATTTCAATTTTACAGCAATTTACTAAACGGTAATTTTGATTTTTTTTTAAATTACTGAGAAGTGACTTAGAAAAGCCTTCTCTTTGGAAAGCATCCAATGCTTTGACGTATTCTTGAAATAATCCCTGAAACTCATTATAATCAAACCTTGTCAAAGATAGACTATATTGCATTCTCCAACTAACATGCTGCTTTTTCTGAATCAAAAATTGGAATGAAAACAATAGGTGAGATTTTCTATTATACAGTGAAACCTGATGTTTGTCAAAACCTATCATGCTGAGTCCTTCTAACTCTTCAAACAAAAGCTGTGAGGATTTTTTTCATTAATGTTTTTGATATGCTGACCTGTTTTTTTGTTATTCTTTGGGGTTTTTATTTTAGTTTTTTTAATCTTTGATTGTTAACATTTTACAGTAAAAATGTAATCACTGTTCTAGACAGAAAAAAGGATATAAGCAGGAATCTCTCCATTTCTAGATTCCTACTCATGCTCTAATTTTGTGTGGAAGCCCATTTACAGAACCAAGGAAAATAAGCTGACAAGTAAACACAAATTTCTTCCTTGGCTATTGGGAGAGGGAGAAAATTATTCTAAAATCTGTTTACCCAGAGGAAGGCATCAGAAGTTTGTGTATACATGAGCAATGCTGCTTCAGAACTTACCTTGAACAGTCATATCCCCTGCAGATTGAAATATTTTGGTATAGCTGACAGAATTAAGCATTACATGGGGGGTTCTTGGAGAAATGTAATCACCATTTTCATGCAGAAGAGCAGCATGCATGGCATTGACATCAAAAACTTTCTGGAACTGTTTTTTCAACTAGTACAGAAAACGACTAGTTAGACTGGAACCACTGGAAGTGTGTTTTGGTTTGAGAATGATGGGGTTTAATGTTTTTAAAATGTACTTAAATCTAATTCTAAGGTAGGCAGTTTGTTCCTATATGTTCGTGCAGGGTATTTCTCAGCAGATCTTTTTGAAAGGTATAAGCACTTAAATAGTTGCAGTTCAACATTTCTGCAATTACAGTAATTTTTGGTTATTCATGTCCTGATCTATAATTTGGAGGGATTAAAAGACCAGCCATGGTTAGTAGTCACCACGTCTAATGTGTTCAGCTCTGCAGTTCGGAGCCAAGAATGAGTGGTATGTGCATACCAAGCAAAATGGAAAAAAAAGTCTGTGAGTATTCATTGAAATTCAGAAGTCAGTTTTAATTCAATGATGTTCATGGAATGCTCCCATTCACTTCCTACAATCAGATTTTGAGCATTTGTGCAAGAAATCAACCAGGCCACAATTTTGCTCTGGGTTTTCATTGCAAGTCAATTTTAAATTGAATATTTAAAGCATGGATTTATGGGGAAAAATTGAAAGCATGAAACATTAATAATATTTTCAAGCTGGGTTTAGTTGGTTAGATGATGTCATTATGCTCTGCCAGTTCCCTCTTGGATGTTTTTCATGCATGACTGGGGGTCTGCAGACCAAACCTTATAGACAAATCCAGCTACTACATTTTCTTACTGATTTCATGCAAAAACCCAGTTTGGAGTAATACAGTCTTGGGACTGTATCACGATAAATGTGATAAAGAAAATAGATAGCTTTAAAATGAAAGAAATCAAAAATCAAGAGAGTATATTTCATCTTATTGGATCCTAATGTTTTTCCCCCTCTCTGGTTTGATTCAGGAACAATCATCTCACCATCACTGGAGCTTCATTGGACTGGATTTTTTTTAAACTGTTGCCCCAGCAGAAACAGGATTTTGCATTTACCATTATTAAACAGTTATGTCAGGAGATGCTGAACCTCAGCTGTGCTTTCTACAATTGTAAAGTCATAGCGTTTCCTGAGTTACAAATACCCAAATAGACCCTATGTCATAGGCTGATTTGAGTTGGAAGGGACCTTAAAGCCCATCCAGTTCCACTCCCTACCATGGGGACACTTTCCACTATCCTGGGTTGCTCCAAGTCCCGTCCAGCCTGTCCTTGGACACCTCTAGAGATGGGACCACAGCTGCTGTGAAGGATGAAAGGAGTTTGGTGGGTGTGATATATGTGACAAATGTTCTCTCTGGGAGAGAAAAAAAAAATGCTCTGTTAAAGAAAGAAAAAGATATAATTTCATAAAGAACTGAGAAGAAATTAATTTTTCAAGGTGTTCATTTAAAGTTTGAAAGTTTTTGACTAATATAATGCTTAGCAGCTCCATGAAATAGTGTAATCTTTTGGTTATGTTGTTACTGTCCATATCAGTCTTTTTACACATATGCCCATGGTTAAGATCAAGGGCACTTTTCAAAAACTTTCTTTAATTCTTGGATTGCAATTCAAGTAAAAATCAAAGATACTTAAGAACATCTTGTGACTTGCAAAATTTTCTCTTCTTGATATTAAAAATGCTGTTGAAGATCTCTCCTCCTTTATCTTGCAATCAGTGCTATCCAGTGGGATCTGGATTACTCAATTGTTACTAAAAATTCTTTAGGTTTTTGGCTGGGTTTTCTTGTTTGTTTGTGGGGTGGGTTTTTTTTAAACTATTTTTAGTATTTTATATTTTTAAAATTTTTTTTACAAGTATGCATTGAATTTCAGATGCCTTGTTTAATACATTTCTCTTAAGATCTGCTAATGTAATGTACAGGACAGAGAAATACAAGTATTTGCATTTTTAAAAAATTGAAATGAGATTTAATTAATGAGACTGCAATCCCTACAAAGAAGAAAACTGCTATAAGAGCAAACTAGGAGTCATGAAGCACCACATGAGAATTTTTACCTACTATAGTTTTCAGCTTTGTTTCTCAAGTAATGATAATTTTTACTCCTCATAGTCCTGGTAATATGCTGAGAGTGAGGTGTGAGATTTCTGTGACTTTGTGACTGTAGGGTCATGATCTCTCACCCATGCGTAGGAAAAGTGACTGTGTGTGCACATTCCTGTTGTGCTCCCTGAATAATGGTCAGATTCTGCTTACTGGAATGGCACCAGCTGGCTGCTTTGATTTTTTTAAAATATTTTTTACAAGTGAATTAAAGAGAATTGTACATTTTCCTTCTCTGTTAGTGGAGTTATTTCCACATCTTCAGGTTGGATGTGAAATGAAACCTGGAGTCAGCAAACCAAAAAATTCCTTCCATTGGAAAAACTGGAGGGAGATCCCTAATAATGACTGCAAAAAGGTTTCACTGAAAACACTGAATACTTCTTCTCAGCTGTCATCTCAGTTTTATTCTGAGTTAGAACAGTAACTTCATTATGGCTTTCGTATGGCACACACATGGAGGACACTCCAGATCCTACAGAGGCTTTGTTGTAATATGGAGAAACAGTGGCAAATACACAGCAGCAGCTTGAATGGCGGATCCAAACCATAGTTTCATATTAATCCATGACAATTGACTAATGAAATCATCCAGAATGGGCAAGGTTGCAGGAGACATGGCTGGAAAGCCAAGCGCTGTGTTTTTAGGATGTGCAGATGTGTTTAAGGCAATGGGCCTGCAACACTCAGGAGCATGTGCAAGCCAAATTGTGCTTCCAAGACTCCCCAGCCAGAGCCCCAGTGCATGTGCTTGCTGGCTTAAGGATAATTTGTCATTTGTACATCATACAACTATCCACCAGTTTATTTGGACAGCCTTTTGGCCAAATTCTGGGCTCAATTCCGTCCTTGCAACCTGTGACCTCAGTGTTGCTGAACGGGTGTAAGGGAGCAGAGGATTTATTTTTGTGTTGCTTTTTAAACAATGAATGTGTTGAAATCCTAGGGAAAGCTGGAGCTATTTACCATGTTTCACAAAACATATCCCAACCAAGTTATGAACTGATGATTTCACTTCATTACGTTTCCTGATAGAATGGTAAGAACTGTAGGTGAAGGAAGACTTCTAAAAAGCAACATGCCTCTTCTGATGTCTTTTTAGTTTGGGGATTTAGTTCTGGATTAATGAGTAATGCAAAAATTAAACAGCTCCGCTGTATTTTATGGAAATGAAGAATCTCTACCACATAAATGATACTTTAGGAGAAGTGGGCTGGAAGCTTCTTCTCAATTTCTCCACAATCTTGTGCTGTTCCAATATATATTGCTATAGACCACTGAATATGGCAATTTAAAATGTTACTTTAGTAGTAAGTACAGCTTCTCATGCTCATGCTTCAGTAGTTTTGGTAGCCTTTGTAGCAAGGAAATCTTCTACATCTAGAAAATACAGTTCAGAGTTTTTAGTTCTGTCAGGCAGATGTGCACCTGCAGATCTGCAGGGTTTATTCTGTATTTCAGAGTTAGCTCCTTCAGCCTGTGCTGAAGGCCAGCACAACTCCTTTGTGATTACCTAATTGTGACAGTTGCCGCTACAGATCTTTATTTTTTTTCCTAATTTTCAATAGCTTAAGTGCAGTTATGTGTATGTTTGTCAAAGAGAGTATGTTTTCAAAAATAATACAGTCTTGGAATTTTTAATGTTGACACAGGCCTTTCTGACATATATTTTTCCTGCCTCTGCTGCTTCTTATTTCCAACAATGTCTCAGAAAAGAATCCCTGAGCCAGGATAGTGGGACCAATTCTCTCCAACTCTCTGCTATTTAACCTACAGTAATTTGGGGTAGGTAGTTGGAGTTGGCAGAGCAACACACGGATGCACGAAATCCCCCCCTAAATGGAAACTGAAGTATCCAAGAGCTTGAGTTTTGGTGGGTGAGAGAAGGCATTTTAAAAAAGACTATGTTACACAGCTGACTTATGGATGAAGAAGCTGCAGGGTAAAGAGGGACACAAGGACAGAGAGGAGGCATGTAGATTGGAAGTTTCAAAAACGTTTGGAAGTTAAAAGGAGAATTTCTTGACCATCTTGTGCTGATGTCAGTGCAATCTCTGAGAAGGTTCTGTGCCAATGGAATTGGAATTTCCTGAGGAAAAAAATTTTTGCTAAAAGAAAATATCTGAGCAGCTCTAGAGCTTAGTCAGTATAACATCACCACACATGGGACCACTCATAACGCACCACAGAGCCACACACTTTACTGCGCCATTTCACTACCTGGGATTTAAGATCTCAGCAACAAAAGGAAGATGGTTGGTGTGTTTGCCCATATTATTTCAAGTCATAAAGCTGACAGGAAAATAATTCCTTTTTTGCAATTAGTTGTTCCCTTGGGAGGGACCATCTTCAGTGCTCCCATGAACCATTCTGAATCTTGCACAAAGAAATGGGTTAAAAAGCTGATAAGCAGAGAATTTAGGCTGAGGGATGTGTCATACAGAATTTTCTGCAAGGCTTCGAGAACTTACCAGAGATTCTCATTCACACAGGTGTTATATACCAAGCCTGTTCTAAGGCCTGAACTAAGGTTGAGAATAAAAATCTTATAAAAGAACAATGGTTCTTTTATTGTATTAAGGATGTTTGTAATTCTGCATAATTAGGTGGGAATTACAGGACAGATACTTCCTACTCAAAAAACACCTCCTGTGGTATTTTACTGATATGGCCATGCCGATGCTCTTGCAAACAGAAAAAAAATTCTGCTTCAAACAAGTTCTGCTTCTGTCTCACTAGTTTTGATATATGATGTGCTGTTCTACTAATTTATATTTGTGCATGATAATTATCTTTCAACCTTAAAGAGGACATTGACAGAAAAAGATTTTCTTCCTTCCATGGTGTACAGTTTAGACTGCTTCCTGTGTCCAGAGAGAGGCTCATGCTTGATAATTTCCCTGCTAGTATTTGTAGCTAAAATAGTGGCAATTTCCCTTTCTTCCCTCATCTCTCTCTGTGCCAGCAAGTAGGTTCTGGTGGTTTAGGTTTTTTTACCGTCATGGATTGTTGTGTGATTCATAGAGCAGCCTGGAGCAACTATTCTTGTGGAATTCTCTGATTCAGCAGTAAGCCCTGGGCTGGACTTTATGACCTCCATGGTGATTGGCCTTGCAACTTTGTCCTGGGCTGGTTCAGAAGAAAACATGAGCCCAGTTGTGCCCTTGGATACAAAGAGAGGTTTCTGCCTGGGTTGAAAGGTCTGTTGGTGTCATTTGCTGCAGTGGTGCTGCACTGGTCTGCTGCTCTTGAGCTGTCATAGAATCACAGAATCACAGAACAGCTTGGCTTGGAAGAGACCTTAAAGCTCATTCAGTGCCATCCCCTGCCATGGGCAGGAGAACCTTCCACCATCCCAGCCCCAATGTCCAGTCTGTCTTGGGACACTGCCAGGGACCCAGGGGCAGCCACAGCTGCTCTGGGCACCCTGTGCCAGGGCTGCCCACCCTGCCAGGGAACAATTCCTGCCCAATCTCCCATCCAGCCCTGGCCTCTGGCACTGGGAGAGTGTCCTGTCCCTCCAGCCCTTGTCAGTAGTCTGTCTCCCTGTGTGTTTCCAGCTCCTTCAGGCCCTGCAAGGCTACACTGAGGTCACCGCAGAGCTTCTGCTGTGCAGGTGAACAATCCCAGCTGTGCCAGCCTTTGCTCCCAGCAGAGCTGCTCCAGCCCTCTGCTCATCCTAGAGCCTCCTCCGGCCTGGCCCCAGCAGCTCCAGCTTCTTCCTGTGGTGGTCCCCGGGACTGGAGCAGCTCTGCAGCTTGGGTCTCACCTGAGCAGGGCAGAGGGGCAGAATCCCCCCTTCCCCTAGTGGTTACCCTGATTTGGATGCAGCCCAGGACAGGGTTGGTTTTCTAGGCTGCCAGCACACACAAAAATGACCCGTGTGCATCATTCCTTAGCAGAAATGTGCTACTTGGTTGAGCCACAATTTTTTTTGTGTTATTTGAGATTGATATAAGTAGCTGAGAACAGGGAGCAAATTGTTACAAATCTAGATAAAAGTGTCAGGTTTTCTTCATCATCAGCATTGCTAGTTGTTGTGTAAAGGCCTTTGCAGGAAAACTTTGCTCAGCTTTTCTTTTTTATTGGAAATAAAATATATTCCACAACAGCCACTGTTGGCAAGCTCCATCCATGCACACTCTCCCTTTTCTTTTGTTTTGCTTTATGATCCAACACTAGTCAAGATCTGCAAGCCTAAAATGTATACAGATGTTCCAAATTCACTTCAACTGTTCTTTGCTTGGGTTGTCTGATGGATGTTGTGATTTTATGTTTATGAACCACTAATCCCTCGTAAGTATATGCATAGTCTATTTTAAAAGGGGAGACATTCTTTTTTTTTTTTTTTTTTTTACTTTTTGATCATAAGCCTACATATTCTACTTCTTTGGTGAGTATCAACACTTGCAATCTAATCACTGTTAAAAGATTAAGGATCTTACTTTTAGAAGTGACTGAGCTATTTCACATTCCATGAAAAAAAAATCAAATATATCAAGTTCAGGCAGATAATCACCAAAGAATATTATGGAATAAATGGGTTCTGCAAAATTATAAACAACAAGATTTAATAACAATAGTTTTAACAGCCTCAGGTTCCACTAATTCTGTCTATTGCCTGTCCACACATATGCTGTTGAATGGATATACTGAAATAGCGTAGAATGATAGTATATAAAAAGGCACTACTTACACACATGTTAAAGACATAATAATTTCAAGTATTTGCTTTATCAGCACTTTTCAGTTGTGAAGTGCCGTTTGCAGCAGTCTGGTCTTCTCAGGGACCATCTTTCAGGAATAATCTGGTAATCTGGTACAAATAACATTATGTTCTTGTGCCAAAACATCCCTCGTGCACAAGGATATTTGCATTTTGCAAAGAAATAATGGTGACTCAAGTCCGATTTTCCTTCTTCAGAGCTCTTATTGCTCTCTCCTGCTGCTGTGACTGCTTTGGACTGACTCCAAACCACTGACTCTTCTTTCAAATGTACTGTTAATATGCTATTATGTTAAACAGGCTGATAGAGTAATATGGAAATGAACATGTGCAAAAGTCATTTAGGTCAAATGAAGTAACATGCTTTCAAAATATTAGCCAAAATTTTAGCATAAAACTTTGATGAGGCTGAGAAATCCTCTATTGAGCGGGAGCGTAGAATTAGCCCTTGTACAGACCATGTTTAGAACCTTATGACACTGTTTAATTCTACAGTTCCCCAAGGGCTACTTATAACCAAATTAAAGGGCGTCTTGTGCATGTTCTGGACACTGATTACGGGACCACAGACTGAAGCTGAAGACAGCTCTACAGCCACTAAGTATGCAAGTAGAGACACCCCTTAATTCAACTATATATACCCTCAGGGATCTTGGTAATTATAATAAGAAGACATTTTGCAGTTTATCCAAGGCCAGACTTAGTGCTGGTGTGGTTTTTTTCTAGTGTTTTGTTGGGTTTTTTTTTCCCTGGTTATTTCTTTTGTTTATTGTTAGTTTCTTTTGTTGTGTATGGGCCTGTGAAGAAGGTATTTTTTCCAGCCTCAGAAGATTCAGCAATTCACCTGTGTCTGCTTTTCCTTAAGATATTCACAGGATCGTGGTTGCCCTGCAGAAATGTCTTGGAATGCCTGTGGTTGCTGGAGTGCTGCACTTGAGAGCATTCACGAGTTTAGGGCTTGGTTCTGTCTGGTTTAAGAGAACACATTCCTGGGTGTGCAGCCCTGCAGGACAGCCCTATCATTTAGAGTCTGCTGCAGGTTGTTAGGGAGTCTCTGTCAGACTGGAGATCTTGGAGTGGAGTAGCTGAAATGGCATTCAAGTCACCTGAATGTCCCGGAGTGGTCAGAGGGGTAGCAAACACCACTGCGTGGAGTTGGAGTAGGGGAGGGAGGCTTATGTCCATATTTCTCTATTTCTCCTCAACAGATTATGTGATTTGTGAGAATAAATGAGTATAACTCCTTTGACTTTGGCAGATGTCTGCCAGCAAGCACTGTTTGAAGATCTGGCTTCATCAGTAAATTGGATTTTTTGAAACAAATATGTACATTTTAGTGTACAGCCTGGTCACACAGATCCCCTTTTTTTTTTTCCCTGATGTGAAGTAGCAGATGTTCCTTTGGATGATCATCAATACCTACAGGACCAGAGACACTGTCACGCATTTTCAGTGGTTACATCTGGTAGACTGTTGTGTAAACCACTGTCTGCACTCTCTTTTCATCGTCAGTGAAGGGCATATACTGGTATATATTAACAGTGTTCAGCCGGAGCAGAGTACAACTGATACACTTTGCACATCATAACACAGGTTTTGCTGGTTTCAGACCCCTTTTTTTTGGTTCAATGTTACTAGAGTGAGCTAAAAAATATTTTCTTCCCATCCCCCAGGTTGGTCTAGTAGCAGTGGAAATTCCCATCTGACTGTTACCTGCTACAGTGGTTCATGCCAGCTGAGGATCTGGTCCAGCTGGGTTTGATCTCAGCTGTAGGGCTGGTACCAGCAGGACATGTGGCCTCTTTGTGCTGTCTCAGCTCCCCTGAAACCCCCTTGCTCAGACAGCAGGCAGTGTCCAAGGCAGAGAAATTGGGATGAATACATGGATGAAACAATTATGTGCAGCCTACAAAAGGTTAACATTGCAGAGTACATCTCATGCACACCTTGATGGGAGCCAACCACATAAAGGACCTGTTTGGCCATTAGGTCCAGCAGCCCTTGAGGCTTGCACCTCTTAATGACATTATGAGGCATTAAGATGGAAGTGCAAAGATCTAAGAGGTTGTAAAGTTGTGAATGTCCCCGAGACTTTCTTCTGCCACCTTTGAATTCGGGTGTGATTATGCAAGCAGTGAGGTGCTACTCAACCCAAATTAAACTGAGAGATTGGGTGTTGAGAGCTGTGAAAAAGTCTAAAGTACTTGTTGTATTGTGGAAGATGGTGCCTAAGAGGTTCTGTAGCCTACAGTGCTCTGCAGCAAGCAGCAGTAATTAAAGCAATAATATAAGCAAGAAGGCTACTTACTGGCACTGTAAAATTAAAACAACTTTCTCTGCTCTAGCTGTCCCTAGACTTGTGCAACATGTTGCCTACAAGGAAAAAGAATTTTCCTGAAAATAATGTTTTGAGGAACAATTGTCTCTCAGTGCCGTCAGAGTTAATGACAAGCCCCAAGAGTGGGACAAAGGAAATTGTTGAGGAGAGACAATACATGGAGAAAGACCAGAAAACAAACTGTTCTAAAGAATTCAGAAAATACCATGTGTTCGTTTAAACCAAAAGCAACTCTTAACTCCTGTTGAGAAGTTTTCCGTTTAGCTGCTGAAGGTGAAGCATGTAGGAAACATAAACAAAAACAGGTTGGTTGCTCTGGTTCATGAACTGCCCCTCCTCGTCTGTGCATGCAGTGAAATCCAACTTGAGAATGCTACTGAGGGACACAAAGCAATCTTTGTGAAGGACCTAGGAAGATGAAATGTGAGAAGTGTCACATGCTTTCCTTGCTCTTCCACCCAGCCTTAGGCTACTGGTACTATTTCCCTTCATGGACACAGTACTGAGTCAAGAGGATTTGCAGTCTAATCTAGCATGCCTGTTCTTACACTGCCAAAAAAAACCTAAGAGAGTGACTTAAAAATCCTGACTTTTGAGTGAAACAAATCAAGAGGTTTTTTAAGGAAAAAAAAAGATTGGATGGAAAGCATTAGAGCTGTAGCGTAGAGAAATGAAAAGGCCAACAAGAAGAGCAGGTCCCACCAAAATGCTTTGCAAGCCCTCAGGCAGATCATGGCTTTTTCTGGCATTCAGTCCAAAAATGCATTCCACCCACCAGGAGTTTATTGTGCCATGTGCTCCCCTTGGCATGTCTCCTCCTCTGAATAAAATTAACTTCTATAACTGACAACTGATAAATTCTTGTAAACACTCCAGGCCTTCTCTCAGTAACGCCCACCTGGAAAAACATCAGGTTGCCATCTTCAAACCCATAGATTTCCTGCTTGCTACTGTTAACCAAAGCAGACCTTTTCCTCTCTTCTTGAGCACCCATCCAACTCCCTGCTGATCACAGGCATCCTTCCTCCCAGGGATGTGGAGCTTGATCAAATACATGGCATTGAAAGATGCATTGGTGCATGGTCTTCTAGTAATAACAAGCCAAGGCTCATGCCAAATGAACATCTTATAACACTTCTGAAAGAGCCTTTATATATATTCAGTAGGATGAAAATAAAATCCAACTCAACAATTAGGGGTCTCCTGCAAAGGCGTTGTACTTCCTTGGCATGAAAGCAGAATGGATTTCTCTGCGCCATTGTCATTTCTTAGAAGAGAGACGAAGTTCCCAGTCCTTCTGGAAGGTTCTCTGCAGTCTGCTGACAAGGGGATGTCTTCTGATGATATTTCAGGGGCTGGTTATTGTGAAGGCAATGAAGAAGCAAGGTTTAGCATTTCAAATTCCATTATTTTGTTATTGGAGACAGGATTGTCCCTGATTCCAATGAAAATAAAAAAGGAAGGTCTGTTTCTAGTCCTAGTGATTGCAAAAATTCAAAAATTTGACCTCTTCAGGCCTTCACACTAGAAAGCAAATGAAAAATGAAAAATGTACTTAAAATTATTCAGGCCTTTGGATGGGCTCGCTCATGAATTTTGGATACCTCAAAGATGATGACATATTTTAGTTTTCTAGTTCCCCACTGAGTAAGCATAGCTCAACTCAGTTGCAGGCTGATTACTTGGCAGTTTTCATAGCACTCAGTTTGGCAACCAGTGAGGGGTTAGAGACAAGTCACAACTGATAAACCAGGATTTTCTCTGTCAGGATGGCAATTACTTTGGCAAGATTTGTCTCACAGTGGACCGTGTTAAACTGAACTAGCTTTCTCCTGGTGTGGACTAAGAGACATTTACCTTAGCTCAGCAGATGGGAACCCACCTGCTGAAGCATGGCAAGTTGAGAGCAGATCAGTAATTCTGGGGAAAATATATCTTGAATGAGAGATACCTTTCACAGAGAACAT
>CM031878.1:68627963-68649487 GCA_018697195.1 Certhia americana
GGAATGGGGAGACAACGGTACACACTTTTAGAAGTTACTTCAATTTTTGAAATTTCAAAAAGCTACTTGCTCTCCAATTGGAGAGAAAGCACGCTTACACAGTGTGTTTGAACTCAGGAAACTGAATAAATTTTCTTCCTCCTAGTCTAGAAGATTTGACTGGAAAACTCTTTCTTTCTTTTTTTCTTTCCTTCTTTCTTTTCTTTCTTTTCTTTCTTTTCTTTCTTTCTTTTGTTTCTTTGTTCCTCCACTTAAAGCAAGTCTTTGTTTTTTACTTAATTTCTACTATTTTAGTTGATTTGTTTGCTGGTAGTATCTTCTTGTTCTGGTTCGGAAGGCAGTATCCAGCCACAGCTTGAAAAGAGGAAAATTATAGATTTCTTTCTAAGGGTGGCCTGAAGAATGCCAGTAGAATTTCTCATGTCTATCATTCAGGAGGCAAAGATTTGTCTTTGCAGCTTAGAGTTGTGATTCAGGTCACACAACTTGAATTTAGACCTACTGACATTATGATTATAGAAGATGAGGTTCTCTGAAGGAAGGCTCTTGCCTCTCTTCAACCTGTTTCTGGTTATAAGGTGTTCACTTGAAAATAATTTCAGGAAGTTTCCTCTGCATGTGCACAGGTAAGATAGCAAGTAAGCAATCTTCTTGATCAGGAAGGAGAAAAAAAGGTGTTTTATAAGAACCAGTCATTATAGCTGGGTTTGTCTTGGAAAGGGTGGTAGTCATTAGATAAATATAAAATGAGAATGGGTGGTAATAATTTTCCAAATAAAATCTATTTTCTCTTTCTCTGCTTCTGCCCTTTACTTCATCTTTTGTTTCACCCAGTTGAAAAGTCTCAGTTGTTTCAATTTCTCCCTGTATCATCACTGATAGAGTTTTCCATTACTCCTTTTCCATTCTCTTTATTCCTCATTTGTCTCTTTGGATTGCCTTTGGCACTTTTAGCTGTCACTCTAATTTTTCATTTGTGTGCTCCAGCACACAAACATAGGCCCCTGTACACACACCAAGGAGCAGCCACAAACTCTCTCCCTTGCTCCTTCTCTCTCTGCAACTTCTCTGAGGACAAGAACTCCTTTTTCAGCTGTTTTCTGGTTACACAAGTGATTCCCACAAAGTCTGGGGCTTAGTTTGACACCACTGTTTTTAATTTTGTCCCATTTAACTGCAATCATTGCCTTGGAAAGGTTTTGGCTCTGCTCCCGTTTTATCAAGATGAAGCTGATTTGGTTTTGCCTCATTTTTCTCTCTGGCTTTCTATTTGTTATTTTATTGAATTACTAAGAATGTGAGACTTTTTAATATGCCACTGAAGAAAGTAAATGCTGTAAAGGTTTGAGGGAACACTGTTGCTCTGAAATTGCAGGTTAGTCCCTACTCTTACCCTCTTTTTGACTGAGGGTGAGCAGAAAAGACATTTCGAAATATATATGTACCTGCTCAGATACATTCTCTTTTTCTCTCAGAATATATAGCTTATTGTTACCTCAATGCCACTGGAAAGAAGAGGGGGTAATATCTGTAAATTGCCAGAAGTGTGATTACTTCTAAATAACCATGACTGTGTCATACCTGATGGATCAAATAATCCTGGTGCTTGGTTTTCCTCATTGCTTTATAACTGTGGGTAATATCTTGAATTAAGCCTTGAGGGAACATAGGCATGTTTCACAGGTTAAACAGGATAATTTCTTCCTAGAAAGACTAGGATTAGGTTTGATTTTCACCTGCATAAATACACAGAGAATGGAGAGGCCCTGGCACAGGGTGACCCAAGAAGTTATGGACACCCCAAACCCTGGAGGTGTTGAAGGCCTGCTTGGATGGGACTCTGGGATAGTAGAAGGTGTCCCTGGAACCATCAGGGGGGTGGAACGAGGTGTTCTCTAAGATCCCTTCCAATCCAAACTGTCCTGTGATTCTATGATTGTACACATATATGCTGGATCTTTTTTGCAACCAATGCTGTTTTTCAGCAGATTAAAATGTTCCTGGCCTGAAAGCTGCTCGAAAAGCCCAACTGTAATATTTCTCCAAGCTGCACCCTCACTGAATGTTCTGTCCCCACAAAAGATTAGAAAACCTCCCTTGCTTTAAACTGTTCTCCCCCAGTGCCCCCTTTCTTAAAGAACCTCCCTGCATTATTGTACTTTCTGGCTCGGTGATCTCAGTAATAGAAGATGTCCTTAGGAAATGGTTTAGATAGCATAGTTGTGTGAAATTCTTATGCAAAACTCTGTAGGGCTGGCTGACCTGGTTCACCAGGCAGCTTCTGCTCCTGCACTGAAGGCAGAATGGAAAGGCTGTGTGTTTCCTTGCTGCTCCAGTAAAGTGCATTTTGTCGCTCTGTTATCTACTTATTATGCATTTATAAAGCTCTTTGGGTGACTAAGTTGTTTGCACAACACACTATATTTCTGGCAGTGACTCTCCCCTGAAGGAGGGATGTGTGTGAACACCTGCTCGTGGCTACCGTGGCTACAGCACACAGGCACCTTTCAGCCACAGGAGGAGAATAAGAATGCTGGTCAGGTGAAAATTTCTGCTGTATTGTTCTCCTTGCAGTTACGGACTTTGAGAGAGTTCCTGCGAGTTCAGGGGTGTGTGGTGCCAAAGGCTGGGGAAGCACAGCCTTGGTATCCAAGGGCTTTTGCAAACAGTGCTCAAAGCAGCATAAATTCCTCATCAAATGAAGCAAAATCCCAACTCCTCCCTGAGCCATAGCCGCTGCTGGATCAGGAATCTTGTTAGGTTTGTAGCTTTTGGATTAGCAATACCCTTTATTAACTGGGACCAAAAACCTTCTCTGAATAGCTAAATCCTGAATTACTGAGCCTTATTCTCCTGGTCTCCAGGAAAGGTCATTGGTGTAGGCCTCCTTGCATCTTCAGTGTAAAAATGTGTCATTGTGGGTGGTCACTCTCTCAGCTGCTGTGCACCAGCTTAGTGGAAGTAGTAGCCTATTGACACTGTGAACATCTCTACCTTCCCTTTGTAGAAATCTGAATTTAAGCCATGCGGTATTTGTATAGCCAGTTAAGGGTTTAACTAGTTAATCACCCCACAGGTTGAATAAAATTCCAAACTACGAGTCTGCAGGGAGTAATTTGACTACTTTAACCTGAAAAAGGACTGTCAAGGTTAGGATGTCTGTGCTGTACTACACTGCTGAATTTGTTAATAAGCACACATAACTTAATGTATCTAAACCCCAAACACTTTGATCATGATAATAGTATTTCCTGATATACACAGTGTGATGATGGCTTGGGACTAAATTAAAATATTTTCAGTTCTTTCCAGCTTAGTTAAATCAAAGTGTTTATTCCAATAGTTATTTTGCAGTTAATTTTGTAAGACAGGTAGACGTCTAGCATTTTGTTTTGTGTTAGTGGACATAACACAATTCTTTTATACTTCAGCAAGGAAAGTAAATAAGCATGAACCAGCAAACATGAACAATCATGATTTTAACATGGTAAAAAAAGTTAAGTTTCAGTTCTCACTCTGAACTATAAACATATCTTCAGTGAAGAAGATAAATTCACTTTATATTTAAATTCACTTCAGTGAATTGTGCTGGTAGTAGGTCTCTTTTTATTTACCCCATAATGAAACCATGTTCTGTGCAATTACTGGTGAAAGCAAAATTTAAAAATGGCCAAGTTTGGTTTTTTGTTTATTATTTTTTTGGGGGGGGGGGGTGTGGTTTTGTTTTTGTTTTTTGTTTGTTTTTTTGTGGGTTTTTTGGTGGGGTTTTTTGGGTTTTTTTTTTTGTTTGCTGGTGGGTTTTTTTGTTTGTTTTGTTTGGTTTGGGGTTTTTTTTTTGTTTTGTTTTGGGGTTTCTTGGGGATTTTTTTTTGCTTTGGTTTAGGTTTTTTGGTTTGGTTTGGTTTGGTTTGGTTTTTGGTTTTGTTTTTTGCTTCTGCTGACCATCGGTAGGAGAAGACAATTCAGGGTGTGTGGACTAAAGTAAACTTGGGGTGAACACAAGTGATTTAGATCAGCATTCTTCCTGCAGCTGTGTATGCCAGTAGTGTACTCCATGCTGCTGCTTTAGTGCACAAGGCACAGAGGAGTCCTGTGTTCTGAATAACTTTATCCTGGAATCTCTGGCTGGAGCTAATGTGGCACACTGAAAGGAGCATTAATAAGGTAAAGGAACAGTCTTCATGACTTTGTTTAGACAGTGGTAGCATTTCACTGACAAGCTGCTCCTCCTCTATCATCAAGACCTGAAGCACTTTCATTTTATTGGGAAGAGTTGATTGCATCCAATTTTATACACAGGGGCTGTGCAGCATATTCTACTCTCCCTGGTGAAGTACACAAGTTTTTTGAAGCTTAAAACAGTGAAGAACTAGTGAAGGTGCTCACAGAGGCTGGCTAGTCTCACAGGGAGTTGGAAAATCACAAAGGGATTAAAAACTGCAAGAGGAGAGCCTGCTGCCCACATTCCTACAGACACACTGACAGGAGCTGGGAACGGCTCTGACACAGCACATACATGCAAATCACTGGGACACTGCTTAACTTCAAAGTTCAGTGGAAGGATTGGTATTCGGGATAAAGTGGCACATTACTGGTCACATAAGCCTAGATGGAGGTGAAGAGAGCGTGGGTGGATCAAGGAGAGGTGATGTGCCAACAGGAGGAGTTGCCTCTTATGCCTGCTATGGTATCTGCTGTCTGTTACATCTAAATATGAATTTCTTTACTGTTTTCCTCTTTGTCCCCTTCAGATGCACTTCTTCCTTCTTCATCTTGCTTCTTTCCTCTTTTTGCGGCACAATGTTCCTTCCCCCTCCTACCCTCCCTCTCTTTGTTAGTTGCCTTTCCTATTATTCTGCAAACACAGGCAAACACTGAGGACCATCAAGCAGATTCAAACTGGTATCTGTCTAACCCCAGAACCAAGCTGAGTTTTGTGTATTCACTTCCAGAATTTTGGTCTATTGTGTCTCTTCCTTCTGCACTGCTTTAAAATTTTCATTGAGGAATTCCAAGTCTTCATTTAATGATTTAGCAGAGCTTCTCTTGAACTCACAGTAAATTTCACTGAGCATCTGTTTGTGAGTTTGAATTTTGTCTTGCATTGAATTCTTTCACTTGCATTGCATGGTTTTATAGCACTCTTAGATTCATTTAATCTTGTGTAACACATGAATGATCCCACTCATTCTAAAGGCCACATGCTTGATTTGGTAATTACTATGGGTCTGTCTCTGACTAGTTTGGTTTTGTCTCTGTTTCTTGTCTGTTAATTATTTCATGAGATCTTGCTATATCTTATTTCTTTATCTTATTTCTCATCTCCAGGTCATACTTTTATTTATTGTTCTCCTTTTTAATCCTGAAATTTGAATTGTGTAGAAGTTCTGCCCTATTTTTTTTTTTTTTTCCTTTTAATGCCAAGACCATGTTTAGTTTATCAGTTTTGTTGCCTAAGAGGCCATCAGACACATTATCCTTGCACACACTAGGTCTGTGCTCTTCCAAGACCATCTCTAAGCTCTGGTAGCCTGGTGATTTTGTAAGTCAAAATGTCAAGGCAATGACCAGATAGGTTTTAGACAAGCCTTTAAGAAAGCATGAACTTTACTGGCTCTAAGTGTTCAAAAATTCTCTCTTGAAGCTCTCTCTCTCCTCTACAAAAAGAAAAAAAAATAAAAAAAAAAAAATAAAAAAATCCCTTTTCCTCCCAGCCTGTGGTAGCCTTCAGAATCATTTGACCTGGTTTTGTGGGTGCATGTGTGTGTGTGTGTGTGTGTGTGTATGTGTGTGTGCGCGCAGAAATAAATCAGGATGTTCTCTCTACAGCCATTTAGCAGGCCTACAGGCCTAAAAGACAGGGCTATCTCCAAGTGTCCTGAATTCCCTTCTGTGTCCCAGCCCCTGGGAACAGAGAAAGCTAAACATTTCTGAAAAGTTATTCAGAAGGTATAAGCAGAGCCTGCTTTAGGATATACACACAGCTGGAATTGTAGCTTGCAAAGCGTTCTTCCTTCACCTTTCTTTTCTATCCCTCTCTTCCTTCCACACCTTCCTCACCTTCCTCTTTTTCTTTCTCTCTCTCTTTATTTTTCTTTCTCTTTCTCTCTTCTCTCCCCCCACACCCTCCTTTCCAAATGAAACCTGAGATGCAAAAGTGAGATGCAAAAGTGCTCCTGTTATGTCAGAAGCCAGAGTTTCAGAAGAGCTCAATACATGGCCAGAAAGACAATATATTTGTTGAGTTGACAGCAGTGTAACTGTGGAAAGACAGATCAGATTTTGTACATTAACATTTGTACCTTAACAAAGCCTGCAGAATTTTGTCCATTTTGTACCTTAACAAAGCCTGCAGAACTAACCAAAGTTGCTGGGATGGTGTAATATTCCTGAGGAGCTCCTTCTGATCCCTGCCCCACATCTCAGGAGATGCTTCCAGGAATTCTGGGTTATTCTGCTTTATGCCTCTGCCGTGTGCATCAAGATATGTGATATTCAGGGCAGTGAAATAGATGATCATTTCTAAGAAACTAAATGTCTGCTGTGGCAGAATGAGTGTTGAAGTCCTGAGCATGTAATTTTGTCTCGAGCAAAGTGATCTCTGAAATATACAAGGGTAGCACGAACTACATGACAACTAGGACTAAAAGACCTTATTTTTGAATTGCAAAAGCTTTTCATCCAGAGGCTGCGAGGGAGGGTGAAGTTTGTAATATGATGATTCAGGTGTGAGCAAAAAACTGGACTATCTCTAACAGATATGATATGTTAAAATTATGATTAGGAGAACATACAAATAATAGAAAATCTTCCCTGTCAAAACTTATAAACAAACTGTCAGCCTTTCATTTTGCTGAGAATATTTGATGTAGTTTTCAGATATTTAGTGAAATGATTTGCATTTAAAAAATATTTCTTGTTTCAAAACAAAAGGTTTTAGAAAAATCGTTAACTTTTGTTGGATTTTTTTTCCCTTCTTTCTTCCACTCACTATTCCCCCTCATTGACTGAGGAGATAAACAAGGAAACCAAATTATATTTATTTTAATTTCTTCTGATTTGAAAGGAAGTGAGTATTATTTCCAACTGATTAGAAATACATTTTAGCAGGAATCATTTAATTGAAAAAAATCACTACATTAGAATATTAATATATTAGCATATTTTCAGATGCAGATTTTGCCACTGAACATCTTTCAAAAGTCCTGCTTTGATTACAGCTTTTCCAATGCCTTCAGCATTTTGGAAAGTCTTGGGGGGACAGCTGCTCACACTGGCCAATTCCAGAATCAAAAATTCAGAAGTTAAGTCCTAGATGTCCAAGCCTCTCATGACCCACCTGAAAAAAGAACTTACGCTGAGAACTTGGCTGCTTGCTGGGTTGGGATATAATTGATAAAGCATGAAACTAAATAACATGTACAAGCAAAATCTCTTCTACCTGGAAAAGCCTTGACAAGGCTGCATTCAGGGCTATTGAGAATGGTAATTATCTGAAATAAATTATCTGAGCAGCAGACAGACACATAAACAGAGAGGCAGAGGAAAAGAGGCCCTTATGGGAAAAAGCCCTAATACCCCCCTCCCACACTTTTACCTCACTTCAGGTCAAGTGAGATACTTCCCTCCAGCAGCACATCATGTCCTCAGAGAAAACAAGTCCTCAGCTTCTCAAGGTCACTGGTATTGTTTTGTGTCTTTGTACAGGGAGTTGGTTCCTGCAATCAGACTTCCTTGATGTCCTTCTCTCATGGAGGAAATCAAAGAGCTCCATTTATGAAAGGCTGACAAGCCCTGGCATACTTGGAGAGACCAAACAAAGGTTAGTGTGGGTGGATAACATGAGTCATTTCTATGACTAAGACGATGGGATAAACTACCCCTTCCTGGTAATTTAAATTTATTAAGGTCATGGGCTGTCTAATGAATCAGTGTGTCTAAATGAATCCAAGTGTGATGCTCCTGATGTTAAACACATCAAAAAAACCCAAAACAAACAAAAACAAACAAAAAAGACAAAAAACTCCCAGAAAACAAACAAACAAAAAAATGCAAACAAAAACCAAAAATCAGGTGGAAGTAAAGGTTTAGTTCTCTGTAATCTAATTCAGCATGAGGCCTTTATCCCTTTTATCCCTGCATGTGCTATCAAAATGTGGTTAGCTGGTAGTGCTGACGGGTGCTTCTGTTTCCTGCTATTTCCTGTTATTGATGCAGACTTGGACAGTCAGCACTTACTAGAAGCCACTAAAATGCCTTCTATGGTCTTTGAAAGGACTTTTCTGGCCAGAGTCAGTATGGAGGAGATTCCTCCATGGTTCAGGAAAACATGGACTTTCTAATCCCAAACTACTCAAGCTACTTCTGTCCTTATTAGCAGAACTTTAATTAACAACAAGGAATTTAGAAAGAGGCTTAACTCCAAATGTTGTGTGTTAGTTGTGGGCAATGAAAGTGGTATCCGAATGCAAAAGGAATTTACACATACAAAATATAAATGTCAATCGCTGGTGCAGAGGGCACAGGTTTCATCCAGGAGAACTGCAGATCGTGGATCCATAGCTGTGGACAGCTGTGATCTTTAAGAGCTGATGACTGTTGGTAACTGATGGAGCAAGGAAGAGGACACTTTAAAGTATATCCTGACACACCCTTTTCTGTGCTGCTGCCAAAGTCACAGCTCATTCCTGACCTCTGCCAGCCCTCCTAAAATAACAGCTGTGGGTTGGTCCCCAGCCCATTAGGTTGCATCCAGGTTTTCAGGCATATTTTCTTGTTGGTTGCCTGCCTCACTCTCCCTTGCTGAGAACCAGAAGATGATGCAACATGTTCTTTGCTCATGTATGGCCACCAAATGAAGCCAACTGGTCATTTATGGAGGTGCAAATGGCTGCCTCTGAGTGGCAGCAGAGCCTACAGAAGCAGCCCATAGCCTTCCACTTATCAAGCAGCGAGTAGTGGGGCTGGCCTTTAGGGAGTCACCTGAGAGCCCTTGAGAGGAAGATGAAAAACATCTTGTTCTGAGTGTCTGGCATCCAGGAGAGGAAATGAACTTGGGTTTATGACATGGGCAGCAAAACAACAGGAGGTCAGGTTATGGAAATGCCTTTTAACTGATGTTTGTTCTCTTGCAGCATTCAAAGCAGCTGAGGGATATTTCAGTAGGAAGGACTTGGCTGACTGGCTTGGCAGAGGACCCCATTGTTCCTCACCTATCTCCCACCAATAGTGAGGAGTAAGTGTTGGGTGTCAGGCTGTAGACTTCACTTTTAAAATGCAGGAATTCTTGTCTGCTCTCCAGGATCCAGCTGCAGGCTCCCAGACCTGCTGATATTTTCAAATACATGGGAACTATGAATACTTTTTGGAAAAGAGCCCCATGTAAAGGACTTGAAAGGACGCAATAACACCCCCCACACACACACACGTAAACAGTAATGTGCTACCTAACAACCCTGTCTCCTGTGCTCATGACAACCTTTTCTTTCTTTACATGTGTGAGGAGCATATGGGTTCACATTTATGCAGGTATGCTTTGATTAATGCCTTTATTGTTAGCCCATAGAATGCAACACTCATTTAAATTTCCATTTTGTTTAGTACAGTCTTTGCTCATTGTGTACATTATTGGGCAGAATATCTTTGCTGGTTCACTTACAATGGTAAGTGCTCTTCTCTCTGGGGTCACCACCAATGCTTTTACATTCTGATAGGTTCAGTCTTGCTGCTGGCACAGCTCGCTGTGACTTCATGTCCAAAAATGTATGCCCTGTTAGGCACGCTGAAAAGATGATTCACTACTGCTATGGAATAGAGCACACTCAACTTATCTCTTATTGAAACAAAAAGGTGGGTCTGAAGTGAATTTATCCCCCTCTTTTGCCTATCAGCAGCTCTCTTTCTGTATGTGAATGTGTGTGTGTGTGTGATTATATATATTCATATCAGCTACTTTGGAATTGTACAATGCTTTCAGTGTATAAAACTACTGTGAAAAACTGCTGTCCACAGATATTTGCAGCTCAGAGATGAGGAACTGGGGCACAGAAATCTAGAAACTAGATTTTCTCCATTTTGAGACATATATTCTGGATGGGCGACTGAGATGAGCTATCTGAACATGATATTCAGAGAGCTACTGCAAAGCAGATTTTGTAGGTTATCTTGAGCCAAGCACAGCAAACAGTGAAGGAGCAGGGGTTGAATCAAGCTGTCCTGTTTGGCGGTTCCCCACTGCTAAGGTGATACATTTGTATTATATTTGTACTTTGATACATTTGGTATTATATTTGTACTCACCAGACTGAAAGACGGGGCAGGACTAATTCCATCTGAGGATCAGCCTGAAATGGCTTTTCCACAGTTTATGGCTCTCAACGTTTTCTTATAACATCCTAAAAACTCTTCTCAACCTTCACATACACCAAATATTCAGACATGTAAATTAGTTGCTTATTGTTGTCTGTCCTAACATGGGGACATCCCATTGAGCAGGGCTGGATGTCATTTGTCACCCAAATGGTCACCAGAGCTTGCAGTCTGAGGCTGGGTAGTGGCTGAATGAAAGTTAATGTCTCTTTGGTTGCAGCCTGGCTTCACAGTTAAGACAGCGCAGTGACAGTATTTCCAGGTATTTTCTTAAAGGAACCTCAATAAATAAGCACCTATTACACCAACTCTTACAGAACTTTGGCTCTAGACTGGTTGCAGAGCAGCAGACTGAAAGCAGCTAGAAGAGAAACAAAAACACTGTTAGGCAACATCAAAATGTTGACCACAGGGTCCCTCCAGTGCAAAATATTCTGGGACACTAATAAAAATAAAATAATCCTTCCAGCCAACTTAAATATCCCTTGACATAAAGAATTTAGATTCACTATTTTTAAACACTGAAGAAAAAAAAATATCACTTGTGCAATGTTATTTCAAGATTTCTCCCACAGCCCTTAACTCAGGCACATAGTGTGTATTAATACATAAGAAATCACATAGAGCAGTTATATTTAATAGGAAAACAGGAATAAGACAGGATTGAACTTTTTCTGGGCTATTGGATGTTAAAACCTTCTATCTCCATGGGGGTTTGCCAGAATTCCTCCATGCTCCAGAAGCAGAAAATGAGCTAGATTGTGAGTCCATGGAGCTGAATTCCTCCAAGCAAATATCTGGGATGGATAACATGCTGCACCCCAGCTTCTGGTGTGGTTAGCTTCTTGCTAACTCAGAATCTTCCAGCTTGTATACAAGGTCCCCTCCATGACAGGGATGGCTGAAGGGGCAGGGATAGACAGCAGGTCATCTGTAGTTTTGGGGATGTCACTGGCCAGCACCTCTGCAGAAGGTCAGCAGTGTCTCCTCCTGCCCTGGTGGCAAAAATCTGAGACCATGCTATCATAGCTGAGGCAGCCTCTGCAAGGAATGGGAGATCTTCTCAGGGTCTGGTGAAAACTGTGCTTGTCTGATGAAGTCATTTCCAAGAGATGAAAGAAGCAAACTGTCCTGCTGACACATCACAAAAACCTGTTGATTGTTGTGTGAATACATGTAACTTATGTTGAGGAAATAGACTTGATGAACAAGAAGAAGTGCTGAGGTGCTGAAAAACTCAATGATTTCAGACCACTGTCAATGTAGAGCATGACCATTTTCCAAGCCACCTGTCTTCTTCCTGCTGTGTCACAAAGTGCATAGATGTTAAAAGTCATGTGTACCCTCCAGACTTTATTTGGTGGAGACCCAGAAGAACCTGTCAACAAAACTGAGAACTCATCACAGGCCTTTCACTGAAAATGTTCATCATCTTCCCAAGAAAATAGTTCAAAATATACAACTAAAATTTTTTGTGCAGTTTTTTTATCATAGCCATAGTGTTTTGCAATAATTTTCAGGAGTGGAAAGCTTACTTGCTTCCAAAAAACCTGTCAGAAGAGCAATAAAAGTTATAAAAATTCTCTTTATGACTGGTGGTTGACTGCACTTATTTGAAAAGTGTCCGCATGACCAAAGATTAGTCAGACACCCAATCAGACTCTGACATCCATGTCAGGGACAGCTGCTGCTTTGTGTTTCAGCTGTGCGAGTCATCCCATGGACAAGTGGCACAGATGTTTGCCTGTGCTGCTGGTACCTGATAGAGACATATTTTGGGAAGGTTTCTTCTTTCTGTGGCTACAGTTTATGACAGCATTGTAAATGGATTGAAGCAATGCAGCAAGAAATTCTTTCTGTCAGCAACCAAACCTGATGTTTCTCTCAGAATATAACATTCTAGGTGTTCTGTCTCTCAGAGTGGAGATATCTTAAAATCCAGCTGCTGTATGGGACCAGATCTCCTCTAAGGCCTGGTTCCACATCCCTGCATGACTGTGACTGTATAAGCTGCATATTTAACTGCTGGCTCACTTAGGCTGAACCCTGCAATTGCTCTTTTTGGGAACAATGCTGTCAAGCAGACTTCTTATCTGAAGCATTTTACCATGCTCAGAAGGAGCTGAGTTTGGGGTGGTTCCTGAGGCACTTGGACATGGTGCTGTAAGCCCCCTCTGGCCTCGAAGTCATGGGATGGTGCCTTTGGGGCTGTGTTTGGATGGCAAACCAGCTGCTGCATCCAGCTCTCCAGCTGCAGCTCATCCCATGGCACCTTGGGCAGGACGTGCAGCTGGAGATCTGAAAGAGCCCAGCTTTATGTATCTTAATGGATAGTTTGGGTTTCCAGAGGGGTGCTGGCCATTAGACATGAGTCATGCTGTTTTCTCACAACAGTGGCGTGAAAAGCTTCATTGAAGGCCTGGGATACCCTATTTTCAGCAGAGGAATATTCAAGCTGAAACCTGTGATATGAGCTCCCATTTTGCTCTGGTGTAAAGCAGGAGGAAGCCACTAGAAGTGTCAGAGTTGGGACTGAAAAAGCCTGACTTTCTGTGTGTTGGTTAATCAGGCATATACACCCCTCCACTGATTTCCCTTCATACCCTGGGCTGAACCTGTGAGTTGGGCTCCAGGCAGTCACTGTTGTGGCTGGGCACTGAGGGCTGGCAGTCCCCAGAAAGTCACACAAAACGCAGAAGCAAGCTCATGATGGCTGGAGACCAAGGAAGGCTGCCAGGTGACTGCTCATTGCAGCAGGAGGTTCAGCACACTGCCTGAGGGCTGATCCAGTCCTGCTGGAATGAATGCAAGGTTGCCCATTGATTTAGTGAGGGCTGGGTGGGAGGAAAACCCTCAGACACAGGAAGTGTTAATTAGGACAAGGATGTGTGAGAGAGGCTGCAGATTTCAGTTCATGGGAGGGGACAATAGTTCCTCCAAAGCACTAGGGAAGTAAACATGGGGAATGACAAAGAGGCCAAACCCTGGTCTCAAAGCAGCTCCATCCTGCAGGAGACATGAAAAGTTTGGATCTGCCTGGAGAAGAAAAGTTGTGCACAAACAGCACAGAGATGGGTTTTGGAGGGCCCCACCATGGCTAGCAGGCAGAGCTGTAGGAAGGGGTGCCCTGTTGCTTTTTGACTCCTTGCTCTAGTTGTCCCCAGAAGAACGGGCCCCAGACCCAGGACATGGGCAGCTGGGCAGGTCCAGCCCTGTGTATATCAGCTTTCAGGAACACTTTGCAGTTTTCTATCCACTGCTGGTGCCAGGACAAACCACTGGGCATGACTTTCACCTTGGGGGATTCTCCTTACTCTGAGTCTTGGTGTTTCCTCTGGCTGTGGACCATCCTTGAGCCTAGTGAGTGGACAGGGCACAAGAGATGAAACTGTGGCCAAGTCAGAGTAATTTTTACATTTTTTTCCCATGTGAAAATACTATCATATTTTCTTGGGTTTTATTTATGTATGTTGCAATGCACCCACTGGGTTATGGAATCTAATTCCTGGAGATACAGGAACATATTTAAAGGTTGAGTGTTTGGTTAATTTCACTTGTCCACTGACCTCAGTGAGTGTTGTCAATACCCAATAGATATTAGCATAATCCATATCTCTGCTATATCATCTCAGGCTCCCAGGAAAGCTGGAGTAATCCTGCAAAAACTGCACTCAGGGTAGTCTGAATGGAGAGGATCATTGAGCTTCCAAACTCACATGGCCATATATTTAAAAATGCGGTGTTTCTCAGCTCAGAAGCTTCACTTTTCTGAAGCACCAAATAGCAGAAGGAGGGTTTATCAGTGAGAAATCCAAGTTTAGGTAAAATCTCATTCCATCTTAGTGAAAAATATGAAATGGACATAAGAACACCCCACTGAACATATAAAGCAAAGGAACTTTTCAATGTAGCTTTGAACTAGGTTCACCATTAATATTTATGTAATTAAATGGATGGGTATTTTCCTGACAATAGTTTGATCTCATTGCCCCCTAGGATATTAGAGACTTTGGCTCAAGCTCATGGTCAGATTTTAGTCAGTTCTTGCTTTCACGGCTGGAGCATGATTTTATACATTTCTGTTGAGAAAGAGAGCTTCATGATAGCCTCCAGGCATCAGAAAAGCTCCTTAATTGCTCTCCACAGAATTTGCTGACCAGAGAGTTCTTGTTATCTTTAAGCAGTCCTGTTTATATTGAAGGATCAAAATCACTCACAAAGAAAACAAAACCATCTCCTTTCTCCCCACCCCATGATGTTTCCAATTATCTTAGATTGCTGTCTCTCTCATTGACTAGTAGGTCATCCAAAAGCTAGGACACATTATGGAAACAGCCTGTTAGCCCCTTCCCTGGAATGTCTCAGAGAATTTAGAATTTTAGAATTTTACTCCACTCATGAGAAGTAAAAAGTAGACCACAATATGGGCTGGCTGTACACATAGCAGTGAAATGCTGCTCCTGCCACTCCTGAGGCCACTCCTGAGGAGGACACTCCTGTGGCCACAGGAAACTGGCAGCAGACTAGGATGAGGACAAGGAACCATCCCCACAGAGCACAGGGAGGCTGGTGATTCTCCTTGTGTGCTTCACAGGAGAGCACAGGTGTTACTTCAAAGCCTGCAGGAAGGATGGCAAATTCCATCTGGATGAGAGGTAAGAGCTGTGCCTTGCAGGAGAAACCCCATACCTCTATCTCCTAATGCATCAGAAACCAGCTGAAGATCAGAGATAAAGCGTATGAATATGACAGTTCATTGAAGTCTCTGTGGCTATACCAAACAAAAAAAAAAAAAAAAAAAAAAAAAGGGTCTGGGGCTTTCCCCAGCAGAACACATTGAGAAGCAAGTGGTTTATCACAGATTAGAATCAGACCTCTCCCTCTAACCACATCCTCTTATTTGCCACTGTTTGGCTGTACACTGACTGACAAGCACTGAAAGGAAACAGTGGAAAGGGACGTGGTTATGCCACACCTGGCAAATGTCTGCAGAGGCAGAAACTCTACAAATGTCATACACACTTACAATTATCTCTGAATGCACCATCATCCTGTGTGTCTTCGTGTTTGGAAAGTCACATGGCTCCTCCAAGTGCACACTACTTTGTGTGTTGATGTGCCATTGTAAATAAATGTTAATCAGGTGCCTGTAAAAATGCAGAAGTCTTTCAGAACAAGCAAATTACCCCACCTTGTATTTTCATTGAAAATACTGTAAAAATAGCCATACATTTCATATCCCAAGGAGGAAAAGTGATGGAGATTTATGCTTTTCCTTGAACACACAGATTTATAGCAATGTGTAATGTACATTCATTTCATCCATATTTTTAACTGCATTGATGCAGAATCTGGTATCCATTACTTTAATCTATGTAACTTGATCATCAGAAATTTAAACCATAATTTTTAACACATATCACCAAGAATTTCAGTTTGATTCAAAAAAGAAGAATATATTAAAATCCCAGCTGCAATTAGTTTTAAACCTGAACTTTTTTGCTTAAATACATCTGTTTGTTCACATAGACTCTGCTGCATTCTGCCTTGCACTGGGTATTTTACTTCAGGTTAATCCTACAACAACTCACTACAAAATACCTTGAGGGTAGAATAAAAAAAAAAAAAAAACAGAGCTAAGGATCATATTTGGAAGAATTCCTGTAAATAAATCTTTTACATCTTGGCAAATTGAAATCAGGAATTGAAGAGTCAGTGACAGCAGTAGCCTCTAGTCACTTAGAGTGAAGTGGAAAAAATAATTCCAGGCCAAGATCAAAGGCTCCAATTGACAGACAGCAGAAATTAAACCCAGATACCATTTCATAAACATGGAGCGATTGACGTTCACCACATGGTTATTGTCCAGCAATGGAAAATAAAACATCTGTACTCCTCAAGATCCTGAATGGATGATCCAGAACTGAAATTGCTTGGTTGCCTGGTGCTAGGAAGGTGTTCCATTGTTTTCTTTCCCCACTTTGATTTCATTCTTTCAGCACAATTTAAAGATGGAATACCTAGATTGTTAGAAAATAGTATATTAAAATGTTCATTTTCTGACAGGGAATGACCTTTATTTTTCTCATCTTTTTACCCATATTTTACTCTTTATACTGCAGGTAAACATCACTAATTATACAAATTTCTATGGGTTTATTTGAATATAGCAAGTAACACAATCTTACATGAAACTAATAGGAAGAGAAAGCTGTCTGTGATGTTGCAGGAGCAATGCATAAGTATATGCTCTTCAAGCTTTCTAAGGGAGGTAAATTACATTTTTCAGAACAATTTTCACAACTTTTTTTTTCCCTCTGCCTTCTTCATTGTTTTTTCTCATTTCAGAACCGTTAGTCTGTACAAATAAAAACAAATAAAAGTTTGCTGTTGAAACTTTTGCATTACTGGGACCAGCAAGGTGATGTTTTTCAGTGAAAAATGATCACTGAAAAGGATAAATCATTTGCCATTTAGAATGAACTTTTTTATTGAGAACATTGACTAGTTTTATGTCATTATTCTTAGTCCTCAGTCTTTGAGGAGTTATCCCTTAAATAATGTCTGAATTGCTGCCTCTTAAATTATTTTTACTTAATTAGGAAATTGTAGGAGAAAGACAAAGAACTTAGTATTTGTGACACATAGACTTCCAAAATATAAGGAGTGCCATGTTGCAAAATAGTCTTTGTTTGAATAATTCTATTTCTTTCTTTACAATAACTTCTATATTAAATTGTGGTACATGTGGAAATGTCTTATTAAACCAGTAACATGGGTGAAAGTTGTTCTCAGAGATTTTCAGATTTTGTTGCTGTCAGAGATAGGTCTTGTCCACCATAATCAGAGCTAAAAAATGTATTCCACAACCATGATAGTCCTATTGTATGAGAGCTAAACTCAATCTGAAACACTGAAGAGGCAGTAAAAATTAGAGGACAGAAAAAAAAAAAAAAATCAGACCTCCTCTATTCTAACTTCAAAGAATTTCCTCCACAGTTCATTAAATGTAGTTTCTGGTTGGATTCAAAGGTAGAGATGCTCAAAATACTTTTCAAAAGTAATTTGTTCTGTTTCAGATTTCTCTTCAGCTGCAATGCAGTTGCTCTCTACTGCAAATACAGAATAAAATATCAGCAAAGAAGAAAAAGACATGTCTTGTCACTTTGAGAAATGTGGGAGGTATGCTGGGCCTCTAAAAAAGCTCTCATTTTCTGTTTGATTTGGACAAGTTCCAAGAAATTCAGCTACTCCCCAGAAACCTATCTAAAGCTCAAACTCAACAATATTTAGCAGAACGTCTCCAAACCACAGTGGCACCCATGAGTTCCCTCTATTTTTTTTCACCTCAAAAGATCATGAAAACAGTCTCTTTTCTAGAGACAGACAAATTCCTTCAACAACAACAGTGAAAAATGCAGTTAAAAAATGCTATGCTTTAAATTTTTTTTTTCTTACTATATCTTCCACTTGCTAGCAGCCTAGCTTCCAAAGAGCATTAAATGTTTTCTCTCTCAAGCTACCTTCTGTTGTATCCTCCAGTATTATAGCAGCCCACACAAGTTAGATGTAGCAGAGGAACATATAAATCACTTGCACTTTTCAGTACCTACAGAGTCTTCATCTTAGGCATTGTTCTAGCAGTGGGCAGACATCCACAATTTCATTATGCTGTGAGGCAGTTCAGCCCTCCTGAGCCAGCACCCTTCAAGACTTGTTACCGTAACAGCCAAATTTCTCCCCATTGAGCAATTCCCACCACTGAAAATATGCAAAGTGACACTTGCACTGCACCTCCACTGTGCTGTCGGCTGAAGACCCTGATCCCTGTATTGGCTGCACCTACTTGGTGAAGTTAAGATACAGCTGCTGGTTTGTTTTTTTTTTAAAAGCCATCTACATTTTTCTGCTGGTGAGATGAGCAGCGATTTTCTGTCAGTCATTGTGTTTCCCACAGCTGCCATCACACCACTTGAAAACAGACCCCAGGTGACCTGAATCCCAGATCCCCTCAGCCCAGGCAATATGTGAGTTGCCATATGTCGCTGTGGGTAATAGCTGACACTGAACAGGTGTATGTCATCACAGCAGACCATCTGGAGGGCAGAAGATATTAAAAAAAAAAGAAAAAGAAAATGAAATAAAGGTACATTTCCAATGTACAAATCTTTATGGGTGACTTGTTCAAGCAAATCTGGGTGTATAATGTCTGCCTTTTTTGTTTCCTTTCAGTGACATTACTTAAAATGATAGAAGCCATGACACATGTTTTACTTGACCTGATTCTGCTTTTGTCTAGCAGTGGTCTACCTTGAAACTTTATAAATAAGCATACCAAAAAACCACAAAGATTTCATTAGAGTTCATTGCTTTAGACTCTTTCCATTAACCTTAGCAGTGGAGAGCAGGGTGCCTCAAAACCTTTGAACATAAAGCAGGAGTTGACCAGGCAAGATGACCAAGATGAAGAGACTCTGAAACTCCACTCAACCACCAGTTTGGCTATTGGGAATGGATTGAGAAAGTTATTGAAAATATTCTGATCATCCCACTTGTCTCTGTGAGCTGTGCCAAAACAATGACATTTGTTCTCTGATAAGAAATATGGAATTTTGAGTGGTTCTTGAATGTTACATTAGGAAATCTGAATCCAAGTGCTCAAAATTATGTAGAAGTTGTATGGTTTGGTTTTGTATATTTCTGATTTGTATCTGGTTTTTAGGCCTTCTCCCGCCATCCCCCCCCACACACACATACACACCCACCCCAAAGACAGAAATCTAACATCAAAGAGGTGAGGACACTTCATAGAAAATGCCTTTTTTACAAGATTTTTGAAGAAAAAAGTAAGTCCTCTCTCAGTCTGGCAAATGATATAAAAGGAAAACTGGTAGTAACAGGCTTTGATTTGACAACACAAACCTAAACATAGAATTAGTAAGACTCACTACTGCCAATATCTCAGAGTTCTGTGACATAAAGTAAAGCCTTGGAAGTTCAGGTTTAGCATCCTGGCTGAGGCCATGCTATAAAACTTGGATATATCCAGAAACTTCCCAAATATTACTTTTTATCCAATTTTAATTTGGAGTCCATGCATAGTAGCATTTTAGTTTCTTAAAAATAAATAATTTGTACAAATAAAATCTGGGTGGCACTATTTATGTATAGTTTTAAACGTCAGGATAACTGACACAATTTTTTGCCACCTCAGAGTAATCTAGTTGTGAGTTATAGGATTTTAAGTGTTTAGGGATGGAGCGGTGGGTGGGAGGGGGGATGGGGGTGGTTTGGTATTGCTTGGGAGATTTTTTGACATAAAATCCCAACTAAAACCATTACTTGCCTTATATGTTTGTTTCAGTCTCATTTGAATGTCTTTTTTTTTCGCAGCAGCAGCAGCAGCAGTTCACAATGTCAATGAATTTTATGTTCTAATTATTAGACCTCTGGTAATTCTTGATCCAAACATTGCCAGAGTCAGTAGAAACTTGTCAATTTTCTTTCAGAAGTTCATTGCCCTTTAAGAGTTTTAGAAATCAATATCATTTTCTAAGTTAATGCCTCATATTCATAAGTGATAATAATGTGTAATATTTAAGGTGGTCTTTTGTTTTAAACAAAGGAGAACATAATACCTCTGAATCTCATAATCAAGTGATTTCACTCATTTTCTTATTACCATGGTTTCCAGATGATAAAGATACACGAAGTGTGGCTCCAGATCTTGTCAGCAAAAGAATGATTTCCTGGTGTAACTCCACTGAATTTAACGGAGTTTACATCAGGGAGTAATTTTGCCCAGCAGGATTAGGCAAGTCATTTACATAAAATTGGTACTGTACATCATGTGTTGAGTTGATGAATTTGCTGAGCGATTGACTTTATAACAGTGGGCTTGTATCACATGTTATAATTATTTGTATCATCCTTGGCTTCTTATTCTGATGTACATTAGACATCCCAAAGGAGCCAGATAAAGGACATGCAATTCAACAACATGCTGCTGAAACACACAGCAGCTGGAGAAACAACACAGACTTTTCTTTTCTGAGATTGCAAATATATCCAGAAGAATTAATTTTACAAGAGAGGAAATTAGGTGAGTGAATGGTTTGACTGGAAAGCACACTTAGTCTCTTGTCCTCTTGGTTTTTGTTGCTTGACTTTTTTTATGTAATTTAAATTAATTGGATATTTGAAAAAAGCACAGGGCATGTTGAACTCTAGGTCAAGTAATGCTTTCATGTTGCTCAGAACCTTAAATAAAAATAAAGTTTACCTTTAAAAGGGCCTGTTTAAAAAGATTTTATCACAGACCTCAGATCCATGTGTTTGTCCAGAAACACAAAGAAGCAAAAGAAACTGAAGTGTGAAATTAGTACCAGTTGAAGAGAGAAATTACTTGCAGAAAAGAACACTTCCCACCATTCCACCCACAGAAGAGTCTCAGAAGACAGTGGATGGCATGTAGAGAAAACCAGCATGGATAAATGTGCTGCTAAGAAAAACAGGTCCCACTGTCTGGAAGATCAAACCTGCCAGTTTGACCTTCCTGTATTTCTAAATTGGTATTTAAACAGCATTAGGAGGAGGTTGATGCGTAAAATCTGGAAGGAGGAAGGGAAGTTCAGGGAAGTTCAGAGAAGGGAAGTTCAGGGAAGGGAAGGTTTGGGAAGTTCAGAGAAGGGAAGTTCAGGGAAGTTCAGGGAAGGGAAGGTTTGGGAAGTTCAGGGAAGTTCAGGGAAGGGAAGTTCAGGGAAGTTCAGGGAAGTTCAGGGAAGTTCAGGGAAGTTCAGGGAAGGGAAGGTTTGGGAAGTTCAGGGAAGTTCAGAGAAGGGAAGTTCAGGGAAGGGAAGTTCAGGGAAGTTCAGGGAAGGGAAGTTCAGGGAAGGGAAGGTTTGTGAAGGGAAGGTTTGGGCATGTTTGGGCATGTTTGGGCAGGTTTGGGAAGGGAAGGTTTGGGAAGGTTTGGGAAGGTTTGGGAAGGGAATGTTTGGGAAGGGAAGGTTTGGGAAGGTTTGGGAAGGGAAGGTTTGGGAAGGGAAGGTTTGGGAAGGTTTGGGAAGGTTCAGGGAAGGTTTGGGAAGGGAAGGTTTGGGAAGGTTTGGGAAGGTTTGGGAAGGGAAGGTTTGGGAAGGGAAGGTTGGGGAAGG